>WHUY01000025.1:0-600000 GCA_015179035.1 Tirmania nivea
TGCGTACGTTCGAGATGCCGGGCCAGTATGAACGAGAGACATAAGGAGAGGCAGCAGTAGCAGTGCAAGCCAGAGACGGGGAGGTATAGAGCGCTGCGTTGGGTGAATGCTGGGATGCTGGGATGTATTATTTGTTTGTTTCTTTGCCGGTGGGTGTTTGCGCAATGAGTAAGCGATGCGACAATGGCATGACGCGTCAACATGGAGATTAGTCTCATGCCAAGCCTCTGGCCGTTCGCATAGCTTCGCATAGCTTCGCATTTGCTAAGAAGAGTCTTGGTTTTAAGCTGCATTTAGTCGGCTAAGTTTGAGAAAAGATACCGCCTCACAAAAGCTCGGCTCTTGGCTCCGCCCATGCTTAGGAGCCGCTAACAATGCTAAACTGGAGTGTATTTGTTTTGAAACTACAGGCAAACCTGGCTATAGTGAAACTCGACGTACTGAAAAACTGGCTGTACCGAAGAGATTTGTCAGACCATTCGTGCACGCAGCTAAAGTACCCTGGCTATAGTGAAATTAATTGGTATAACGATAGTGAAGAGAATTCCGCGGCTAATAAATTAAAACATAGCAAAACTTTATTGGCTATAGTGAAACTAGTAGTGCGCTAACAAAATAAATGGAAGCAAAGGGGCTTACTTGACGACACTACACTAGACAGGAATATAGGAATAGGGAACTATATATATAGACAAAAATAGGGAACTAGAGGGAAAATAGAGTGAACATATGAGATGTAATACAATATGAGAGTGACAAGAAAGAAAGACAGAGCTTCTAATAAAAAACTAGGTCAGAGTGTGGTTGTAGCCAATTGTCGAGCGTATTTTACTGGAATGCAGTCTCATCAACATTATATACATCTCGCAGAGAATGATTGGCAAGAGCAATGAGAAGATTTTGTCGTCCAGGTTCTACTAGAGCTGGATCCGTAGAACCAGCATCTCCAGCAAAACGTTGCTTTGCTAAACCATTGCGGGTCTTAAAACCACCCAACCAACCGTTTGAAAGCTCAAACCCGGTATAATCTTCCTCAAAGTCCTGTATATCTGCAATATTCACTCGCTGATCCAATTCTATTATCAGATTTCTTCCTTGCTCCTTAATAACCTCATCACTAATCAAGACTTTGGCGTATGTGGCTTTTTCAATCCACTCCGCTAACAGCCGCTCAAAGATTGGGAATAGCTCTGGCCGGTGCTTCATTTTCACTTCGCCGGCTCCCTCTGGTGCCTTACCACTACTCATCAGTAGCCGATCGGACTGCTTTAGGATTGTGCACATAGTGGACTCAGGCATTGCATTTCCCTCGCGATTTGGGAAGAGCTTGCAGAATTCCTCCAGTTTCATTTCCCCAGGCCGCTGTCCTTGAATCTATCGAGCTTGACATATCTGCCATTTTTCTAAGGCAGTACGTCCATATCGGCGTTGAGGAGGCATATTTCATATCGAGCTGAAGTAGAAAGAACACAAATTGAGCAATTTTATCGAGCAGAAGCAGAAAGAACAGAAATTGACTACATCCTATCTTTTTTCTCCGCAAATCTCCTTACCCCTCGTAGGCACGTGACATCTTCTTATAACGAAACCTGGCTATAACGAAGGAAAGGGGTCGGAATCTTGGCATTCGTTATAGCCAGGTTTGCCTGTATGTTGTTTTGTATCCACACCACATCATAAGTTTCGCTCCCCACACCTAGTCTAAGCATCATAGTTTAACATTCCCTGCACCTCTCTCACACTCATGGTGTAAATCATGTCTGCTGCAACCTGTTCCACTGTGAAAGAAGCAGCAGCTGCCGAAACTGTCGGACCCCCAATCGGAGGAGTCTTGAAAAAAAGAATCCCAAAGGATTTTCCTGAGGTTGTCGATACTTCGGACAATTGGACCCCGACTGTGCCAATGGAGATGGGGGAAGGCCACCATCATCAAACGAGAGCCAGGTGAGGAGGGCTTTACGATACCCCCTGCACCAAAGAGATCCCGAACAAAGAAAAGTGCTCTGCCAAAGGGGAAGACGGTATAAGGGTACTTCGTTCCTAGTGGACGAACATACACCATGTGACTGGGTAGATGAGAGCCACAGAGAGCATATCGTGGAGACAATAATGGCGGCAAAAAGGACCGTGGAGCACTCTATGTACTAGGAGAACTCGTAAGCATACAAAAACCAAAGCGAGAGAATGTACCCATTTTTTCTTCCATATTCCTAGCCAAATTGCTCTACAGTGGAGTCGCGTTATAAGAAACCCCCGATATAAGAAACCCCTCGATATAAGAAACGGTGCCCCGGTCCCGTCAGAATTAGTATGGGAAAATAAGAAACCCTCGATATAAGAAAGTTTCGTAAGTTCTTGCTTAGTAATACATACAGTTTCTTATATCGCGACATAGGTATATGCGATGTTACCCAGCAGCAACCGCATCGTGCACATTGTTTCTTTACACATTCACTGCCAAATTAAGTGCGCAACATTCTATGCTGTTGACAAGTGGCTATTGTTGCAACATAAATTACGAACTATCTATCATCTAAGCCAGCCTCTACTCGGCAAGCATGGACTGAGAAAGTGAGAGATGACATCCGTACACACCATGGGCTAAATCCTACACTTAGCTATCCAGATATAAAGCGGTGGTTTGACGAGAAATATGCACCTAATATTATCAGTAAATCTCAGATTAGCAAGATCTTGAATCCCAAACGACCACGAGGTATATCAACTACTGCCTCAACTTCCCAGTTGAGCAAAATCCAGCCAACAGTAGCACGAGATCGAAGCGGAAAATGGATTTAGGGTTAGCAGCACACAGAGGCAGACATCAATCACTGGTTTTTTTAGGCCACGGTCAGACGTTTCCTAGTTTTGGTGTACATATCGCGATATAAGAAACCTCGCGTTATAAGAAACCCTCCGCCGGTCCCGAGGGGGTTTCTTATAACGCGACTCCACTGTATGTTCCAAAGGTATAGAAAAACCCAATGCGAGAAGTCGCTGATATCCCAGAATGCCTAAATGATGAACATCATTCTGAGCATAATCCCCACCCCAAAAACGTCATCCGAGTCCCAAGCACTAACATAACCCGCCCGACCTAGCGAAAACTGGAACTAACAAGAAAGAAAATCTCCGTTCCCACCACATCCGTCCCCCCAAACAGAAGTTGACGTCCTCATCAACATATCCTTCCTATGCTTGAACGAGAAATATAAAATCAACACACTGCAGCCCAAAAGTAAGCAAACACCATAGTCCGTAAACCAAACCCCTAGAAAAAAATGCAAAAGAAACACCTCTCATGTAGCCGGTTCTCCTCCACTAAATCCTTTCCCTTCTGAACAAACCATGTCCGAGCAAGGTACCGTGGGACTCATTGGGGCCGTAACCTTCTATGAATGCGAGTGTTCCTGCATGCGAGTGCGAGTGCGAGCGTCCCAGTGCGAGTCAACGTCCCTCTGTGCGAGCGTCCCAGTGCAAGTGCGAGCGTCCCAGAGTGCGAGTGCGAGCGTCCCAGTGCAAGTGCGAGCATCCCAGTGCAAGTGCGAGCGTCAGAGTGCGAGTGCGAGCGTCCCAGGGCGAGTGCGAGCGTCCCAGTGCAAGCGTCCCTCCATGCGAATGTGTGTTCCCCCATACACTATGGTACAAGAAAAGTGAGTAACAGAACATTCACCTTCTAGTTCACTATTTTATGTACACGTTATGTGAATGTTATAAGTGAATACAAAAGTGTGCACTGCATGTGAGTAGCCCAACATTCACACGTTCTGTGTAGTTTTGCTCACTCAACTTTCACATAGTGTGAAAAACGGCTCACATAGTGTGAGCACTTTTCCGAAGCGTATTTGTGAACCTAGATGTGAGCAACTAGATGTGAGTAACCGTGCTTCACATCTTGCTTCACATCTTGCACATCTTTGCTCACTCAACTTTCACACAGTGTGAAAAACGGCTCACATAGTGTGAGCACTTTTCCGAGGCGTATTTGTGAACCTAGATGTGAGCAACTAGATGTGAGTAACCATGCTTCACATCTTGCTTCACATCTTGCACATCTTTGCTCACTCAACTTTCACACAGTGTGAAAAACAGCTCACATAGTGTGATCACTTTTCCGAGGCATATTTGTGAACCTAGATGTGAGCAACTAGATATGAGTAACCGTAACTCACATATTGCTTCACATCGTTGCATACATATCTTACTTCACATCGTTGCATACATATTGCTTCACATCAGTGCACACATATTGCTTCACATCGTTGCATACATATTGCTTCACATCATTGTACACATCTTACTGCACATTGTTATCCCCATCTTGGTTGATAGTATATAGCAGGGGGCAGCGAGGCTACAGAATCAATGAGGTAAGGTAGTATACTAGGGAGTGGCCGTTGGATAGAGAACAGAAGAAAGAGTACGGGGAAGGGGAAGTATGAAGAAGGGAAGAGTGCGAGGAAGGGAAGTATATATATAAGATGGCTCAAGAAGCCAAGGCCGATTGCTAAGGCTGACAATATAGACTTCCCGAAGACAAGATAATGAGAGTCGTGCCACTTCTACTGTGCGGGCTTGGCACTGTACGGGCTTGGCGCTGTGCGGGCTTGGCGCTGTTCGGGCTTGGCGCTGTTCGGGCTTGGCATTGTGTGGGCTTAGTTATGCCTAAATTACTCGATTGGGAAAATATGAGAATCGCATATGTGTAGTCTGGTTTTGGCGGGGGGCTTGTGCCAACCAGACTAGGATATGTGAGGCGAATAACAGAGTGAATATAGTGAGTATGTGAGGCGAATAACAGAGTGAATAACATAGTGAGTATGTGAGGTGAATAACAGAGTGAATAATAAAGTGAGCTATTCACGTAGGCAGAAGTGAATAACACAGTGAGCATGCGAGTGAGGTGAATAATGAAGTGAGCACAGTCTAGTGAGTGTATTTATGTGAGCGACGGTGTGAACGAAAGAGCTCGTAATAATGTGAACCAGCTATTGTGAGTATATTTGGTTCACATAATAACTTACACAAATGTAGGTGAATAAAAATCATTCACATGAAGATTCACAATTATACTCACTACCACAATTTCGATTCACATTACTCACTATATCACTCACAACACTGGTCACGCTGTGAAGATTAATTCACATCACTCACTCGACATTCACTCTTTTGATTCACTCCCATACTAAGTTTGTACCATAGTGCATACGAGTACGTCTGTATCCCAGTGTAACCTCTTCCTATAGCGGGTCCTTCTCCTCCACTAAATCCTTTCCCTTCCAAACAACCGAGTTCAGCAAGGTACCGTTTTCCCTTCCCAACAACCGAGTTCAGCAAGGCTCCGTGAGACTCATTGGGGCTGTAACCTCTTCTAAAGTGGGTATATGCGAGTATGTTCCTGTGCGAGCGTTACTTTTTAATTTTTTGTCCCTCTGTGCGAGCATTTCTGTACGAGTGCAAGCGTCCCAGTGCGAGTGCGAGTGCGAGTGTCCCTATGCGAGCATTTCTCCATGCGAGCGTCCCTCCATGCGAGCGTGTCCCTCCATGCGAGCGTGTCCCTCCATGCGAGCGTGTCCCTCCATGCGAGCGTGTCCCTCCATGCGAACGTGTCCCTCCATATCTTCCCACCATTTTGCTCCACCCAATGCTCTGAGCTCCTCCATCAATTCTCAACCCGCCAGGAGCTCAATCGAGACATGCATCATGAACGCACTAGCAGAGCGAGAGAACGATGGCTACAACACTAATATCGCCTAGGTCTGATTCTAGGCAACGAGCGAGCAGACAAGTTGGTAGCCTCCTGTTCCACCCTAGGACAGATCGCACTAGACAACCCTACCATCACGGAGGGAGGCATAAGACAGTCCTCTAAAGCCACCTGTAGCGCCTTCAGAACTCAGAAAGGGTACGGCATCAGGAGATCCGAGTGGAACAGCCACTCCCTCTCAGCCTACACGTAGCTACGAACGGATAGGGGACCCCACAGTACGCCTGGGCACGAGACGTCTCGAGACGAGACAGCGCCTGGTCTCGAGACCATAATTGTCTCGAGACTTTTGCCAATGCACCCAAGATAATTGTATTCGAACTCATGAGCTAGATACCTAATCATCATCATCTTCGCCTTCAATTTCTACATAACTGCTGAATTTCCGTGAGCATACAGTTCCGCTAATAGTACGTGAGTCTTGCAGGGTAGCATAGCGCCCTGCCAAAGCCGCAATATATTCATCTGGTGTACGAGCAGCCGATACGGAAATTTGGCTCATTGTAGATGTAGGAGAGAAATGTGTAAATAATGAGCGGAGAAGGTGGAGAACGAGAAGGAGAAGGAATAGATATCTTCGCCAGACTACCTTTAGTACCGAATAACATTAAGATATGAGGGTGTTGTGCCAGCTACCTTGTATGCCGCGACACTGGTCACAACCAATTGTATTTCGAAATACTGGTCACAACACTGGTCGCAACCAATAAAAAAATATGTTTGCAGTCACTGAAAAATTTTCGCCGCCACTGACGAAAAGTCTCGAGACTTAGTCTTGAGACGTCTCGTCTCGTGCCCAGGCCTACGGGCCCACAGATACTGGCTACACCACATCGGAAAAGCAGAATCTGCCGCCTGCCAGTGCAGACATCACACCCAGACCGGCAGTCACCTCACCTTCGACTGCCCCGACATCCGACCACAAAGAATCACGCTAGGGAACGCGAAGTAATGGGAGGATCTTGACCGACCCATTTGGATAACGGAAGAGGATGGGGAGAGATGGGATGCAGTAGAGGAGTTTTTCGCATTCATCTACCGCAGATTAGCGGGCAGATAAACGCATCGATTTGGGTTTTGTCTTGTTTTGCTTTCGTTCTAAGGTCTTTCATTATCGTGTGGTTTCGTTTCGAGCGGATGTCCAGACAGGCCCCTCGGGTCATCTGGCGCTAGCCGTTAATGACAGCATGGGACTTCCACTCCATCTCTCACATTTTCCATATACATGTATCTATCTGTACGGATTGGGAAGATTAACTTTCCCTTTCCCTGAATCCTCTCGGGTTTCCGGGGGGCTTATCATGGTCCCCTTACTGGGACCCAATATGAGTAATGAGTTTTTTATTAAAAAAAAAAAAAAAGCTCTGAGCTCTCCGGTCGAAGGGACCAAATATCGTTCCTAGCGGAAGAACATACACCGTGTGACCGGGAGGTGAGATCCACAGAGAGCATATCGTAGAGACAATCATGGCGGCAAAAAGGACCATGGAGCACTCTATGTACCAGGAGAACTCGTAGGCATACAAAAACCAAGGGGAGAGAATGTACCCCTTTTTTCTTCCATATTCCTATCCAAATTGCTCTATGTTTCAAAAGTATAGAAAAAGCCATGCGAGAGGTCACTGATATCCCAGAATGCCTAAACGATGAATGTCATTCTGAGCATAATCCTCACCCCAAAAACGTCATCCGAGTCCTAAGGACTAACATAACCCGCCCGACCTAGCAAAAACTGGAACTAAGAAGGAAGAAAATCTCCATTCCCACCACAACGGGAACTTCGCCTTTTTCATAAATTGGATAACCTTCTCAAGTCGTTCGCTAATTATAGGACTGTTGACTGTTTTCTCCACCATTCACTTCCTTGGCCCCCTCCCCTTCTTCTTGATCCCCTTCTTAGGATCTTTATATTCCAGAATTTCTCGATCGAAGGCTTGATTTGTGGCATCCGCCTCTATCTCATCTTCCCACCTTGGGTTATCCCCGGCATCGCACATCTCTATATCACTCATGATAGTTGCGGGTGCTATAATTTTAATTGAATCAGTCTGATTGGTACAATTTCCTTGCCATTTGTCAATATTTCCCGGTATCTAGTGAAGTTGGCAGTTGTTGAGAAGTTCTTGTTAACGTTTTGTAGTGAAATTTTTGTGTTGTTTATATCTAATTTACTAGTTATGGCAATTAATGAGAACTGGGTAAAATCGCCCCAGCGAACCCCCCTATCCAAACTAGGCAACTATTAGTACAACTTCATATGACTGAGGAGACTGTAAGTACTCAGTGATTTAAGTGAATCTAGGTGAGAGAGAGGATTTTTTGAGCAAGTTTGCCACTTGGTTGGGCAGCGATTGAGAGATTAGATGCCCATAGATGCTTAGGGTGTTAGTGCTGAGAAATTGGAATCCAGGCGTAAGTATATAGATAATGGCTCAAAGCAAGCACAGAGTACCTCGATTTCATACCCATAGTCTGGTAATTCGTTTGACACACTAAACTCTTAACCTAGACCATTTTGGATAGACTTGCTCCTAGGCCCTCCTCAACCCCCGCACCCCCCCTGATTTGGGTGTATGCTCATGTATGTTCCATCATACCATGAGGTATAGACTTGACTTCATGTTTTTTGCACTATGTGAGAGGGTCAGGAAATGTACCCAGACTCTGATCCATCATATTATTTGAATTTAATATCTGGTCATATATTCACATCACGCAATTCATGTATTAGCCATATATCAGGATACCTCCCTGGACTCCATGATCCAGGGCTCCTGGGCACTTCAGAAGTTATTCTCCGAACTCGTGCGCAGCTTTTAAGCCCCTTGCCATCCAATTCCACCGAAAACCCATTGAGTTATACCCTACAGGTATTTTGTTGCATATCCCGGTCGTGTTGCACAACCCCGTCAGATACTGTAGGTCGTATTGACTTATGGGATAACTGCTTCTTAAGGAGGATTGGTATATAATAAAGGTCGGTCGGGACGCCCTCTCGCAAAGGGGGAGTAATGTTATGACTGAGATTACGCAGACTGGGTTGGCGGCATCGATTTAGTGTTTTGCCACATATGTCGTTATGTCGCAACCACATGTGAGATGGAAGGCTGCTGTGCTATATATCCACGCACATTAACCCAGCCATTGCCACTTCCACATCATGCCAGATATCGACACCTCTCACTCCTCCTGGCTCTCGTCAGTTACGCATCCACATAGACGTCCTGAGTTCTGCAGGTCACCATACCACCCGCATGCTCCACCTCTCCACCCCATTCCCTCCGGATGTCCGGGGGGCTAAAATCTCTCCTTGGAGACAGCCTTACGGGAACCTCACTCTTCACCAATGAGGGAACAGAGGAGCAAGCTCGTGTACGTATCATTCGGGTTACGGCTATTAAACTCATGCTAGGAGTTCATAAAGTATTGGGCGATTATATGGTGAATGTGCTGCAGCTGGCTAATGCCGTAGGGAGGTTAGAAGCATTCGTAGGAGTGGACGTAGCATGAACGATCACTCTAGAGGCAAAACCTCCGCTTGATCTGGTGTGATAAAAGAAATGGGTGAAAGTAATAGGAAGCAGGAGCTTACCTTGTCTAAGATGCAGAGGGCAGGCTAGGTGTCTCTAGCAAGGTGTTATTTATCGGCATCCTGTATCGAAGCTTTGAATTGAGAAATGAAGCCATGTACAACAAGTAAAGAACTCTTTGTCGGCCGTATAGCTATCAATGTATAATCAAGGGAAACCTCTGAGATAGGCGATGATCGTAGGAGTGCAAGTGCCATTTCCTCCAGGCATCCAACATCGATATCTCATGATAAAGAGGCCCCCTGGGCACCATCCCAGAATCCATCGATAGAGCTCGTCGAGCTACACCAAGTGCACTAATACCCCTTTCCATTCACCAAGTTCACGCTAATCCACCGTCACATGCATCAATGTAACAATATGTTCAACGTACGCTGCATTCAAAACAACCATCACCATCTACATTGCATACAAAACAAATGACCGCGTCAACAAATCCCGGTTGGCGCTTCCATATTAGGAGGAAATGGGCCCGAGAGGTGTGCCTCCTGCAAGGTCTACCTGCCTGACACACGCGCTAGCAGCTATTTCAGGCAGCTGCTGTCGACAAAAACACGGAGATATGAGAGCAAGCAAAGGGGCATGATCAGTTGGACGGTGAAGATATATCCATTTGTACTGTTCACAATACATATCTATATGCTTTAGTGATATGAGTTATTACCTGATGGCGCTCCTAAGCAGAAGACCCTGTGATATTTCCAATAGGTCTTGGCCCCTTACCAAGTAGCTCTATATAGCCTGCGATAAATCCAATATTTGACCTTTCCTCAGCTTCATCTACCTACAGCCTACGATGTACCCGATTCTTGCTGCGTCGCAGCTTGATACACAGCCGGCAATATATCCAATTTTGGCCCCTTCGCTGAACCTGCTGTATATGCAATATTGGCCCCTTCTCCAGCTTCGCATTCAGCCTGCGATATATCCAATATTTGCCCCTTCGTCAGCTAGATGTTCAACCCACTATACATTCATTAATCGCTCATTCGCCAGCGAGATGCGGTCGGTGCCCTCTCCTTGCTATCCTTTACTAGTAGACCCTCTCCGGAACCACCGTCGAGGAACATTACCTTCCAGTATTGGATGTAGCAAGGAGGGAGACACCTCAAGATGCATTTGCGTTGTTATCCGTCGTTTTCGCTGGGGGAGATGCGGTCGGTGCCCTCTCCTTGCTATCCTTTACTAATAGACCCTCTCCGGAAGCACCGTCGAGGAACATTACCTTCCAGTATTGGATGTAGCAAGGAGGAAGACACCCCAGGAAGGATTTGCGTTGTGATCCGCCGTTTTCGTTGGGGAGATGTTGGAGACGTAACAACGAGACCGGTGGGCTAAGCGTATGGTGGGCCAAGGGTTTGTGGGCCAAGGTTGCCATGACAGTCACTTCAGGCCGGTTGCGAGCGGGGCGTTTTGTTCTGTATATAGTTAGTTTTCCACGGTCGATTTGACCCTACCTAAATTCACCCGGGCTTCCGGGTGGCTCGTCATGCGACCCTTAAGGTTGCGCACACGAGTAATGAGTTCAAAAAAAAAAAAAAAAAAAAATTGCCCAAGCCACATGGCCGCCTTTCTACCACACCCGTATTACCCTGAATTCGCCCCTTCCCCGGCTGGAGGTTGAACCCGCGACCCACCCCATATTTGCCCCTTCGCCAGCTGGATGTTCAGCTTGGGCGACTGCAACATCACCAAACCCCTCAGCCTCGTTCACTCCAACCTCTTGGAGCACAGCGACCCACTCCTCGCCGAGAAGGGTCGCTGGTGCGCCAAAATAGGCAGGGGCAGTGCGATCCCCGGGGGACCGGGGAAGCTGCCCTCCTGACACCTAGTCGGTTCGTGGGGTAACTCGCAACCGAAAGAGGGGATAAGGGTGTCAGATATCTGCCTAAAAACTAACCGACGTCCCAACTGCTACCAGTGGTTACGTACTGGCCCTTTTGCGCAAGTGCTAGCTGGGATGACAGGTCACCTCTCGTGCGCAAGTCCCCCCGGGGGCGAGGCAAGTAATTGTCGATGTAGCATTGGTTAGTCGGATGTGGACCAGTGCCTCTGACCTACACACCAAAGTGTATCGTTGGTAGCGTTGGGTCATCCGGCGAGACCCCGAAGGCCTTGGAATCACACAGTTTCATCCGTCAACACTCTTCGAGCCCTGGAAAGGAAGCATGAGTGAGCGGGGTCACAGTGGCTCCTAGGCAGCCAGAAATTGTAGGACCCGGGTTTCCGGGTGGCTCATCATAACCCCCTTATGGGGTTCCATATGAGTAATGAATTTTTTTTTGAAAAAAAAAAGGACGGTTCTAAAGCCGGGGTCGGTCTCAGCGAGACTCATGCTCCAGTCTTCGAGGTGGCAACTCGTGGAGGTATTTTCTTCTGGTAGTCTTAACTGTTACGCTTATCTTCGAGTCCTGTTGGGGGCCCCAGACAGTCGAATGGCTGTAGTTGGGTCGAAATGCACCTGGGATAAGCAAGGGCAGAGACAGCAACTCGCCAGAGGGGGGTACAAGCAACATAGTCCACTATGAAGTGAGCGAGGATTTAGCGAAGAGGCTTAAGGTGCAAAGGGCGCATTTCATCTGCAATAGGTACGAAAGTACTACAACTGGTCACTCTACACCAGGATCGTCGGGAAAAAGAGCGACGTTTTTGGACGTTCACCTGGCTCCCACGGGGGGGTCAGGGAGATGATATCGCAATGAATACCGGGTGAGGAAAGCCCGGAAGCTGAACCCACCCCCCCAAGGGCATACCTATCTGGGCACACAGTCCACTGTCGCCGACGCCGAGAGGGCAGGCATCATGCTAGCCCTAGAGCACCATAAAGACGCGCCCATGGTCCTCATCCTCACCGACTCCCAGGCCGCCATTCACTCAACCACGAAGCTCGCGACCCGCCTCGCTAGGAGCTCCATCGAGACCTCCATCATGAACACTCTCGCCCTACGACACGAGAAAGGCTACGACACCCACATCGCCTGGGTCCGTGGCCACATCGGCGTCTCGGGCAATGAAAAAGCAGACAAATTTGCAGAATTCGGCTCGCTCGTCGGCCAACTAGCTCTCAAAGAGCCGCTCATCACAGAAGGAGTGGTCAGACAGGCCTCCAAGGCGACCCGCAGCATCTTCAGGAAGGACACAAGAAGGATACGGCAACAGGAGATCCGAATGGAATCGCCACCCCCTCTCAGCTTACACCTGGCTACGTACAAATAGAGGCCCTCAGCGAGAGTGGCTCCACCACGTGGGGAAGTCAGCCTCCGCCGCGTGTCCATGCGGTCACAGTCCTCAAAACAGACGCCACATTACCTTCCATTACCCCAATCTCCAACAACAAAGAACAGCCCTAAAGACAATCAGAGATTGGGGGGGACCTGGATCGCCCCATGTAGATAACGGAGGAAGACGGGGAAAAGTGGGACGCAGTGGAGGAGTTTTTCGGCTTCATCTATCGCCGACTGGTGGGCAGGTGATTCCCTTGCTTACGTCATTTCAGCTCGCCCTTTTTATTCCATTTATTTCATTTTAGCCCGTTCCTCCTCGTCAGGGCCCTAGTGCTCCTCTGGCATTGCCAGTTTATGACAGCATGAGGAGGGCCTCTCTTATGTGTTCACTTCTTCTATGTTTTCATTCAGCTCTGGTTCTCCCTTTGTATTTAGCTCTCCTTTGTCAAACCCAGGTCAACCAGAGGGATGTCCACGACTGGTACTTCCCCCCCCAGACTGATCCTTTCACTACCCTCCTCCTTCAGCCCCCCTGCCTTGCTCCGCCGAGTGTGCACGGTGTGGGATGGGGAGGTTGCCGGCATACAACAAGCTTTGGAAACGACAAATCCGGAATGGAAGATGCTCATCCTATCCGACTCCCAGGCAGCCGTCGCCGCAATCAGGAAGGCTGGTAGAAGGGGGAAGGCGAGGACTACAGAGCTGGTTAGTACGATCCGACAAATTCGGGATAGGCAGGTGAGGTTGGGGGCTGGGGCGGTAAGGTTCGGATGGGTAAAATAACACGTCGGGATCCCCGGCAATGAACAGGCCGACCAGATGGCGAAGACAGGGGCAGAGGAAGTAGAACCATCGGACCCTGTTATCACGGAGGGGGGCTTGATACAAGAATGGAGGAGGAGGCGAGAGGAGGAAAGAAAGGTGGCGGGCGGGTATGGGTAGGGTAGTGAGGTGGGGGAGGAAGGCAAGGGTCAACTACGTCCATTGCAGGACTGAAAAGGGGAACCTCCAGTCCTGGCGCGCAAAATTGGATAACACTGCTGACCCCAGCTGCCGGAAATGTGGTGAGCAGCCTGAGACAGGCAGCCACGTGGCCCTGGTCTGCTCGCATGGGGAAGGAAGGGGAAGACGATGGAGCACTTGGGAGGAGGTGGACGTCCGGAAGAGGTGGTTAAACAAGGTAAAGGATGGGGGGAAGGAAATCATCGTGGATCTGGCGGAGACCTTCTTCGCCAACTTGGACCTGGTATGAGCGGGGGGCTACTGAGCGGGGGGGCTACATGGAGGGGAGGGCCGGGAGTGGGCGTGGCGGCGGCAGATTCATATATATTTGGGAGGGCCGGTAGGGGGCGTGGCGGTGGTTGTTTTAAGGGGAGGGCCGTTATGGGGCGTGGCGGGGGAGGAAGGGGTGTTTTCTGTTAGGTTTTCCTTGATTCGGGAGGCTGGGCGCTCATGCAATCCGTTGTCCCGTGGATGTACCGAGTCTTCTGAGATGAGGGAACGGGGCCGTCTCATAGCCTTAGGCTCCATAGACGTATAGACTTTAAAAAAAAAAAAAAAAAAAAGCTCTTTTTTTAGCGCGCCGCCAAGGCAGATTAACTTGCCGAGGCCTGAATCCACCCAGGTTTCTGGGTGGGGTCATAATCTCCCTATTGAGATTCCATACGAGTAATGAGTATTTAAAAAAATAAAAAAATGGCAAAAAAAGAATGTGGATTCAAAATGTTGCACAACCTCTACGAGAAAAATCTAAGGGCCATGGAATTCTGGTCTCTGAGTTTTAAACTCCATGTGGTCGACTTGCAGTACCAGAACATCTTTCAAGTGATGGATTACCACGTCAATAAGCTACTGAACATCTAGAATATAGCAAGACAACTATTGGACTGGTGATAAATGGTTCAACATACATTAGAGGTAGTAATACTAATTTCTGAGCGGGCCTTTCCAGGAAAATAAGCAGTCTTTTTATTTGATAATGCTTCTAACCATAATGCCTATGCTTCGGATGCTTTAATTGTTAGCAATATGAACTTGGGACCTGGTGGTAAACAAACTATTACACGGGAAGGATTAATACATTCCAAAGATATTGTCCCTATGGTATTTCCAGATAATCACCCAGACCTACTGTTCAGAGGACAGGCAAAGAGATTTGACAAGTATTAATAGAACGAGATTTATGGCGACCTGGTATGAAACTCAATTGTAAGCCGGCTTGTATTGACCCTACTAGTCAGACATACTGTGCATGACAGTGTTTACGTTTGGAACAAGATTTTCAAGTTCAAAGAGGTTCTTTACAAGAAGGTATTGAAGCACGTGGTCATTTAGTTTTGTTTTATCCTAAATTCTGTGAGCCGAATTTTATTAAGTTTTTTGGGGCTGCTGCTAAACGGTATGCTCGTGAAAACTGTGAATACTTTTAGAAGATACCATTCCTTTATCATTGAACTCTGTATCTGAATTGACAATCTGGCGTTTCTATAACAAATGTCAACGAACTATGCATGTATATACAGTAGAGATGGATATCAATATGGAACAGCAGATTTTAAGAAGCGGGTATATTAAGTCATCATCGCAAGCTAGCTTAGTTATTCTTCTTTCCCTAGTTCGGTTAGTTTTCTCCCTCTTAGCACCTCTTGGCATGTAACATGCTCAAATTCTCTTATACAAAATTTTACTTTTCTTTCTCTTATAACTTCTTTAGTCTCGATCCTAACTTCTTAAGTTTTCAATTTATTTTAATAGAGCGAAGACCTCTTCTACAAGCCTAGTTCTATCAACATACGCTTTCATTTAATGATTTAGATATGTTGTGGTTGTGGAGTTAGACAAGTTGGTAGGTGTCAATAAAAGGTCGTTTTCTTGTTGCCGGCACCATACCGCAATAGCAATAAATTGTTCTGATAGAACATATCGTAGTTGCGTTGTTGCGTTGATAAGATAGCTGTGATCTAGATAATAATAACTCGTCATGACGAGCCTCTTGACTGCATTCAAAAGTAGTAAGGCGTCCATGATAAACCCCTGCTGTTTACCTAGGAAACCTCTGTCGATGTGTTCGAAACGCTTTCATTGACCGCAACCAGGCTACCATTGACCCACAGCTGTTGCATTGACCAAGTGTGACCGTGTGACCTGGGTCCCAGGTGGTCTCTGTACAGACTCTAGTTACATATTACAGGCAAACCTGGCTATAACGAATGCCAAGATTCCGACCCTTTTCCTTCGTTATAGCCAGTTTTCGCTATAACAAGTTGTCACGTGCCTGCGAGGGGAGAGGGAGAAGGGCGGAGTAAAAAAGATAGGATGTAGTCAATTTGGGTTTTCTCTAAGGCTCGATAATCAACATGCCTCCTCACCGCCGATATGGGCGTACTGCCTTAAAAAAATGGCAGATATGTCATGCTCGATAAGTTCAAGGACAGCGGCCTGGAGAGATGACATTGGAGGAATTCTGCAAGCGTTGAACCTCATACAATTGAGATGTCAACACATGTGAAGGAATGTATGGATGCTGGACTTACTTCTCTACTGGTTCAAATAATGACCTTGAATCTCTATATTATGAACATATCCCAGACTATCCACCACCAGCTCCAATTATACAGCTAGATGGCAAAAAGTTTCGTACCCCCCCCCCCTGCATAAAGAGGTTCAAACGCTACATATTTGGGAATTTCGTATTGGAAAAGGATAAGATATTTGTTGCATGCTTATGCAGGGTACGAAACTTTTTGCCACCTAGCTGTATCAGGTACCACTGTAGTCAACTTCCTTCAAAAACTCAGACATTATCAACCACACTACTATCTTAGTTTTTCATTTCATAGTTAGATGTAGCGTACTACTAGTTTCACTATAGCCAATATAGTTTTGCTATGATTGAATTTATTACCGATTATTTTCACTACCTAGTACTTTAGCTGCGTGCAGGAATGGTCTGACAAATCCCTTCGGTACAGCCGGGTTTTCACTACATAAGTCGAGGTTCACTATAGCCAGGTTTGCCTGTATGTAGGTAGGTAGCGCTATCACATACATATGCGTGGGACACGGGACGTCCGTAGATATGTACAGTCGCATATTTTCGCAGGCGCGTATACTTTCACCGGGGTATTGTACATACGCGAAGCAACGCGAACGAGCAGAGTCTTGGCATGGGACTTTTAGCTGTTAGCATATTTGGCCGGCTGCCTTCAGGTATGTATATCCTTGCAGCTCAGCTTAGCAGACTTAGACAATACAAGCATTTATACTGTACATACCGTACAAATTCCAACAGCTGTGATGGAGCCAAATCTTGACCGGGCACCACACGATAATTCCAGTCTCTCACCAAACAGTATTTCCCGTGATTATGTTGATCAACTCCCTACACAAACATACCCTCAGCTTCAGTCCGCTCCGACCATACTCCTGGCGCCCTTAAACTCTACTCCTTATAAACGCAAAGCTGCTCTAACGGGTTTGCACCAACCAATCTATGGTAATGTTTCTGCTAGCAAGCGACGCTGCACCAACACTATCGCGACTCTCATCGAGGAAGAACTAGCTGGCGCGCAGCACACATGCCTCGATTTTGTTGAACGCTTCCTGTTTCCTGGATCACCAAATACCCCGACTACTGTATGTGCCGAAGAAATAGTCGCAGCAATTATTGCCACTTTCAAGGAATCGGAGTCCAAAGCCGGAGCTGTGACAGAAGCAAGTACCAATGCACTTGGCTTACGGTGTTGCAAATTTAACCAAAAGCATTTGTATGTCTGTTATCCACCAACATATGCAAACGAAGGCTATCTGGAGTGGTTCTGTCGATTCGCAAATGCCATACAACAACATACTCCCCCGTCGCTGACCGGTTCCTCCTCCATATGTCCCCCCAACAAGGCGAAATTGGAGTGGCGTGTCACCAAAAACAAGCCCCTACTAGGCGCTCACAACAACGACATCCGACCTGACTTTGTTCTCACTTGGAGAGGAGAACCTCTCCAGTGGCGCGCTATTCTCGTGGTTGGTGAGCACCAGTCTAAAGGAAGTAATGATAGTGAATCTTTCACTCAACTAGCCTCCTATGCTGAGCAAGTTTTTATTGCCCAGCCATTCCGTGTATGTGTCTTTGGTTTTTTAACCTCGAATGCTGGTCCGAAACTCACATTCTGGAGGTTTGATCGTTCTGGAGCAATTGGTTCTGTGCCCATGAATTACTCCACATCAAACCTCGACCTACTCACTGTTGTCAGCGCATTGGTTTCAATCCCACAAATGAACGCTCGGCACATGGGGTTCCATGTTGACAGTATCTCATGGGGCGACGAACATGCATACCCGTTGGATCACAAATCGGACATCACAATCAAGGCGTTTAAACCAATACTTGGAAATTCTTTAGTCACCGTTGACCCATCATCAGATGTAGCGGTGTCATTGTCATTGAAAGACTTAGTTTTCCTCGCCCCTGGTATTGTCACACGCGGGACCCGTATATGGACAGGTAGTTATACCCCCCCCCCCCCCCCCCCCCTCCTCAGCTCTGACTGCTTGGATTTATTTTTAACCAAAAAAAATAGGAGCATTATCTAGTGGGGAAGCCATTGTAATCAAATACAGCTGGAGCAATACTAAGCGTGCCCTCGAAGGGGATCTCTACCAGCTTGCCTCCGAAAAACGAGTGATCGGGTTGGCGACCGTACTTTGTTGCACTACTTATGAAATGTCCTCACCCATCTCCATGCTGGGGGATCTCCTGCCGCAGATTCTAATTTCACCCAACCCCAAGCTTACAAGATCCACATGCAACGCCAAAATCGAGTCCTATCCCGCCTGGTGCTTTCCCCCACTGGCAGGCCGCTGTTGGATTCAAGATTGTCTCCTCTCCAGGTTGCAGAAGGGTTGTTGGCTGGGCTGATTGGGCATGCATCGCTCTTTTTTCAGGGAGGCATTCTGCATAGAGATATTTCTCCGAATAATATCATCGTCATTGATGATAGTTTGCCACAGCTTACTTCAGTTTTTTCACCCGCAGCCGCTAGTGACTCATTCGCCTGGATTTGGCCCCGTGACACACCCCTCCGGGGGTGCCTGATCGATTTAGATTATGCAATTGAAGCATCTACACAGCCCTCTAGTGCTCTGGACCGGACCGGTACATATCCTTTCATGGCTATCCAGATTCTACTTGGCCAGGAACGGCATCGGTACAGACATGATTTGGAATCTTTCTTGTACGTCCTACTTTGGGTATGCTGCTACCCTGCCGTTGCTGGCTCTGCAAATATGATTAGCTCCCTTTGGCCGGCGTCAGACCCTCTCTGCAAATGGCGTGATGGGGATGAACTCTCAGTCACAAACCACAAGCTTGGCTGCGTGATCGTCAGCTCCAAGATGTTTGGCTTGCTCCTGGAGCGGTTCCGGCCTGGGTTTGAACACTTCAAACGGGTTGCCAAGGAAATGCGGATGACATTGTGGAAGCTACCAGGCTTTAGTAATAGCTGCAAATTATGTGAAGAGGGCAAACCCTCTGAAAGGGCGGGTGGACAGGATCAGGAGGGACAGGATCAGGAGGGAAGTGAGGGGCTGGGCGGGGAGCACGAGGATGAGGGAGAAAGAGACTGGCTATTGCCTGAGGAGGTACGCGTGGGTGTTTTAAACAAGGATGCATTTCAAGAGGTCAAGAAGTCAATGCAATGGCTAGTTGCTGCATTGAAGGACTAAGCTGTATGGAACAGCCATATACGTGGCTCCATCATCATGTTATGGGTATAAGCGAGAGTGGGAGACAAATAATCGTATGTACATGGTACACTACTAATACCTATAACATTCTGTTTTTGTTCATTTGTTGATGGTTCGGGTTGTTAAGATCCGACATGAAACATTACCTAGGTAGCGTCTGGAATTGTTTTAGACTGTCATTGGAATTGGATATAATAATGTGAATGGAAATACACCATTGGAAAAGGCAGTTGGTGAAATGAGATGGAGCGCAAACTTCTAGCGACAATGGCAGTAGAGTATGACTTTTTTTTTCTGTTATGGTATGTATGACCTCACTATAGTATATTATGGTATATATGTTCTGATCCGTTGCGGAATCTAGTCCATTCCAGAATGGACCGCTCTATACCAGAATGGACTGGATTCCGTAACGGCCCAGAACATGTATATCATATGCTATAGCAGTGGGTATACAGAAGTATAAATCTTATTATCAACGGTTGCTCAATTAACAGGAGGTAGCAAAACGGGTAGTGTGGCTGGCCGCATTGTGAAAGACCGAACATTGGCATATGGAGGCTGAATATTGAGCTGGGCAATGTGCGAATATTGGATGTATTAGGGTTGGTGAGTTCAGGGTAAACAAGAGTGTGGTGGATATGAAAAAGTAACGCGGGCATAGGTATGGCTAGGTGGTGGTTGCAGGTCAAGCAGGAGAAGGCGCGAATATAGAATCGGAGCTGTATATCAAACTGGAGAAGGGGCGAATACTGGGTATATCTGAGGCTGTATATCAAGCCGGGGAATGCTCGCATTTATCACAGCCTGAATAACTCTGTTGGAGAAGTCGCGAATACTGGGCATATCGCAGGCTGCATATAAAGCTGGGGAAGGTGGGAATGTTTTGTCCTGCCCGGAATTTTGCTGGTTCGCGAATGGGACATCCGCCTCGGGAAGCCACCCGATTCTTTGGAGGGATATTCCACACACGAATACTGTCCTGCTCGGGAATGCGAAAGTGTAATTCCTCCGGAGGACAGATCATGAGTTGTCCTCCTCAGGAATGCGATAACCAAATTAGTGAGGGTACTTGGAAGATGAAATACATCAGTGCTAACGAACTGAATTGTACTGAACAATAAAATATTACCGAACAAACATGGATTGTACTGATAATAAAATATCACCAAATTTATCGATGGGCACAAACATAAATTATACTCAACAAATTAAATATTAGTGACAAACATCACTTGTACTTAATGATGATTATACTCATTCTCCTCGAGGTCTGCTTCCAAGTGTTGCATAAACCGCCTAATCCCACTTCCAAATCTGATTCGACTGTACTGTATCTCTAGGTCGATCAGGATATTCTCGTAGCTATGTTATGGGTGCAGTGGCTGCTTCAACGTGTAAAATACGTGGCGGACGAAATAATGACATCCCTTGGCTACGAATTTGCAGATTTTCTTTTCACTGCATATGCAGCTGAAAATTTGCTAAAATAATCACGAATATGTAGAATCTCCATTAGGATCCTCGAATGTTCATTAAAACAAATTGAACCCGCTTCCACAACTCATTCACGACACGGCAATTCACTCGATCGGGCCTCAGTATTATTTAGTTGATTTCCGCAGCATACCTCACAATGCTTTTATAACCCTGGTACCTTAATTAATTCATTTGCTTCATTGTATCTACAATAAAATTATTTACGACATACCTCTGCTGTTGCAATACCACGATATCGCTCATCAACAGCTGCAAAGGGTTTTTGTACGTCCAGTATGAAGTAATGATAAATGGGTATTGACAATAATATCATATACATCATGTTCTAACACCACCTGGTGGTTCCCTATCCGGAAGCTGTATAGTAAGATATTCATCAAAAGCATTGCGAGCAGTTTGGGAAAACAGAGCAATTGGGTCGTTGGTAGATGTTGGTGTAGCTAGTGGACTATACTATAGATCGAGTACAGTCAACTCTTGCTATGTATACCGGACCTCGCTATACCGGATCCCTTGTTATACCGGACGGATCAGAGGCTTCAGGATTTTATACCAGCAAATTGCCTCTCGCTATACTGGACGGCCATACAATACCGGACCAGACAGAGTGCTAGCGGAGTGCAGGGGTCTCCTTGCCCCTGTCCCCATACATCTCTACCTCGGACGAGGCATGTCTGGCCGCTGAATAATCTACTCTGTTAGGCTTAATGTGACTCGAAATACCCTTATTGGAGGGCAAAATGTGAGTTCTCAGAACCAACGTGACGGGTCAGTCTCCTGTCGGAGGACTAGCGCCATTTTCTATCACGGAACCCTTGCTACACCAGACAGGAAGCTCTGGATTTCTGCCGTCCGTTATAGCAAGAGTCCACTGTATATGGTAAATATACAACTGCGGGAGAACCTACCATTTATATACTTTGTCAGTACAAGCCTGCATATATTCAGCAGAGTGTGCATACTGACAGTTGAGCGGATAAACTGATAGTGTCAGGCCAGACTAGGCCTCTGTATAGGTATGTTCAGCTGACTGGCAGGTATGCATTAAGCCTACTTTAACTTGCCAGCATACGTATCACGTTAGTCTGGTTGGCACAACAGCCCCTCCTAGTATCACGTAGCAAGCCTAGAGTCCACAACCCTATCTTAAATGGGCATAGCCACTGCTGAGCCTACCTTAAGTGACCACCATACCTACCTCAATTCCTGAAAAGGCTAGCCGACGCAGAAATACCCATTCCTGGGCAGGACAGAACACTAACACATACAGTTTCTTATAACGAGGTTGCAGTTGGTCCATGTCGCATGAGCGGTAACGGTTACCCCGCATTGTGCAAATTGTTTCTCCACCAGTTTACAGTGTAATCAAGTGAATAAAGTCTCATTCTACTTAGGGTTCCTAAGCAATGACATTGTGGAAGTTGAGGAGGAGATATATGATTGTATTCGTGTTGCGCATCCTGATTTTCCTCGAGCTAGCCTTCCTGAGTTTATTAATTCTGTCGATGAGGAGGTCGAGAATTCGGTAGAAGAGGAGGAGCAGCGCATTGCAGATAACCTATGAGCCTGCTCCTATTTATGAGTCTGATTCTGATGCGGACAATATTCCAGATGTCCCTGTTATTTCCTGTAAAGCTGCACTAGAAGCCCTTGAACTTCGTCTCTTTCGTCTTCAAAATCCTAATGTCAATTTACAGAAAGGCGAGCAGCTGGAGGGTCTGTTATATGGAGAAATGCGGGATATTGAGAGTCTAGAAGGTATGGCTCGCCGGACGCAGCATCAGACAGCCATTATATTTTACCCCCTCGTCGGACATTTCCTAATTTTTGTGTATATATCTCGTGATTAGAAACCTCGCGTTATAAGAAACTCTGCAGTGGTCCTGAGCAGTTTCTTATAACGCGACACCACTGTAGCTCAACGTCAGGCTATTGCATTTGTGGTAATGCGGATTTGCAGAGTAGGTTCAAGGGTATGAATGAGGTTTGTCATGCACTTGGGACCATGTTGATCTGATTGAACTATCGCACATGTAGCAAAATAGTGTAACGTGTGCTTGAGGTCATATCTAATTCAGCACGATGAGATATAGCTAATTCCCGGTAACCTTCCAACACTCTTTCCCTCCATTCCCACCTCTATTCATTCCAGCCTTGATTCTGGCAGTAAGGTCGCTGCGTTCATACTGATTACTCGGGCGATTTGGGCAGTAATATCTATGCCCACGTGAAGACTGATTTCTAGGCTTATGTGGAGGGTGAATTATGAGCTTATTTGGACAAAGATTTATAGGGTGATTTCCTTGCTAATTGCTACGCTGATTTCCAGAGCAATTTGTACACAGGTATCCAGGCTGAAATCCATAGGATTTTGGTACGTGAGTTCTAGGGCGATTGGGATGTGATATCTGGCTGATTCCCACGCTGATTTTCGGTGATTTGCGCAGTTAGATCTAGGCTAATTTGTGCGCAGATATGGTTCGCGATTTCTGGGTGGTTTTGATAGTTGATATCTCCGGTGATTTGGATGGTGATTTTTGGACTGATTTGCGTACTGATGAACATTCGGTCTGGCGATGAATTTAGTTAGAAGAAGCGGGCATGGAGGGTCGGGGGGGGTGTTCTATCCCATACGCGGCAAGTTGTAAGGTTGGCCAATTTACTGGTCCATTTGGCCAATCTGGCGAATTTGCGGTTGGACCATCCCACATGTACAGTAGGTGGAGCACAGGTATGACGGTATAGCTGGGGGTATGGGCGGAATGTCATGGTAACAAGTAGTGTACCATATACATGCGGTTATTTGTCTCCCTCCCTCGCCTATAACCCATAACATGATGATGGAGCCGCATATGTGGCTGCTACATTCAGCTTACAGTGGAGTCCCGTTATAAGAAACCCTCGTTACTAGCAGGTTTCTTAAGTCTTTGCTTAGTAATACATATAAAATCGTGAGTTTCTTATAACGAGTTGAGCCGCAGATATTACCCCGCAGCAGCAACTGTATTGTGCGAATTGTTTTACCACTAATATATATTCAATGGTAACATTTCGGGTCTTATTTTACACATCTAAATTTGAAGAGGAGATTTATGATTGTATCCGTGTTGCTCATCCTGGTTTTCAGCGAGCTAGTCTTGCTGAGTTTATTGTTTCTGTTGACGAAGTTGTGGAAAATTCGTCGGAGGAGGAGGAGCAATGTATTTTAGATACTTATGAGCCGGCTCCTCTACATGAGTCAGATTCTGAGGGTGATGATACTCCGGATATTCCTCTTGTCTCTTATGCAGCTGCGCTTGAAGGCCTGGAAACCCTACGTCTTTTTCGTCTCCAAAATCCCCATGTTAATGCACAGATAGGCGAGCAGCTAGAGGCTCTTCTCTATAGAGAGAAGCGGGATATTGAGGTGTTACAAGGCATGGCGCGAGGCAGAAAACAGCAAACAACATTTGGCGCCTCGCTCGGACATTTCTTAATTTTTCATGTACATATCCCGATATAAGAAACCTCCCCTTATAAGAAACTCCTGGCCGGTCCCGAGGGGGTTTCTTATAACGGGACTCCACTGTAGTCCGTCAATGTAGCAACTAGCCATTGCATTGACTTCTTGACCTCTTGAAATGCATCCTTGTTGGATACACCCAACCGTACCTCCTCAGGCATTAGCCAGTCTCTTTCTCCCTCATCCTCGTGCTCCCCGCCCCGCCCCTCACTCCCCTCCGGATCCTGTCCACCCGCCCTTTCAGAGGGTTTGCCCTCTTCAGATAATTTGCAGCTACTAAGGCCTGGTAGCCTCCACAATGTCATCCGCATTTCCTTGGCAACCCTCTTAAAGTGTTCAAACCCGGGCCGAAACCGCTCCAGGAGCCAGTTAAACTTCCTGGAGCTGTCGATTACACAGGCGATCTTGTGGTTTGTGACTGAGAGTTCATCCCCATCATGCCATTTGCAGAGAGGGTCTGACGCCGGCCAAAGGGAGCTAATCATATTTGCAGAGCCAGCAACGGCAGGGTAGCAGCATACCCAAAGTAGGACGTACAAGAAAGATTCCAAATCATGTCTGTACCGATGCCGTTCCTGGCCAAGTAGAATCTGGATAGCCATGAAAGGATATGTACCGGTCCGGTCCAGAGCACTAGAGGGCTGTGTAGATGCTTCAATTGCATAATCTAAATCGATCAGGCACCCCCGGAGGGGTGTGTCACGGGGCCAAATCCAGGCGAATGAGTCACTAGCGGCTGCGGGTGAAAAAACTGAAGTAAGCTGTGGCAAACTATCATCAATGACGATGATATTATTCGGAGAAATATCTCTATGCAGAATGCCTCCCTGAAAAAAGAGCGATGCATGCCCAATCAGCCCAGCCAACAACCCTTCTGCAACCTGGAGAGGAGACAATCTTGAATCCAACAGCGGCCTGCCAGTGGGGGAAAGCACCAGGCGGGATAGGACTCGATTTTGGCGTTGCATGTGGATCTTGTAAGCTTGGGGTTGGGTGAAATTAGAATCTGCGGCAGGAGATCCCCCAGCATGGAGATGGGTGAGGACATTTTCATAAGTAGTGCAACAAAGTACGGTCGCCAACCCGATCACTCGTTTTTCGGAGGCAAGCTGGTAGAGATCCCCTTCGAGGGCACGCTTAGTATTGCTCCAGCTGTATTTGATTACAATGGCTTCCCCACTAGATAATGCTCCTATTTTTTTTGGTAAAAAATAAATCCAAGCAGTCAGAGCTGAGGAGGGGGGGGGGGGGGGGGGGGGGGGGGGGTATAACTACCTGTCCATATACGGGTCCCGCGTGTGACAATACCAGGGGCGAGAAAAACTAGGTTTTTCAATGACAATGACACCGCTACATCTGATGATGGGTCAACGGTGACTAAAGAATTTCCAAGTATTGGTTTAAACGCCTTGATTGTGATGTCCGATTTGTGATCCAACGGGTATGCGTGTTCGTCGCCCCATGAGATACTGTCAACATGGAACCCCATGTGCCGAGCGTTCATTTGTGGGATTGAAACCAATGCGCTGACAACAGTGAGTAGGTCGAGGTTTGATGTGGAGTAATTCATGGGCACAGAACCAATTGCTCCAGAACGATCAAACCTCCAGAATGTGAGTTTCGGACCAGCATTCGAGGTTAAAATACCAAAGACAAATACACGGAATGGCTGGGCAATAAAAACTTGCTCAGCATAGGAGGCTAGTTGAGTGAAAGATTCACTATCATTACTTCCTTTAGACTGGTGCTCACCAACCACGAGAATAGCGCGCCACTCGAGAGGTTCTCCTCTCCAAGTGAGAACAAAGTCAGGTCGGATGTCGTTGTTGTGAGTGCCTAGTAGGGGCTTGTTTTTGGTGACACGCCACTCCAATTTCGCCTTGTTGGAGGGACATATGGAGGAGGAACCGGTCAGCGACCGGGGGGTATGTTGTTGTATGGCATTTGCGAATCGACAGAACCACTCCGGATAGCCTTCGTTTGCATATGTTGGTGGATAACAGACATAAAAATGTGGTGGATAACAGACATACAAATGCTTTTGGTTAAATTTGCAACACCGTAAGCCAAGTGCATTGGTACTTGCTTCTGTCACAGCTCCGGCTTTGGACTCCGATTCCTTGAAAGTGGCAATAATTGCTGCGACTATTTCTTCGGCACATACAGTAGTCGGGGTATTCGGTGATCCAGGAAACAGGAAGCGTTCAACAAAATCGAGGCATGTGTGCTGCGCGCCAGCTAGTTCTAGCTCGATGAGAGTCGCGACAGCGTTCGCACGGCGTCGCTTGCCAGCAGAAACATTACCATTGATTGGTTGGTGCAAACCCGTTAGAGCAGCTTTGCGCTTATGAGGGGTAGAGTTCAAGGGCGCCGGGAGTAAGGTCGGAGCGGACTGAAGCTGAGGGTCTGGGACGCGGGGAAGGGGAGAATCTGCAGTTGGTGATGTTGGTGTAGGTAGTTGATGATCAACATAATCACGGGAAATACTGTTTGGTGTAAGACTGGAATTATCGCCTGGTGCTCGGTCAAGATTTGGCTCCATCACAGCTGCGGAATTGCAGTGGGTGTATAGGATGTAGGCGAGGATGTTGTGCCAACCAGACTATATCGGATGTAAACAAACGGTTGTATTGTCTAGGGCTAAACTGACCTTCACCGAAAGTCTGATAACTAAGCCAGCAGCTAAGTATTAATCTCATGCCAAGCCTCTAGTCGTTCGCATCGCTGCAAGTAACCTATGGTACTACGGTAGCTAGGTAGGTTTTGTCAACTAAACCTCCGCCAAGCTTCGGATTGTGAAGTGTCGCTACCATAGGCACGATACACAGACCTTTCTGCTCGGGTTGTGAGTTGTGAGAGAAGAAGCCGCTCATAGCGCTGTCCCGAACTCAAGTTGACAAATTTAGGCTTAGTCCCCCTTATCGGCTCGCTTCCCAGTCAGGCCGTCGACCGTTACCTATGTAATACCTACCTACCCCACTCCATTTTCACCTACTTATGTACTTAATTCACCGTCGCATGCACCAAGGTCACGATATGCAATCATCACCATCCACATGCATACAAAACAAATGACCACGCCAACAAATAAACAAACCCAAAACACCAGTGAAAGTATCACCACACCAGCAAACAAACCAAAGTATTAACCGAAAAAACAAAATAAAAAAGGGAAAAAGACATAGAATACGACAGGGTAAATTTAATAAAATAAATTAAAAACCCAAAATATAACGCGATGGGAGAAAAATTATAAACTTAAAAAAACTAAAAAGAAAAAAATCAGCCTGATCAGTAAGCTTGGCTTATGGCCTACTTGGTAGATGGTGCCTGCTGAACTATTGCAATTTTATCACCATTGCTTTGCCCCCTTACCCTAGAGAGTTTCTATTCGGGAAGGATAAGAAGGGGAGGTACTCGTCATACCATTCGTGGACGAGTCTGGTTGGACTGCGCCCATGTAAGGAACGCAGTCTGAATCCAGAGTTTTACTAATTTATATAGCATTGGGAAATAGCAGCGGGATAAACATAAGTATAAATGAAGGCTTGCCCAATTAACAGAAGGTAGGAAAACCGGAGAATATATACACAGACGTGTGGCTGGTTTGCAATGCCCCTTCCCTCCCGCTAAGCAGAAGCGGACTGCGAAAGGAAATAGGCGTGAGTAGCGTGAGTACTTAGTAGTCTGAGGCGTGAGCTAGCTGCGCTGTGGAAGACATAATGCATGACAGACTCCAAGCTGTAAAAGGAAGTAAACGTAGAATAAGGAAACAAGACTTCCGTATTGGCGAGTTCATGGTAAACACGTGTGTAGATATGAAAAAATAACGCGGCCATATGGCTAGGTGGTTGCACGTCAAGCTGGAGACGGGGCGAATACTGGGTATATTGCAGGCTGTATATGAAGCCGGGGAATGCGCGAATATCGGATATATCGCAGGCTGAATATCAAACCGAGGAGGAGGGAATATCGGATATACCACCAGCTACACATCAAGCTAGGGAAGGGGCGAATATTGGGTGTATCGCAGCCTGTATGTATATCGAGCTGGAGTAGAAGTGTTAGGAGGATGGTTCTTGAAGCGGGACAGTATTGGAGCTTTTAGAGCTATTGGGGGACCCCCTGTAGTGATTAACAATGCTGCGGAGGGGAGGCTATAGAGTAGAGAAAGGCGAGGGTCCAGGGTAGTATAAATAGAGCAAATTTAGTTAATTCCTAAAATAGCTCATTTTGGAGATTTAGTTGATTGCATACCGTTTCATCATATTCAAGGCTGCTACCCTAGAGGCTGTTTCGACATGAATATAGATACTAGGTAATGGCCTTCTAGTTGTCACAGGCTCACCCGCTGGTACCTGACCTATACGGGGGGTTGAGAGGGGGAAGGTAGGTCTTCGGGGAGGTCATATTGGAAGGGGGGATATTGGGCCTTCGGTTGATTTTGGCAGGATATGACCATAACCATATTGGAAAGCACAAGATTTGAATAGCAAAAGCTCGATTAGGTGAAAATTGATGGGTGCAGTTTTTGCCTCTTGTGATTTTAGCTATAAATCAATAAGTAAGTAATCATTTCTAATACTAGTCTTATAGTAAAATAAATAATATTAGATTCACTCGACAACTGGATATAGACCATATGAGGTTGTATTTAAATAAAAAGTATATGATCTTCTAGCTCGTTTACCTCAAATCCTAGATGAAAATAATGAGGATAGGAAGCATGAGCAAGAGGCTCGCAGTGAGGATGAGGAAGAGGAGAATGAGCAGGAGGAGAATGCGCAAGAGCATGGATTCAACCCAACAGCAGTCATTCTACAGCGAACGACGCCCAATTGAGGGTGCACAAACAGCAGAAAGAAGTCGGCAAAGGCAAAGGACATTGCAAAAGTGCATAGGGGTGGTCGGACAGGATGTTTAGGGGGTATCCGGTGGTAGGAGGGCATGTTCACGGTATCCAGTGGTCGAAGGGGGTATCTGGTGGTCGGAAAGGATGTTTAGGGGGTATCCAGAAGTATATAGTGTTGGAAATACTCTCACGTGGCATAAGCCGATATCACGGGAAATGCAGGGAAACCAGAAATGGCAAATTGGGCGAAATGGTCTGCAGCAGGGATCCGAATATGGCAATGTTGGATATATTGACCGAGTAACGGGGTGTTGGATATACTCGGTAAGCATGTGGTAACACATAAACGCATACATGTGTCAACATGTGCTAGTCAACACATTCATATACGGGCAAAGGCGGAATTTGAAAAAAACAAAAGAGCTGGAATTCGTCGTTAGGAAGAAGGGTTTTTCTGTAGAGCACTAGAACCATAAGCATATAGCCTTATAGCGATATCTAGATAGCTCCGTCAGTATTGAATACGAACTCTCTCTCTCTCTTCAAGATTCCTCTGCTTAATAACCTCGTAATCTTACATATAGGGAGTATCCGAATGCATATATGTTCATCAACTACACATGTTGTTATAAGCATATATTCG
The DNA here is from genome assembly GCA_015179035.1 of Tirmania nivea. Lineage (NCBI taxonomy): Eukaryota > Fungi > Ascomycota > Pezizomycetes > Pezizales > Pezizaceae > Tirmania > Tirmania nivea. The sequence goes on from WHUY01000025.1 coordinate 29,823, forward strand.
CTATAAGAATGGGGTTCGACTGGCCGATGACATGCTTGTAACTGTTTTGGCCCATTCAGCATTCATGGCGATTTGTCAATCGATCGACCCATTGACAAAAGGGGCGCTATTTACAGTTGGGATACCCTGCTCAGCAATGGTGATGTTAGCGCGACCTATTCATCAATGCTGCCATTAGCGCCTACAAAATGCTGCGAAATCGTGCAACTGCATAATCGAGCATTCTTGTATTACATGGAACTGCATAATCTAAGCCGATACAACAGCAGAATTATTCAAATCCAACAACTAGAGTCAGTGGAAATGGCAAGCTTATATGAGCCATTGGAAGCGAGTTTATATGAATGAATTGCTCGGAATCAGCCTATATGAGCTATTGGGACAGGCTTATATAAATTGCTCGGAAGCAGCTTATGCCAGGTATGGGAGGAACGGGCTGATATAAATTGCTTGGAATCAGCCTATGTGAGCCATTGGAACAAGCTTATATAAATTGCTCGGGAGCAGTTTATGCCAGCTATGGGGAGCAGGCTGATATAAATTGTTCGGAATCAGCTGAATTTCTAGGAATCAGCCTATGTGAGCCATTGGAACAAGCTTATATAAATTGCTGAATTTCTCGGAATCAGCCTATATGAGCCATTGGAACAACTCCAAAAGCTGTTTTATCTGGAAGTGCATATAAAATGAGCATTTGCTAAAATGATCTTTAATATGGAGAATCTAATAATTATTGTCATGTGGAGTTGCTCGCATATCAACTAAATCCACCTGTACTCTTTCTAGAGTATAGCTGGAATCCATAGGTTCTAGTGGGGCTCGAGTTTGTGATGGTCGATTTTGTAAGCATATTGAACAATGCTTCAATAGCCAAACCACTTCTTCTCGAGAAATGCCATAATAGCGCTGCCTAACAAGATGAAATGTTTTGGCATGACCAGCATGCTGACATCGTTGATGTGAATCAATAATTGCTTCACATACTTTCTCTAAGCGAATTACTTCTCTATTTGAAATTAGCTTCAAATTCTCGAGTTAATAATAAGTATTAAGAATAATAAACCGTTGTAGATAGTCTCCACTTGCTTTCCGATAAATGCGACCATTTACCAGCTCATATGATGTCAGAGCATTGCACTTTCGATTTGACTATCTCTGTTTTGCTTTCTTATGATTTCTCAAATCTGAAGGTACTTTAGAATCTAGGAAAGTTAAGAAGCATTTGTATTCAAGATATTTTTCCTCCTCAAATCGGGCCTGATTTCGATTATCAATTGATTGTAGACAGGTAGTAAAGCTACTTCGTATTGAATCTGGAATCATGGAGCCTACTGATATTTTCAAGTCGGGTATGTGGTCGATAGGTCAGAACTTAGTAGATAACATATATCATTATACACAACTATACTAGAGATATTACTTCTTTATATATTTTTCTATTAAGATAGGGTTGCAATATCTAGTTACAGAAATTTCTTAATTAGATATTATGTTAACTACATTTGGACAAATTGCCAAATAGTATGCCTGCCGTGTTCAGCAATTACCATGATTGCCCAACGGTGTGCCTGCCCTGAGCATCAATTACCATGATTGCCGAATGGATTATCTGCCCTATTCACCAATTGCTATGATTGCCGAATAGTGGGCCTGCCCTATTCACCAATTGTCATGATTGCCGAATGGGTTGCTCCCCCTGTTTACCAATTGCCATGATTGCTGGAAGGTATAGCTGCCACATTTATCAATCAAGTTCAAGCTTCCCCGCAATTCATATAAGCCTGTTCCAATGGCTTATATAGGCTGCTTCCGAGAAATTTATATAAGCTTGTTCCAATAGCTCACATAGACTGATTCCGAGCAATTTATATAAGCCTGTTCCAATGGCTCATATATGCTGATTCCGAGCAATTTATATAAGCCTGTTCCAATGGCTCACATAGGCTGATTCTGAGCAATTTATATAAGCCCGCTCCCCATACCTGGCATAAGCTCGCTCCCAATGGCTCATACAAGCTGCCTCCGAGCAATTCATACAAGCCTGTCCCAATATAGCTCATATAGGCTGATTCCGAGCAATTCATTCATATAAGCTCACTTCCAATGGCTCATATAAGCTTGCCATTTCCACTGACTCTAGTTGTTGGATTTGAATTTTTATACAAAAATTCAAACAAGACACTTATGTCAAAAGGCAAAACGAGTTACCCCAGTTCACTATACTCCGAGTGCCATCACACTACTTCTTAGGTCGCCCTCGTTGTAGACTTGTGGTTTGGTGGAGATATAGTGAACTGGAGCTAAGGAATGGATACCCGACAACCCTGCTCCCTCGTCCTTCCCAATGATATTAAGGCAATTAACTTCTTGCCTCAACTGGGATTCGAACGTAGGCCCTCAATAAGTAAACATAACCGTAAAGTAAAGAACTTACCACCGCGCTATGCCTACTGTCAGTTCAAACACTAGAGTGCTAAATTCTGCTGTTGTATTCGGCTTAGATTATGCAGTTCTATGTAATACAAGAATGCTCGATTATGCAGTTGCACGATTTCGCAGCATTTTGTAGGCGCTAACGGCAGATTGATGAATAGGTCGCGCTAACATCACCATTGCTGAGTAGGGTGCCCCAACTGTAAATAGCGCCCCTTTTGTCAATGGGTCGACCGATTGACAAATCGCCATGAATGCTGAATGGGCCAGAACATAACGAAGTTCTACTGTATCGTTTTCCACATCCTGACATTAGTCAGCTCATCGCCAAGCCTTGGTTTCTACTTTGTATGTCTGCCCCTCTATCGTATTCCCGCCAGCTCACCCGTTAGTGATTCTGCCAGCGTAACCCTTCGACCGCCTCACCCACAATTCCAACCTAAATTTCTTCCCTTTTCCCTCGGTTATCCCGCCACAAATTCTGAATCTATCCTCAAGCGACCCCCCTAGCCCTCGTAAGTCTTCCCCCACAAAATCACTTGGCACCGTGGTACCAACAACTACCTCCCAATACCTCCGCACACAACTCCTTAGCGCAACTCCCAACATTTACCTCGGAAGCCCTTATTATAAGGGGCACCCTGCCCCCTGCATCCCGCCTAATCATGTAACATCTATTGTGAAGCGGTTCAAAGAAATTATATATGGCGGTAGCTATATTCCGGAGGTACTTAAGGTCTGTATGCATCGTACTGACTCCTGGTCCCAATAAAAATTATGGTATTGTGCTGATGTGTTGAGTTTAGCCAATTTTGGATATCCACCTATCCTGTGCAATGGAGTTTTTCCCCCAACAAGTGTTTAGTAGTATGGAACTAGATGTCCAGAATGCAAAAGGACTTCTGGCACATGTTCTCTCAATCAACACCTCCGCCCTGAAGATATTCTTAAGAAATGAGGACGAGTTTGCATGGTATCCCATTGTTTAGATCCGTTCTGTGTGGTCCGCCTCCCACACCCCCTTGCGTCGATATGGTGGATCTAGTTACCTATTTTTCGCCCAAAAACACCACATCCACAATCCCTCTGGTGGAGGTGTGCGAAGCTCAGACGAAGTTGCTCGATCAGGCTCTACTTCCGAAAGTAAATGAGAGAATAATTGGGAATGCAAAAGTGGATTATGTAGTGCAACTTAATCATGAACACCCCTATTGAGGGAGATTGTGAGGTTGAGGAATAGGAGTTTAGAAGTAAGCAATGGGGGGAAAGTGTTGTTAAGTGTGTTGGGTGATGTAAGCATGGCAGGGAGCCCGACGGTAGTCCCGGTGGAGGTTAAAGGCATTGCGGGGGAGTATGGCGAGGGTGTGGGCTTAGCCGGGGTGGCGTTGTTGGATTACTGCGGGTTGAATCGGAACCGAATTCCGCCTGTTCCGGCAGCAGTGGTGATGGGGCATACGTGGTTTCTACATTGGGTATTTTTGATGCAGGCAAGGCGGGAGTGGATATGCTGGGTATGCTGAAATATGTGTAATGCTGGGAATACGCTGCGTAGGCTAGCATATGCTGGAATATCATATAGCAAAGGGAATACCTATGCTGGGTATGGCGCTGGGAGATATGTATTACATTAGGAAAGGAGGGTATATGGGTATGTTGGGTACTGTATGCTGGGTATGTATGTATGGTGTGCGCGAGCTTTAAAAAGGTATTTATGAACCTAAGTTGTGGGATTGTAGAAATTATAGGTACCTATCCCTGTTGCTGCAGCATTAAAAACCTTTGACCATATATGATACTGCATCTGGCTATTTCCCCCTCCATACTAGATTGTAGGTACCCCGTAGTGGAAGCAGGTTCTTGAACAGCGCGCGCAGCTGGTTCTGAGACAGCATGCGGAGCCGATTCTAACACAGCGCATACTGCGGTACTGCTGCTTGGACTGCGTGATGCCAGGGGCTGGTTCTAAGTCAACGGGAGTTGGATCCGACATTTAGGGGGCTGGCGGATCCCCTACTCCCAAGGTGACTTAGAGATTTTTTCCTGTATTCCTCCCAAGGCCACCTACAATGTACGCACTGATTTGTATGCGTATTTGCACCATGATACGGAGGTTGTTTCGATACCAATTTATGGGCTTATCCATATGGACGTGGATATAGAGGCTGATGTGGCCAGTGCATTCTTAGTCTCTTTTGCACGCAGATATCAAGGCTGACTTGCTCGCTCAGTTTAATGCTCATTTGCTCGCTCAATTCTATGCTCATTTGCTCGCTGAATTCTAGGTTGATTTGCACGCGGATATCCAGGTTGATTTGCTCGCTCGATTCTAGGATGGTTTGCTTGCTGGATTCTAGGCGCATTCACACATGGATATCAGGGCGCGATAGTTGTGTGTATTTAGCTAGTTTTAGGTTATCTTGGGGATAATACATATGTTTGGATATACAATACCCCGGTGGAGGTATTTGCGACCCCGGGTGCATATTTTTGCTGGGGGGTCGCAAATACTTTCACTGGGGCACTGTACATAAAATACAGGTGCCACAGACAAACAAGCGTGGTCGCGCCTGTGCTAGTAAATCCTTTTGCAATCGCATATCACTCAAATTTCAACTCCGCTCATGGAGAAGATGAGATAGTGACTGCGTGTAGGAAGGAGGCAAATAGGATGGATCTGTTAGGAAGCAGACAAATAAAAGATATCTATCAGTAAGCGGGATTAAAATGATTTCCTTCTAGAAGTGAGATGAAGTGATTTCCGTCGGAAGGAGTGCAATGTTATATTTGGCTTCTGAATCAGCAGTTATATAAAAAGGCGTCGGGTACTTCAGATGCAGATATTATTTTTGCTGATGTAGGAGTTGAAGTTGATGTGAGAGTCGAGCAGAAGTGAGGAGGGGAGGGGTGGGTGCCGGGATGTCTCTTTACATGAGACTCTAAGAAATATTGCATTGTTGAGCTGATATGTGACACGGTTTGATGTGGGGTGCTGTATGGTAAAGGGAGCAGTTCAACGACTTGGGTCTGGTTCATCGATCCATAATTAATCTACCAATGTTAACCTCGCCTCTTGCTTCCGCTCTCCTAGTACCCCCTTTTCCATGCCCAAGTCAATCCTTGAAACCTTTCATCAGTTCCTTTGCCGAACCCAACCCCGCCACACAAAGCCGTGCAAAGTAGCCCCCCATAACCATCCCTAGTTCATCTCAACCGATAAGTTGCCATTTGTTTTAACTCCCCCATCTCTATTTTAATCACCACTTCCGTCTCCGCAGCTGTCAACCTCAGGCTCATGGGACTTATCAAAGGAAACCACGTCGTCCCCCTAATTTATGCCAGTGCATTGTGTTCTAATCCTGTAGTTATTCATTGACATAGGTCCCGGAGACAGATATCACGCACCCCTCCGCACTGCCATTAGCGCTTTCTTATCGGTATCACAAGAAGTTGTTGTAGGTAGATTCTACTGCCGCGCCTGAGGTGGAGTGGCAACATAGGCATCAATTATCCTATAGGGGGTCGTAATGACACTCAAATTGCAATTAACCAAAAAAAAAAAAAACACTTGCGGGATACAACATAAAGAGGCAAACACCTATACGATAATCAAAACATCCAGTCATCAAAATCCTGCTATGTAAAGTCAGAAGGAGTATGAAATAATGTCTCCCGTGGAAACCCATACCAGAAAATAAACTCCACCAAAATAAACTCCGCAAGTCCCTATGCCACCGAATCATGACCACCAGTCAAACTTCCCAGCTGCTAAAGTATTAGTTATGTGAAGTAATATCGGAGAACAGGTACATACCGCCAGCCAAGTTTTTTCTGCCTGACGTTGTAATGAGAGGAGTTTAATTATTGGTTCAATTTTCTTTCCATAATCCACCATTTGACCTTTGAGATGTTCCACTTCCGCTGCACATCCACAATCTGATTTCAGCACAATAGTTTCAGCGCCGGCAGGTGGAGGCATGTGTTCGCTGGCATCTCGATCGGGGGAGTGAGGCGAGATCCGTTCGCTGATGGCTCAGGTTGGTAGGTGTTCGGTGCAGCCAATGCAGCAAGGTGGAATAGAGTCGAATTCACGAAATATCCTGGAAGGGTCAGGAGATGTGTAACTCAACTCGACACCCAGTTCTCGATCCTCAGGTTGGCTGGATAGGCTGTTAGGTTCTATTGAGATACTTTCACCAGCAACATTGTCGCAAATCCCCAGTGGCTTCCGACTGTCCGTAATTTCTTGTGCAGCAAAGAGCGGCTTGGAGAAAGGCAGAGGAGAAGTCAGCAGAAGGTCACAACCCATCGGTTTAGGGGTGGAAGGTCGATATGCTGGCGGAGGAACTGGCGACTCCAGATTGTGTGCGAGATGTTCTGCTTCATTACCCTTCCTCCTTGAGGACTTCGAGGCAGACGTGTAAGGGGGTGTTTCGCTGCGAGATCTTTTTCTTAAACCAGAATTGAAAGCGGAACTATTGATTGTTAAGACGTCCGCTACGCTAACACTGCCGGTAACAACATTGTTGACATTGGTTGAATTAATTTCTAGATACTCACACGAGGTTAGTAGAGCCCAGCTGGTGTGCACATTGGCCGTCGGAAAAATCTCAGCGTGATGGTGAGATTAATCATAACGAGCACGGCAGCACTCTTTGGCAGGCTTAGCGATTAATTGAACCTAGCTGGTGTGCACATTGGCTGTCGGAGAAATCTCAGCGATCCCTCCACATTCCTAAAAACCCATCCCGTGCCGTGTCTCCTGTCCACTCCTTCAACTTCTCTACTACATTACACAATCTAAACACCTCTGCCACGTTTTCTGTCGAACCCATGTATATTGGCCCCACCTGGACCACCTCCCACTCCTCCGCCGTTCTTCCTTCCTCCGCCGCCTGTTGTACACCATCTGCCAACTTGAGCTTTCGGAAAGAAATATATCGGTCGCTGTATACGCTCCTATGCTTTAAATTACACGCTCATACTGGCACATAGACATGTTCTAGAGGTTAAACATACTGTATATACCTAGGCTCTAGTCATACCAATATGACTGCTCTATACGCTCCGATACGAGGCATGCTATAAATTATGTGCTCAAATAGCTATGTATACCTTGATATGCTTCCGTAGCCACAGTCATACTATACATTGCGTTGATCTATGGAACATCATAGCGAGATTACACATTTGTGTAGTGGATTAATACCCATGCTCTGTGTATTAACATCTTTCAAGTGTACAAATTGAGTTCCATACAAAAAGACAGAGAGAATATATATATGTACATTATTTATTAGCTAAACAGTAAAGTACTTACAAGTATCACCTCTTGTTTGGTCTATAAATTACATTTAAGTATGTATAATTTGATTCTATGTATATTCTACTATAATAGACAATGTACCAATATAGGAATATACTCTAATTACCTATTGGCAGCGCATGCTTGATCATGAGCCAAGACTAATAAGCAGGGGTTGGGCTCGACTAGGGGGAAGATTGATTACCCTGAAGTGTGAGTGTGGTTACGGAAGCATAGCAAGCTAGGGTATAGCTTAGCTATACAGTGGTGGCTCGATATAAGCCAACCCTTGATATAAGAAACCCTCTCGATATAAGAAACTATATCTCAGTCTCCCGCTGGAATTTGTATGGGAAAAAAGATAGGAATCTCTCGTTACCTACTAGCAGGTTTCGTAAGTATTCGCTTACTAAGACAATACAAGTTGTGGAGTTTCTTATATCGCGAGTTCTAGTCTCATGCCAAGCCTCTAGTCGTTCGCTCATCGCTTCGCTTTTGCTGAGAAGAGTCTAGCACTTTGCCGTCAACGACAATCTCGCTTGCCAGGAAAAACGTGCCAACCAGACTAAGGAAAAACAATTCGTCGACGTCAAAGCTACTTGCGACAAGCGACCTAGCCTCGACCTTAACTCTCTTGTGATTTGTAGTGATTTCTAGTGAGATAGAGATTAAATCACACCACTTGAATCTTTTAGTTACATTAGGGGTATTCAATCTTGAAATAATCGACCAATTAAATTGAAAATTGTAATCGACGTTCTAAGGTGAAAATACTCGTTCAATATTGAGCGACCCTCGATCATAGGGTGCGATAAAGTATACAATCAAATTTCTAAGTATCCTCATGGTTTTGGCATCCTTATGATCTTCGCATGACGACTACATGTGATCTAGATAATTTGATCATTCGATCATGACGAGCGCCATTTAATCGCCATTTACGTGTGGGAATTTTCACTTTAGAGACAGGTTGCCACTATACTAAATATTTTGCCGTCGATCAAAATCTTTGTATGTAGCAAATGGATTTACAACCACCTAAATGGATTTGGTGTCAAAACCATGATCGCATTTAATCGATCGATTATTTCAAGATTGAATACCCCTAATGGACTCGTGAATACCTCGACACCTTGTACTTGAACACATAAAATGGCAGCCCTTTGCCAATATAGCAGAGCGAGCGCTAGACAAATGACCACGATGATTTTGTTGACATCAATGCCTTCGCGGATGAAGTGAGAAACATCGACCCTCAGGGGATTGATTCAAGCGTGGGAGAGAGAGCTAGAGGACAACCAAGAAAGCACTACCTGATTTGGAAAGTGGAGAAACTCAGGTGCAGACTACGAAACGCCTAGATCTGGTAGCGAGAATGCCAGGAGTGGATACGTTGATGAAGAGTAAAGGAGGGACCATTCTTATTGACATGGGATAATATCATTCGGAAGATGAGAGTCCGGGAGGAGGTACTTTGTATGAACTTTGGGAATAGTACTGTATATACTACAGCGACCATCGTTTTCCCCTTACTCATGCCCACCACACAGGCAATATCGTGACCATTCCGGGGGTCCCATGGAATTCCAGCCTGCCCACTCTCATACAGGCAAACCTCTATAATAGCATAACGTCGGGACTGGGAGGTTCAATGCTATTAGAGGAGTTATGCATTTTTTATTATTATAATGTCCGCTGCCCCTGATGGCCCGCTACTTCCACGACTTCCCACTTCCTCCGATGCCTCCACTACCTCCCTCCGCTGCCTCCACTACCTCCGCTACTTCTACCACCTCCGCTACCTCCAAAAAAATATGTGATTGGAGTTTGCCGTTGGGGTTTCCGAAGTTGGAGAGTAGCCAAGCGGCGTTCAAGATTATGCAGATCTTCCTGTACCGCTATGGCAGTCTCATCTACCACCTCAAATGCAAGGCTGAGCTTCCCCGGATCCCATTGTTGTTGGATATATAGCTTGACTGTTGGTAGAGATTCTCGGAGATCGCTCGCGGTAATTAAACGTGGGGGTTCAGAGTCATCTTCATCATCTGCCGTTGGTATGGTAGCGCGGTAAGGATCTAACAGACGATCGAGGGTAACTTCTTCACAATCTTCGATAATTTCATCAGTAGGACTAATGAAATGAAAACTGTCCGTAGTTAAAGTAGCCGTTCGGCTAGGTCGAATTCGAGCCATATCAACCTTGATAACATCCAACATCTCCATAACCTCCGTAAGTGGATCTGCAAAGGCAAGCAAGCCAGAATCTTCATGGCGGATGCCTGATTTGCGAAAGCAGTTGGCGATGGTACTGGGGGTGACGGTTTGCCCTGCAGAGGTCATAAAGCTCATAGCTTTATGAACATCTGGAGCAAACTTATGGATCTTCAAATCGCCCTTTTTAGTATGATATCGGCGTGATTCCAAGGTTGGGTACTTTTCCATGAAATCAAGTAGGCTGCGGAGGATTGCTCGTCTGGTGTGTGCCTTAAGGGTTTGGATAATTCCTTGATCATACGGTTGCAGTTTGGAGGTGGTATTGGGAGGTAGATATTCAATACGAATATTTGCTGGTGTTGTATTGCCAGGCTCGTGCCCACTAAAGTTGTCAAGAATCAGTACCACGTGCTTTTCGATACCTATATGCTTGCTAAACCACTTCAACCACTGCCGAAACAACTCTCCAGTCATCCATGCCTTCTTGTTGGCATAATATTCAAAACCCATGTGTCGAATATTAATATTCTTCAGGCATCGAGGATGTGCATGCTTGTCAATGAACCAAAGCGGTACTATATCAGTACCATTAGCAATACTCTTTAATCCCATGTCGCATTTTCTAACCTTCCAACCAACTATTTCAGAACTTTAATACAACTTCATCCGTTGGGTAAAGTGTCTTAAACATAATTGCTGCTTTTTCTTTAATGAGATCACCACTCATTGGAACCTGTTTCTCAAACCGTAGAAACCAGTCATGAGGACTGTATCCAACTCTGGATATTGAACTTGACGAACTCCCTTGGTGTTGCTTGTTAACAGCATTTCCGCTGCTTCCGGCTCATCTCGGAATCTTTTTAAAATCCCTAGGCTCATATTAGCTCTACACTTCATAGCTTCTGGACAAATAAATCATACGAGATACAGTGGATTGAATGATCTGTTTCTTGAACTTAACATTAAAACAATGTGCCAACTCCTGCTGTGTTGCCTTTGGATGTCCTTGCGCATGCGAAAACAACTGGAAGCGCTCACTGTCCGTTGCATCAACCTCTCGACGGCGGAGTGATTTGGGGTCAACTCTGTGTGGTTCGAGCAGGCTAGGTTCGATCGCAATTGAACTGATAGATGTATCCATTGTATGTAGATGTAGAGACCAAAGTACAAATCTCCGCACTTTGCAAACTTTCATAAGATGGGTCCACCCCCATGCCACTATTGTAGATATGTAGGGTATATTGTTAGCACTTGGTAGGTTTGGGACCGGTAAAATGCTATGCATGCTATTAAAGAGTTATGCTATTTTCGCAACTCGGGACCGAGGGGTCCTATGCTAATAGCCAGTTTATGCATATATAGAGTATGCTATTATAGAGGTTTGCCTGTAGCTCGATTCCATAAAGCTCTAATGCTATTTTCTTAATGTGTTCCACACTGCGGATGCGTGGGAGCAAACTTGTTGCGCTCATTATAGTCAACGGATTCCCAAGTCTTTCTTTGTCTTTCTGCCAAACCTTTAAACTCTTCGCTCGGTAAATCTGGCCCCAGTTCATCTATTTGTGTGCTTTGAATTCCCAGTGCCATTTCGGACCTCGGTCGATCGCCAGCTCAATTGTCTGGGATGGTGGTGTTGTCGCTAGACTCTTTCAGGACTGTCGAAGAGTTAGCCCAGTATATACTCATACAAAATTGTATGAGCGTTGACACAATCATGGCGACAGCAACCCAAGATGGCATGGGGCTAGGAACAAGAGTTAGCCCAGTACACAGCGTTGAGAATCATACAAAGTTGTATGAGCGTTCACACAATGTCGCCGACAGCATGGGACTAGCAACGGGACATGGTTTAACCTTGGCCCACCTAGAAATTGTATGACAGTCGACGTCGACGACTTGAAAAAACTCAATTAGTTTCTGTCCCCCAGTTCAGACATCTCGAGCATATGCCAATTCGGATGTCTCGAGCATATGCCAATTCGGATGTCTCGAGCATATGCCAATCAGATGTCTCGAGCATATGCCAATTCAGGCAGCTTGAGCATGCGAATTCAGACATCTCGAGCAATTTGCATGCTCAAGATCTCTGAACTTCGTATTCTCAGGATGTCTGCACGGGTGGGAAATTAAACAAACATAAACTCGGGGTAGGAAATCCGCCGGTACCTAAGAAAAAAATCAATCACCTATTCCAGTTGTTGTAAGGTGTGGTGCGGAAGATTCTCCTCACCATGCGTAATGTCGATGTCTTTCACCAGGTAGATAACTAGCGATGAAGCCAACTTTCCGACCATTCTCTCTTCTTGTACCAACCAGCGAATGCCCTGGATTTGGGCCTTCTGGTTATCTTCGTCGGTCCAGCGGCGCATTAAACCGAGCTTGTATTTTGTTGGGGCCGCGTGTAGGACTACATACCTACGGTTTGTATTAGAGTTGTCGGCTTTTTCGGGTTCGGAGGGTTAGGGGGTGCTGTCGCCTTCGCTGGCTCTTTGCCCTTACTGTTCAGAGGGCTCGGGGGTGGTACCGCCGCCGCCGCAGGTACTGCCACTTGGGTCGCTGCCTCTGCATATGTGCATACTGAAACGGGCGGATCGGTGTTGCTGGATGGTTGGCGGATACGTTGTTCTGTATCCTAGCCGGGGGTGTGGTTTTGGTACCTGAATCAGACATTGATGGTACCGGTAGTGGTTGGACCAGCGCTTCAGCGAGTTGTAGGCGAAGCTTGTCCGCCTCCTGATAGGAGGTGATATTGCCCTGCATCAAAGCCTTGCTCGTGTAGTTACGGGGATGTAGCGTTCAAGGTTGTCAGAGCAACTAGCAGATCATTTTGAAGACCTGTGATAGCTGTACTCATATCAATGTCGCTTTCATCACTTTCGTAACCATTGAGGGGCGGTGGTTGTGGGTGCCCAGTTACTGGCAGCCGGGTCTTTCATGGGGGGTTTCGTCGGCCCATCTGCCCTGGATTGTCTTTTTCTCTTTCCCTTGCTGGCATGCTGCTGGTGTGTTGGATTGGTTGTTGTGGTGTTCGGAGTTTTATTGTTCCGCATTGGCTGTTTGGAACAAAGGCTATGTATGCAGCGCAGATGCGAGGAGGCAAGGTGATTGGACCGGGGTGTCCCCGAGTGTGAGATCAGAATGTGTTTGGAGAACTCGTCGAGAGTTTTTTCGGGCTTGAGGGTGGTTTGGCCCGGGGGGGGGGGGGGGGACCTTCTGTGTCGTGAGATAGGCTTGAAAAGGTACCTGTGCTTGGCGGGGTTATCGGTTCCAGTAGTTTGGTGATTACTCGGCGGATGGCATTATGTCGATGGTGTCCTCGTCGCTGTCGCAATCATCAACATATGGTGTCTATGGCACTTGCGGAGTTCTGATTGTGGATTGTGGACGGGGGGGGGGGTTTGTAGTCGGCTTGTTTGAAGGTGCTCTGGCTGTTGAGTTGAGTTCGGTGCACAAGGGCGCAGGTACCTACGGCCAGCATGGGCACGGAATTGGGTATTGCACCGCCCACGAGGTACATTACTGCGGTGTTGGAGTGCATACGGGGGGGGGATAACGGGGCTTATGGGGGTCCAGGGTTGCAAGCAGCTTTCACGCAGGAGGCACGAGACTAGCAACAGAGGTCTTTTTTCAATTATTTGTATGATACAACCACGGCAGACCGGGGTACTGATTTTCTCCTCCGTCAGTTTCCGTAGTCTGGTTGGCTAGTTGGCACCAGTTTTCGCTACAGTTTTCGCTACAGTTTTCGTTGCTTCTGATGTTCCGGTACCTGTAAGTACTTCTTAATGGTCATGTCATCAGGCACTGCCGGCTAATGCCCAACCAGCCCGGGCCAATGGCTGAATCGAGCCACTCGAGTGCATGTTGACTGTGGGAACTTTGGAACTTTGCCTTTAACCAGACAAGGTATATAACCTTCTCGCCTTCTGCTGAATCCACCCGGGCCTTGTACTCTGGCTGGACTACGGGCCTTGGTCTGCTTCTAGGTCTGCTTGTAGTCTCGATCGTGGAGTTGCATGCGCATATGCGTGCATATTGTGGGCGGGCTTAGTCAGGTATCGGTATGTACGGTACACTTGTGACTTGCAAACCAACCATCTTCCTATACCCAGAGCCCAGGCCCTACAACCACCCCAAACATTTCCCGCTGGTGGCACCTATCCAAACAATGCCTTTGCCCATCGATGGGCCGATGGCTCCACTAAATAGACCTGGCCCTGTTCGCCACCTGCCCCAGCGCCTGCCAACAAGCACCCCATACAACCGCCAGCCCGCTCCCTCTACAAACATACATAGGAACTCAAACAACAACTATCCACGTCTACTTCCACCCCCAGTACCCAACACCAGCCTAAGCGCACCCTACCCTTTAACACTACTTTCCCGAATAACTACTATTCTCCGCGGAACAAACGAGTTCGACATTCCAAGCGAGGTCAACCTATCGTTTATTGCGCTGTGTAATTATAATCTTGTTCATTTGGTGGGCCAAGATGAGATGGACAAGATTCACGCGAGGTTGGAAACAACTCCAAGGGACGAGATCGTCAAGCTAGCCAGGACAGTGCAGTTGGGGATTTCCGATTGTATGTATACAGGAGATCAATCGTGTATTTTGAGTATGCAATAAGCTAATTTGACATGATAGTGGAGTCCGCCAATATCAAGATCATCCTAGTATCCCCAGTGCGGCTGGGCCTCTCGCTCAAGGCTCTGGATCAGTCATTACTCCTCGCTCTCAGACCCTTGTAGCGTGGGTAGGTAGAGCCCACTCCTCCAATTTCAATTATTCACTAACGTAACTAACAAACCCTAGACCCTCGAACGCGACTCCAGTGCCTGTATAATTACTGGCGAAAAAACTGACTTCAACGAGGTCGCCCACATCTTCCCGTACTCCATCGGCCGAGAATGCGCTGCGGTTAGCCTCTCCAGCACTAAACCAAACCTCCACACATTCCTCCAGCTTTTCGCTGGGGAGAAAATTACCACAAAACTTGAAGCCTATCTGCTGAACCCAATCACATCCAGAACAGGAACGATCTGGTCAAATATTAACCGCCTCGAGAATATGATGACTCTCTCTCCCATGTTAAGTCGGATGTGGGATGCTTGTGCGGTCACGCTTACTCCAGTTGGAGACCCGCTTTCAACTCTCACAGATGGGGGTGTATTGGAGGGGTATGATGTTCTCTTTGAGTTATTACCTCGTCATAAACGGGACAAGTACCTTGATTTGAGTGAGGTTGGTGGGGACTCGGTGGGGGTAAGGATGTTGGAGAGCGAGGATCAGGGTATTAACGATGCAATTTTTTACGATAGAAGGCAGGGGAGGAGACTGGTGAGTGGCATGGTGATTAGGTTGGAGACGAGGGATGCGAGGAAGTGGCCATTACCACATCCAGATTTATTGCGGTTGCATGGGGCAATAGCGAGGGTGGTGAGATGTGCGGGGGCGAGTGGGGAGAGGAATAGCGAAATGGAGTTTGAGGAAGAGCAGGAGGAAGACGAGGGTTGGGGGAGAAATGAGGTGATCGAAGCCCCTAGGAGTGAGGACGAGGAGGAGAGTCTGGTGGCGCCATGGGTAATAAAGGGGAAGAAGGGATGTCAGATGGGGTTTGCGATGAGGAGGTTTATAGAGGATGAAGAAGAGCCTGAGTGGAAAGAGAGGAATAAGAAATACACAACTTCCCGTGGCCGTGGTGGTCAACGACCGACCCTGGGAAAGCGGACAAGGACGGCACCACCTACTAAATCTCACCGTACTAGCAGGCGTGTCCGTACTAGGCGATCAGAACCACCAGTGTAGGGGGGTGATACTCGGATATGGGTTTCTTATATTTTGCTGACTTTTTAATTTTCTAATTCTCAATGGATGAAGGCTTGGGGTTCCTTGGGGGGTACCCACTATGGTACGGTAGAATTGATGTTCTTAGGAGCATTGAGATATTTTTTTTTTGTCTGCATGAGGAGAGCTTAGCGTTAGCAAATATCCAGTTCCAATAATAATTAACTTTGTGAAGTAATGTGTAAATGGAGATTGCAAGGTTGTACAGTATACTCTCATTATAAGCATGCTCGATGTAAGCATATATCTGATTAACACAAGATACGGCGATGGCGATATCTTGTTAGGCAGCGGAAATGGCACAGCCCTGGCAGACAGCGCAGACCACATCTGTAGCAATCAATATGTCTACTATAGCAGATGGTAATACGCATATATAGTGGACAATACAACGCAGAGTAAAACTAGGTATGTACTAAGTAGTTAGTGAACAATACGCATGAAGACTTGCAGGTCCGAAGCGAGCCTTGTCTACTTAATCTATAGGCCACTCTTATCTAGGCCCAGAATCCACCGTAGCTGACGCCGAACGCGCAGGCATCCTACTCGCCCTACAAGCTCACCGAGAGACCCTCATGATCCTCACCCTCTCCGATTCACAAGCAGCCACATCTTCCGCCACCAACCCCTCCACTGCCCGCCGCTCAGCCCGCAGCTCAATTGAGAAGGATATCATGAACAGTCTAGCAGAACGGGACTCGAACGGTTACGACACACAGATCGCCTGGGTCCGAGCCCACATCGGCATCCCAGGCGATGAACGAGCAGACCAGCTGGCATCCTTAGGCTCATCACTTGGAGAACTCAGACTAGATAAACCATTGATCATAGAAGAGGGCATCAGGCAAGGCTCCAAAGCAGTCCGCAGCTCCCACAGAACATTCCCAGGGTACGGGTCAGGAGATCTGAGTGGAATCGCCACTTCCTCTCCGCCTATTCCTGGCTCCGCACCAATAGAGGACCACAGAGTGAGTGGCTTTTTCATATAAGAAAGGCTGATTCCCCCGCCTACCAGTGTGGCCACCCCCTACAAAGCGGCAAACACATCGTATTCCATTGCCCGGACCACCAAGCCCAAAGAGCCGCACTTGGGGCCGTAGCAGACTGGGAAGATCTAGACAAACCCATCTGGGTGACAGAGGAGGACGGCGAAAGATGGGACGCAGTGGAGGGTTTTTTTAGTTTTCTCTATCGCAAAATGGCGGGCAGGGCGTAGCGCAAGTTCTACTTCTACATCCCCGATATTTTCCCAATCTTCTCGAGACTCCAGTCAGGGCCCTTGGGTTCATGCGGCACTGCCGGTTAATGACAGCATGGGAGGAGTATCTCCATCACTCACGGATCTCTCGTACCTCGAATCTTTCATACTGGGGCCGCAAAAAAGTTGGCTACATCACATCGGCAAGGCGGGGGAGCCGGGATGCGCCTGCGGACATCCCTGGAAAACGGGGCACATCTAACCTTCGAGTGTCCAAGATTCCGTCGAGAAAGGTCGCTACTGTTGGGCTCGAGGAGTAGCTGGGAGGAATTAGATACGCCGGTCTGGATAGGAGAAGGAGAGGAGACGTTCGAGGCCACGGAGGAATTTTCCAGCCTCCTGTATAGTCACCTAGTATAGGCTACCTGAGAGTGTTTTTCTTTTCTTTCTTTGTTATCCACCTTCCAGGGGTTTCAGGGTTTATGGATCTTCGGGGCTCCAGTCAGGGCCCTTGGGCTCATCCGGCATTGCCGGTCAATGACAGCATGGGGGGCCCCGTGTTACGAATTCCTTTACTGTTATATGTTTGTATTTAGCATGCGGCGGACCAGTGCAGATTAACTTGCCCAGTTCTGAATCCACCCGGGGTTCCGGGTGGCTCATCATAAGCCCACGTGAGGCTTCGATATGAGTAATGAATATTTAAAAAAAAAAAAAACGAATCTTTCATATCTCTCATATGTTAAGTTTAGTTGATGTATTTAAGCACGCGCAGACTCGGCTGGTTAGCTTGCCTTGTCTTGAATCCACTCGGGCTTCCGAGTGGCTAATCATAGTCCCCTGACTGGGATTGAATATGAGTAATGCGTTTTATTTTAACCAAAAAAAAAAGAATACTTAAATCTATATGTATGGAACAAATTCAGGGTAAGAACAACGCGCCGGGGGGATGTGTAAACTCAGCCAAATCAGAACCAAGAAAATCCAGGGTTATCGCGGCGCGGGATTGGCGGTCCTGGGTGATGAACTAGAGTGACTTAACAATATGTAGCTAGCATACGTAAAAATACTTACTTCCGTACGTGGTGTGTCAAGGTAAGTATGCAAGGTAGCTTGCGTCGTGTGTGGGGGGAGTCAGCGTGAATATTGTGGCTGTGGTTGTGGGGATAGTGTTTTTTTTTTTTTTTATTATTTTTTTTTAAAAACTCATTACTCATATGCAGTCCCGATTGAGGGGACTATGATGAGCCACCCGGAAACCCGGGTGGATTCAGGACGGGGCAAGTTAATCTGCCCGATCCAACTAACTAAAAGCAAAGCAGTGAAAAGCAGGAAACTAAATACAAGTGGAACGAAGCAGTAACACATATGTGGAAAATTCGTGGACTGGGGGTGCCCCTATGCTGTCACTAACCGGCATAGCCGGGGGAGCCTTTCGGCCCTGACGGAGGTCCCCCCCGCTCTCTCTTCTCGCTCTGTCTCTTCAGGTGTCCTGTTCTTTTGCTCCTCGCTCACGCCCCTCCCCTCTCGCCTTCTCTCTCGGTTCTTCTTCTCCTCGCCTGCTTGTGGTAGAGAAAGCTGAAGAATTCTTCCACTGCTTCCCATTTCTCTCCGTCCTCCTCTTCTATCCATATCGGCCGATCTAGATCCTCCCAATCTTTGACCGCCCGTAAGGCGGCTCTTTGCACAGATATCTCGGGGTAGTAGAAGGTGATGTGCCTTCTCTTTTGTGTGTGGTGTGGTGTCCGCATGTGCATGCGGGGGAGTCGGCTTTCTTGATGGTGAAGAGCCATTGTTTCTGGGGGCCCTTGTTTGTGTGGAGCCATGTGTAGTGACGGTGCTACTCTGACCTTCTGATGCCGTACCCTTTGTATGTCCGGTGGATGCTACGAGCGGCTTGGGAGCGTTGGCGGATCCCACCTTCCGTGATTGTTGGGTTTTCGAGGGATACCTGTTCCAAGACGGAGCCGAAGGCTGCCAGTTTGTCTGCTTGCTCGTTACAATGGATGCCGATGTGGGCCCGGATCCATGCGATGTTGGTGTCAAAGCCATTCTCTTCGTGCTCGGATAGGGCGGTGGCAATGTCGATCTCGTGGCCGCTGCGTGCTGGGAAGCCGTTGATGGAGATGTTGACGGCTGACGAGATGGCGGCTTGAGAGTCCGAGAGGATGAGCAGCATGGGATTGTCTTTGTGGGTGTTGAGTGCAAGTGCGATGCTTGCCCGTTCGGCATCCGCTACCGTGGAGTGGTCCACTAGGTAGGAATGTCCTTGGGAATCTGGGTTACCTCTCCTGTCCTCTGCGAAAAAAGCTGTGGTATGGTGCCCCGCTCTGCCGGTACCGTCTGTGTAGCAAACCCTCCACCCTTCATCTAGTTGTGAGCCTATTTTTGCCAACCAGCGGCCTTTCTCCGTGTTCAGCTTTTTTTTTTTTTTTTTTTTTTTTTTTTTTAAATACTCCTTACTCATATTCGACCTCAGTAAGGGGGTCATGATGAGCCACCCGAAAGCTCGGGTAGATTCAGACCTGGGTAAGTTAATCTACCACAGGCCGTCGCAAGCTAGCTAACTATCAAACTAACTAACTAACTAACTAGTGAACGCAAGACGAGATGACTGGTGCTCCTATGCTGTCATGAACCGGCAGTGCCAGATGAATCCTAGGAACCCGTTATGGAAAATTAAACTAAACTGGGAACTGAGCCGGAAATTGAAAAACAGAGGGGAAGCGAACGCATCAAAGTAAGATAGATAGATGTTGCCTCATCTGCACGCCAACCTGCGATAGATGAAGCCGAAGAACTCCTCTACCGCGTCCCATCTCTCGCCGTCCTCCTCTTCGATCCATATGGGGCGGTCTAGATCCTCCCAGTCCTTAATGCTGCCCAGGGCGGTTCTCTGTGGCTGGAAGTCGGGGCAGTTGAAGGTGAGGTGGGTGCCGTCTTGTGTGTGATATCCGCACGTGCAGGCGGCGGAGTCGGCTTTGCCGATATGGTGGAGCCATTGCTTTTGTGGGCCCCTGTCGGTGCGAAGCCATGTGTAGGCGGAGAGGGCGTGGCGGTTCCACGATGCCGTATCCCCCTTGAGTTCTGTGGGAACTGCGGGTCGCCTTGGATTGTTGCCTTATGCCGCCCTCTGTTATGACGGGGTTCGCCAGAGCGATTTGACCCAGGGTGGAGCTGAAGGCTGCTTTCTTGTCCGCGACTTCGTTGCCGGGGATGCCTATATGCGAACGGACCCAAGCGATGTTGGTATCATAGTGGTTTTCCTCTCGTTCGGCTAGGGATTCCATGATGGCGGTCTCGATTGCGCTCCTGGCTGGGTGGGAATTGACGGAGATGTTGATGGCTGAGGAGATGGCGGCTTGGGAGTCGGATAGGATGAGGACCATAGGGTTGTCTCGGTGGGCGCTGAGGGCGAGTGCGATCCCTGCGCGTTCGGCATCCGCTACTGTCGATTGGTCCCCTAGATACTTGTGCCCTTCCGAGTTGGGTCTCCGTGTTCAGCGGGTCTGTGTGTTCGAAGAGCTGGACGAGGTTGAGACCTGAGGGTCTTGAGGTTGTCGAGTCCCTCCAGCTGATGAGGACTAGGTCAGCTATCGAGCTGAGAAGGGTGGAGGAACTGTGAAAGGCCGAAAGGATCGGGTCCGGGATAGGAAAGTGTATGATAGATCCGAGAGGTGGGAACTGCGCCTTGCGTAGGGCTGCTCGGATGTGTTGATTGCCTGTTCGGACTGCCCTTGCGGCCCAGGAAATGCAAATGTCCTGTAGTTTGACTTCCAGGGGTTCCACATTAGCGATGTGTCCTAGTTTGGTTGCTGAACTGCCGTGGGATGAGTCGCAAATCTTGCGGAGAGCTTGGTACTCGAGCCTGACTATGTCTGCTACTGATGGGTGGAGCTTGGTTGGTCTATACCATAGCTCTGTGCTCCATGAGAATATTTGGCAGATGCAGCCTGTGTATAGGCTCCTGAGCGCACGGGGGCTCATGCTGGAGTTGGAGTTTTTTTTTTTTTTTTGGTAAATCAGTACTTGCATTGAAGCATCTCGCTTATGGCAAGGCAGCGCATCCCCCAGGTTAAGCCTGACGGGATTATCCAACCACTGGGCCGCTCCCTGCCCCGTATCTACGTACATGCGAAATTCAGCTACCACAACCCCGCTATCACTGCCCCAATCACCCCCGGACTGCCTCCGCCAGCTTCTCGCACCACTCCGGATCTTCCCATATCTGCTCCCATTCCCGCCCTTTGCCATCCGCCACCCCAGGACAGCGCAGTAGGTGTGCAGCATTCTGTGCCACCCCCTCCCCACACAACCCGCACGACGAGTCATCCGCCCTGCCTACCTTATGTAGCCACCAACGCTGCGGTCCGCGGTCGGTAACCATGTATGTCAACCCCCGTAGGGCCTCCCGGTTCCACTTTGTCTGCTTGGACGGCCGCCCCATGGGAAAAGCCTGTCGGATGCCTGCCGGTGTGATAACGTCAGGTCGTAGCATCCTCCTGCCCACCCATGCCACCTCCTTCGCCTTCCTGTCTGCCCTCTCATTGCCTTCCACTCCACTATGTCCTTTTACCCACATCACCGTCTTGTGGCCCTTCACCATCTCCCCCACTGCCAACTCCTCTATCCACGACCGTGGCTGTTCGAAGCGTAGATTCTGCAGTGGAGTTGGAGTTGCATAGGCGGAGGAGCATGAGTATGGCTTTTCGGGCTTTCTGTGTCCTTTCGATGATGTGGGCCTTGAAGGTCAGCTTCTTGTCGATGATGCATCCTAGTGTCTTAATGGAGGCATTGGGGTCCGATTTCTCATGGAAGTCGAGTTGTGTATTCTTACTCTCATCCCAAGTGAGGTGTTTAGTGGCAGTGGCGGAGATGAGAGATTGGCCTACCTGCCAGACTGTATGAGCGTGTGATTTGGTCAACATATGATGGGTGACGATGAGTAGGTTGACATCATCTGCGTAGCTGAACAGTAGAACTTCGAGCCTCAGGGCAGGGTTGTGGCCGGATCTGGTGGCTCTAGTATTTTGC
The DNA here is from genome assembly GCA_015179035.1 of Tirmania nivea. Lineage (NCBI taxonomy): Eukaryota > Fungi > Ascomycota > Pezizomycetes > Pezizales > Pezizaceae > Tirmania > Tirmania nivea. Next base: position 51,852 of record WHUY01000025.1, read on the forward strand.
GGGGGTGCCAGGATGTCCTGGCATTGTTTTTCTGCTAATCGGAGAGTGTAGACCAGGTATATGAGGAAGATCACTGGGCTTAACGGACTGCCTTGAGGTGTACCCTCGGAGATGGATTCCTTGCCTCGTACTTGGTTATCCCAGAAAATATGGAATTCTCTTGAGCTGAGGAAGCGTCTAACTATGGGTATGAGGTCTTTTGTGTTCGGGTTGTCAAGGGCTTGGATGATACCCTTGTTGCGTACTTTTTGGAAGGCTGAAACAATGTCCTTTCTGAGCAGTGTCACCCACTTTCACTGGCCCGATGCTGGTTGTGGTTTTGCTGATAGTGAGCATGAGTGCATCGATAGCGGAACAGTGTTTGCGGGAGCCATATTGCAGGTCGTGGAAAAGGGGGGGTGTGCTTGAAGCTTGTCTGCAATGGCCTTTTCCATGAGCTTGCTAATGCAATTGAGTAGCATAATCGGCCTCCAGCCTTTTACCAGGGTATGGTCTTTGCTGGGTTTAGGTATCATGACGCAGGTTGCATTCCGCCAGGAATCCGAGACAGGGATATCTTCAAGACATTTGGCTGCATCATTAATGAGATGTGTGCCGAGGTGGGTATGTAGGATGAGTTTGAGGAGTCTGTAGGATATCTTGTCTGTACCCGGTGCCGAGCTGTTTTGGGTGTTTTTGAGCGCGTTGGTGATGTTCTGTCCCACCCGGGGATTTTACCGATTCGCGAATGGGACGTCCTGCCTGGGAAGCCACACGATTCTTGGGAGGGATGTCCTACCCACGAATACTGTCCTGCCCGGGAATTCAAGAATGAAATTCCTGCGCAGGACAGAACAGTGATAAGGCCTACGTTGTCTGAGTGAGTCAATCGATGTGGTGTGAGGGAATGGACTATGATTGGATCGACGGGGGGGGCCGAGTGTGTGTTCTCAGGTTGGGTGTCTGTGACGAAGTTGTGGGATTTGAAGGCCGAGCTCGCATTTGCTGCTGTCTAGGCTGTGGGTGATGTTGTCAGAATCAGTAAGGTCTCCGCAGGCCTGCCTGCAGTGGAAGGGGTCTTTGGCGATCCTGGCGACGTTCCAGGGATGGCAGTGTCCTTGTTCTTCTAGGAATTTGGCCCAGCAGGCTCTTTTCTTGTAGCGGATGAGCTTTTGGAGGGCTTTTGATTCCTCCTTGAATGATTCGGCTGGTGCGTGTCGGCACTTCTGGAGCTGGGTTGTGACTTCCTGATCCCACCATTTTTTGCTGTGAATTGATGTAGTCTTGTTGATAGATCGCTTTTCTACTAGCATGAGGAGGTGCTGATAGGTGTGTGGGGATAGTGGTGATGATAAGGGATCGAGCAAAATGATAATGGGTGTGTACGGTGTAGCTACTTCGGGAAGGGGTTTCATGTTTTCTACCGGCGAGGGGTATCTTGCGTTTTGTTTTCTACTGGCGAGTGGCCTTTCGTGTTTTCCTAGTTACCGGCGAGTCTACCGGCGAGGGGTTCTTTATGTCTTCTACTAGCGAGTGACAGCATAGGAGTACCCACACTTTTATTTAGTGCTTGCTTTTAGTTAGTTAAGCGGGGCAGATTAACTTGCCTCGTTCTGAATCCACCCGGGTTTCCGGGTGCCTCATCATAGTCCCCTTACTGGGACTGAATATGAGTAAGGAGTATTTATAAAAAATAAAAATAAAAATAAAAATACTTGTAGTCTGGTTGCACACCTACTTGCCTTCTGCTGAATCCTTGGTCTGGTTGCCCCGGGCCTGGCATTCAAATATGCCGAGAATCCATGCGGAGTGGCTGTTTGGACTTGCATGCGCATATGCGTGTATTGTGGGCGGGCTTAGTCAGGAATGTAGACTACACTTGTGACTTGCAAACACACCATCTATACCAGAGCCCAGGACCCCACCTCGCTGAAACCACCAAACATTTCCGCTGGTGGCACCTACCAGTTGAAATCCAAACAATGTCTTTGCCCTCCATGGCTCCACCAAATAGACCTGGCCCTGTTCGCCACCTGCCCCAGCGCCTGCCAACAAGCACCCCATACAACCGCCAGCCCGCTCCCTCCACAATCATACATAGGCACTCAAACAACAACTATCCACGTCTCCTTCCGCCCCCAGTACCCAACACCAGCCTAAGCGCATCCTACCCTTTGACACTGCTTTCCCGAATAACTGCTGTTCTCCGCGGAACAAACGAGTTCGACATTCCAAGCGAGGTCAATCTATCGTTTATTGCGCTGTGTAATTATAATCTTGTTCATTTGGTGGGCCAAGATGAGATGGACAAGATTCACGCGAGGTTGGAAACAACTCCAAGGGATGAGATCGTCAAGCTAGCCAGGACGGTGCAGTTGGGGATTTCCGATTGTATGTATACAGGAGATCAATTGTGTATATTGAGTATGCAATAAGCTAATTTGACACGATAGTTCTTGCTCGGGGTGGAGTCCGCCAATATCAAGATCACCCTAGTATCCCCAGTGCGGCTGGGCCTCTCGTTCAGGGCTCTGGATCAGTCAATAGTGCTGGCTCGCTGCCTCAAGGCTCTGGATCAGTCATTACTCCTCGCTCTCAGACCCTTGTAGCGTGGGTAGGTAGAGCCCACTCCGATTATTCACTAACGTAACTAACAAACCCTAGACCCTCGAACGCGACTCCAGTGCCTGTATAATTACTGGCGAAAAATCTCGTTTCAACGAGGTCGCCCACATCTTCCCGTACTCCATCGGCCGAGAATGCGCTGCGGTTAGCCTCTCCAGCACTAAACCAAACCTCCACACATTCCTCCAGCTTTTCGCTGGGGAGAAAATTACCACAAAACTTGAAGCCTATCTGCTGGACCCAATCACATCCAGAACAGGAACGATCTGGTCAAATATTAACCGCCTCGAGAATATGATGACTCTCTCTCCCATGTTAAGTCGGATGTGGGATGCTTGTGCGGTCACGCTTACTCCAGTTGGAGACCCGCTTTCCACTCTCACAGATGGGGGTGTATTGGAGGGGTATGATGTTCTCTTTGAGTTATTACCTCGTCATAAACGGGACAAGTACCTTGATTTGAGTGAGGTTGGTGGGGACTCGGTGGGGGTAAGGATGTTGGAGAGCGAGGATGAGGATATCAACGATGCAATTTTTTACGATAGAAGGCAGGGGAGGAGACTGGTGAGTGGCATGGTGATTAGGTTGGAGACGAGAGATGCGAGGAAGTGGCCATTACCACATCCAGATTTATTGCGGTTGCATGGGCAATAGCGAGGGTGGTGAGATGTGCGGGGGCGAGTGGGGAGAGGAATAGCGAAATAGAGTTTGAGGAAGAGCAGGAGGGAGACGAGGGTTGGGGGAGAAATGAGGTGATAGGAGCCCCTAGGAGTGAGGACGAGGAGGAGAGTCTGGTGGCGCCATGGGTAATAAAGGGGAAGAAGGGATGTCAGATGGGGTTTGCGATGAGGAGGTTTATCGAGGATGAAGAAGAGCCTGAGTGGAAAGAGAGGAATAAGAAGTACACAACTCCCCGTGGCCGTGGTGGTCAACGACCGACCCTGGGAAAGCGGACAAGGACGGCACCACCTACTAAATCTCACCGCACTATCAAGCATGTCCGGACTAGGCGATCAGAACCACCGAGACAACATACTTCAGCAGTATAGGGGGTGATCACTCGGATATGGGTTGCTTATATTTTGCTGACTGTTAATTTTCTAATTCTTGATCTTGGGGTTCCTTGGGGGGTACTATGGTACGGTAGAATTGATGTTCTTAGGAGCATTGAGATATATTTTTTCTGTCTGCATGAGGAGAGCTTAGCATTAGAAAATATCCGGTTACAATAATAATTAACTTGGTATGATACAAGATAGCAGATGGTGAGGTAATGTATAAATAGAGATTGCAAGGTTGTACAGTAAGTATCCTCTCATTATAAGCATACTCGATTTTTTGATTAACACAAGATACGGCAATATCTATCTTGTTTAGGTAGCGGAAATGGTACAGCCAGGCAGCGCAGAAGCAGATCTGTAGCAATATATGCTCTACTATAGCAGATGGTTAATACGCAACATGCAACAAATAGAACGCAGAGTAAAAACTATGTAGTAGTGAACAATACGCATGAAGACTTGCAGGTTTGAAGCGAGCGTTTTATCTAGGTACTTACTTATATACAGGGAGAAATTCAGGGTAAGAACAATGCGCCGGGGGGATGTGTGTATGTATGTATGTATGTATGTATGTATGTATGTATGTATGTATGTATGTATGTATGTATGTATGTATGTATGTATGTATGTATGTATGTATGTATGTATGTATATTCAGCCAAATCAGAACTAAGAAAATGCTGAGGTTAGGGAACTCCAATGGAGGAATGAGCCCGAAGGCTCTCAGGTCCTTGTATACTGGGGCGGTGAGGGCGGTCTTTGTCTGGGGAGCGCAGCTATACAACAGACCGGGGGTGGAAGGAAGGCTGGAAGCAATGTCAAGGTTGGAGTACAAAGCTCTGAGGAAAATCACGGGGGGCTACCATGGCAGTTCTAAGGAGAAGCTAGCCCTGATCGCTAACATCGAACCCTTGAAGGACAAATTAGACGATATGAGCAGGACGTGGGCAGCTAGGGCTGTACAAACAGGGGACAAGCAGATAAGGAAGGTCCTGGAGTCAAAACCAGCCCCGGGGTGCCAGTCGTGGAACGACAGAACAAGCCCATCTAACCAACGGGACAGCCCGATCGCAGAAGCCTTCTATCTGACACCGGCGGACACACCAGCGGAATTGTCCTTTGGCAATCGGGACGACACCAGGGTATTTTCGGTAATAGACGAAGCAGTCATGGACCCGAGATCGGAGCGGTCCAGGTACAAAGCATGCTGGGCGGCGAAAATAGGGGGAATTCTTGATGGGGGTTGTAGAATTGTAGCTAGCGGGATCTATACCATGGATAGAAGGGGAGACGAGGAAAAAACCTATGGCGGGTTCCTGGGAGACTGCGCCTCGGTGGCAGACGGAGAACTCCTCGCCGTACAGCGAGCACTACAAAAGGAGGATAGATCCATGGTAGCAATACTATCGGACTCCCAAGCAGCCATCCAAACCATTTCAAGCATGAGCAGAGGGGCACCCCCCCGGTCGAGCATCGAACAAGAAATCAAGGAGATCCTAGTACAGGCATCGGAGACCCGGGACGTCAAGGTGGTCTGGGTTCGAGGGCATATTGGGATAGACGGCAACGAGCGAGCGGACAAACGAGCAGCTTTTGAGTCCAGGCTGGGACTCATACGAGGAACAGAAAGGACGGTGACGGAGGGGGGGATAAGAGCTGCGTCTAAAGCGATAAGGAAAGAAGCCCGGACGAGGACAGGGTACGGAAAACGCAGATGTGAGTGGGATAGGAGGGCCCTGTCGGCGTACACTTGGATGCGGACCGATCGAGGCCCCCATAAGAGCTGGCTACATCGCATCGGTAAGGCGGCGGATACAGAGTGTAGGGGATGCGGGCTAAAATGAACGGAATCATATCCAGCAAAATGTATAATAACCTTGGAGAGGTAGAGATGCATTGGCATATGTTGGGAATGCGTAGGGGATACGTAATTGGAAGTTTGAGATAGGTTATTAGGTTATATCGAATGAAATATAGTATAAAGTAGACTAGCTACTGACCTGCCATACTAGTCGAGTCTTCTCAATATACTTATATGGAGCTTTGTTTTAGATATTCTAGGGTCGGTTGAGGTCTTCTAACATGAGTGACAGTTCTGGGGCATTAGAGAAGCTCGGAAAAGTTTAATGCAAATTTAATGTATATTTACAAATCAATTTATCGGTTAACGTAGACCATTCTGGACCAGTACGAGTTTAACTAGCCTACCCTGGGGTTGCCTATGCCATACGGAGTCCACTTCAATATACGTAAGGCCTGCTTGACCCACGTGGCCCTGCTTGAGCTTCTCTGGGGCTGCCTGAAACGGCGGAAGAAATTGATCGAAAGTAGATATTTGTATACTTGGCTTAACAATTATGGGCTAACCTACGTCCACCATAATGAATTCAGATTTCTGTGGGCTACCGTGAGCTTGACTGAACTAGTGTAAGCTTGTTTATATAGCTCAAGCGTCCTTTGATCTCATTTAAACTAGCCCTATCTTATCTTAGTCTTACATATACTAGTTTAGTATTGTCTATATGATTTTTTCATCTCAAATATGAACCTACAATAGTTTATAATATAAGTACCAAGTCTCCTTCAATATCCATATAAACATACTAGGGCCTTTCAGGAGTCATTAGAACTAGCTTTAGCCAGTTATTTAAGTTTGCTAAGTCTGGAAAGAAATCCTTGATTAATATATTAGATGCAGATACATATGTCTGAATACAAACTAGACCTTACTAGTTATCTTTATATGCACTAAGTAAGTAAATATAGGGAGTAAGCCCGAGGAAAGCTTGGGTAAGTTCAAATTTATTTTCTAAAGTAAAAATTAATGTGGATAGAACCCAGCAAGTTGAGATGAGATCAAGGAGCTCTAAGAACGTTCAAGCTATGAAAACAGCCTCATACTAGTTCAGTCAAGCTGACGAGTAACCTGCAGGAGTCTGAATTTATTATGGTGAGTGTGGGTTAGCCCACAATTGTTAAGTCAAGTATTACGAAATATCTATTTTCTCTAGCCGGTTCAGGCAGCCCTAGAGGAGCTCAAGAAGGGCCACGTATATCAAGCAGGCTTACGCATATTGGAGTGAACTCCGTGTAGCATAGGCAAGCCTAAGGTAGGCTATTTAAACTCGTACCGGTCTAGAATGGTCTACGTTAGCCTATAAATTGATTTGTAAATATGCATTAAATTTGCATTAAACTTTCCTGAGCTTCCCTAATGCTCCAGAACTGTCACCCATGTTAGAAGACCTCAACCGACCCTAGAATATCTAAAACAAAGCTCCATATAAGTACATTGATAAGACTTGACTAGTATGGTAGGTCAGTAGCAGGTCTACTTTATGCTACATTTTATTCGATACAGCCTAATAACCTTTCTCAAACTTCCAATTACGTATCCCTTACGCATTCCCAACATATGCCAATGCATCTCTACATCTCCAAGGTCATTATACATTTTGCTGGATATGATTCCGTTCATTTTACTCTGAGTTACCCCGCCAAGAATGGGGCGACAAGGATACCGTGGGGGCTGATATATTACTCGGTGATGATGCATAACCCCGTGATGTACTGTATATACCAGGGCAGCTTGCCATCGTAGTCCGCCAATGATTTCATCCATTAGTCTTTAGAACTGGGCTGGGGCATTTTTCAGACCGAAGGGTAGGCGTTTGTATTGGTATAGTCCTTTGTGCGATATGAAAGCTGTCTTGTGGCGGTCGGCTTCCTCCAGTTCGACTTGGTGGTAGCCCTTGAGTGCGTCCAGTAGGGTGAAGAACTTCTTTCCTGCCAGGGTGGAAAATACATAGTCGGACCGTAGCATTGGGTATGCGTCTCCTACCGTTACAGCATTCAGCTGCCGGAAGTCTACACAGAATCGCCACTTGTTGTTTTGCCATACCATGACAATTGGAGAGGCTGTAGTTGAGGTTGACTTTTCCACAACATCCCAAGCCAAGAGCTGATCGATTGTCTGGTCGATGATCTCTCTTTTTGCCGGACCCGCAGCTCTCACATGTTGGGGAGCGGGTAGAGGGCCGTCAGTGTGGATTGTTGCCATGTATTTTCCAACTTTCCCGAGGCGAGCTCCCTTGCTAAAGACATCTAAAAAGTCCAGTACTAACCCGAAAAGTTCATCCCTCTGTTGTTCCGAGAGGTGTACCCCTGTCTTCATATCATCCTTCGAGATTTTCTCCGGGTTAGCATTGTCAGGGGGGCCTGTAGGAATAGGGGCAAACGGAGGGATCTCGTCCTCAAGCTCCAAGTCAGGCAGTTCCCCACGAGCGCGGACAGTAGAAGCTCTAATCTTTTCCCACAGTTCGTCTTCTGTAATAGAGCGTTGACGAGGGATTTCCCGGCCGTCGGCAGTGAACGACAGAGATTCAGAGGGGACCGGAGGGTCGTATTGATGGCCATACGGGTCGTCGGAGACGACCTCTGCCAGAAAGCTCAATTCTTGTGACAAGGTCTGGGTGCCTGCAGTCTCGGGGGCCTGTGAATCATAAAACGCCCTGGAGACGTGTGTCGGGGCCCTGCGCCCGTTGCCACCCAGCTTGCGCCTGGGGCCAGGTCTCATAAGGTCTGCCCAGTCCATCGAGATTCCAGTATCAGTCAGCATAGAGAGGTCACCCATTGTGGCTCTACCAATGACCTGGTTTTTCTTGAGGTGAATTGGTTGCATGCTGCTATTTTGGAACATGAGGAACTGAACATTAGAGCTAACGACAGCGTATGGTAAGGATAGGGAAGGTATGATAGGGGCTCCCTGGTTTGTGAACTGATGTGGAGCGAAGATGTAGTCTCTGTCTGGTAGCATATGTGACTTAATTGGGATTGCCCGGCATGTGCGTCCTCCTATTTTTATGTTTTCTTTAAGGCGTACGAGTACTGATCGGAATTTGCTGTCGGTATATTCCACATTATAGGAGAAGCCTTCAGCGCATGCCTTTCCCTTTGTCAGCAGAAGATCGATACCGTAGTCAGTGAGGGTGTCGACGCCCAATAGCATGCCATAGTTGAAATCCCTCAAGACATGGAACTCGACTTCAATCTCAATCAGACATTTCTCCTGTGATTGGTGTTGAGGTTCGACTGGATGTATTCTTTCGCGATAACCTTCTAGTCAAACTGGGATAGTGCAGTACCCCATCGTGCCAGTGCGACCGATTCCCTGGATATTCACTTGCACGTCAGTGTTGATCGCTATGTCAGGGTAGTTCAGGACCAAAACATCGTAGTCGATCAAGCTGATGTTTGAACAGACGTGGTTGAGCACACGCCGTGGGGTTTGCAGGGGATTTCCAACGCGAGCAGACGAGGATAGTGGAACAGTCTTGAGGTATTTGCGGCCTGGTCGGCTGCCCTGTAGGATTCTCCTTCCCCTCAAGATCGGCGGCGTACTCGCATCTGCAGCCAAGGGAGGGTGGGGCTCATTGCCAGTGCTTGCCCCGTTACCTTCCTCCATACCATATCTGTCGGGTCCATGAACAATCGTCCCAGTCCCGTCAGCAGGATCACAATTGTCATGAACCCCCTCATGATGAACGCTCGGCCCAATTCCCCGATGGGAACCACACTCGTCATCAATCTTTGGTGTCTCGTGATCGGTCGGCCCAGTTCCGCAAGCGGAATCACACTTGTCACGAGATTTGGCTTGGTGAACACTCGGCCCAATTCCCCGTAGGGAACCACACTCGTCACCAAGCTCTTGTTGTCTTGTTCGCGACTTTTTTCCTTTCCCACCATAATGCAATTCGGTTTTGTTCGGAGGAGTGTAGATCGACGGGGGTTTGGCTACCTCGTGCGCAAACCCCCTTACTGTCCTTGACGCCATATGTCAGAGCCCAGCCAGAGGCGGTGTTGACAGATGAAGTGTATATTGTGTATATTGTGATGATGATCTCCTCAAGACTCGCTCCCGGAAGCTTAAGGCTTTCCGGGTTCCGCTAGTCCATGCCATGCTACCCGAGTTGTGCTAGTACATTCCATCACCTACTTCAACGTCCAAGGACTGAGCGATTAGACGAACTCAGTAACCAGGACGACTCCGACGTCGGCGAAAAGTGCAAATTGTTCAGCGCACTCGTGCGAACATTCCTACCCAAGTTTCTAGGATCAATCGCACAACCTATACATTCCCCCCAAGAGTCAAGTTTTCAACTCAACACACGAAAAGGGGCGATTACCCTGTGTTTCACCTTCGTGACAACCGCCCCAACCCGTTTTGGTCCGGTTGTCTCACAAGGTCTCACAGGCTTCGTTTGTTTTACAGGACCTCACCATTGCCAAGGCAATCGCCGGACCCTGGTTATTTTTCTGTCGCAATCAACCAATCTGCAATTCTCACTCGATTGAAGACTTATTTCAAGTTCAATCTTGAGTCTGGTTGTTTGTATTGTTTAAGGCATGGCACCACCCCAAAGGGTGTCGTCTTCGGACCAGTCTCTGACTGGGGCAAAGGGAGCTGTAAGCTCCTGTTGGAACATAATAAGGAGGGTGGACTAATACATCGGAGACAATATACTCTGGAAAATGTGACAAGCTGGGCGGTGGTCCCAGAATTTGGAGAAAAAGGGATGGAGGCCCTAGGCAAGGTGGTCTCGAATACCGAGGACGCTAGGAAAGTTTGGAGTGGGGAAGGAGACTGGTTCCGATATATCTCCCAACTCGAGAGGGACCACAGAGGAGAGGAGGAGACTTTGAGAGTTACAGATGAGACTTCGGCGGGAAGAGCAATTGAGATCTTGAACAGGGCAGTCGCTTTCCAGGACAGCGTGGCAAATGGGGATCTTGATGGAGCGGAGATTTCGTATGAGACTATGGAGAAAGACGGAGACTTACTGGAAAGTATAACGGTGAGACCACCCATATCGAACGGTGAGGCAACTACACATCACTGGGTTTTGACTACCCCTAAGCACGCTAGAAGAGCTAGGGCCACGGGGACAGCATCAGTACAGCTAAGGCAGGAGGAGTCAAAAAGGGAGGCAGTAGCTGAAAAGGATGATGGAGAATCAGACAATGAGACCATAAGGGCAATGAGTACAAGGAAAGGAAAGAAAGCGAGGATCGGAACATACCTGTCAGAGCTAGAGAAGAATCTAGGGTCTAGATTAGTAGAACCGGCAGTCCCAAGAACCTTCGAACAGGTCAAGGACAATCTATTCCAAGCAACACCAGGAACGATGGACTGGGCAGAAGATGAGATTCCGGACTTGGATGTAGACCTTAATAGGCCGCCAGTGAAAGGCTTGAAGGACAGCCAACATGCTATCAGAAGCCTCACGGAAGAGGAGGTGAGGGAGATGACAGAAAGGTTAGTAGAGGGCCAAGGTAAGAGGGCCGATGAAGAGGAGGATGAGGAGATGGGGTACGAAGAGGGAGATGAGGAGAGGCGTAAATCCTGGCTCAGAATTCATGAGACCAGAAGCGAGATGGAGGTGGTGGAAGCTATTATAGAAAATGCCAGGGTTCTGGCAGAAGTCAACGGCTTGAAAAGGGAGGAAAGATCATGGAGATCGAAGGAACAAGGGGAATTGGCAAGGGGGCTAATTATAATGGCAGGGAGATGCATTGAGGGAGGCTGGTATAGCGATGGAGTTGTTGAAGGTAAGGGAGGCTGGAAAGCCCTTATAGACCATGTGTTAGGGAGAAACAATATCGATCGGGAAGAGGTAAAATCGGTCATAGAGGCGAGAATGCTCTGGAAGCAAGCTTCCGAGTTCAGAACAGGACCACTAAAGGGTTTAGAGAAGGAGGTGAGGGAAGCGAAGGAACAACTAGCTTTCATAGCAGTAGTAATGGGGGCGGGCACTGTAGAAGAGCAAGCCAAGGCAAAAAAAACTATGAATGCGAGACAAGGGAAAGTAGATGAGGAGAAGAGGAAGGGGAAAGAGTTGAAGAAAATTGACGCGAGAAAGAAGGAGGTAGAGGCCGAGAAGAAGAGAGAGGAAAAAGCCCAAAAGGAGGCCGAAGATATCGCAGCGAAAGCTAAATCAGTATTAGATAGCCAACAGAAGGCTTGGGACTCTTGCAAAGAGACGTTGATTGAACTCAGAGCAAGAGATAGGACAGGGCTTAATGATGATGAGCTAATAGATCTCACCCAGAAGATGAAAGAGGCGAAAGAGATGCAAGCTAAGATTGAGAAAGAGACGAGCCAGTTGGTAGAAAGAAGGGTAGGGAATAAGAGGCAGGTCGTGGGTGGTGAAGTCTTCAAGATAGTAGAGGTAGTTATGGGTCATACACGAGATATTGATGGAAAAGGCAAGGCAGAACTGGAAGCAGCAGTGGAGGAGGTTAATAAACTCTTAAGGGAAAGCGCTTTAACTGAGAATAGGAAGGCCTGGACAGTGACAGCGAAGGCGGGAGTAGGTGAGTTCAAAGATGAGTCCATATGGACGGTCAGTAAGGTGTCTCAGGATATAGAGGCAATCAAAGTAGCTGGAGAGGTTGGAAAACTTTTGGTGGCAGTATTCGGGTGCAAAGGGGATATTCTGAATGTATGGGCTGAAGAAGGCAAGTCCGTTAAGATGATTGCTCCGGCTGTACTGATAACAATTGCTAGAGGAAGGTATGCTCTGGCGCAGAAGCTGAGAGAGGAAAATAAAGATCTGAAGGGAGGCAAGAGGATGCCTAAGCTTTGGGGGGGAGCTAAGGTGACGGGCTTTACATTTGATGCAGCTGATGCAGCGGAGGCATCCAAGCTAATTAAAAAGGGGCTGATATGGGATGGAAAGAAGCGAAAGGTGGCGATTTTTGAGCAGGGCAGATCAGGGCAAGAAACGAGCAAAACAGCAATAGAACAGGCAGCAAACAAGACAGTAGCAACGCCAGTAGGCCCAAGAGGCTGGAAACCAGCCTTAGGCCCTCAAAGACTGCAGTACCAGAGTCAGGCTAGGGGAAGCCAGGTCGGAAGCCTAAGGGGCTATGCCGGGAGGGCACAAATAACACCAGGCCCACTTGGATATCAAGGGCAATCAAACCAAGGAAGGCAAGCCAGCCAGAGCTACCAGAGCTGGGGAAATCAGAGCTATCTAAGCCAGGGAAGCCAGAGCTATATGAGTCAGGGAAGCTATCTCAACCACGGCTACCAGTATAGAGGAATGCAGGGCGGGGCACAGAAGATGATGAGCGGAGTGCAGTGTCACAATTGTGGAGGCTGGGGCCATGTCAGGTGGGGATGCACATCAATTAGCAAGGCGGCTGCAGGGAAGATAGCGAGGAAGACTGAGGAAGGCAGAAAAGGTAAAGGAAGGAAGGTAGATGAGGAAGGGTTCGTGGTTGTAGAGTATAAGAAGGGGGGGTCACGGAGAGTAGAGGAAAAGGATAATATCTCTGATCGAACTCCGAGCCAGAAGAAAGTTCGGTTTGACGAGGGTAGCTCAGAAAAGGACAGTGAAGGGTGGGTAGCGGAAGGCTCCTCAAAGGGGCCTGCCAAGTGGTAAAGTCATCAAGGTAGCATACCAGAATATAGGGGGCAGCCATACGAATACCCATGCATTCTTGGAATGGTACAGGGAGGAAGAGGTAGATATTGCGTTTGTGGGGGAGGCTTGGGTTAATAAAAAAGGAAGCGGTACTCAAAGCCATCCAACGTTTACGCTGGGATCTGAGGTAAAAAAAGGCAGAAGGATTATGGGATTTTGGCGGAAGAGATGGGATGGAAAGCTTAAGGTGGTAAGCGAGGAAAATAATTGGGTGTTTCTAGAATTCGAAGGAAAAAGAGTTGGGGGCGTGTATGCAAATGGAAAGCTACATGGGGCGGCTTGGAAGGAATGGCTGGGAAAAATAGAAGGGCTAATAGGTCGAGAGGGAGGGGTGGTAGGGGATTGGAATGCCCATAGTAAATTGTGGGACAGTAGGAATGAAGAATGTAGCAGGGGGAAAGCAATGGCAGACTGGGCTATAGGAGGAGGGTTGGAAGTGGCAGAGGGGGGAGGAGAGTGGACTTGGGAAAGAGAACGTAGGGGCAGGCTGGAGAGAAGCAGAATCAACCTTTTCTTAAGCAGGGGAGGCAAGAGATGGGGGGAAGTAACGAGCGCTAAATTATCGTCGGACCATTGGACGATATTGGCAGATATGGATTGGGGGGAAGGGCAAAGGAGCTTGGTTAAGGAGGCGGTAGACTGGAAAAAGTTAGAAGACCTGGTCGAGGAGAAGGGTGAGGAGGACGCTTGGTGGGATAGGCTGGAGGGTGCGACCCCATATGAAAAACTCAAATCTCTACGGAAGTCTTGCTTAAAAAAGCTCAGGATTACGGAAAGATCGAAGAGGTGGTGGGATGAGGACTTAATGGTACAGCTGAAGCTAACAAGGAAAAGCCGGCGGGAAAAGCCTGGGGATGGCCTAACGCAGGAGGCTAGGATAAAGAGATGGAAAGCGGAGAAGGAGGGCTTGAGAAAGATGATAAGAGAGAAAAAGAAGGATTGCTGGCAGAAGTTCTGTGAGGAGAATGGGGAAAAGGACCCGTGGGAAGTAGTTAAATGGGCTAAAGACCCCTGGCACCTCCGACAACAGATGAAGTGCCTAGAGGATGCCAACGGCAAGCAGCTTGAGAGCGATAATGAGAAGGTCGAGGGGCTGGTGACAGACCACTTTAGGTGGAGAGCAGAGGGCAGAGGGCTAGGAGAAGCTGAGACAATAGAGGCGGAAGAGAGGACGGTAGAAGAGGCGGAAGAGAGGACTGGAGAAGAGTGGGAAGGCGAGATTAGGAAAGCACTTCAGGGGACGAGCAATAAGTCAGCAGCGGGCCCAAATGGGATCAGCTATCGTTTTATTAAAATGACCCTGAAGACGAGGCTAGGAAAGGAAGTAATAAAAGAGATTGCGGATAACTTGGAGAGGGGAAAGATACCCAAAGAATGGCAGTTCAGCAAGGTAGTGATGATTCCGAAGCCAGGAAAAGATCATCGGAAGACGAAAGGGTGGAGGCCAATCAATTTAATAAATTGTATTGGTAAGCTGGGAGAGAAGGTAGTGGCGGACAGGCTACAAACATCAGGTCTGCTGCACAAACACCAATTTGGGTCGGTGAAGGGACGATCGGCTACAGAAGCAGCGTTGAGAACGGTGACGAGAGCCCAAAGATGTATGGCGAAAGGAGGAGCAGTGGGCTGGGCATTTTGGGACGTGAAGGGAGGTTTTCAGAACGTGAGGGAGGAAGATGTCATCAAAGAGTTAGAGAAGTCAGAGGAGGGGGCTAGATAGATTCCTTGGATCAGGGAATTCTTTCGAGCCAGAGAGTTTGAGCTAGAATGGGATGGGGAAGTTAGAGGTAGAGGCAAGACGAACCTAGGCTCACCACAAGGATCACTGCTCTCACCGGTAATTTTCTTGATCTGGATGGCGCCTATTATCCGGAAAATGGAGACGGATTTAGCCAGAAGGCTAGGAGGGGAAGCTGATATAGAACTCCCATCATACGTGGATGACCTACACCTGAACATCTGTATATGGGACGGTGATCAGGTTAATATGGATGAATTGCTGAATACAGCGGATGAGATAGTGAACAGGGTGGCAAAGGAAAACCACCTACCACTGGAAGACAGCAAGCACGAAAAGCTGGTCTTGAGGAACAAGAGAAGGCGGGAGAAGAAGGAGGTGAAGTGGGTAAAATGGATTGGGATCATCATGGACGAAAACCTGTCGTTCAAGATGCATTGGAAGAGTAGGATCGCGAAGGCAAGGAAGATGCTAGCACAGTTGAATGGGCTCGGGAACTCGAATTGGGGGATGAGTGCCAATAGCTGGAGGGCGGCATATACAGGGATGATTAGGGCAGTGGCGCTATGGGGGTCGGAGCTAGGGTGGAGAGGGCAAAGGGACTGGGAAGAGGAGTTCGAGAAGTTGCAGTACCAGGCGCTCAAGAAGTGCGTCAATGCAACCCACGGATCGAGGCGTGAGTTGGTGAGTCAAATTGCAGGAGTGGAAAGTCCGAGGATGGTTTTGGATGCAGCACAGGCAAGGCTGATGGGAAAGATAATGAGAGATCCGGAAGCCTTGAGCGATCTGGTATTCGAGGACGAAGGAGTGGCGGGGAGAAACACAGAGGAGGGCAGAAGATGGGACGACTTTAGCGAGCCCTTCTTCTACAAGGATGAGTTCACGTCGGTAATGACAGCGATTATGAGCAAGGCAGGGAGTGTGAAGGAGGACGGAGGTGAGAGGTTGAGCTTCGGCGGAAGGGTGGAGAAGGTAAAGGTGCCAGTATTGGACTTGGGATTAGGGAGAGATGACGAGCAGGAGAGATGGGAGAGGAAGATTGAAGAGGTTAAGGAAGACTCGGCAGTGATATACACTGATGGCAGTATGAGTGAGAAAGGGAAGGTTGGGGGGGGGGTGGTACTCTGCCAGTGGGAGGGTGAAGGGGAGGGTGGGCCTGGGACGCATCGCAACGGTGTGGGACGGAGAGGTTGTGGGGATCAAGAAGGCGTTGGAAGAAGCGGACGGGGGATGGAAGGTATTGATACTATCGGATTCAGAAGCAGCGCTGGCAGCAATCCGGAAGGCGGGGAGGACAGGGAAAGCTAGAACTGCTGACCTAGTAGACGTGGTAGGGTTGATTGGGAAGAGAATAAGGGAGTTGGGAGAGGGGGGTGTCAGACTGGGATGGGTGAAAGCCCATGCAGGGATCAGCGGGAATGAGGCGGCAGATGAGTTAGCGAAGGAGGGGGCGGAGGAGGTTGAACCAAAGGACCCCCAAATCACGGAGGGGGGACTGAAGCAGGAGTGGAAACGGAGGAGGGAAGAGGAGAGGAGAGTGGCAGGGGCGGGCAAGGGCAGAGTAGTCAGGTGGGGAAGGAAGGCGAGGTTGAACTACGTTCACTGCAGAACCGGGAAAGGAAACCTCCAATCCTGGCGAGCAAAGCTAGACGACACAGTCGATCCAACCTGCCGTACTTGCGGTAGACATGTGGAAACAGGAAGGCACGTAGCCTTGGCCTGTCCGCGTGGAGAGGAGATTGGGAGGAGGTGGAGCAATTGGTAGGAGATGGACGAGTGGAAGAAGTGGGCGAAGAAGGTCAAGGATGGGGGGAGTGAATATGTGGTAGACCTGGTGGAGACGTTTTTCTCCAACCTTGATCTGACCTGAGCAGGGAAGGAAATGATGAGGGGAGGGCCGGGAGGGGCGTGGTGGAGGAGGGTATTTTACACTCGGGGAAGGGCCGGTAGGGGCGTGGCGGGGGAAGAGGGGTTATTTCGGTAGCATTGATTTCTTTGGCTCGGAAAGGCAGGGCGTTCATGCAATCTGTTGTTCCGTGGATGTACCGAACCTTTTAAGGCGAGGGAACGGGGCCGTCTCATAGCCTTAGGCTGCATAGACGTATAGACTCCAAAAAAAAAAAAAAAAAAAAGTACATTCCATGCTACCTAGGTTGTGCTATGCTATACAATGCTATCTACTGTGCTATGCTACCTACTATTCTGCTATGCTATGCTACCTACTACTGCCTCCTCACAGTGGGGCTTCTTGTCTCTTGCTTGGTGTCGCTGCCGCTAGAGGGGGTGTAGTCTAAGAACTAGATAGGTGTCTAACCTCCGATCTCACTGTTGCCAGGGGAGCTGAGGTCTGAGTTTCGGCATGTGTCATTGTCTGCTCGGAAGTCTGCATCCCTACTGCTGATGCTCTGGTTAGTGTTTCCGGAGGTGGTGGCGTCTGAGTTGTTGCTTCTGTCTTTGCCGGAGGTTCAGGCTGGTATTTGTTCTTGTAGTAGAGATCCTATTTTTCCCGGAATACAGTGAACTCGCGTTATATGAAACCCACGATATACGAAACCTACGATATACGATATAAGCAACTATTCTCTGGTCCCAACAAAATATGTATGGGGAAATTACAAACTCGGGTTATAGGCAAGTTTCTTAAATATTGGCTTAGTAATATGTATAAAAATAAAAGTTGCTATATCATGAGTATGGTTGCAAGAGGCACTTGAGCTGCACAACATGGCCATTTGTCAATCGGTCGACCCATTGACAAAAGGGGCACTATTTACAGTTGGGGGGCCCCGCTCAGCAATGGTGATGTTAGCGCGATCCATTCATCAATCAAGCCGTTAGCGCCAATAAAATGCTGTGAAATCGTTCAACTGCATAATCTAGCATTTTTGGGTACATGCAACTGCATAATATAAGCCGATTCAACAGAAATCAACCCCGTCTCCCCCCGCCACGCTCCTAACCTACCTTGGCCCACAAAACCATTGGCTTGGCCCACAATACCCCGCACCCTCCTTCTTGCATCCCTAACCTTCGCATCCTTTCTTTCTTCCCTCTACCTACCCCAACCCCGTCTTACCTTCGTCTTGTTGCATCTAAATTCAACGCCGCGATCAGCCATCTGAAGCCACTGCGATCCCGCTGGCAAGAACAACAAGATGAGGTAGGGGATTTCTTTCCTTCTTGCCTCCATGACCTTCACCTCCATGACTCTATCCCAACCCTGCCAGAACGAAGACCGCCCTTACCTTCATCTTGTTGCGTCTAAATTCAACGTCGCGATTAGCCATCTGAAGCCACTGCGATCTCGCTGGCAAGAACAACAAGATGAGGTAGGGGATTTCCTTCCTTCTCGCCTCCATAACCCTCGCCTCCATAACCAAATTGTCCTCCGAGGTCTCAACTTAGATTAAGATTCCAGAAAAACGTCTCGACCAGATCTACTGTGTATTCTTCCCCCCCATCCTTTATCTTCTTCATCCACCACTTCCACTTATCCATTTCTTCCCAATTACCACACCTCCGCCCAATTTCTTCCCCACGTGGACAGACCAGGGATACAATATAAGCCGATTTTGCAGAATTTAGCATGAACTGACGGTAGGCATGGCGCAGTGGTAAGTACTTTACTTTACGGTCATGGTTACTTATTGAGGGCCCAAGTTCGAATCCCAGTGGAGGCAAAAAGTTAATTGCCTTAATATCATTGGAAAGAATAAGGGAGCAGGGTTGTCGGGTATCCATTCCTTAATGCTCCAGTTCACTATATCTCCACCAAACCACAAGTCTACAACGAGGGTGACCTAAGAAGTAGTGTGATGGCGCTCGGAGTATAGTGGACTGGGGCAACTCGTTTTGCCTTTTAAAATAGAAGTTATTTTTCTGATTTTTTCTATTAAAATTAAATACCAGCAACTATAGTGAGCTGTCCTGGGGTAGCGGATAGTAAAGGACGAGAATGGGAGCAGATATGGGGGGACCCGGGGTGGTGTGAGAAGCTGGCGGAGGCAGTCAGGGGGTGATTGGGGCGGTGATAGCGGGGTTGTGGTAGCTAGATTTTGGGGGGTATCTGGTCATGTACGTAGATATGGGGTAGGGAGCGGCCCAGTGGTTGAATAATCCCACCAGGCTTAACCTGGGGATGCGCTGCCTCGCCATAAGCGACGAGATGCTTCAATGTGAATACTGATTTACCAAATAAAAAAAAATGGCAGGCTTATATGAGCTTTGGGTAATCAACTTATGCGATCTATTAGGAGTGGGCTTATATGAATTGCTCGGAAGCAGCTTATATGAGCTATTGGAACAGGCTTTTATGAATTGCTCGGAATCAGCTGAATTGCTCGAAAGCAGCTTATATGAGCTATTGGAACAGGCTTTTATGAATTGCTGGGAAGCAGCTGAATTGCTCGGAATCAGCTAAATTGCTCGGAAGCTTGAACTTGATTGATAAACAGGCAGCTATACCTTTCGGCAATCATGACAATTGGTGAACAGGATAGGCATACCAGTCAGCAATCATAATAATTGGTGAATAGAGCAGGCTTACCATTCGGCAATTATGGCAATTGGTGAACAGTACCCGAGACGACATCTAATCCAGATGGCATTTAATTTAGCTAAGTGAATAAGCACCCGGGTACCAGGCTAATTCTCACCCGTATCGTAGTCTCATGCCACCCGTATCGCTTTTCTGCAATTTCGGCGAGTGCCCGCCACACTAACTTCAGATTAGCTACTGTTATCTGATTTGTGGTGTGGCTGGAGGCCAAGGGAGGAATTTTTTAAAAATAGTAGCTACTGTAAGTAAGTTAAGTTGTACGGCCGTAATTTTGGATTTGTACGGGTCTCCAAATACGCCGTATAAATTTGCGAAAACGTATAAACTACCGATCTCCATAGAACCAGTTGTACGAAAAAAACCGTAGAGTAAGTGCCTTTATACGCCGTACAGCCCATACAAATTGGAGGGGCTTATACGCTGCACGTATATCAGGACCAGCTGCACGCTAGTTGAACGCCACCAAGCGCTAGATAACAGCAGGATTTTGGGGTTAGCTCAGATGCACATGTGATCTCATCATGTAACAATGGAGGTAGAGATGAGTAAGGAATGACACGTGATCTACGTTAGGTTGCATTTCTACCTCGAACCTTGGCACACTATCTGGCACGCTATCCTGCAATTCACCCGAAGCTTGGCACGCTAAGGCCGTACAAACCCTCCCAGTTTATATGGCGATTACTGTCGGAAATACGCCCCATTTGTACGAAAAACTTAGGGGGGTATTCAAAGTTGGGAGCGTATAAGTGCCCTTGTACGAATTTGAAAATTACGTCGGAAAAAAAGCGTACAACTTAACTTTGAATACCCCTAATTATATATCGCTCGCCTTTGAACGTCAACATGATTCTCTCAGGAGTTAAAATTATTTGCAGGGAGCTGCTCCATACCCAGCCATTTCAACTCCCGAAAATTCATATCTCTAGCCCGACCTGTAGTACCAAAATACGTCACAATCATCCGCACTACCACCCAACCATGTTTTTAGCCGCTTGAGAGATAGTCCTTGCCACCTGAAGGACCATTAGATCTCTCATTGTTTCGACACTTTACAGGTGTACACAGTTAGCAGTACAGATGTTTGCTTACCTGGAGACTCTATTTACATATAATCAGATCTGACGTTTTCAGGAATTTCAGCAAGATAATCCATTTGTTAGGATGATTTCATTCATTGCATCGATGCAAATCGTCGTCTGAGGATAAACATCTGTTATTAAAACAGGATTTTGACATTGTGCCAGCCTAGCCTTTGCCGCTCCATTGCTCAGTCATTATATAGATCCAAAACTCATGTCAGCAATCCAGAACCCTTTCTCAAGTCTATCTAAGCAAGCAGCTGAATTGGGGTGCACAGAATCCTTCTCGATTTCGTCTGCTCGATTACAGCAATAATGCACATGGATCTTTGGGTGTTTTGTTCAAACAGGTATTATATATCTATAGAATATTCTCAAAAATTGAGCTCCTGTGGTTTGCTGTTGCATCAAAACTGCCAAATCGCTGTTTGATGCAGTATGGTAGGCCATGGAAAACAGTGAAGGTCATTCTTGTAAAGTATAGAACTCGAGGGACCTACAAGAACATACCAAGACCTGGACACCCTTCTATGTCTGCAAAACAAGAGAATGCAGCAGCCAAATCTGTGAAGGAAAATCCAAATATGACCTTTAAGGTTATATACACAAGTAATGAGCTAATTTTCCTTTCTTACTTTTAAAAAAAAGGTATTTCTACTGTAGTTTTAGATCTTAACTCATCAAAAACAACCACCCCATATATTCTTTCGAGGGAAAGAATTCGGAAGCGGGTCAACGGGATTGGGAGGAAGAATTCGAGAAGTTGCAATACCAAGTCCTAAAGAAATGCGTTAATGCGACTCATGGATCAAGACGTGAGCTGGTAAGCCAAATCGCAGGGGTAGAGAGCCCAAGAATGGTACTGGATGCAGCTCAGGCGAGGCTGATGGGAAAATTAATGCGAGATCCGGAGGCACTAGGTGATCTTTGGCTCAATAATGGCAGGTTAGGAAGGAACATAGAGGAAGGTAGGGCATGGGACTACTTCCGAGAGCCATTCCCATTCCAGGACGGCTTTACATCGGTATTGACGGCGATCCGGAGCAAGGCTGGGATTTTAAAGGAAGATGGGAATGAGGAGCTTAGTGTGGGAGGAAGATGCGAATTGGTTGACATACCAGTCGAGGACTTAGGCTTGACTAGAGAAGATAAGCCAGACCGGTAGACTAGGAAGATTGAGGAGGTTAAAAAAGACATGGGGGTGATATATACAGACGCAAGTATGAGTGAGGAAGGCAGAGTGGGTGGGGGGTGGTGCTCAGAGGCGGGAACAAAGAAAGGGAGTGTTGGATTAGGGAGACTGTGCACAGTATGGGATGGCGAAGTGGCGGGAATAAAAAAGGCTTTGGAAAAGACACCGATGGAGTGGAAGGTCCTGATCCTGACGGATTCAACAGCAGCCATTTCAGCACTCACAAAGGCAGGAAGAAGAGGTAAAGCTAGCATAGGGGATCTGAGGAAGGCTGTGGCTAGTATCAAAGAGAGGCAAAGGAAGCTAGGGGGAGAGGCGGTAAAGATCGGCTGGATAAAAGCACACATAGGCATTCCCGGCAATGAGCGAGCAGACGTGCTGGCGAAAGAGGGGGCGGAGGATTTGGGGCCTGAAGAACTCCAGATCACCGAGGGAGGACTCAGACAGGAATGGAAAAGGATGCGGGAGGCGGAAAGAAAAGTAGCTGGAACAGGAGGAGGTCGAGTGGTGAGGTGGGGAAGGAAGGCAAGGCTTAACTACGTCCACTGCAGGACTGGGAAGGGAAATCTCCAATCCTGGCGGGCAAAATTGGATGATACAGTTGATCCGACATGCCGGACATGCGGAAGACATGTGGAAACAGGCAAGCACGTTGCCTTGGTCTGCCCACGTGGGGAAGAGATCGGACGAAGGTGGGGGAACTGGGAGGAGATGGATGAGCGGAAGAAGTGGGCGAAGAAAGTCAAGGACGGGGGGGGTGAATATGTGGTAGATTTGGTGGAGACGTTTTTCTCCAACCTTGGTCTGGCCTGAGCGGAGAGGAATAATGATGAGGGGAGGTAGGGGCGGGGAGGGGCGGGGTGGCTGTCATTTACTCGGGGAAGGGCCGTCAGGGGCGTGGCGGAGGAGGATGGGGTTATTTCTGTTTCTCTGATCTCTGACTAGGAAGGCAGGGCTCTTAAGCAACTCGTTGTTCCGTGAGACTTCCGAACCGTCTAAGGTAAGGGAACGGGGCCGTCTCATAGCCTTAGGCTCCATAGATGTATAGACTTAAAAAAAAAAAAAAAAAAAAAAAAAGAATTCGGAAGCGGAAAGCTAGAAGTGACTACAGTTGAATATCTCGAAAGAAGGTAATTCAGTAGCAGGTGATCGATCCCCCCTCCAAGACCCTAAAAGACTTTCGCAATTGCAAGCAAGTGAAGCCTCGATCTCTAAGACAGAACAAGGTCCCTTGAACACTTGTCAATCTATTCCCCACATAGGAAATAGGTACTAATACTTAACCGAATCCCATACATTGGTAAAATCCGACCATTCGCAAATCAGAAGGATTAACATCAAAAAACCAGAACCCAGTTCAGATGTGCTATCTTCTCATGATGTCCGAAGCAAAGTGAACTCATAGCACCTTCATTTACCAACAGGATTTTGGCACAGTCCATTCCGCTTCATATGTGGTAAGGAGCGAAAATCAAGCTGAGTTATGATGAATAATTAGAAAGAGTTCGATATAGTCAAGTTGTAGTGCATGAGTTACCTTCAATGCATCTATGTAGATTTAGTACGCTTCACTTGGTGTCCCACTTTCGGAACTGGCAAGCATACAACCTTCCGGAATTCTGGCCCCACACCCGACAGATAATACCGTACAGTTTGTAGTCTCATGCCAACTTAGTTCATGGTTGCACTAAATGCGTGTGCACCTACAACCTACTCGGCACATCGATGAATTATTGCACTGAATGCAGCTCGCATTGTATTACAGTGGGTCAATCCTTTCGAGCCGTCACACGTACAAAAGCTCCTGCGACTAAGATTTGACATTAACAAACTTTGATTACGTGATACCAAACATCAACAACGCACCAGTGAAACAATTTAGACAATCGTACCAGTATTTGCAAACACCAAGACATAAAATTTCGGAGGATACCCAAGACATAAATGCGCAGAAACCCGAGGGAAGAAATATAGATACCATTCCAGTGCTCTTACCTATTGTTGAGTAATCAACCGCACTTCAGCGTACTGATTCGGAAAGGAAAACAAGTATTTCATTCTCAGGTTTGCAACAGTATTAGCGGAGCGGGAGTAGGTGGTGTAGTTGGGAGCCATCCTGGTGTATGCTGGTGTATGACAATGCGTTCGTAGGTTCGAATCTAGCTTCACTTTCAAAAGATTTCCTATCAACTAAGATGTACAGATTTGGCTGCTTAAAACTGGCCACAAATGGGCCTTGGCAATAAAGGGCATTATAGACATGAGTACTAAATTCAAAAAGGAAAAAAGTGGATTGTAAAAGTGGATTGTGGGTGTTTTGAGTAAGCTAGCGTGGATTCCCATTAGCAAGTACTGTATCTAGTATACTAAGTCAGGATTTCGATTTACTTACAATTCAGTGATCAGCCCCTTTATCGATAAGTAGCTAGTAGTTGAGCAATCTCCTGGTGTCCATTCCGAGTGGCGTGGTGCAAGGGTATGTGGCCGCCACTATCAGCAGCCGCGACATCAGCCCCTCTCTCGGTAAGCAGCTTGACGATCTCCTGGTGTCCGTTCCGAGTGGCGACGTGCAAGGGTGTGTTGCCGAATTTATCAGCAGCCGCGACATCAGCCCCTCTCTCGATAAGCAGCTTGACGATCTCCTGGTGTCCGTTCCGAGTGGCGACGTGCAAGGGTGTGTTGCCGTATTCACTAGCAGCCGCGACATCAGCCCCTCTCTCGATAAGCAGCTTGACGATCTCCTGGTGTCCGTTCCGAGTGGCGACGTGCAAGGGTGTGTCGCCGGATTTACCAGCAGCCGCGACATCAGCCCCTCTCTCGATAAGCAGTTTGGCGATCTCCTGGTGTCCATTCTCCGAGGCGGCGTGCAGGGGTGTGTTGCCGATTCTAGCTGACATATCTGTTCTTCCTACCTTAACGAGTAGTCTTTCAATCTCCAGTTCTCCCAGCCCAGATGCGTGCGCTAGCGAATCCTGTACCTCCCACTCCAAAATGGGCAAGAAAACTCGATACAGTCCAAATATGCATACTAAAAAGAGACGGGTGTAGCCGTTTTCCCGCATGGTTTCAAGTCCCCTCCAGAAACTATCTCTTGACCACTTAAGAATAACATGTCCACGGTGATAGTGATACCATCGCTGATAGATATTCTGGGTTATCAGCTTATTCCACAGGCCACTCAAGGCTGGATCCCGGTTAAACTCCCCACAACCAGCGAAATGCCACGGCCAAAACACTGCCGAATATAGAAGCAAATGCCGATCTTCATAATCTCCTTTTCCTGTTTTTTTTCCTTGGTCATACGCATTCCAAGCAGTATGACTGCACAACAAGGAAAAGCAGACCCTTGAGAGTTCTAAATGAGAATCAAGCTTTGAGAGCTTGGTCTCTAGGTATTCATCTACCGATAGATGGGCAAATCGAAAAGTATTCAGCTTTTTATCTAAAATAATCAGGTTGTGGCAAATTGTCAATAATTGCTTCACCCTCACTGACCCGGTCTGAGAAAATTCCCCTGTAGTATCAACTTCAACCGTTACTGCATCAAGCAGGGTTTCAGATGATAGTGGTTCTTTGGAACATTGTATCCACCGGAAAGCATTGAGTGCAATTTTAGGAGCCCTTCCTTCCTGCGTAAGAATTCCCTTGTAGATTTCCTCATATATTTTCTTTAGGGTATCGGGAAGAGTAGTCAGATTTCGCATGACATCGGATTCAAGCTGCATTTTGCAGGGAAAACTAACTTGAAGGGCGGCAAGCTGGAAACTATTTTAAATCTCATTAGTCTTATACTCATCTGTATTACAATATATAGGTATAAAGACAAGTAACATACTTTCCTTTGCATCGCTGACAGAGGACATTGCATATCTCTTTTTTGACCTTATTTGATACAACCCCATCTAGAAGTAGACGATCGTCAATCGAGCTTTGTACCTTTGTAAGTACAAACTTATTGATGTCGCCAACATTGTCATCAGGTTGAAGCTCAATCCTAGGAAAATTATCAAACTGGTTGAGAATGTCCACATCCATTCGAGTCGTCACAAATATCTTAACAACATTCTTCGATGTTTGGATAACATGGTTCAGGCACTTTAGCAGATCTATTCGTATATCATTATCAACTTCGTCCATTGCATCAATGCAAATCGTTATCTGAGGATAAACATCTGTGATCTGAACAAGCAGGTCCCGAGCTTCTGCCAGGCTGAGTTGAGCAGACTTTTGCCCTTCCTTTTCTCGCTTCTCATAGATATCCACAACATGCGTTAGTAATCCAGTGCCCTCTCCCGAGTCTGTCTTAGCAAGCTGCTGAATAAGAGTGCACAAGATTTTTCTAGGGTCTCGGCGACTTGGCTCGGCTCGATTACAGTAGAAGTATGCAAGCTTCTCAGATGTGGTGCGGAATGAATCAATGACGCTTGATCTGTGACAGAAAGTATTAGATATTTGTTGTCAGCAGCAAGAGATTAGTATTACTTACGCAATATATGTTTTACCCGCTCCAGCTATATAGATATAAAGTGCTGGGTTAGTAAGATAGAAACCTAGGCGCAAACCAACCTTGATGTAGGAGTTAGCTGGACTTACGAGTTCCCCGCAACAGTAATAGCTTCGAGGCACTAGTCACTCGCCAATTCCAGTACTCCTCTCTTTTAAAAAGCCAGTCAGTAGTACCATTCAGACGACTCTCGCTAATACGAGTATGGTGTTCTGTGTATGGGATCTCGGAAATCCACTGTAGAATCTCGGACTTTCTAGCTCCTGCCTGGTATTAATAGACTTCTCGAAGCTTTAGATTGGGCATCGTACTTTCAAGCTTTTGCTCTATGGCGTCTAGTCGAGGTCTAAAGGGTGATACAGTCAAGTGGACATCCTCCAGGAGCTTCTGGAGTCTTTCAAATCCCGTGCGTGTAGCTACAATATAGGTCAGTACACCCTTGAACATTTATGAGTGAATCCTACATTGGGCTTCTGTGACATCAGCATCAAGTGCAACAGTCCTCCCCAAGTCTTCAATTTCCCGGAGGTCATTGGAGATATCTTCCGTCGTGAAAACTGCTTTGATACGATTTTCTGCGAAACAATTAGCGCTATTACTAGCACAGAGCTGTCAAGCGAGATTTCCTACCATTCAACCTCTGGATAGCTTGGGCCAGAAATTTCAAAATTTTGATGTAGAGGCGGAGTATCGATTTCTCCAAATTTTGTGATGCTGTATTATCGACATGGAGGTAAAAAAACTCATATACCGTGCATCGGTCAATTAGGGGTGCAATCTTTTCAAGCCCAATCAAGATTGTATCCACCGTTTCCTGTTTAGCTAAACAAATCTATGGTTATGATTGTAAGCTCGGTATTCAGTTTCAGTGTTGGTGGAGTGTGAACTCAACCTTAAGCAGAAATCGGAATCCTGCCCAGGGCAGCGCAGCATGGCCAGGATCGAATTGCACAATGATGTCCCCAATCTCCTTGAATCTATTCACCCAATCCAGAATTTTCAACCCAACATGACGTAGCACAATATCATCACCCAAGAACTTAATCTTCCATTCCTTTCCTTTTTTCTTGTTCATGATGTCTTGCACATCCGTCTCCAAGTCTGACGAGATCTTGATGATGTTGGTATCAATTCCAATCTGGGCAAGTGCTTCGTGCTCTTGCGAGGACAGGCTGAGGTCATTGACAGCTTTGTTCCACAATGATGGAATTTTTGTGATGTTTGTAGCCGTTGGCTCACATTCGACTTCAACTGCAAGTGGGGTGTCACTATCATTCGCCAGATCCGAGCTGGGTAATTCGGTTCCGCTTTGCGGCAGCGTTTTCACGTGTTGCGTTGCGGTTGTGATTGTGATGGTAGGCGGTGCTTCTGGTTTATCTGCACCATTCACCCCCGGAGGCAATGAGGCGCTGGATGGATTGGCAGCGGAAATAGGCACAAAATCCTCCGTCGCAGCCTTTTGTTCAGCTGCATTACTAGACTCCGGTAATACTCGAAGCAGTTCCGTTGTAGGTGTGGTAGGTGCTGCAGATGTTCCTCCAGGAATGCCTCCATCACTCAACTCCGGAACCATTGAGGTGGACGAATTCGCTGTGGAAATATCTCCGAGGCCGACATTCAGAGGTGAATCCGATTTCCGAACCAATCTGTGGGCTTTCTTCTTCACCTTTCTTAGCGCCTTTGTCAACATAATTAATTGATTAATTGTGTTGGAGTTCTGGTACACAGGAAAACAGAATAGCTATAATATCGATTGTATTGCGTTGCTGAAGAAGTCGGCGAAGGATGTTCGGTACGGCTGCTTCAAAATAGAGGGCTTATTCTCTCCCACTAGGAGTGCGGCTGAATGAGTTGTCATTCCCGTTGCGCGTTTCATTAAAAAGAAACAAATATATAGTACATAACTACCTACTGCACATGCAATGTATGTGCTGTAGTGAGCAAATCACGAGTACACGACTGAAACCTACACACCACATGCGCATGCAGCATGCTCTAGAGTACATACCGATGTCTTAGTATACTGGAGGTAGGAGAGTAGGTATTTGCTATATTCAAGCAGTACAGGTTGTCAACGAAAAATTGCCAGTAATACCGTCTCAGAAACACTCCTAGGTAGCGTATGCCTCGTTGGGGCAAAAAAGCTTTGCTAGGAGTCGATTTCATGGATGAATAGATGGCGTCAGCACGATTGTAGCACTGGATGAAGGTGACGAGATCGGGACAAGCAGCTGAGGGTCAGGCTGGAAGCGGTAGATACACATGTATCCAAAACAATTTTCGAACCTAAGGATATGGTTTCTCGGGTGCAAGATCACCCCTCTACGACAACCAGACTAGGATTGGCCAATGTGTCAACAAGGTTAGTCTGGTTGGCCCTGGGTACTCAACCTTGTTATACGGAGTAACGGAGGGCCAAATCGAGCACCTTGTCCAGTTAGTAAGCATTCTGGTGTTGAAAATGACTGGGGTTGAGCTTGGCATACTAGCACCTATGTAGCTTGGCAATGTGCGGGGAAGCTCTGGATTTTAATTGCAACAACCAGCGATACAACAATTATTAGATTAGCCCTGTACGTTATAGCAAGGGAGAAATGTATGAGGACAAGAGTAAGAAAAGCTTTGCATCGTAGTAGGGCACGAGAACTATCGATGTGCTAGTTACAGCAGTGTCAAATTCCAGTGTGTCCTCTTCCGGGTCATTTTGCAACCAACGAATCTGGGGTTTCTGATCTTGACTGCCGGTAGCCCTGGGCGTACTGGTAAACATTCTGAATTAGCTATTGCGTACGGAGTACTGACAATTGAATTAAAGCGATTGTCTACTTTCAGACCGTGATCTGACTGAGTTACACTGCATTATGTCGTCTCATAGCCTTAGGCTGATAGACGTACAGACTTCAAAAAAAATCAAAAAAACACTGCATTATGTGGTTGGTAAACGTCTGAGACAGAACTCATATCAGCTGCAGCATGGTTTTCAGTTCAACCAGGATTCTTATTTCTGAGTTCTTGCGGCTGAGGGTAATGTATCGGTAGATCAGACTATGATTGGTTGGCTTATCAATTGAGTAAATTCTAACGAAATTATGCGATCGCTGCTACACGTTCCCAATGCTGCGACAGCCGCTGGCTCTATTTACCTTACATAGCTCTGCTCGGCATATTTATGTTGAATGCAACCCCATCGGCTCTGCTTGCGGAGCGGTCTCCCTATTAGGTACTGGCTTGCACCTATACCCCTATTTGCTCTAGTGGTCGAACTCCTATGGGTTAGTCTGGTTGGCATAACAGCCCCGCTAACGGGGCCTATGGGTGCAACAGCAGCTGAGCGCCCACATCCATACCAGTGATCGTGCAACCAGTCTACCACATCCACACAACCATTCATAGGCAACGGCAAGGTTGGGACGCAACAACCAACCACATGCCATTGTAGCCAGCGAAAGAAGTCGTCACCATCGCCGGAACCCCAACACCATGGACTCACATCCCGAATCGGACGTTGCGCCAGGCCGAAGCCTTTTTCGACAGCAACAGAGGGACTATGTTTTCGAGCGCATCAGGAAATTTCGTTGGATTAATCGGACTGTATTAACGGTTTCATTAAGAGTTGCGGGAGAGGAAGATCAGAGAAGGAACAATGCCAGTTAGCATTGTCGGTCTTGGGGATGATGAGGGAAGCAATAATTTATTGCAGTACAGTGGCCTTCCCTAGGTATATATTGATGCTGCTACAGGACAGACCCAATTCCGCCACCAGAGGAGTATATCGAAGCTACTACGTTCATCGAACCACACACAACCGTCTCGCCACCACCAACAACCTGTGACGCCTCTACCAGCCCACCTCCTGCACCACCGTTGCGGACCTCTGCAGAGGTGGCTGTTCAAGTTACGCCTAAGAAAGTTGTTCCCTTAAGAGAGGAGCGCATCTCCGGCGAATATAATCGGAAGGGGAAGGCGAAAGGAAAAGGCGGGCACACGGGCAACAATAAAGGGGCAAACTCGAGAGGAAAGTACACCTCCGGGGAATATTATTTAAGGGAATGGTAGAAGCATGCACACTGATGGAGAACATCGGAGGTAAATCCAGAACCACTAAAGGAAGGGGTAAAAATACCAGAAGCAAGAGACAGGAGTTCTCATTCTGTCACGGAAGACTGTGAGAGGAGAGGATATCTGGAGTGCCGCGAAGCCCGGAGAGCAACACTACCATGCCCTCATCCCAGAGCGGTACCCCACCACATTAATCATGCACACAGCACAAACAAATAGAGGCTCGGAGTCATGCGAAAATGGATCGAAGAGGATAATAAAGGTTTTAGTATTTGAGAGATAAGGGGGTCACTGGGGGAGGACCAGCGGGGAAAGATGGCATCCTCGTTAGTTAGGTATCTCCATGAAGAATTTGGTAAAGGTTGCATCGCTGCGGAGGGATAGGAGGCTCTTCTGTGCCACATGTTATGGCTAAAACCACTGATGTACCGGTGGACGAA
Source organism: Tirmania nivea (assembly GCA_015179035.1). NCBI lineage: Eukaryota > Fungi > Ascomycota > Pezizomycetes > Pezizales > Pezizaceae > Tirmania > Tirmania nivea. The sequence continues at coordinate 82,578 of WHUY01000025.1, forward strand.
TTCTTCTATTGGTTTTGAGCTGATCGATATACCTGCGTGTTTGATGACATTTTCTCACCTGAGTCTTGGATTTTGGGAGTCTGCATCTGCGGATTTTTGCCAGTTCTCTACATGCGAGGTGTAGCCTGTATTCACCTGCGCGAGTTCTGCTTTATGTTTTCATTTTCTCTCTCTGGGGGATGCGCTGCCTAGATAAATAGCCTCAATACGAGTACTGATTTACCAAAAAAAGGGTTGAGTTAAGAAACATGTCGATTACAGGGATTTCTTATTTTCCCAGACAAGTTTTGGCAGGACATGGCGCAGTGGATGAGTTCTTATATCGGGGGCTGCTTATGTCGCGAGTTCACTGTACAGCTTGAAGAAAAACCAAGTCGGCTAATATAAATCTGGGGAAGCTGTGCTTTGACAAATGTTGACTTCTAGGGCTCTGCACCAATGTTTCCAGGCGATAGTGGAGCAGGGATTGGATTTACAAGAAGTTTCTGATATGTTATTTATATATCCGGGACACCTCGATAATATGGGGCTCATAATAAAGATTGAAAATGTCACAGTTTCAACGTGCTGATACTAAATGTCTGAACCGAATACTTTTACTCTGAATACCCCTACTGACTATAGTTGCTGGTATTTAATTTTAATAGAAAAAATCAGAAAAATAACTGGGAAAACCTTTGAAATAGTCATCGCTTAGCAACTTAACCTTTGAAATAGTCATGCTGCAGTTATGTAGTTGTCACAGCCAACATACAGCTAGGCGGCAAAAGAAACTGAACGGCCTTATGCAAGTCGTATGCACGTCTTACATTTAGCGCGCATATTTTAGGCTTAGCCGCGCACAGATACAGTATGCAGTATTGGAGCTATATAGATCCAGCGTGAAATGCATACATAGAACAAGAAATGCTACGGATCTAGTACTTGGTATACCAACCCTCTGCCTTAATAACAGCCGCTACGGGCGAGGCATTGAGCTGTAGAGACTCTCCAATATCTCATGGGTCCCACGCTCAATATAGCACTTGATGAAGCCATGTATGGCGCCTTTTGATCGACCCATGTAGTCTGCAATTTCTTAGTAACTCCATCCTTATTCATAGGCAAAAACAATCTTTCCTTTCTCAAAGCCAGAGAGCTGTTTTTGCTTGCTCAGTGCTTGCAGAGGAGGAGTATCTAGGGGAGGAACATTTGTAGAGGAGGCATCTGTAGAGGGTTCCAGGGAATTTGAGGGACAAGGTTGGGCCATATCAGCGTGACTTAACACTAACAAAAGGGTAGAGGATATAGATATTCGGAATGGACGGCCAGGAGATCATAAGTAATAGAACATACCTCCTGGCCACGTGGTAAGACATTCACCAAAGACGTGATAGGCGCGATTTGATGCATTGAATCTGAATCAAGCGCGCTGCATGCTCAGGCCTTTTATGCAGCGTTCAGTTTTTTTTGCCACCTAGCTGTACAGAATAACTACAGTACTGTACCTACGCAGCACACCCAGCATGCCTAGCACACCCAGCGAAATCAGACGATACATAGGACTGCAATATTGTAGTAACCGAACAATTTGTAGGTTTCAACCATCGCGTTAATTCGTGTTTCTCTTCTTGTGTTGGTAGGCGTGGTCGGTAATGTCGGCGATTGCACTTTCCATAATAAATGTGGCGATGCGATGACTCATCCTGAATAGATTCCCGATTAATAAATAGCCTACAACTGTAGAGAAGAGATAATGCAGAGATAGTTGTTAAACCGACAAGATCCAGGGCGAGATACTGTATAACTGTAGTTCTCAGGGGGTGTAGTGGACTCCGGCGGAGGTGTCATGGAGGTGAAAAAAAAAACAGAGTAAGGGTGGGACTGCAACATATTTTGAAGATTTCCACTCCTCGGGTACCTTCGGTATTTCGCGGTTGCAACGACCTCCGGGCTCGAGCCCGGGCTCGAGACTTTCCCGCCCCTGGCTCGAGCCGGCTCGGCTCGTGCCCAGGCCTACCCAGCATACCCAACATACCGGTACGTAGCATACATCTAAGTAGCCTATGCAGCCCTACCTAGCTTACCCAGCATACCTAGCACAGCCAGCATAAGTACGTACCTAGCATACATAGCACACCTAGTCAGTTCGTCCTCACTGCGTTCGTCAGTAGTCTGGTTGCACTACCCCTACGAGGGGTAGTGCAACCAGACTAGTTCGTCAGAACCCTAAGCAGTAGGGTCTTGGCATGAGACTATAGCACACCTAGCATACGCAGCCTACGCAGTCCTGCTTACCCAGCACCCAGCATACGTAGCATACCTAGCACAGCATACTTCCCAGCCTACCTAGCATAATGAGCATACATCACTAATGCAGCATAGTACACCCGGCATCGTTCATTACTCCCGGCATGCGGCACCTTCACTGCTTCACAGCACCCGGCACTCTTCACTGCTTCACAGCTTACCCACGCACTCCCAGCTTCCACATTCCTACCCTCCATACCCTACGCACTCCTGGCTTTGGCTCCATACCCCACGCACTCCCAGCTCCTGCATTCCTACCCTACACACTCCCAGCTCCTACATTCCTACCCTTTGTTTTTTTTTTGGAGTCTGTACCCCTGTGAAGCCTAAGGCTATGAGACGGCCCCGTTCCGCCCCTTTAAAGGTTTGGAACTCTCACGGAAGTTGGAACAACGAGAGCCATACCACCGAAATCAACCCTGTCTCCCCCCCGCCACGCTCCTAACCTAAGTGACTGTTGTGGCAACCTTGGCACACAAAACCATTGGTTTGGCCCACAATACCCCGCAACCCTTCTTCTTGCATCCCTAACCTTCACATCCTTTCTTCTTCCTTTCTTCTTCCCTCTACCTACCTCAACCCCCCCTTACCTTCATCTTGTTGCATCTAAATTCAACGCCGCGATCAGCCATCTGAAGCCACTGCGATCCTGCTGGCAAGAACAACAAGATGAGGTAGGGGATTTCTTTCCTTCTCGCCTCCATGACCTTCACCTCCATGACTCTAGCCCAACCTTGCCAGAGCAAAGACCCCGCTTACCTTCATCTTGTTGCGTCTAAATTCAACGCCGCGATCAGCCATCTGAAGCCACTGCGATCCCGCTGGCAAGAACAACAACATGAGGTAGGGGATTTCTTTCCTTCTCTGTGCGGGCTTAAGGGTTGCCTGGGACAACGCTTTGATGGAACCCTTTATAAGTAGGTAAACCCAACCAAAGAAAATGTCCCCCGAATACTGTTTTCCTTTCTAACAGGTCAAGATTCGAGAAGAATGTCTCCACCAGGTCTACCATATATACTTCCCCTCCACCGTTAACCTTCTTTGCCCGTTTCTTCCGCTCGTCCATCTCCTCCCAATTGCTCCACCTTCTTCCAATCTCCTGAGGCTTCCTCTCCACGCGGACAGACAAAGGCTACGTGCCCGCCTGTTTCCACATGTCTACCACATGTCCGGCATGTAGAATCGACTGTGTCGTCCAGCTTTGCACGCCAGGATTGGAGATTCCCTTTCCCAGTCCTGCAGTAGACGTAGTTAAGCCTTGCCTTCCTCCCCTACCTAACCACTCTACCCCCCCCCGTCCCTTTTCTCTCCGCCTATCGCATTCTCTTCCATTCCTGTCTGAGTCCCCCTTCCAGTGAATATTGGGTATATCGCACATGCTGAATATCGAGCTAGGGAAGAAGCGAATATTGGGTTTTTTTTTTTTTTTTTTTTTTAAAGTCTATACGTCTATGGAGCCTAAGGCTATGAGACGGCCCCGTTCCCTCATCTTAGAAGACTCGGTACATCCACGGGACAACGGATTGCATGAGCGCCCAGCCTCCCGAACCAAGGAAAACAAAACAGAAAACACCCCTTCCTCCCCCGCCACGCCCCATACCGGCCCTCCCAAATATATATGAATCTGCCGCCGCCACGCCCACTCCCGGCCCTCCCCTCCACGTAGCCCCCCCGCTCATACCAGGTCCAAGTTGGCGAAGAAGGTCTCCGCCAGATCCACGATGATTTCCTTCCCCCCATCCTTTACCATTGGGTATATCGCAGGCTGGATATCGAGCTGGGTAAGAAGCGAATATTGGGTATATCGCAGGCTGAATATCAAGCCGGGGAAGAAGCGAATATTGGGTATATTGCAGGCTAGATATCGAGCTTAGGAAGAAGCGATATTGGGTATATTGTAGGCTGGATATCGAGCTGGGGAAGAAGCGAATATTGGCAATATCGGAGTTGGAGAGTTCAGGGTAAACACGCGTGTGGTGGATATGAAAAAATAACGTAGTAATATGGCTAGGCGGTTGTACGTTAAGCTGGGGACGGGGTGAATACCGGTATTGACAGGCTGTAGACTGTTATTAGTAATACTATAGGCAAACCTGGCTATAGTGAAACTCGACGTACTGAAAACCCGGCTGTACGGAAGGGATTTGTCAGACCATTCCTGCACGCAGCTAAAGTAACCTGGCTATAGTGAAACTAATCGGTATAACGATAGTGAAGAGAATTACGCGCCTAATAAATTCATTCATAGCAAAACTATATTGGCTATAGTGAAACTAGTAGTGTGCTAAAAAACTGAAAGAAAGAAAATGGAAGCCAAGGGGCTTATTTTGGGACGCTATACTAGAGAGGGATAAGAGAAAACACACGTAACATACTTGATGGAATACAATACGAGATTCACCTCAAAATAGAAAGGTAGAGCTTCGAATAAAAAACTAAGTGACGGGCCAGAGAGTAGTTGCAGCCAATTGTCGAGCGTATTTTGTTTCTTATGTGCCTCTATATACTGACGTAAGGACTGTTCTGCATAGGCAAGAGATTTTGCAAGGTCGGAGATGTTAATTTCAGCTGATCCGAGGACTGGAGGCTTTGGCGTATATAGCCTTTTCAATCCACTCTGCTAACAATCTCTTAAAGATTGAGAATAGCTCTGGTCGCTGCTTCATTTTCACTGCACTGGCTCCCTCTGGTGCCTTTCCACTTATGAGTAACCAATCGGACTGCTTTAAGATTGTACACATAGTAGATAAAGGTATTGCATTTCCCTCGCAATTTGGAAGGAGCTTGTAGAATTCCGTTAATGTCATTTCTCCAGGCCGCTGTCCTTGAATCTGTCGAGCTTGACATATCTGCCATTTTTCTAAGGCAGTACGCCCATATCAACGGTGAGGATGCATGTTGATTATCGAGCTGCAGTAGAGAAAACACAAATTGACTACATCCTATTTTTTTTTACTCCGCACTTCTCCCTTTACCCTCGCAGGCACGTGACATTTTGTTATAGCGAAACCTGGCTATAACGAAGGAAATGGGTCGGAATCTTGGCATTCGTTATAGCCAGATTCACAATGTGCTACTTAGTTATATACTCTATTACTAATGACAGTCTACAGCTACGGTATACCCAATACCAGTATTCGCCCCGTCCCCAGCTTGACGTTCAACCGCCTAGCCATATTACCACGTTATTTTTTCATATCCACTATACGCATGTTTCCCCTGAACTCGCCAACTCCAATATAGCCAATATTCGCTTCTTCCCCAGCTCGATATTCAGCATGCAATATACCCAATATTTGCTTCTTCCTAAGCTCGATATCTAGCCTGCAATATACCCAATATTCGCTTCTTCCCAAGCCCGATATCTAGCCTGCAATATACAATATTTGCTTCCTCCCCAGCTCAATATTCAGCCTACGATATAAGTTACCCAATATTCGCTTCTTCCCCAACTCGATATCCAGCCTGCAATATACCCAATATTCGCTTCTTCCCAAGCTCGATATCCAGCCTACAATATACCCAATATTCGCTTCTTCCCCAGCTCGATATACAGCCTGCGATATACCCAATATTCGCAACTTGGGCCTAACCTCAGAATCAACAGTAGATAGGTGGGTTAGGAAGATTGAAGAAGGAAGGGAGGATTCGGTGGCTATATATACCGACGGCAGTATGAGCGAAGAAAAGAAGGTAGGGGGTGGTTGGAGCTCTGAAAAGGGGACATTGCAGGGGCACACAGGCCTAGGCACAATGTGTACGGTGTGGGACGGGGAAATAGCTGGCATAAGCAAAGCCCTCGAGATGGCAAACCCGGATTGGAAGGTCCTCATCCTGACAGATTCGCAGGCCGCAGTCGCCGCATTGAAGAAAGCAGGTAGAAGGGGAAAAGCAAGGACGGGGGAGTTGAGGAGGGCAGTATTGGGGATCAGGGAGAGGCAGGAAGCGATGGGAGCAGAGGCCGTCCGCATTGGCTGGGTGAATGCACACGTAGGTATCCCCGGTAACGAAAGAGCGGACGAGCTGGCAAAAGCAGGAGCGGAGGAGCTTTACCCCTCGGACCCGGTGATCACGGAGGGGGGCTTGAAGCAGCAATGGAGGAGGTGGAGGGAAGCTGAAAGGAAGGTAGCAGGGACCGGGGTGGTAGAGTGGTTAGGTGGGGAAGAAAAGCAAGAGTCAACTACGTCCACTGCAGGACCGGGAAAGGGAACCTCCAATCCTGGCGAGCAAAGCTAGACGACACAGTCGATCCAACTTGCCGTACTTGCGGTAGACATGTGGAAATAGGAAGGCACGTAGCCTTGGCCTGTCCGCGTGGAGAGGAGATCGGGAGGAGGTGGAGCAATTGGGAGGAGATGGACGAGTGGAAGAAGTGGGCGAAGAAGGTCAAGGATGGGGGGGGTGTTCTGTCCCATTCAGCAATCATGGCGATTTGTCAATCGGTCGACCCATTGACAAATGGGGCGCTATTTACAGATGGGGCGCCCCACTCAGCAATGGTGATGTTAGCGCGACCCATTCATCAATCGAGCCGTTAGCGCCAACAAAATGCTGCGAAATCGTTCAACTGCATAATATAAGCTGATTCTGCAGAATGTAGCATGAACTGACGGTAGGCATGGCGCAGTGGTAAGTACTTTACTTTACGGTCATGGTTACTTATTGAGGGCCCAAGTTCGAATCCCAGTGGAGGCAAAAAGTTAATTGCCTTTCTATCATTGGAAAGAATGAGGGAGCAGGGTTGTCGGGTATCCATTCCTTAATGCTCCAGTTCACTATATCTCCACCAAACCACAAGTCTACAACGAGGGTGACCTAAGAAGTAGTGTGATGGCGCTCGGAGTATAGTGGACTGGGGCAACTCGTTTTGCCTTTTAAAATAGAAGTTATTTTTCTGATTTTTTCTATTAAAATTAAATACCAGTAACTACTCCGTATAGTCAGTATTATGCTGCACACCTACTGAGCTGTCCTGGGGTAGCGGATACAGTACATCACGGGGTTATGCATCATCACCGAGTAATGCATCATCACCGAGTAATGCATCAGCCCCTACGGTATCCCTGTCGCCCCATTCTTGGTGGGCTAACTCAGGCTAAAATGAACGGAATCATATCCAGTAAAATGTATAATAACCTTGGAGATGTAGAGATGCATTGGCATATGTTGGGAATGCGTAGGGGATACGTAATTGGAAGTTTGAGATAGGTTATTAGGTTGTATCGAATGAAATATAGTATAAAGTAGACTAGCTACTGACCTGCCATACTAGTCGAGTCTTCTCAATATACTTATATGGAGCTTTGTTTTAGATATTCTAGGGTCGGTTGAGGTCTTCTAACATGAGTGACAGTTCTGGGGCAGGGAAGCTCGGAAAAGTTTAATGCAAATTTAATGTATATTTACAAATCAATTTATAGGTTAACGTAGACCATTCTGGACCAGTACGAGTTTAACTAGCCTACCCTGGGGTTGCCTATGCCATACGGAGTCCACTTCAATATACGTAAGGCCTGCTTGACCCACGTGGCCCTGCTTGAGCTTCTCTGGGGCTGCCTGAAACGGCGGAAGAAATTGATCGAAAGTAGATATTTGTATACTTGGCTTAACAATTATGGGCTAACCTACGTCCACCATAATGAATTCAGATTTCTGTGCTTGACTGAACTAGTGTAAGCTTGTTTATATTGTCTATATGATTTTTTCATCTCAAATATGAACCCACAATAGTTTATAATATACCAAGTCTCCTTCAATATCCATATAAACATACTAGGGCCTTTCAGGAGTCATTAGAACTAGCTTTAGCCAGTTATTTAAGTTTGCTAAGTCTGGAAAGAAATCCTTGATTAATATATTAGATGCAGATACGTATGTCTGAATACAAACTAGACCTTACTAGTTATCTTTATATGCACTAAGTAAGTAAATATAGGGAGTAAGCCCGAGGAAAGCTTGGGTAAGTTCAAATTTATTTTCTAAAGTAAAAATTAATGTGGATAGAACCCAGCAAGTTGAGATGAGATCAAGGAGCTCTAAGAACGTTCAAGCTATGAAAACGGCCTCATACTAGTTCAGTCAAGCTGACGAGTAACCTGCAGGAGTCTGAATTTATTATGGTGAGTGTGGGTTAGCCCACAATTGTTAAGTCAAGTATTACGAAATATCTATTTTCTCTAGCCGGTTCAGGCAGCCCTAGAGGAGCTCAAGAAGGGCCACGTATATCAAGCAGGCTTACGCATATTGAAGTGAACTCCGTGTGGCATAGGCAAGTCTAAGGTAGGCTAGTTAAACTCGTACTGGTCTAGAATGGTCTACGTTAGCCTATAAATTGATTTGTAAATATACATTAAATTTGCATTAAACTTTCCTGAGCTTCCCTAATGCTCCAGAACTGCCACCCATGTTAGAAGACCTCAACCGACCCTAGAATATCTAAAACAAAGCTCCATATAAGTACATTGATAAGACTTGACTAGTATGGTAGGTCAGTAGCAGGTCTACTTTATGCTACATTTTATTTGATACTGCCTAATAACCCATCTCAAACCTCTGATTACGTATCCCTTATGCATTCCCAACATATGCCAATGCATCTCTACATCTCCAAGGTCATTATACATTTTGCTGGATATGATTTCGTTCATTTTACTCTGAGTTACCCCGCCAAGAATGGGGCGACAAGGATACCGTGGGGGCTGATGCATTACTCGGTGATGATGCATAACCCCGTGATGTACTGTAGTAAAGGACAAGAATGGGAGCAGATATAGGAGGACCCGGAGTGGTGTGAGAAGCTGGCGGAGGCAGTCAGGGGGTGATTGGGGCGGTGATAGCGTTGTTGTGGTAGCTAGATTTTGGGGGGTATTTGGTCATGTACGTAGATATGGGGTAGGGAGTGGCCCAGTGGTTGAATAATCCCGCCAGGCTTAACCTGGGGATGCGCTGCCTTGCCATAAGCGAGATGCTTCAATGTGAATACTGATTTACCAAATAAAAAAAAATGGCAAGCTTATATGAGCTTTGGGTAATCAACTTATGCGATCTATTAGGAGTGGGCTTATTTGAATTGCTCGGAAGCAGCTTATATGAGCTATTGGAACAGGCTTTTATGAATTGCTCGGAATCAGCTGAATTGCTCGAAAGTAGCTTATATGAGCTATTGGAACAGGCTTTTATGAATTGCTGGGAAGCAGCTAAGTTGCTCGAAAGCAGCTTATATGAGCTATTGGAACAGGCTTTTTATGAATTGCTGGGAAGCAGCTGAATTGCTCGGAAGCAGCTAAATTGCTCGGAAGCAGCTTATATGAGTTATTAGAACAAGCTTATATGAATTGCTCGAAAGCTTGAACTTGATTGATAAACAGGCAGCTATACCTTTCGGCAATCATGACAATTGGTGAACAGGATAGGCATACTAGTCAGCAATCATAACAATTGGTGAATAGAGCAGGCTTACCATTCGGCAATTATGGCAATTGGTGAACAGTATCCGAGACGACATCTAATCCAGATGGCATTTAATTTAGCTAAGTTAATAAGCACCTGTAACGGCGGGTCTGTGACAAGGGCTGTGGGCGGGCTCCAGGGAGCGCTGCTATTACCAGAGACTATGACAAGGACAAGAGGTTCAAGGAGGAACTATTGTATTTAGTGCGACTAAGATACAAGACGTTGCGTGGAGGAGAGGGAGAGAAGGAGGGAGGGAAATAGCCAGCTATATATACCTATTCCGATGCCACTGTTGGCTCCTAATCCTCCTTGCCTCCCGCTACTACCCAAGGGTTATTCCTTCGTGCCCTACCTTGTGCAATCCTGTGCGTCCATGCAGTGCTTCCTGCATGTGCCTGACTCTCTTGCACACCGCGATCGAGCCTATAGGGTCAGGGCTGTGTTAGCTAGGCGTTTAAGCATCTCGTTTTTCCGTGGGAGTACCGAGCCTTCTAAGGTAAGGGAACGGGGCCGTCTCATAGCCTTAGGCTCCGTAGACGTATAGACTCCAAAAAAAAAAAAAAAAAAAAAACCTGAGTGGGTGAGGCTGCTGTCGCTGCCTTAGCGTAGGACGGAGGGAGTCTGAATGGTACCGAGCAAGGAAGAGTAGCGGGGATGGCGAGTGTTGCGGGTACCAAATCTCCTAGGCCAGTGGGTCGAGCTGGTGATGGATACCAGCGGAGGGGTAAAGGAGTCGCTGACCTTTGTCTTGGCCTTTCGTGTTTGCTTCTCTTTGGCCCCCTTTGCCACATTCTGGGGCTTGGATGCAGTAGGTCTCGGAGTGGTTGCTGGTGCCACCTCATGCGCATATATGCTTACCCCCGGGCCGATGTCGGGGATGTTGCATACGCAGCTATTCCCTTCCATTGGTTTGTCTGTTCCTGCCAGGGGGGAGACGCTGGACGAGGGGAGCGAGATACGTGGGTCAATGATCTGGGCCTTTGGTAGAAGTGGTAATGGTGTTGGTGCTTCGAGGGGACAGGGGCTACGCTGGTAGCGGCCAGCCTCGCCTTGTATTTTTTCATCTTTATTTTTTGTCCCCCGGGGGTTCGGGGGGGTACTCCCTGTCTCTGAGGCTGTGTCTAGGTCCATCGCCCTATCTAGAGAATGAGATGCTGTAGTATTCCTCTCGTGCTCCTTGTTAAAGAAATCGAGGAATCGACGCTGTTCCGGTGAGAGCGAGGGTGACGGAGTGGCCTCCTTTGCTAGACCGTTCAGTATTTGGTAGAGGATGGTGACGATTTTCCCTTCCCAGAAGCTCATTTTTTCTACTAGTTCCTCGTAGCTGGAAGCCGCAGTGTGCTCTAGGCTTGCTAGCCATTCCATAGTGTCTTCTCTTCCTTCCCTGACCTGTCGTTCGATGTCATCCCCTTGGAGGTGCTGTTGCTCCCCTAGCCCGTCTACCTGAGTAGGCCTGGGCACGAGCCGGCTCGAGCCGAGCCTGGGGGTAGGCTCGAGCCGGCTCGTGGTTTTACAAAGGAGGCTCGAGCCGGCTCGCATACAGGCTCGAGCCGGCTCGCGAGAATTGCAAGATAACTACATACGCTACATAATTATGTAGGCCATGGAAAATAAGAAAGACGCAGAAATATGAAAGATACGGATATAAACAGACATGGAAATAGGAAAGAATCATTTGTACCCATATCACCCAGTGAAATCAGACGATACATAGGACTGCAATATTGTAGTAACCGAGCAATTTGTAGGTTTCAACCATCGCGTTAATTCGTGTTTCTCTTCTTGTGTTGGTAGGCGTGGTCGGTAATGTCGGCGATTGCACTTGTAAATACTTTCCATAATAAATGTGGCGACGCGATGGTAGGCGTGGTCAGTAATGTCTGCGATTGCACTTGTAAATACTTTCCATAATAAATGTGGCGACGCGATGGCTCATCCTGAATAGATTCCCGATTAATAAATAGCCTACAACTGTAGAGAAGAGATAATGCAGAGATAGTTGTTAAACCAACAAGATCCAGGGCGAGATACTGTATAACTGTAGTTCTCAGGGGGTGTAGTGGACTCCGGCGGAGGTGTCATTGAGGTGAAAAAAAAAACAGAGTAAGGGTGGGACTGCAACATATTTTGAAGATTTCCACTCCTCGGGTACCTTCGGTATTTCGCGGTTGCAACGACCTCCGGGCTCGAGCCGAAGTCTCGAGCCGGCTCGGCTCGTGCCCAGGCCTATACCTGAGTAAATATCATGTCTACGGTACATCCTAGGGCTCCAATCTTATCAAGAAGAACCTCTGTAGTATAGAATACCTTCTATCATAGCCTTTTCGAAGCCTGGCTCTCCGTAGGAGAGCGCTGATAAGGACTGAGAGCATGCCGGGGTGTCTTTTGCGATCGGTATGCGTCCCCTTGGGATGGCTGTGGCCGTGGAGTTGGAGCTGCTATCGCTAACTGAGCTGAATTCGGAGTCGGAGGCTGAGTCGGACTCCATGTTGATGCTGCTAGGGCTGGAGCAGAAGGAGGCGATCGATGAGGTAGGGGAGCTGCTCATTGCGCTGGCGTGGGACATGTTTTTGCGATTGGGTGAAAGCGGATCCTGTGATTCGGTGTGCTCTTCTGTGTACCCCTGCGATTGGCGAAACCTCTGGTGTTGTCGGCTGGCGCCATGGCATCGGGACCTCTCGTAGTGTGATTGGGCATTGTCTGGGCTGTGTTGTAGTGCGTTGTCCCGGTAGTGAGAGCCTGGCGATACCCAGATTGCAGGATTCCCACTTCTCGTGGAGTATTTTCCGCGGGGGAAAGGTTCAAGAAGGTGGAAAAGTGTGAATAAAATTAGGTCGCCGTGATGCCCGCGATGCGAGCTATCTCGTTGTGCTGCTCGTGTGCCCAGCAGTGTCTGATTGTTGTGTTGTGACCCGAAACGTTCTTGGGCGTGTGAATGATGTTCGGCACATCGGCTGGGTTCGAAGCCATATAGGCATCCCCCCAGGCAACGAAAAGGCAGACAGAAAGGCAGTCAGCCCTCGGTCGCATCGCCGGGAGTCAACAGGTAGCAACAGCAGTAGGCATCAGGATGGCAGCCACAGCCAGGCGGAAGGATATGCGGTCAGATCCGGGGTCAACAGATGCCTATGGCACAGACATGCCCTATCCTCCTATTCCTGGCTACGCAACAACCGTGGCCCATTCAACTACTGGCTCCACTTCGTCTGCAAGGTCGACTCCCCGACATGCCCCAACTGCGACCACCCATCGGAAGACGGCTACCACATCACCTTCGACTACCCCAACACCACCAACAGCGCCAGGAGTTCATCGGGAACGCCAGGACGTGGGAAGATTTAGCACACCAGTATGGAGAAAGGAGGAGGGAGAGGAGGAGGTGTGGGATTCGGTTGAGGCCTATTTCGCCTACCTTTACCGCCCCCTCGCTGGACGTTAGGAGCCGGTTGCGAATATTCGAGATTTGCTGCGTCGTAAACTGCCCAATACATGCGCTGTAGTAGGTACAGAATAATGACTACCTAACACATCACATAGAAAGCGACATCACCTCTAAGTTGACCAAAGAAATGGTTCCGTCAACTACCCATGCAGAATAGGATAATTGCACCGGAAAGCTTCACCTAAATTCAGTTGTACAGTGCAGGGCAGAACAGAGCAGTTTATCTAGTTCTATGTTCAATCATTCCTGGGCAACTTGCCAACTACCCAAAGGGCCCTACTATTACGTCCGGAGCTTATCGGGAACGCCAGGACGTGGGAGGATTTAGACACACCGATATGGAGGAAGGAGGAGGGAGAGGAGGAGGAGTGGGATGCGGTGGAGGCGTTCTTCGCCTACCTCTACCGCCCCCTCGCTGGACGATAGGAGAGTGTGTATATTTGATATTTGTTGCGTTGCTTTATGTTATTCGCTCGCGTTGTTTTGATCGTTGTACGTAGTTTGCCCAGGGCGTCAGACTAACTTGACTGTTTTATGATTCCGAAACCAGGGAAAGATCACTCGAAGGTTAGAGGCTGGCGTCCGATCATCCTCTCTAATACCACTGGTAAGCTTGCCGAGAAGATCATCGCAGCAAAACTCCAAGAGGCGACCGAGCTCTTCCACACCCTCCAGTACGGCTCTAGGAGAGGCAGGTCAGCGATGGATGCTATGATGCTTACGATCAATGAGGCTGAAAGGGCACTTGCAGAAGGCAGACGAGCTACACTTTTAGGTAAGGACATTGTCTCGGCCTTCAATAATGCTAGGAAAGAAGGTATCATCAAAGCACTGTCGAATTCGAAGTCAGGAAAGAAGTGGGTCAATACGGTCGAAGCTTTCCTAGGAGAACGTCACTTCCAAGTATGGTGGGATGGTAAGAAAAGGGGTAGGGCTCGCATGAACCAGGGAACCCCACAGGGCAGCCCCTTATCTCCGGTGCTCTGGCTCATATACATCGCTATTCCCCTTCGAGAGATCGACACACAACTCCCACTACTACTCGCACGCCCCCAGCCTCAAAACGCACTTGCACGTCCCCAGACCCGCAGTCTTCTCCACCCTCGCCCTACGCCCTGCTCCCACGTGCCCTCCGTCAAGATCTTCTCGTCATACGACACTTAAGGTTGTGCATACGAGTACTGAGTAAATAAAAATAAAAAAAAAATCCGTCAAGATCTTCAGCTATGTCGACGATGTCAACCCCTTGATTATCACTACAGCACTCGACAGGAAGGATCACAATGACTTGGTAAGGAGCATTGGTATACTGCTAGAGAAAACGGCAGCGAAGTTCCACCTCAGATGGGATACTCAGAAGGAGACAAGGATCGACTTTGGAGAGGGTTCCGGAACCTTCTGGAAACCAATCAAGACCCTAGGTATCATGGTGGACAGTCGACTTAGCTTCTCAGCCCACATCAAGCTGCGGACAGCAAAGGCGGTATCCCTCCTAGCAGTCATGGAACGCCTCTCCAACAGCAACGGGGGCATTAGCAGCAGGGCCAGCAGGGCTATGTATAGTGGGATGATCAGGCCCGTCTTTACCTGGGGCGCAGAACTATGGCACCGCCCCCACCAAGTCAACCCGCACACACTCCCCTTCAAGAGGCTCGAATACCGCGCGCTGAGGAAAATTACGGGGGCCTACTTGGAAGTAGCCATAGAAAGCTGGCTTGGATTGCAGGCACGGAACCTCTGGAGTCTAAACTGGATGATCTTTCAGTTGGCTGGGCGGCGAGGGCAGTCAAAACTGGAGCTCCTAACATCAGGAGGGAGCTAGGGACAACCACCAAGGGGAGGACTCACTGGCATGACGGCACTGACCTTCCCAACCTCAACCTCGCCGGACCGATCCACCGAGCCTTCTTCCTGACAGGGGCCGAGCCTGACGAACTCTCCTTTGGAGACCGGGATGACCATCGTACCTTCCCTGTAACCAACATCGATATCCTCCCGGCTGATAGCAAACGCTCCCAGGACAAGAAGGAATGGTAGTTACACCGCTTGCAATTGCGAAAGTTTTTTAGGGTCTTGGAGGGGGGATCTATCACCCAGTACTGAACCACCTTCTTTCGAGATATTCAATGGTAGCCACTTCAACGCAACCACCCCCATCACACGCGTGAAGCTACCTATGCTTGCGGGTTAAAGCATTGTCGAAGGAAGCTGCGGATTCACTACCTATGCTTGCGGGTTAAACCATTGTCGAAGGAAGCTGCGGATTCACTACCTATGCTTGCAAGGTTAAGGCATTTGGAATCTACGGATTCAACCGGTGCTGTATGCACTACCTATGCTTGCAAGGTTAAGGCATTTGGAATCTACGGATTCAACTGGTGCTATATGCACTACCTACGCTTGCAAGGTCAAGGCATGAGGTCATACCTTTCCTACCTTCTATTGGCATTTTCCCACTGGGTTTTGCTGATAAAAAGGGAGGTTTTACCGGTGACCAAACCATATTGACAATATGATAGGGCACACCGGCCACCGAATGGGCCCCACGATCGATGACTCGATTAGATTGGGACGTTGGAACCTGGCATTAGCAGCGGGAACCAAAGGTTTTGGCCCATTCATACTCATATTGAGAGGAACATGTACCATAAGCCCTGAGGTCAGCAGTCGGGACGACCTGCTTTCCAAGGGGGGGGGTAATGTTACGAGTCTCACGTGAGGGTGGTCTACGCAGAGGCGGAAAACCGAAGCCGATAGCCGCTGAGACTGAGGACGTGGACTGATCACCCACAGCAGGTCTAGCAATGGGCCCTCTAGCTCATACCTATGGGTTGAGTAGAGAGACTGGCCGGGACAAGGAAGTGTGTGCACCACTCTAGCGATGGCCGAGAGGGTTGGGGCTAGGTCATATTGACTTATGGGATAACTGCTTCTTACGGAGGACCGGTTCAAGGCATATGAAGCCCATGCCGTGAGCATGGGGGGGGGGGTCGGGACAATCCCCGAGATGACTATATAAGGGGCCTCTGCTACCTAGATAGAAAGGGCAGAACCCAAGCACTGTCTTGTATACTTCTTCGAAAACCTAAGCACTATATATCTTTGATCTCTACACTTTCATCACCCTCGCGCACCCGTCCCTGTTGTGCTCGCCACTTGCTAAGCTAAAAGACCCTTTCATCCTTTACCTTTGCCACCTGCTAGCCCCACTAAACGTCACTAGGAGCTCGCTAAGCTCTCCACCTCATAGTAGGCCCGGACTTGATCGTCCCCTCTAACATTAATAACCTCTCTTACGCCAACGCGTCTGGTATTCGAAACTCCCACACCACCACTACGGCATGCCGAACAAGGGAAAGGGGAAGGGAAAGGCAGTTATGGCGGCACCGCCGGTCACGTGCCGACAGGATTGTAGCGGCTGCGGTCCGAGGTGTCCACAAATGGTGATTCACAGGGGAAAAATGGCACAGAAGATGTTCATCGGAGCGGCAGAACAGCTTATGAAAGGTCTGGCAATCTGGTTAGGGGACACTCGAGATAGGGATGGGACCGCCAGCGCGGCGGTTAGGGCAGCTAGGCTACTACCTGACGCACTCTCTGGAGCCGGAACAGCGGGATATAGCATTTCCAAGTTTGAGAGAGAGTTACAGCCGGAAGAAAAAACGAGGGCTCCATTGATACAAGTGACAGTATCGACACAGACGGAGGAAAAGATAGGGGCTCCAGCAACATCAGTGACAGCATCAACGCAGACAGCATTTAGGAGGAGAGGGCAAGAGGACCTTTTGGAGGATACAAGGGAATTACGGTCCAACGCATTTTGGACGGGTATATCAGATACCTACAGTGACGAGGGTGTTAGATGGGGGGCCTTCGTGGATGCTACCATAAAGGCGGAAGATATTGTTTCCAATGAGTCGCTGCCACTGGAGGATAAAGGGGTACAGACACAGACAACAGCGACTGATCTGCTTCCCCCGGAGGATAAAGGAATACAGACAGATACACAAACCACTCGAGACGTAGCGACCGATCCATCTCCACCCTTGTCTGGGAAAGAAGCAGCAATGGGAGCGACATCCTCGACAGGGAAGACATATGCGGAGGTAGCAGTACAAGCAGTGTCGCTATCGCCGGAAGTACCCAGAGATAACACGCAGGGAGAAATTATATCGGTGACCAGTTGGCAGGTCTATGAGGACCTGAGCGCATATGAAGAGGAAGATAGTGAACTAGATAGTGGGTATAGGAGCAGGGAGACAACTCCGGGTAAAGCTAGAAGGAAGGGGCAAAGGAAGAGGAAACAAGGAAGTACTAATCCCCCTGTGTCTCCAAAGCTGGCACTTCCAATACCCTTAGCATCCTTGGTCAGAGCACAAGCGGTAGTTATGCATGGGGTGCCCAACTAGGTACAGTGAAGTCCCGTTATAAGAAACCTCCGTTATAAGAAACCTCCCGTTATAAGAAACAGTGCTCCGGTCCGGCCAGAATTTGTATGGGAAAATAAGAAACCCTCGTTACTAGCAGGTTTCTTAAGTATTTGCTTAGTAATACATATAAAACCGTGAGTTTCTTATAACGAGTTGAGCCGCAGATATTACCCCCCAGTAACAACCATATTGCGCGAATTGTTTTATCACTAATACACATCCAACTGCAACATTTCGGGTCTTATTTTACACATCTATACCCAGTCAATTCTGATCAATTGTCATTTTGTTACTCTTCTACAAGTCCTCTATACCCAAGCCAACAATGCCACCCAAGGAGATTCAAACTCGCCAGGCATGGAGTCAAAAGGAGCAGGATATTGAGGGGTTACAAGGCATGGAGCGAGGCAGAAAACAGCAAACAACAATTACTGTTTTTTGGGGGGCCTCGCTCGGACATTTCTTACTTTTTTATGTATATATCCCGATATAAGAAACCTCCCGTTATAAGAAACCCCCGGCCGGTCCCGAGGGGGTTTCTTATAACGGGACTTCACTGTACAAGCCAGGGCAAATGAGAAGATGGATTGAGGAAGATAATGAAGGTGTGGAAGTCATGGGAGTTAGGTGGTTATTGAAACAACATGAACTAGAGAAGGTGGCATCCTCTCTGGTGGTCTATACAAGGTCGGCGGAGGAGGTAGGTAGGCTACGTATGGGAAAAAAATTCTTCCGCACCACAAGATATGATTGGAACCGTCTGAGCAGCAGAGGAAGAGGAGGGAAAGGGAAACAAAGAGCAGCATCACTCACCAGGTCAACTACCACCGATGAAACTTGCGGGCTGTGTGAGGGAGGAGAGAGGGGATGCCCTATCTGTGAGGGAAGTGGACGGGTATATGTACTAGATGCGCTACCATGAATTGTTGGGTTTTTTCTTGGCGATTCCTACGGGCATGAGAGCGATATTGGCTATTTCCTAAAGGGGGGTATCTGGTCATGAACGTAGATACGGCGCAGGGAGCTGCCAAGTGGTTGGATAATCCCGTCAGGCTTAACCTGGGGATGCGCTGCCTCGTCATAAGCGAGAAGCTTCAATACGAGTACTGATTTACCAAAAAAAAAAAAAAAAAATGGTAGTTATATGGAACTCTCGCGCCTGAAAGATGACGGCTGGGCACTTGTTTTCACCGATGGAACCGGAGGAAAGAATGGAGAGCGGCAGTGACACACGAGTCAGAACGGGGCTCGTTCCTAGGGACTCTAGCCACGGTAGCAGACGGGGAAGAAAAGGGAATCGCCCTCGCCCTCCACTCGTTGAGGACGGAAGACTCCTACTCCTAACGGACTCCATGGCAAGCAAACAGGCAGTATCCAACCTCGGCAAGGGCACTCAACCCAGGTCTGGCATCGAACGCGAGCTGAAGAACCTCCTACATAAACGGGCACACCTGGCAGGCTGGATACGGCGATAGGATGGGTCCGCAGTCATATAGGCATCCAGGCAACGAAAAGGCAGACAAGAGGGCGGCTTACGAGTCGGCATTAGGCCGCATCACCGGGAGTCAGCAGGTGGCAACAGCAGCGGGGATCAGAGCGGCAGCCAAAGCCAGGCGGAAGGACATGCGTTCGGAACCCGGGTTTGGCACCAACAGATGCCTGTGGCACAGACACGCCCTGTCGGCCTACACCTGGCTGCGCACCAACCGAGGCCCACGGAACTACTGGCTACACTTTATCCGCAAGGTCGACTCCCCGGCTTGCCTCAACTGCGACCACCCCTCGGAGGACGGCTTCCACATCACCTTCGACTGCCCCCACCACCACCAGCAGCGCCAAAAGTACATCGGGAATATTAGGACTTGGGAAGAATTAGACAAGCCGATTTGGAGGAAGGATGAAGGAGAGCAGGAGGAGTGGGATGCGGTAGAGGCTTTTTTCGCTTACCTCTACCGCCCCCTCGCTGGGCGATAAGGGAGAAGACATATTCGTTTCTTGCTGCTGTCCCTTTTTATCTGTTCGCGTTGTAATTTTGTACATAGCTCGCGCAGGGCGTCAGCTTAACTTGACTGTCCCTTGAATCCACCCGGGTTTCCGGGTGGCTCGTCATACGACGCTTAGAGTTGTGCATACGAGTACTGAGTTAATAAAAAAAAAAATACTATTACGTCCGAATTACTTCGCACCATAGGTCACATATCCTGAGCATTGGGAACCAATTGCAGCACAGAAACCAGCGCAGCGAAGATAGGGACGCAATATCATTCACATGTTTGACATCAATGCCTGACACATTGGTAAATATTTGGAAGCATAGAAATAAATTTCATTGGTCTAACTAGATGATAATCATGAATTTAAACCTCACCTTGCTGAATCTCTCTCAGAAAAGAATTGCACAATTGTTATCGTAACTGTTTTGTATGGATTTCAAGATTCCAGATACAAGATGAATTTAGTTAATTGCGAGGAGCTCGACCTCGCTAAATTGGCCCCTCATGTTAGCCTACCATTGCCATGACACTGGATTAGATTCCGTATGCCACTCACAAAGTAAGGGTTGCATTAGGAGGTATGATTGGGGGGTAGCCACTGTTATGGACAGGCTCTTGTCAGTCGGCGGTAATACAGAATCAAATCTTAATGGACGCCTACCGAGCCCCATATGCCGATTCACTACAAACGAATACCAAAATATATTAGAATCTAAGACCGGAGTATTGGGAATCGGAACTAGGAAACTTACGGGGGACAGGTCAATACCGCTTTTTCCCCAAGGGACATCTGCTGGATAAGCTCATCCCAAGCTATAAATCTCACCACTCGTCAGTTCCCATCGCCACAAAGTCGCAATAAAGATAAGCCGGAGGAGTTCAACCTTTAATCACTTGTCCCTGACCAATGTTCACCTCAAATGCAGCATTGCGATCCCTAGAGCTATCGAATCTGAGGAAGAATGTATAGCCATTAGCAACAAAACTCCAACTTTCCACTATTAAGAGTCATGGTCAGAAAGTTTGTACTTATTTCCGTTGGCTAAGGTACCAACATAGTGCACCTTCACTTTATCCCCGCGCTTAGGGTACCTAACTCCATCCCCTGCTGTAACAATACGCTTCATTGGTGACGAGGACATGTTCTGTTTGGTGAGGTTTCGTTGCGGTAGGATGAGAAGTCAACAATTGAGACGATTGTGGGGGGTGCGGGGTAAAGTATGACGTGATATACATAGAAAGCTAATCACGTGATATTTGGCTTGAACTTAAAATAGCGCAATTAGTTATGTGGAATAGAACGGGTTTCGAAAATCGAAAAGTACCAAATGAATAGGATCTATGAGTAGGAAATTGCAGGCAGGAGTATATTAATAGGGGTATTCAAAGTTAAGATTTTCGGCCGAAAAAAACGTTTTTTTCAGATCGGTGGTTTTTCGTTTTTTTCGTTTTTTGCGACCATCGCCACACAAACTTTTTTGCGTCGATTTCGCACGGAAAAGACCGAAATCGACCCCGTTTAAACGCAAATCTGGCCCTTTTTTTTGCGAATTGTGCCAAGAACAGCAAGGACAACGTGGGTTAGCCTTAGTGAAAGGCTAGTCTGAATTCGTAGTAGGCACAAGGGTGTTAGATCCGCCAGAGGGGGCCCAGGCAAATCCCGCCTCTCAGCGACTGTGTCAAATATCAAAATACAGAACTTCACGTGAGCTAACAGGAGCGATTCAGTGACCAGACTTCTTTGAACCCTGGCGAGGACACTGCCTGGCTAGGACACCTCGGGGGTGATAGCGTTTAGGATACGGGGGGAAATCTGGGCTTCGGGGGTTCGGTATCTACTGGGGTTAAGATGCCTCGTGTGAGCAACAGGCGTCGGCTCACCCTTTGGTATCAAAGGACACTGGATTCTATGATTGAGGAAGCGATGAGCGAGGAGCTAGTAGATTCGATTCAATCCCGCACTGCTTGCTGAAGCCTCCTCATCAATTGACTGCAGATGTCCGAAGAGGATCTCCCAATGCGGACATATGTCTTTGCACTGCTCTGTTAACGTCTTGACCACGGACACTTCCTTCCCATTAACGACCTTTGTCTCCATGATATCCCCTGACCCAGTTCGATCATACAAACACCTGGCTTCCCGATACTTCTTGAGCATAATCCCAATTGCACCCTTGGTTTTGATTCCTCGAGGATCCAGGTGACCAATCCGGAGATCGATCGCCCACTGCTTTGCCACGTTGATCCGAGTACCGCAAACATACTTTGAGGCGTATTCATCTCGTAGCTTGTATGCCAACAGCTTTCCCAGGTGTGTATTCCACTTGATGCTCCCCTTCGGACCCCCCTCTACCCCCACCACCGTTTCATCCTCTTGGCTCTCTTTCGGTTGTGTCTTCTTCTGAGATCGTGTCCGGTTTGGCCTCATCTACACCCCGAGTTAGCTATGACTTGATTTACCGCGATTCTCAACCCCAGACCCTACCTCGATACGTCCCTAACTCGATACGTCGTAGTGGTGTGTTGAAATGTGGGGGACCTGTATCAAACCAATTACGTCGAAACCTAGTTCTAGTCTCATGGCACATGTGCCAACCTGACTAACCCAACCTGACTAACTTAAAGCACTAACTACTTTTGCCCTAGCTTTCCCCTTAGCCTTAAATTCAATACATGGGGATCTTGGGAAAATTCTACGTGGAGTAAACGGGGTTTTGGGTCGTATAAAAACGCTGCTTTTTTCGCCCTTTTTCGCGGGGTACTCAAAGTTAGGCCGTTTTTTCCGGCGTAAAAAACGCACAAGAATTTTGGCTCCAAATCTAACTTTGAATACCCCTAATTATTATTAATTATTATATGCATGTATATGCCAACATCAATTCTGACGATCGCGAGATAAGGTGCAAATACTGTGACTAGCACTGTACATTGTACACTGCACGCGAAAATATACATTGCTCAACGCCAGATGGCGATTGACAAAAAGGTACGTATATGAACTTTGCCATCAGGCACGTTGGCTTTGCCCTAGATATGTATGTTGACCACACTAAAGTACTTGCTAGGGGAACTAGTTTGAGTATATTTTATATATGTTATATATAACATAGCAACGGAGGGTCTCGATAGCAGACCTTTATGATTTCTACATGCTTGTATTTCAGCAAGGTCACATTACCCAACGACCCCTGTAGCGTCATGCCTCCGAAATTGCTTAGTTAGAATCAAGCTTTCTCGGCCGTAGGTCTATGCCAAGGCCTAAAACTTGTGATAGATCACGCTGGACGGACATAGATAGCGTTGTCAAGCAGCTTTGTTTTGGACACTTATTCTCTATTATGAAATTTCGCCCTATTTACTCTCCCTGCCAACTTGTCATAGCGACTTGGAACCCTGGGTCAAGCAAGCCGGTTTTGCCACTCGATGTCACCGGGATAAACGAATCAATTCCCCACTATGGATCAGGCAGTCTCCCACGTTGCGTGCGGGGATTCGGCATGTAGCAGCAGTGGATATAAATCAACACCTTAGTACGTCTCTGGGCCGGAGTACATGTATGTCTGTCTCTGTGAGAGGTAGTCGCAGATTACAACTCCTCCTTCACATACGGTGGCCCCAGCTTCTCTACGAGAAGTTGTGCAACCAGGCTACCCCAGCTGTACTCCTGCCGCGGGCAAATCTTTAAGTTATCTGCGCACAGGGATCCTCCCCAGCATATCTGTACAAGGGGCTGCTCCGATGTATGCAGTCCATCTGGCACTGCTGTCCAGCTCTGGTGGTACAAAAGGTGCACGCTTGGTGCAATTGGCTACTCATCAGCGGACTCGCAGATCACCCAGCTGCCGTAAGTACTTGGAACCCCGGCGCTTTACCCCTCCACGGCATGACGTCTTCCCGGTGCAATACCAGATGCCACCTACCAGGCAAGCCACCCGTGCGCGAACAATATACCATCCTATAGACTCTCCACCGATACTCAGTTATACAGCCCCTCGATACTTGGGTATCCCCAGAGTCTGCAATCTCGCCCTTCATGCGTCCCTATATTATTCGAATGGAGAATACTCGGATACAATCCCTACGCAGAAGAGTAGCAAGAACCTTCCGTATCAAGCTCAACTTGAGCAGGACTCCGGTAGTCTGATTTGCACAAGCCCCCGCTAATAGGACTCCGGCACCGCAGTTATCGATGTCGACTTCTCCATGTGCTGACTGTAAATATAGCAACGTCGCACTTCCCCGAGGATCCGGCGACTCCCGCTCCCCAGGTTCCTCCTCCGGGACTCTACCGCCCCGACTGCCGGTGCGCTAATCTCTCGGAGCTTGCACCAAGAGTCAAGACCTAATTTGTAGAGGAAAGTCATATGTCCTCTGGAGCGATGTTGCCGCTCCCGCTGTGGAGAGCTCTGCTACGCAAGCTCACATAAAAGCCGGTCGCATCCATACATTCAAATGTATATTGCACCTCGCCGTGGTTATGCCTTATGCGAGTATTGAAATAAAAAAAAAAAAAATGTATATTGCTTGCGGAGATAAGATGGACGCACATACATATGTTCATGAGTGCGTAGGCAGCTGGGGGACTCAGCTACAAGAGCGAGGAGCCTTCAATACCAGCACTCGCCGTACCGTGCCTTCTTCTCATCAGATAGTTCCAACATGAGCATTCCCACTGCCACATTCTCGAGCTCCCCGATATTGATCCTGCGGAGATGCCCTTGGATTAGCAAAACACTGCACATAATATAATCTATAATGCAGACACGATATTGGTAGGCAACACCCTCGATTTCTTTCTTGCTAAAATTGGGCGCATGAGCAGGCACTGCTTGTTTATTTTACTGCTCAAAGTCAATATTGTTCCCGCTCCGGCTTATGAATACACCATAGCACGCTCATAAATATCAGTGTCGACTCCCAGTATGGATAATAGGTGCGTAGTCTCCGCCCATTCTAGTGACATGTGCATCACGCTCACAGCAGCGGGCGGAATAGCAGTATTACTGTCACCCAGCTGAAATAAAATCCAATCCACTTTCACGGTGTCTGCAGCTCTACAACGCTTATGACAAATATTTAAGTTAGCAGATAGATATATTATGGAACAGGCAGTGGTCTCTCCAAATGAAGGACTAGCAGGTGGAATACCTTTCCTACAATCTGCCGATCATGGAGGCAAGCTCATAGGCCTGCCTAATAAAGGACAGACCGTAAGCTGGTATTTTGTCATGAATTTTACTGTAGGCTACATATCTTTTTATTTAAATAGGTACTATGTGCAGAACCCCGGGATAGTCAGTCCTGAACGGTGTTTAAGGTTGGGAGGAAAAAGGTTAACTGAAATATTTGTTTATGGTCGTTCCAGAGATATTATTTCTCTCTATCTAGCTGATATTGTGCCTCTCTATTTCTACGTAGCCCATATTAACGTCTCATTGACCGCAATGATACTGCATCTGCAGGTCGCACTTGCCTTGAGTACAGTACTGGATCACTCCCTTGTTGATACAGGTGCAAGAGAGACCAGAGGCAAGAGGATTGCCAAGTTTGTTCTGCCGGCTTTGTACTGGATGTACGCTTACAAGTTTATGCCCATGCTTTGCTACGGGTCTGCTTGATCCCATAAAGCGTTGGATCCGTGATAGAGTTGTAGTTGTCAGCTCAACCCTCTATGACTTCTTGGGGGGTTTTCCGAGCCCTAAACAGTTGATCAATGTATAAGCGAGTAGGGTCCATTCAGAAATTGCGGATTCTTGGATCACATAATACTGACCTATTCATGGGATACTTAGTAGTGCGTGGTCGCATATTCAGAAGCAATCAGGATAATTCCCCTCTAATAAATATAAGCAATATAAGCATTCATGTATGACAAAGTGCGCGCGGTAGAGTTATGTCTTTTGGGGAGTATATATGCAATAGAGCAAATTATAATACCGATGTTAAGCTTCTCGCCTCGCGAACACTGCTAGTCGCCTTCACTTTTCATGATAATCCCTGGATGCTGTATCTTCCGCCATCATACCTCCGATATCTATGCTAAATATTACTGCCGGGGTTGAACGTGTTGAGGGATACCTACAACAAATCAAAGGTCTCCTCGATCAACGACCACGGTATTACTGGTACAATACACCTTAGGCTAGTCCATTCGGGGATTGAATACTCCTTCTCCTGGCTCGAGATTGAGGTGCGGCATGCATTCCCTTACCCCTTCTAGTGAGGCTGGGAATAGGTTGTTTGTGTTTTTGCGGTCAATACCAGTGCACAACCATGCTGGAGACCTTTACTAGAAGAGCCAGTAGGACGAGAAATGCAATCACCAATTATGTTATTCCTGCTGCTACGAGGTTGATTCGAACAGCAAGGCGCCTCTGCGTGCTGGGATTACCAGGGGATAGAATGCGGGTATTGATGCTGTATTTATGTGGCACAGGATTCCGTGCGTACAAGCGGACAAGAACCTTGGGTTGTCCAGATGAGCTCACGTGGATAAGGATGGAGACACAGAGGCATGGATTTTTCTATGACTGTTCTAGAGTTATTCCTTGTAATCTATAATGTATCATCCTCTGACTGATACAAAGTACATCGTCAGAATACTGTTTTGGAGTTTTTTTTTTTTTTTTTTAATTCAATACTCGCATATAGAAATTTCCATGGCGAGGTACTGTTTCGGGTTTACATCCCTGTATCAAATGTAGCTAAATATAAGCTATACCCTCAGAACAACGCCACTGCCAGAAACAAATCCAGTGATTTACCCTTTCATAGAGGAGTTAACACCGGAGGAAGTGTAAGTGATACTCGCAGAGCCTTCAATAAGTAATACCCTAATAGGTACGCAATAGTCTAGACCTCCATACTTGAATCAGGCTCTTCTCAAGGTCTTTCCTTTCACTGTATTCCACTCCAGACATTAGATGCAGATGCTAACTTACGCGATTGGGTCAGAATGAGATGCTGTGATCAAATCATAACGCACTTGTACTATACAAGTGACTAACCTTACCCCATACTAAAGTAAAATCTACTATATCTCAGTAATACAGATTAATTCTTAGCACATATAGTCTCCTCTATAGGATCCAACGTAAAATTAACCTATATTGCCTTGAAATACCCAAATTTTTCACGCCATTGCATGCTATTTTATTCTGTAAATACACTCCCAAATGTGGGTTTCGAATCTCCAAGTATCCTCCTCCTTTAATCACCGGGGCGGTACATATAGAAATTCTTTCAATCTTCAAGAAATCTTGGCATAGCTGCGGCCCTCGGAAGCCGTTTGACTCGTGCGCGGGCTGCTCAAAGCTCGCGAAGAATAAAGGTGACAGTTCGTATGCTGTTAACTAAGGCGCCGACATTTGAGGCATTGGAGGTAATTTGATGAACCCGCATGCTAAATTTGTCAATCTGGTGTTGCGTATCTATTGGGGTTGCAGATAGTGGATGAGGAGGGGAGGAACCTCAATGGACAACAGAGGACCAAGACTTGTGCAGATTAAAGATATGAGCATATTACTATAGACTTTCCTTCTGAGTGTTCATGGGCTTTAAAGAAATTTGCATAATAATTATTATATATCATTGATAATTATAGCTGTACAAGGCTACACCAAACTT
The DNA here is from genome assembly GCA_015179035.1 of Tirmania nivea. NCBI lineage: Eukaryota > Fungi > Ascomycota > Pezizomycetes > Pezizales > Pezizaceae > Tirmania > Tirmania nivea. The sequence continues at coordinate 109,811 of WHUY01000025.1, forward strand.
TTTATATTCAACTTTAATGTACTTCAGAGTTACTAAGTACGATTTGTACATAATGAAAATAGGTAGCTTTCTGTATAGTCTTCCAGGGCTGCATATTTCCAGACAATTTTGTCGTATTAGTGTATTCACAAGCTGCAACTCTGGGCATGCACTTCCGGCACCCTGAGTAAAAATGCCGGCTTGTATCCAGAAACCCCCTCATCCTTAGGGGACTGTATCATGATGAATATGCAGGCAAAATAGAAACTGCTGGCAGAAATAAGACTCATAATAAGTGAATCTATATTGATTTTAATTAACCGTACATTGAGTTTCAGACACGACTAGATGATATCTACAAAGCTTGAGATTATCCATGTATTCCTGCGTTCATCTGTTACCTGTACTAGTAGAATATTGGCCTGAGAGCCTGATGTATATCTTAGGAGTGCATGTCTAGGCTCATGCCGTTTCACAAAATTGGACATCCACGGTATTCGCATTGAGGTAAGAAATTGCAACATACAGCATCCGACGGGGTAGTGCAACACGACCAGGATATGCAACAAAACAGTTGTAGGGTAGAACTCAATGGATTTTGAGTAGAATTGGATGGCAAGGGGCTCAAAAGCTGCGCACGAGTTCGGAGAATAACTTTTGAAGTACCCAAGAGCCCTGGATCAGGGAGTCCAGGGAGGTATCCTGATATATGGTTAATACATGAATTGCGTAATGTGAATATATGACCAGGTATTAAATTCAAATAATATGATAAAGCAGAGTCTGGATACATTTCCTGACCCTCTTACAAAGTGCAAAAACCATGAAGTCAAGTCTACACCTCATGGTATGATGGAACACACATGAGCATCTACCCAAATTAGAGGGGTGCAGGTGTTGAGGAGGGCCTAGGAGCAAGCGTATCCAAAATGGTCTAGGTTAAGCGTTTAGTGTGTCAAATGAATTACCAGACTATGGGTATGAAATCCAGGTACTCTGCGCTTGCTTTGAGCCATTATCTATATACTTAGGCCTGGATTTCCACTTTCTCAGCAATAGTATCCGAAGCATCTACGAGCATCTAACCTCTCAATCGCTGCCCAACCAAGTGGTAAATTTGCTCAAAAGATCCTCTTTCTCACCCAGATTTGTTTGAATTATTGAGTTCCTATGGTCTCCTCGGTCATATGAAGTTGTACTAATAGTTGCCTAGTTTGGATGGGGGGGTGGCTGGGGCGACCTCATCTAGTTCTCATTAATTGCTGTATAGAAGACTTAGAATAGCATATGTTTAATAGGGAGACCCTTTTCAGCCACTTGGTACTGGCCCTGGGCTGTTTTGATAGTTCTGTTACTGCGCGCCCTCCCCCCCGGCCCTCCCCTCCGCTTTTATAGGCTCAAGTCATAAGTTCTGTATGCTCTTCAGAGGCTGTAAGTGGGTCTGTTTGATTCACACTGTGTGGGTAGAGAAGGGAATATACAGAGACCTGCCTTAGTGTATAGTTCAAGGCCCACTCTCCTATCTAAATTTGAAAACATTATGCATAACATATATCAGGATAACCATAGTGGCTCCGTAAGCTAGGGCTCTTAGGTAGTTTATAAATGGTTCTATGGACTCGTGCGTCCGGTTTGAGTACCCTTTTATCTAAATCTGATGAAAACTGCTCGAGTTTGAGCCTTTACCCGCTATATTGCACTTCCGCCCCCTAATTTGGGTGCATGCTCATGTATGTTCCATCATACCACGAGGTGCAGACTTGACTTCATGGTTTTTGCACTATGTGAGAGGGCCAGGAAATGTATCCAGACTCTGCTCCATCATATTATTTGAGTTTATTACCTGGTCATATATTCACATCACGCAATTCATGTATTAGCCATATATCAGGATACCTCCCTGGACTCCCTGATCCAGGGCTCTTGGGCACTTCAAAAGTTATTCTCCGAACTCGTGCGCAGCTTTTGAGCCCCTTGCCATCCAATTCTACTGAAAATCCATTGCGTTCTACCCTACCAGTGTTTTGTTGCATATCCCGGTCGTGTTGCACTACCCCGTCAGATGCTGTACGCGATAGGTACCGAATGCTTATTTTCACAATGGCTGGTTAGCTTGGAAGGGGAATTAGGTCACGAGCTGTCCTAACCTCTTTTTCGATCCTCCGGCATTCATGAAAATAATCTTGCCCAAACGCGAGGACTGAAATTCTAGCTCACGTAAAACTATAGTACATATATGTACAATACTATTGGTCTCTGCTCCCTACCGTTTTCCTCCAAAGAGCGGACGAGCTGGCAAAAGCAGGAGCGGAGGAGCTTTACCCCTCCAACCGGGTGATCACGGAGGGGGGCTTGAAGCAGCAATGGAGGAGGTGGAGGGAAGCTGAAAGGAAGGTAGCAGGGACCGGGGGTGGTAGAGTAGTTAGGTGGGGAAGAAAAGGAAGAGTCAACTACGTCCACTGCAGGACCGGGAAAGGGAACCTCCAAGCCTGGCGAGCAAAGTTGGACGATTCTGTCAATCCTACATGCCGAACATGTGGAAGGCATGTCGAGACTGGCAGGCACGTAGCCCTGGTCTGTCTACGTGGGGAAGAAATTGGGTGGAGGTGGGGTAATTGGGAAGAAATGGATGAGCGGAAGCAGTGGATAAAGAAGATAAAGGATGGGGGGAAAGAACACACAGTAGATCTGGTCAAGACGTTTTTGTTGAATCTTGATCTAAGTTGAGATGTTTTTCCCGAATCTTGACCTAAGTTGAGGGATATCAGTTAGCTCGGAAGACAATTTGGTTGGGTTTTCGTTTTCATGGGGTTACCTTATATGGAGGCGAAGGTCATGGAGGCGAGAAGGAAAGAAATCCCCTACCTCATCTTGTTGTTCTTGCCAGCGGGATCGCAGTGGCTTCAGATGGCTTATCGCGGCGTTGAATTTAGATGCAACAAGATGAAGGTAAGGCGGGGTTGAGGTAGGTAGAGGGAAGAAGAAAGGATGCGAAGGTTAGGGATGCAAGAAGAAGGGTTGCGGGGTATTGTGGGCCAAGCCAATGGTTTTGTGGGCCAAGGTTGCCACGGCAGTCACTTAGGTTAGGAGCGTGGCGGGGGGAGACGGCGTTGATTTCAGTAGTATGGCTCTCGTTGTTCCGTGAGAGTACCAAACCTTTAAAGGGGCAGAACGGGGCCGTCTCATAGCCTTCACAGACGTACAGACTCAAAAAAAAAAAAAAAAAAACGTTTTCCTCCGGTATGTTGAAGCTGTGGCGTCTTGTAAAGTTGCCAAACTTCACCGAGGTCTCTCGGATGCAGGCATAACGATTAGAAACTTCTTGTAAATCGGATTCATCGCCCCAGAAACATTGATGAAAGGCCCGAAAGGTGAACATAAGCATGAGAATAAAGCACTACCGTATAGTAAGGCTACATTGTGTAACCGACTTGAAGTTTCCTCATGATGTATAGTGAACTTACGTTATAACAATTCCCAACATAAGAAGAGGTAAATACCAATCCGTAATAGAGGGTTGGATGCAGCGGTGGAGCTAACTATTACGAAATTCATTTCTTGACAATTGTCCGTTAAGCTCACCTTCGTGGCCCATCTACTTCGCCCGAGCAAATATTTCATTCAAATATATAAAATTAAATGTAATTTTAAATTTAAATATACATTTATATATAGTTTTATATCTAAATCAGCCGGCCAGCTTCGCATATGTGAAGCCATTTTTTGCCGATGATTCAAAACCGAGGAGTTGGCTTTTTCTAAAATGCCTAAGAAGCATAGTAAGATGTGAGCGTGTTTGAGTAGTAGTTAGTGGAGGTATGGAAGATCCTCCGGTAAGTGTCCGAACTTCTTAAATCGTTATCCCGCTCCCATTTCTGATATTAGAATAGATGTCAGTAGAATTTACATAACTGTCCCCTGCAGTAGAGAGATATAGCCAGCTTTCTTGTTACTGTTATGTTTATCGTTACTAAGCAAATCGTCTGACCCACCAAGACCTATTGCAGGTGACAGGTTGGTATATGTGCAATGCAAATTATTATCAACAAATCATTAGGACCACGTACTCTCAAAGGTTATAATCAAGAGGATTATGAATGCAATTCAGACATATATCTATATTTGCTTTTTTTTTTGAAATGACACAATTGAGGTGCATGCAGCCTGCAGCTGCAAGGACGTTCTGTCTGCAAGTAATACTGTCAGCCGCACTAGACAAGAGTTCACTTTTTGCAGAAAACGATCTCTTATCCGTCTCGTCGCCTAATCTCGGTTATTCCAACATCCTCAGCAAAACCCTAAGCGATCCAACTCACGGTACAATTGATTTCATTAGTCCTCTGTTTTCCTGGATACTAGATTATGTATGAAATATTGAAAGCTGGAAGCTTCGAAGACGAGTCATGGCAAAGGGCAAGAAAAGGGTTCATAGATTGATAGAGAAATTTGATTCAGCTTCAAATGTTGGTCAGAGTATATCCCAATCCCAGAGCACTCTCGAGTAGCTAGACCTATTTCTACGGCGAATTTGTCTAGCACCACAAGGATACAAGGAGTATGTGATGGGTGGAGTTGGAGCATCACCCATGATAGTGACCCACGCACAACGCAATTGTCTCAAGGAAAGATAAGCAATTCTGCTGTTCAAAGCTCTGCGACTGAAAATGATACATGTATTCCGACAGCTAATATTCCAGGGATGAGTTATGCAGAAAATTCAAGAGTATAGCCTCCCAGCTCCACGACAAACCCAACTCGGCAGTGTCAAACGCAACTGCAAACCGAGTCCGAACCACTCAGTCCAGATAAAAGCAACCTGTCTGAAGACAAAATTCAGTCTTTATGGAGCAAACCCGAGCTGACCATAAGGGAGCACAAAGCGCTTGCAGAGATTGGATTTGAGGCTGTTATTATCAAAATTTCTTCCGCCTTGGAGACTGTTATGCGAGGCATTCTGGAGGGGAAAACAGGGAAAGATGGAAGATTAAATTTAGGGGAGACGATATCGTGCTGGGTTGGGTCATGGTGAGATGAAAATCTTCATTCGGTGGATAGGTTCAAGGAGATCAGAGATATTATTATACAATTTGATCCTGTGAACCGCTTTCAGTGGCCATTTTGCAGAGAAACCCAATCTGAAGGGTGGCAAGTTGGAAACTAGCATTCATATTGCAACAGTTTTGTGTATGTAGTGAGTTTAATCGTAAGCATAATTTAACAAAGGATATGATGATATCTGTTAGGCAGCGGAAGTGGTGCTAGAGAGGCAGCGCGGGTACAGAACGGACCTGTAGCAAAACGTCTACTATGTCGGATGGTAATACGTGGAGTGGACAGTAGCAGAGTGCACTAGAGAGAACGATGCGGTGAAGACTTGCTTAATTCTTAATACGGAAAAACTAGTGTCCGGAATATACGGGAATTCAGGGTAAGACAATGTGCAGGGATATGAATATTCGACCAATCAAAAACAAGAGAAATCAGGGATTGCGGGTAGCGGTCCTAACAACCGCGTGGCAATGAGCGTGACTATTAAGCTCCCAAAGCTTTATTCTTATCTGAAACGCTTGAAGGTCTGCATCTTCGCTGCTGTGCACTCATAGTTAGTGCTTGGAATGCATATGACCAACATTTAAAAACAAAAGGAGGAGCGTACCAAAATCGCTATTGCTCTTGCAATCATTAGTATTTTATCCATGGCACTTCGTTCATTGTGGAGATTTTAACCGCTGCCTAACCTTGAGTTCTCTATGGCTTAAGTTCATAGCAGAGAGTGTTTACGGAGTATGAGCACTGGAATCAGTATCACCGCCTTGTTGTTGATGTCGATCCCCTTAGCCGTTTTAGGAGAGGATCTGGGCTCTACGGGAAATACACTATGGTCGTCTCCTTGTGTTTGCATCTTTGGGCTATATCGAGTATTCTTGCCCATTTTCCATCCGAGAGGCATCCAATGTCCGAGATAACTACAGACTTTATTGGTGTCAGCGTCCGAAGTTGGTGACCTGGGAATAACGATAGAGGGGCTAATGTCTTGACCGCTAATACCATATATCACCGGGATGCGGGTCACCACCTGGAAGTGGCTTAAAAGGTGGTTATGCGATTTTTCTACGATTCCGAGCCCAATATACAACCGAATAGCCTCAGTGTTTCAGATTATATTGTAGATGTATGGTAGTCTGCGGAATAAAGCATAGAAAGGCCCATGCGCATTACTGATCAAATCATCCAGGCAAATATGCAGGGGCTTATGAGGTAGGTTTGGTAATAACATATATGAATAGAGAGGGGAAATGAGGGCTTTAACAAGCAGAAATATTGTTCCTACTTAGTACTTGCGGTTTGCGTACACTAGGCATGCAATTGCTTGTAGTATGTCGCTATAGAAGGGCTGGTAGTCTTAACTGGGGGTGTAGACAAGGTAATGCTTATTATAAGTCAACCAAACTAGATCCAAATCAAGTTCTGAATAGCTCAAAGGGATTGAAAAATATAATGGGAAATCTTTTTAATTATATCTCAGACCTACAGTAATTTAGCCTAAATCGAGATACCTTACTCTAATCTAATTAGACGAATATGACAACACCTAGCATATGTCAATCAAAATTAATTTAAATGATATACTTAGTACCTAGGATGACCTCTCCTAACTCTCCTACCTATACATATTCTCTTAAGCTATTGAGCACTTGAACCTGGTTAGATTGACTAACAAGAAAGAATACCTCATCTGCACCTCCAGTTAAGACAACCCTTTCAGAGAATGGGAGCAGATACGGGAGGACCGGGAGTGGTGTGAACAGGTGGCGGAATCGGTGCGGCGGTGGTGACCCCAGATTTTTCCTTCAATTTTCTTGTCGCGGGCTTCGTCTATAGATAGCGATACAGGGGAATATCTAGTCTTGTATGTAGATATGGGGGGGGAGCGGCTCAGGGGTTGGATAAATCCCTTCGGGCGTAACCCGGGGGGATGCGCTATTTCATTATAAGCGAACTGTGTCAATACGACTACTAATTGGCAACTTCGTTGCCAATTTCAATTGTAACCGAGTTTGTTTTCATTTACTGGACATCTTGCACGCTAGCACTCTTGGCGAGGGCGCACGTGATAGACCTACAAAGTATTAGCAGCTATCACGAACATGCACGAAATCGACCCTGTAATACAGCTTCAAGTACTAATTATGAACTCTCAGAACACGCACCAAATCAATCCTGTTGCTTTCTCATAGTGTCTGAGAGCCTTCGATCTAAAAGTATGGACATCTACGCCAACAGGTGATTGGTCAGTGCAGAGTTAGAAAACGTATTGTTAGGTTGACGGGGCATTTCTTCGAGTATCCCGTTCGATTTATATGGGGTTGGAGCTAATATTATATATAAATCCATAGAGTAAATGACGAGAAGAATTAGAGCAGCAGTAGCAAAATCTTACTCAAACAATGGTTGGCACAGCTTCATCAACCATTACAGAATATTGAGGCTTCAAAACTAGAGGAGCATCATAGGATATCAGGTATATATGACGGTTATTATACCTTATAACCCCTCTACACTAGGGACTACTATTAATAGATCAAGCATCTAGCAGAATGAGTAGAAGCTTCATTTCAACCTATTCTGAAGATTCAAGTTCAATGTTATCTATCCAGTCTTCTCCAGAATTGCCTTCTCAGCTAAGTTCAACCTGGATACGACGACGCCGGTGCACTATCCAATTCAGAACCCACGATACAACGATCCATAATCTTCCTACTTTCACCTGCTAATTTTTTTGTAATTTGCGCTCGTTGCCAAATCAGGGTGACTACATCATCGTCAACCTCAGTTACCTTGTTTACGTAATTACCAAAAGAAAAATAAAATAAAAAAAGCAGTTGCCCAGCTGCTTATCGATAATATCTTGGTCGCTGATCAATAGGGGCGGACGCCGCTGCACCTTGCCTTAGTACATAGAGGGGTGGAGCTATGCCTCATGCTTGTAGAGTGCGGAGCCAATGGTTTTGCCGCTGATGAATATGGATAGACGCCACTGGACATAGCCCGTTAATATGATCTAAGAACGTGATATCTATATTTTCCAAACTCTTAGGCTTACCGTAGGTCCAGGTCGCTGTTTTGCTTTTTTTTTTTTTTTTTTTTTTATTCAATACTCGCGTGCGGCATGACCATGGCGAGAACTGTTTTGCTTTTGCTCGTGGCGTAGCAGGGATCCACTTTCGAGTATCAGGTAGGTGCTGTAAGATATATTGGTATCAGATTATACAGGCTACAAAACTCGTCTATGTCTTGGTGGTGCCCCCCAAACATAATATACAAATAGACTTAAACGTAGAACTGGGTGGATCTTCGTTGTGGTATTTGAGTTTGCTATCTACATCTTCTGCTTTCTTGAGCATAACCCTCCACTCTGCATGCTTTAGCGACTGTGTTCACGCTAGCGAGTTTCTCGATAGTACGGTGTTATTTCTCGCCGCTAGCTACATCCCGCTAGTTTGCGGGTCGGCTTGGTACAAGGACTTTGTATGGTATGTATACCTTTGTTGTAACTACATGCTACTATTCCCTTTCACGCAACCATTCTGTCACTACTATGTGACAAAGCCAGTATAGAGTTTACTTTATCTTATATATGTATATAGCGTGGTAGTACATATATTTACTGTTCAAGTAGTTGATAAACCTAGCTGCGAAAGGACAAGCGGCAACGGTTATGGCGGTTTACATAATAACCCATTGCATACCGGCAGCTTGTTCTCGTGCCCAGACTCTAACCTGATCTTAGCGATTTAATCGGAAGAGAGTCTGGTTAGTCTGGTTGCGAGTCTGGTACTATACACCTCCGAAAACCCTGTTTTTTTTTGCTCCGAAGCCAAGATTTTCGGAGCTGCAAGGGTGAGTTCCGGAGATGCTAGCGTGTTCCGCCCTGAACACGAGAACAAAACATCACCCCTGAACACGAAAACTCCTGAACACGAAAACGCCTGAACACGAGCACGCCTAAACACAAGCACGCCTGAACACAAGAACACCTGAACACGAGCATGCCTGAACACGAGCACGCCTGAACACAAGCACGCCTAAATACGAGAACAAAACATCACTCCGGCTCTTGTTTCTATCCTTGCTATATCAATACTAGTATATAAGTTCCTCGACGGTGGGTCCGAACAGGCTCTACTAGTAAAGAATAACAAAAAAAATAAGAGTCCTTCAACACCATCACGTCCATTCTTTTTTCTCAAAAACAACCTTCAATACCATCACACCTATCCTCTTTTCTTGTTTCTATCCTTGCTACATTCAATACTAGTATATAAGTTCCTCGACGGTGGGTCCGAACAGGCTCTACTAGTAATGAATTACAAGGGAAAAAAAACAGGAGAGGAGGGAGATAAGAAGGAGTGAGAAACAAAAGCGACGAGCTTTACAAACACAAGGTCAATTGAATATGGAATATAATGATGTTCGTGAAGTGTTGGGTCTTATGGTATCTGATAAAGAGGCGCTCCTAGGGGGGGATATTAGCATCAGTATACAATGCCAATGCATGGGGGGTGGAGTTCTTGGATGCCTTATGGGTAGTATGGCGAAGGTGGTTGGTAGGGAGGGATGGGTGGTCCGAGAATGAGTGGTTCAGGAATGGGTGGACTGGGGATGGGTGGTTCAGGGATGGGTGGTCCAGGGATGAGTGGTCTGGGAATAGGTAGTCCAGGAATGGGTGGTCCAGAGATGGGTGGTCTGGAGATAAGTAGTCCAGGGATGGGTAGTTCGGGGATGGGTACTTCGGGGATAGGTGGTCCAGGGATGGGTAGTTTAAGGATAGGTGGTCTGGGGATAGGTGGTCTAGGGATAGGTGGTTTGGGGATGGGTGGTTCGGGGATGGGTCCTTATAAGGGTTTTAGTCATAGTAGTCTAAGTGGTTTAGTTAATCCTATCAGTATAGGGTATTATGCCGGAAGTAGGTAAAGCCCTATGCACGAGATCCCAGTAGGTGGTTTTCAAATTCCAGCTGGCTTTCGAGCTTGGGGTAATTTGGAGAGCCCTAGCCTTCTGAGAATAGGGAATGTGAAGTATGTGAATACGGCCAAGGAGAGAGTTGAAGTGGGTGCTATGAGTAGGGCTGAAAGTGTGAAGTCTGGGACGATGAGAGCAGAACCAGTAGGTGTATCATCAATCCTAGAGGCAGCCAATGCCAAAAGTGTGATGAAAGTTGCAGGAGTAAAAGATGTGGTGATAACTGAAGTGGACGTATTGGCTCAGGTAGTAGAACAAAATCAGGAGCAGGCTATTGGGAATGTAGAGCTGGTTAAGGAAAGGGATGGTGAGGTAGTGAAAGAGTCATCATCTGGTGTGGGGGTTAACATGGCGGACAAAGTTGGGACTGTTCCAAATGTTGGGAATAATTCGAAGGGTGGGGGAGAAGGCAATGGGAAGCTGGAGCAAAAGGCAGACTCCAAGAAGAAGTCAGTAGGGCATGCTAAGAGACTGGCTCCAAGTTAGAATAATGATATCGTAGAGGATGATGATCTTATCCCAGCACAATAGCTCTGGTTTTAACTGCCCAGGGGATAGTTATAGGGGCCAGGGGGCAGGAGAGGGGGGGTTAGGTGGGGGGTTTAATGTATAGAGGGAAATGACAAGGTCAGAGGGGCATGGGATCGGGTTGTTAGATAGCTGGAATGATGAATTAATTGCTTCAAATGAATGTTCAGTGCCAGTCTTTGGTGTACTCGTACCCTCTTTAGTTCTCATATTAACTATATTTATCTCCGAAATAATCAAAAACTGTTATGGCAGAAACGCAGAGTGACCATGGACTGTAAATGTAACTCTAGAGAGCGCACGTAGGGACGTAGACAATAGCTTAGACGTGGACAAAGATGTAAATAATAGCTTAGACGTGGACAAAGATATAGACGAGAAGGCAACCTATATTCCGAGCTCGAATACAAGACGTTGCATGAGGAAGCAGAAATAGAGAAATAGGGACTATGATCTCGTTTATATACAATTATCTTTACCCCTGTGATCCGATCACATGCGTAAGAGAGGTTATGCGTGTGATACTCAACACTTTCGTCACCTGCGACGCAGGTGATAATTCGTGACATAGTTTACGCATGTGATAATCTGTGACATGGTCCGTGACAAAAATGGTCTGGAGATACAGCTCTCTTCTGGAGATCTCTTCTCAGGCTTCAATAATTTTGGGCCTTTGCTTCGGCAGAAATCTGATTCTTCCTCATCAATTCGGAGCAGAATGAGTGAGGTATATGTTAAGGAGAAGTTGGATGTCCAATTTGGGGCACTAAGGTTCATGAAATTCTTGGTGTTGTCCCTTACATAATCATAACTATACTGGACATGTCAACTATATTTATCTCCGAAATAATCAAAAACGGTTCGGAGATGCAGCTCTCTTCTGGAGATCTCTTCTCGGGCTTCAATAATTTTGGGCCTTTGCTCCGGCAGAAATCTGATTCTTCCTCATCAATTCGGAGCAGAATGAGTGAGGTAGGTATATGGTAAGGAGAAGTTGATAGTGAGAATAGTTCAGGCATCACTGCATCACCTGCGTCGCAGGTGATGCCTGGAGGAAACATCCAGGACAATTGATGGTCATTACAGTTGATGGTGAGAATAGTTCAGGTATCACTGCATCACCTGCGTCGCAGGTGATGCCTGACTGATGCTGTTCAATACCAATGGTCCATATACGATCATTTTACACATAGAGGTTAAATAAATGAGTTGGCCAACGAGTGGTCCAAAGCATATTCCAGGGCAAACGAGTTGGCTAAAGTTTGAAGTATTTTATAAGGAAGTCATACCTCCCCCCCCCTTATCCCCATACTACAGCTTTACACTGACTTTCCTAAGGAATCAGATATATCCTGCAATGTCTACCCCCCTTAACGAGTCAGCAACTCACAAGGATCGAAAATGCAACCAACCGAATCGTCAATAATGCCCGAACATTAGATGCCGAAATAGAAACCCAATGGGCCAAGCATAAAGGACCGAGGCGATGGGCTCTAATGGAGAAAGTTTTTGAACATGTTCAAATTAAAGGGGAGGAATCATCCCATGCAGCCTATGCTCTCAAAAAGCACCTTGAAGCATGCACGGACCAAGACTTTGAAGAAATGGGAAAGACAAGGCAAGAAGCTGAACAGGCATTTCAGCTTTTGGAAACGTTGACTCCCCTGGCTACTTACCCAGCACACGCAGAGCGAGGTCAGGAAGGCCATTTCGCGTGAGAAGCTTACTGCTACTTGGAGTATTGACTGGGAAGACAAACTTGAGGATATTATGCCTCCCTTCCCCACTGAGAAGTTCTTACAAGTTTTAGCTAAATACGCGGAGGAAAACCCTGACATCTCCGCTACAAAGAAATACTTCAAGGAGCGCATTGACCTCCGTATGCGTACCAAGAAGACCACAAAGAACCCCCACCTCATGTTGAGGGATATTGCGGATGAAGCTACTACCGAAAAGAGCCGACAAAAAGGCAAGAAAGTACAATACATTGAAGGCTCTGATCAAGTAGGCAGCGCCCCAGGCAGCGCACCACGCGGCGATTCTGGCAGCTCATCAGCTAGCACACCACCTAGCAAAGTAGCCAGTGGAGCTGGTAGCGGAGCAGCAGCCAGTGGAGCCAGTAGGGCAGCCAGTGGAGCCGGCAAAGCTAGCAGCGGCGGAGAAGCCAATGCTGTAACCCAAGCTTCCAAAATAGCCACAACAAACAAGAGCCCCTCAAGCGAAGGAGGACACAAAGTGGAGAAAAGAAAAAGAAATTTCGGTTAGGGTTTATGGCTGAAAACCTTGACATGATGAACGAATTGGAGAACTTAAACGAGCAGCGGTCTCGGAGAAAGAAAAGGACAAGGCATTGAAGATTGAGCATGCAGCCAACGCATTATTCGGAAGCGAGGGGGGGAAGGACAACCTAGCATTAGAAATCCTGCAGGATTTACTCAAAGCAATGACGGTGGAACCAATTGTCATAAGTGACTCCGAATAAACCGCAAAGCAAGAGCAGGGTGACCATGTGATAGAATGTTAGAAGGTCGTGAGGAGGGTCTTAGTTCGCATTTTGCATTGTATATTTAGGAAATCAGATCTCGTTGCATGCCCAGACCATAATATTTTTATACAGTTTGAATATTTCATGCCAGATCTTATTTCGGGCATCACCTGCGACGCAGGTGATGCAGTAATGGCTGAATTATTAGTGGTGGTCAACTATAAATTGAGTTTTGATATGCAATGCCTTGGCACAACTACACTAGCCTCAATACAGCACAACCTCGAGTTTTCAATTGATCTCTACATGAAATCATCAGTTACGCATTCTTAGTCAGCTCTATATCACAACATGCCCCAATTGACCCAACGACAAGTATTGCTTGGAGAACTTCTTGCGATAGTACAACAGCTCATACACCTAATGATGTATGATTCAGGAGAAGACCTAATGGACCTATTGAAGGAGCTAGAGGAAGTCTATAAGATAATAGATGTTCCTCCATCCAGCACACAAGGCGCTCAACATCTTCCTTAGGCCAAGCGCGCTGGCGAGTGGATTTTTGACTGTCGGACGGCATGAATAAAATTATGGGGCGACGTAAGTTTATTGCAGCTACTCGTAGGTCGTATCGTGCTGTTGAGTTGGATGGTATCGTGCTGTTGAGTTGGATCGTATTGTTGAAAACTGCAGTTAAGCTCGTTACCGCACTCTGAGGTGCAGTGATGAGTTCTGAGTTGCGTAAAAGTTGAGTGATGGCTCTGGCCAATCAGCGCAAAGGCCAAGGCGCCATGGCGCTGCCAAGAGGTTGCATAACCTGAGTTTTGAAAACTCAAGTTTTTAATTGACCCACTATTCACCATACCGTCAAGTGTCCTGGATGTTTCCTCCAGGCATCACCTGCGACGCAGGTGATACAGTCATGCCTGAACTATTCTCACCATCAACTGTAATGACCGTCAAGTGTCCTGGATGTTTCAAAAAATAATCTCTACGAACTAATTGAATAGGGGTATTCAGAGTAAAAGTATTCGGTTCAGACAACATCCGGATTTATCCGGTCGTAAAAGTCCGCTAGTCTGAATACCCCTCAAAAAAAACCGGATACTTTTGCGAAATATCTGGGTCGAATATTTATAAAAAAATATTTTTTTTTCCTAACCAAGTTTTTTAGCTTAAAGATTAAGTTTTCTATAAATCCGATTTATAATCGGTTTTCATAGATCACTAAATTTAGCCATTTTTAAATAAATGGCTAAATGCTGCTTGGAATTTATTATATAAAATAATTTCATAAAACTTAACAAAATTGTTTATTAATTCATTTTAGCGACTATGTATCCGGTCTTGGCGGATCACGAGATGTGCCAGCATGCATACATGTCACATGAGGGCGAATATCACGTGTGTAGCATGTCGTGAGTAAGCGAAAAATTTACGCTAATGGCTTTTGGAGACGGATCCTAGTAAAATCATCACCGGCAGCGATTTTGCGAGCAACTCAACACCACACGAAATCGACGTTTGACTGGAATTTTTGAGGGTATTGGGTGCAGAGAGCGTGAGAATCATTCCGTTCAAGGAGCAGCTGCGCCTGTATATAACTCCTCTCTTCTAACTCTTTCCAGTACCCCCTAATCAGCTTCCGCTTTCTGCTTACACGCGGCATTTCCTATTTGTAGCACTCAGGCCCTGTGATCTCCGAAGGGTTGGAGGTGCTGCCTGAGATGAGTTGCTATGCCGGTAGTCTGGTTGCTATGCCGGTTGAAATGAGTTGAGTAGCTATGCCAAGCGCTCATACAAAAAAGAACTTAGAGAATTTCAAGTCTCATTTTGTTGTGCCGTTGCTTAACCACACTAAGCTATGCTGAATACGCCAAGTTATGCAGTCTCGTGATATATCTACCTGGATATGAAAACCCATGTATGAACCGAATAAAAAAAACGTTGTCCGGAATTTGAAATGAGAACTTTAAATGAGGAATTAATACCGGAGAAAGGTGTAAACAACACTACAAACTGAAAAGCTATCACTGGCAGCTATAAAAGATATTATACGGTACTAGTAAAAAATGTAAGTGATACTTGGAGAGTATTCAAAAAGTAATACTTTCTTAAACACTCAACAGTCTAGACTTCTACGCTTGAATAAGGCCTTCATCTCTATGTACTTAATATCTTTCTTTTCACCGTATTCCACTCAAGTATAGTCTGCTTTCGAATCAAAGGTAACTTTCCGATTTCGCCCTAACATACCTAAATATTTCAGGACATTCCATACTGTTTTGTTTTATCAAATCACTCCCAAATATAAAGTTTTCAGGTATCCCTTTCTTTAATCACAGGTCGTTATATATCAGAAGTTCTTTCAACCTTTCTTCTCGCGACCGCGGTTGTCCAAAGCCTTTTGACCTATACGCAGGCTGCCCTTACTCCCGAATTGACAAAGGAGACGGTATTTGCTCGCTTCGAATGCCTCTGTGTACTAGGGACGCTGACTAGAACAGCTGAGACATTGGATATAATTTTGACGAACTCGCATTCCAGGTTTGTCTAGCTCCTGTTGCGAATCCATGGGGTGGCCTGTATAGCGAGTGGGAAAGAGAGAATCGTACGAGGGCAAGGGACTTACGAGGAACCAGAGTTGTTCGCAACTGCCCTGGTCCCTAGATCCTCCAGGATCCATGAAAATCATCCTGTCCCAGCGCAGGGACTAAAGCTCGTTATCACATCCGCTAGTAGAAGGAGAAGAAAATGGGAGGAGGCGGAGGAGTTAAAGTAGATATATGTACAGCGCTAGTCTCTTCACCCACCAATTTAGTATCGGCACGTTGAAGCTGTGACATTTTATCAAGTTGTCAATCATCATTATAGACCCCATATTATCGAGGTGTCCCGGATACATGAATAACGTATCAGAAACTTCTTGTAAATCCAATCCCTGCCCCACTACCGCCTGGAAACATTGGTGCAGAGCCCTAGAAGTCAATATTTGTCAAAGCACAGCTTCCCCAGATTTATATTAGCTGACTTGGTTTTTCTTCATGCTGTACAGTGAACTCGCGACATAAGTAGCCCCTGATATAAGAACTCATCCACTGCGCCATGTCCTGCCAAAACTTGTCTGGGAAAATAAGAAATCCCTGTAATCGACATGTTTCTTAACACATCTTTTTTTTTGGTAAACCAGTACTCGTATTGAGGCTATTTATATCGAGGCAGGGCATACCCCAGTGAGAGAAAATGAAAACATAAAGCAGAATTCGTACAGGTGAATACAGGCTACACCTCGCATGTAGAGAACTGGCAAAAATCCGCAGGTGCAGACTCCCAAAATCCAAGACTCAGGTGAGAAAATGTCATCGAACACGCAGGTATATCGATCAGCTCAAAACCAATAGAAGAATTCGTGCCCTGGTACATCAGTGGTTTTAGCCATAACATGTGGCACAGAAGAGCCTCCTATCCTCCGCAGCGATGCAACCTTTACCAAATTCTTCATGGAGATACCTAACTAACGAGGATGCTATTTTTCCCCGCCAGTCCTCCCCCAGTGACTACCTTATCTCTCAAACACTAAAATGTTTATTATCCTCCTGGATCAACTTTCGCATGATTCCAGGCCTCTATTTATTTGTACTGTATGCATGACTAATGTAGTGGGGTACCGCTCCGGGATGAGGGCGTGGTAGTGTTGCTCTCCGGGCTTCGTGGCACTCCAGATATCTTCCCCTCTCAGAGTCTTGTGTGACAGCATGATGATTCATGCCTCTTGTCTCTGGTATATTTACTCCTGCCTTTAGTGGTTGTGGATTTACCTCCAACATTTACTATCATGTGCTGTTTTCTTCTATTTCCATTAATAATATTCACCGGAGGTATACTCTTTTCTCGAGCGCTTTGCCCCTTTGCTGTCGCCTTTGTGCGCTCCTTTTCCTTTCCTCTCCCCTTTGCTGGAGATGCGTCTTAAGAGACAGCTTTCGTAGGCATAACCTGAACAGCCACCTCTGCAGAGGTCCGCAACGGTGGTGCAAGAGGTGGGATGGTAGAGGCGTCACAGGTTGTTGGTGGTGGCGAGACGGTTGTGCGTGGTTCGATGAACGTAGTAGCTTCGATATACTCCTCTGGTGGCGGAATTGGGTCTGTCCTGTAGCAGCATCAATATGCCTAGGGAAGGCCACTGTCCTGCAATAAATTATTGCTTCCCTCATCATCCCCAAGACCGACAATGCTAAC
The DNA here is from genome assembly GCA_015179035.1 of Tirmania nivea. Classification (NCBI taxonomy): domain Eukaryota; kingdom Fungi; phylum Ascomycota; class Pezizomycetes; order Pezizales; family Pezizaceae; genus Tirmania; species Tirmania nivea. The sequence continues at coordinate 127,062 of WHUY01000025.1, forward strand.
TGGCATTGTTCCTTCTCTGATCTTCCTCCCCCACCTCTTAATGAAATCGTTAATACAGTCCGATTAATCCAACAAAATTTCCTGATGGGCTCGAAAACATAGTCCCTCTATTGCTGTCGAAAAAGTCTTTGGCCTGGCGCAACGTCCGATTCGGGATGTGAGTCCATGGTGTTGGGGTTCCGGCGATGGTGACGACTTCTTTCGCTGGCTACAACGGCATGTGGTTGGTTGTTGCGTCCCAACCTTGCCCGTTGCCTATGAATGGTTGTGTGGATGTGGTAGTCTGGTTGCACGACCCACCAGTATGGATGTGGGCGCTCAGCTGCTGTTGCACCCATAGGCTAGTCTGGTTGCACGACCCACCTCCTCTGTAGCAGCGATCGCATAATTTCGTTAGCAGCTCAAGGTAACAAAACTCAGCGCGTTGGCAAATCATAGAAGTATTTACTCAATTGATTCTACCGATACATTACCCTCAGCCGCAAGAACTCAGAAATAAGAATCCTGGTTGAACTAAAAACCATGCTGCAGCTGATACGAGTTCTGTCTCAGACGTTTACCAACCACATAATGCAGTGTAACTCAGTCAGATCACGGTCTGAAAGTAGACAATCGCTGTAATTCAGTTGTCAGTACGCAATCGCTATTCAGGTTTGCCAGTACGCCCAGGGCCACCGGCAGTCAAGATCAGAAACTCCAGATTCGTTGGGTTCAAAATGACCCGGAAGAGGACACACTGGAATTTGACACTGCTGTAACTAGCACATAGTTCTCGTGCCCTACTACGATGCAAAGGTTTTCTCACTCCCTTGCGATAACGTACAGAGAAAATCCCCGCACATTGCCAAGCTCAACCCCCGTCCAGAATCCTTGCTATACTGGACAAGGGGTGCTCGATTTGGCCCTCCGTTATAACAAGGTTGAGTACCTAGGGCAAACCAGACTAACCTTGACACATAGGCCAATCCTAGAACTGGTTGTTGTAGAGGGGCAATCCCTGATCAGAGATGCACCCGACAAACCATATCCAAAGGGTCGAAAATTGTTTTGTATACATATGTTCCACCGCTTCCAGCTGAGCCTCAGCTGCTTGTCCCGATCTCGTCACCTTTATCCAGTGCTATAATCGTGCTGACACCATCTATTAATCCATGAAATCGGCTCCTAGCAAAGCTTTTTCGCCCCGAGGCATACGCTAGGAGTGTTTCTGAAACGGTATTACCTGTACTGCTTGAATATAGCGAATACTCTCCTACCTTTGATGTACCCTAGAGCATGCTGCATGCGCATGTGGTGTGTAGGTTTCAGTCGTGTACTCGTGATTTTGCTTCTTTGTAACGAACGCAACGGGAATGACAACTCATTCAGCCGCACTCCTGGTGGGAGAGATAAGCCCTCTATTGTGAAGCTGCCGTAACCCAACATCCTTCGCCAACTTCCTCACCAACGCAATAAAATTCATATCATAGCTATTCTGTTTTCCTGTGTACCAGAATTCCAACACAATTCTTGATTGTCTTCACAAAGGCGATGGGAAAGTTAAAGCAGAAATTCCGGGAATGGTTTCGGAAACCGGATTCATCTCGGAATATCGGTTCCAGAGATATTTCCACAGCGAATTCGTCCACCTCACTGGTTCCGGAGTTGAGTGATATAGGCATGCCTGGAGGAAAGTCCGCAGCAGCTACCACACCTACAACGGACCCGCTTCGAATGTTACTGGAGTCAGGAAAGGCAAGTAATGCAGCTGAACAAATGGCTGCGACGGAGAATTTTGTAGCTACTTCCGCTGCCAATTTATCCAGCGCCTCATTGCCTACGGGGGTGAGTGGTGCAGATAAACCAGGAGTAGCACCACCAACCATCACAATCACAACTCCAACACAAATGAAAACGCCGCCACAAAGCGGAACCGAATTACCCAGCCCGGATCTGTCTGAACAAAAAGCCGCCACGGCGAAAGATAGTGACACCCCGCTTGCAGTTGAAGTCGAATGTGAGCCAACGCTTTCACCAGCTACAAACATCACAACAATTCCATCATTGTGGAACAAAGCTGCCAATGACCCCAGCCTGTCCTCGCAAGAGCTCGAAGCACTTGCAAAGATTGGAATTGATAACAACATCATCAAGATCTCATCAGACTTGGAGACGGATGTGCAAGACATCGTGAACAAGAAAAAGGGAAAGGAATGGAAGATTAAGTTCTTGGGTGACGATATTGTGCTATGTCATGTTGGGTTGAAAATTCTTCATTGGGTGAATAGATTCAAGGAGATTGGGGATATCATTGTGCAATTCGATCCTGGCCATGCTGCGCTACCCTGGGCAGGATTCCGATTTCTTCTTAAGGTTGAGCTCACGCTCCCCCAACACTGAAACTGAATACCGAGCTTACAATCATAACCATAGATTTGTTTAGCTAAACAGGAAACGGTGGATACAATCTTGATTGGGCTTGAAAAGATTGCACCCCTAATTGACCGATGCACGGTATACGAGTTTTTTTACCTCCATGTCGATAATACAGCATCACAAAATCTGGAGAAATCGATACTCCGCCTCTACATCAAAATTTTGAAATTTCTAGTCCAAGCTATCCAGAGGTTGAATGGTAGGGATCTCGCTTGACAGCTCTGTGCTAGTAATAGCACTAATTGTTTCGCAGAAAATCCTATCAAAGCAGTTTTCACGACGGAAGATATCTCCGATGACCTCCGGAAAATTGAAGACTTGGGGAGGACTGTTGCACTTGATGCTGATATCACAGAAGCTCAATGTAAGATTCACTCATAAATGTTCAAGCCTGTAATGACCTATATTGTAGCTACACGCACGGGATTTGAAAGACTCCAGAAGCTCCTGGAGGATGTCCACTTGACTGTATCACCCTTTGGACCTCGACTAGACGCCATAGAGCAAAAGCTTGAAAGTACGATGCCTAATCTAAAGCTCCGAGAAGTCTATTAATACCAGGCAGGAGCTAGAAAGTCCGAAATTCTACAGTGGATTTCTGAGATCCCGTACACAGAACACCATACTCGTATTAGCGAGAGTCGTCTGGATGGCACTACTGACTGGCTTTTTAAAAGAGAGAAGTACTGGAATTGGCGAGCGACTAGTGCTTCAAAGCTATTACTGTTGCGGGGAACCCGTAAGTCCAGCTAACTCTACATCAAGATCAGTTTGCATCTGGGTTTCTATCTTACTAATCAGCACTTTATATTTATATAGCGGGAGCGGGTAAAACATATATTGCGTAAGTAATACTGATCTCTTGCTACCTACTACAAATGTGTAATACTTTTTTGTCACAGATCAAGCGTTATCGATTCATTCCTTACCACTCCTGAGAAGCTTGCATACTTCTACTGTAATCGAGCCGAGCCAAGTCGCCGAGACCCTAGAAAAATCCTGTGCACTCTTATACAGCAGCTTGTTCAGACAGACTCGGGAGAGGACGCTGGATTACTAACGCATGTTGTGGATATCTACAAGAAGCGAGAAGGGAAAGGGCAAAAGTCTGCTCAACTCAGCCTGGCAGAAGCTCGGGACTTGCTTGTTCAGATCACAGATGTTTATCCTCAGATAACAATTTGCATTGATGCAATGGACGAAGTCGATAATGATACATGAATATATCTGCTAAAGTGCCTGAACCATGTCATCCAAACATCGAAAAATGTTGTTAAGATATTTGTGACTACTCGAATGGATATGGACATTCTCAACCAGTTTGAGAATTTTCCTAGAATTGAGCTTCAACCAGATGACAACGTTAGTGACATCAATAAGTTTGTACTTGCAAAAGTACAAAGCTCAATTAAAGATCGTTTACTTCTGCATGGGGATGTATCAAATGAGGTCAAAAAAGAGATATATAATATCCTCTGTCAGCGATGCAAAGGAAAGTATGTTACTTGACTTTATACCTCTATACTTGAATTATAAGACTAATGAGATATTAAAATAGTTTTCAGCTTGCCGCCCTTCAAGTTAGTTTTCTCTGCGAAATGCAGAGTGAATCTGATATCAAGCGAAATCTGACTACTCTTCCCGATACCCTAAAGGATATATATAATGAACTCTACAATGGAATTCTTACGCAGAAAGGAACTGCTCCTCGAATTGCACTCAATGCTTTCCGGTGGATTCAATGTTCTAAAGAACCACTATCGTCCGAAACCCTGCTTGATGCAGTAACGGTTGAAGTTGATACTGCAGGGGAATTTTCTCAGATCGGGCCAGCGAGGGTGAAGCAATTATTGACAATTTGCCGCAACCTCATTATTTTAGACAAAAAGCTAAATACTTTTCGATTTGCCCATCTATCGGTAGATGAATACCTAGAGACTAAGGTCTCAAAGCTTGATTCTCATCTAGAACTCTCAAGGGTCTGCTTTTCATTGTTGTGCAGTCATACTGCTTGGAATGTGTATGACCAAGGGAAAAAAACAAGCAAAGAGGCTTATGAAGATCGGCATTTACTTCTGTATTCGGCAGTGCTTTGGCCGTGGCACTTCGCTGGTTGTGGAGAGTTTAACCGTGATCCAGCCTTGAGTAGCCTGTGGGATAAACTGATAACCCAGAATATCTATCAGCGATGGTTCCGCTATCACCGTCAATGTGTTATTCTTGATCGGTGGTCGGAAGATGATTTCTGGAGAGGACTTAGAACCATGCAGGAAAACAACTACACCCGTCTCTTTTTGGTATGCATTTTTGGACTGTATCGAGTTTTCTTGCCCATTTTAGAGTGGGAGGTACAGGATTCGCTAGCGCATGCGTCTGGGCTGGGAGAACTGGAGATTGAAAGACTACTCATCCAGATAGGAGGAACAGATGGGTCAGCTAGAACCGGCGACACACCCTTACACGGCGCCTCTGCGAACGGACACCAGGAGATCGCCAAGCTGCTTATCGAGAGAGGGGCTGATATCGCGGCTGCTGATGGATTCGGCAGCACACCCTTGCACTACGCCACTCGGAACGGACACCAGGAGATCGCCAAGCTGCTTATCGAGAGAGGGGCTGATATCGCGGCTGCTGATAGACTCGGCAGCACACCCTTGCACTACGCCACTCGGAACGGACACCAGGAGATCGCCAAGCTGCTTATCGAGAGAGGGGCTGATATCGCGGCTGCTAATGGAGGTGGCGACACACCCTTGCACTACGCCACTCGGAACGGACACCAGGAGATCGCCAAGCTGCTTATCGAGAGAGGGGCTGATATCGCGGCTGCTGATAGCGACGGCGATAGTGGCGGCCACACACCCCTGCACGTCCCCATCAGGAATCAGGAGATTGCTCTTCGTTGATAGGAAATCTTTGAGGGTGAGGCTGGATTCGAACCTACGAACGCATTAACATGCACCAAGGTGGCTCTCAACTACACCACCTACTCCCCTCCCCGCAATACTATTGCAAACCTGAGAATGAAAAACTTGGTTTCCTTTCCGAATCAGTACGCTGCAGTGCGGTTGTATTACTCAACAATAGGTAAGAGCGCTGGAATAGTATCTATATTTCTTACCTCGGGTTTCTGCGCATTTATGTCTTGGGTTATCCTCCGAAATTTTATGTCTTGGTGTTTGCAAATACTGGTACGATTGTCTAAATATTGTGTTGCACTGGTACACGTTGTTGGTGTTTGGTATCATTTTGATGTTTGGTATCACGTAATCAAAGTTCGTTAATGTCAAATCTTAGTCGCAGGAGATTTTAGACGTGTGACGGCTCCAAAGGATTGACCACCCACTGCAATACAATGCGAGCTGCATTCAGTGCAATAATTCATCGATGTGCCGAGTAGGTTGTAGGTGCACAGGCATTTAGTGCAACCACGAACTAAGTTGGCATGAGACTACAAACTGTACGGTATTATCTGTTGGGTGTGGTGCCAGAATTCCAGGAGGTTGTATGCTTGCCAGTTCCGAAAGTGGGACACCAAGTGAAGCGTACTAGATCTACATAGGGGCATTGAAGGAGTAACTCATACACTATAACTTGACTATCAATTCTTTCTAATTATTCATCCTTACTTAGTATGATTTTCATTCCTTACCACGTATGGAGCGGTTGTCAAGAGCAGTCTCTAAAATGAAGAATGGAATGGACAGTGCCAAAAATCCTGTTGGTAAATGAAGGTGCTATGAGTTCACTTTGCTTTTCGGACATCATGAGAAGATAGCACATCCGAACTGAGTTCTTGGTTTTGATGTTAATCCTTCTGATTTGGAAACGGTCGGATTTTACCAATTTATGGGATTCGGTTAAGTATTGGTACCTATTTCCTATGTGGGGAATAGATTGACAAGTGTTCAAGGGATCTTGTTCTGTCTTAGAGATCGAGGCTTTTTTTTTTGGTAAATCAGTACTCGTATTGAAGCTCTCGCTTATGACGAGGCAGCGCATCCCCTCAGGTTAAGCCTGACGGGATTATCCTACCACTGGGACGCTCCCTGCCCCGTATCTACGTACACGTGACCAGATACCCCCCGTCGAAGATATTCGCACCCCAAAAGAAAGCAAAACAAAAGAGAGTCGCCACAATCACCCCCTGACCGCTCCCGCCAGTTTCTCACACCACTCCGGGTCCTCCCATATCTGCTCCCACTCTTGTCCTTTACTATCCTCTACCCCAGGACAGCTCAGTAGGTGTGCAGCAAAATACTGACTATACGGAGTAGTTGCTGGTATTTAATTTTAATAGAAAAAATCAGAAAAATAACTTCTATTTTAAAAGGCAAAACGAGTTGCCCCAGTCCACTATACTCCGAGCGCCATCACACTACTTCTTAGGTCACCCTCGTTGTAGACTTGTGGTTTGGTGGAGATTATAGTGAACTGGAGCATTAAGGAATGAATACCCGACAACCCTGCTCCCTTATTCTTTCCAATGATATTAAGGCAATTAACTTTTTGCCTCCACTGGGATTCGAACTTGGGCCCTCAATAAGTAACCATGACCGTAAAGTAAAGTACTTACCACTGCGCCATGCCTACCGTCAGTTCATGCAAAATTCTGCAGAATTGGCTTATATATGCAGTTGCATGTACCCAAAAATGCTAGACTTTGCAGTTGAACGATTTCGTAGCATTTTGTTGGCGCTAACAGCTCGTAGCAATTTGTTGGCGCTAACAGCTCGATTGATGAATGGGTCGCGCTAACATCACCATTGCTGAGTGGGGCGCCCCAACTGTGAATAGCGCCCCTTTTGTCAATGGGTCGACCGATTGACAAATCGCCATGATTGCTGAATGGGCCAGAACAACAGCAAGACCCGCTACGGAAAACAGATGCTCTTGCTGTTGCCGGTGTCCTTCTCCGCATGTTATTAGATAAAGGTCCTTCACCTACACTCGGTGCTCTAGCGTGGGCTTTTTATATCCACTCGATGGCTAATTTATTGGGTCTCCATATGGCTGTCATTTGTGGTCCGGGGATAGAAAAGTACGTTGCACTGGCAGAGGCATTTGACGAAGTGCGGGAATCCCACTTTAAAGAGAAATACCAGCCTGAAGCTCCCAATATGACAGAAGCAACGACCCAAACGCCACCGCTCCCGGCAGAAACAGAAGCGGCAACCCAGGCACCATCACCTCCGGAAGCATTAACCAAGGTTTCAGAAATAGAGATACAGACTCCCGACCAGTCTACAACACATTCTGGACCTCAGACCTCAGCCCCCCCCTACAATAGCGACACCAGAGGTTAGACAAGCCTCCAGTTCCCAGGCTACACCCCCTCAGGCGTAGTGAGACAAAAGGCTCTGCCAACACACCCGACATCTTCGAAGGCCCCACGTGTGGAATCCAAACCGAAGATGTTTGGTACGTCTAAAACTAACACTCACAATAAAGACACTCAGATATTGGGGTTGCAGATCCTCGCGCGACACCAACAGCACACACAGAGACCCCTAAGGCAGACACGGGCTGTAGTTCTACATGCGGCCCCATCGAAGTATAAGCCTGGTCTCATGCGCCAATGGATCGAGGAAGATAATGACACTCAAGGCTTGGGAATACGCTGGTTACTGGGGGAACAAAGAAGAGTCGGGAAACTGGCTTCGTCGCTGGTTATCTACTTAGCCCACAATATATACATCACCTGTGGGACTTTACGAATTGGTAGAAGACGCTTTAGGGTTTCTGAGTATGACTGGGACAGACTATCAGGGGGGAAGGGAAAGGACAGAGGATAGTTTACTCCTACTTGCGAGCGTTTTATTTATTTATTGTTTTCATACCTGCGAAGGGACGTTGAGAGTGCGGATTTATTCTCCTACCTGCGGGCATTTTTGAGAGACGACAGCCTCACCTGCAAGCGGTTACATTTTGTTTTATAGGGTCCATTTCCCTCTCTCTGCTGGTCGTGCAGATTAACTTGTACGTACTTTGAATCCACCCGGGCTTCCGGAGTGACTCGTCATACGATCCTTAAGGTTGTGCATACGAGTACTAAGTTCAAAAAAAAAAAAATCTACAGGAGGAAAAAGCTATTGTACGGTGGATTTTTAGACTAGATGAGTGGGGGTTTCCTCCTCGTTTAGCTCATGTGAAGGAGGCTATTGCCTTGTTAAAATTTGGGCCTGAATCTATAGAGACATATCATGAGATTGGAGTACATTATATATCTCGATTCTTGAATAGCCATCTGGAAGTTGTGGTAAAAATCAATACCTCAATGGAAGCAGACAGGATGAAAGCAATTGATCCTCAAGGTATTCAAGCCCACTTTAGTCAAGTTAAAAAGTATATCTCTCAGAACTTTAAAAGACTTATGCTAATTAAATTAAATAGGCTCGAAGTCAATATGAGATTACGGATGAAAAAGGATTTCGACAGGGGGTTGCGGATCGAGCCAAGGTACTTTGCAAGCGTTTGATTAAAGGTAGAAGTGGCAAGGTTGCAAGTGATACCAACCGGGAATTAATTACCGTGGTGGAGACTATCTCAGGTGATGGTATTGTTCTCCCACCATTTGTGAATTATAAAGGGGCCGCACACTATATGGGATAGTATCAACACTTGGATGCTGTTCATTGTGCCAAGTGGAAGTTCACATATAGTGCTACTGGGTGGAATAATCAAAGCTTGTGTATGGAGTGGCTCAAGCATTTTAATATTATAACAAAAACTCATCTTCATATTCCATCACAATATAGATTTTTAATATTGGATGGATGTGAAATTCACATCCATATTGCTCTTGTGGAATATTGCATCAATGCTCGTATTATTCCATATTGTCTTCCTGCACACTCAACACATCTGCTTCAGCTATTGGATGTTGGCCTTTATAGTCCCCTACAAAAGTACTATGCTCAACGGGTTGATAAGCTGATCAGATATGGACGAATTACAGTTACTAAAGGCAACTTCCATCCAATGCTTGTTAAAGCATGCCTGCAAACCTTCATTAAAGAGAATATACTGTCAGCATGGCGAGGAGCAGGACTAATCCTGCCTAATGCCAGAGTTGTTCTTACACAACTGCCCTCATATCGAGGCTCTGAAGTACCAGCTTCTATACCCCCTCCTATACCACCAACCCTATCCAATTCCGCTGCACTGCTTCATCGAGCAAGGCAGGCAAAGCTCCTTCTTAAGAAATCCCATAATTCACATTATATGGAGCTTGCGGAGTTGATAGATTCCTTGGAAAGGTTCGCTATCAATAAGGAAAATGATCTGCAGTTGGAGTGAGATATCAATCAAAGGTGGCAAGCAGCGCAGGCTCTAAAAGCTCCTACTGATCGGAGGGAACTCAGATCTCGCTTTGGAGGCCAAGTATTAGATGGGGCGGTCTTGAAAGAGTTGTATGAAGAGCGGGAAAGAGCAGAAGCGAAAAAGCAGGAAAAGCGGAAAAGTCAGGTGGGGGGCAAGAGGCGACAGAAGGGCAAGAAGGTTATGCAGTTTGAAGATATTGATGAAGAATACCTTGATGTTGAAGAAATTGATGCGGAAGAATGGCTAGGGTTGGTTGGATTCATGGTCCTTAGATATTTCATAAATTTCCTCCTCATCTCCCAGTTTTACCATTATTTTGGCGACCCCTCGCCCCCCTGAACCCTCTACGCCCTATCCAAAGCCAACAAAAACCTCACCCAGGTATCCTGTATCCTCTCCTACTTCTCCTACCATCCGTGTAACTAGATCTAGGCACTCTTGTAGGTAGTCCGGAAGTGTTGCATATCCCTGTCGTGTTGCACTACCCCTTTACATGCTGTAAATGCCAGCGCTTGAGATTGAGTATGGCATAGCGACATTAAGCTGGACAGGATTGAAGGTGCCATGATTTAACATAGACTGAATATACATGATTGGCATGTCGGGGCTGAATATGGCAGATATTTCAAGACTGAGCATGGCGCGGATGAGCAAGATCGGGGAGGGATTGTAACGCAGACTCGATTAAGACTGAATCTGGCAGAAATAGATTTGCCAAGAGCGGACATGGTATGGAATGATTGAGCTGGCGATCTGAACTCCCCTAATGTTCTTTGTATTTGTTTGACTCGAACCACGTATTGTACAGTGCAGGTCTTGGCATGAGCCTAGCGGAGTCGAACCAGACTCGTGCAGCTGTGGATATATTGATCAGCAGCCATCCATCTTCACGGCTGTCCTCTTGGAGCTACAAAAGCACGACCTTCACCCTCACAGCAATCGACCGCTCCCATTTTGACCCAGTTTTACAGCCGAAGGTACTCATAACCACATTCCAGGGGAAAAGCAATGCCACTCGGTCCCGGTTGTGCCACAGCTAGCGCTCCTGCTCCGTCGGGCCCGCCACAGTCTATGGATGTCGATGCTGACTATGCCACTACACCGACCCATGATTTGCCGAACGAAACCGAACGGGATCTCCGTGCACGAACACTCAGCACCCTCCTGTATGCTCTTCGCGCCATTGACCCCACTTTCATCAAGAACCTCGTCCGCTCTAGAATTAATCCTGAGCTGGCCGCCACTCGGGATCTACCCGTTGACATCCTCAGCCTCGATGACGACCTTGGCTTTGACGATGTGGTCCCTACTCCGGTCAGCACGGGTAAGCACAGCACAGATCACAAGTTGCTGATGCACCTCAACTGTGTTGCTAAGCTCCTTGTTCGAGAACATGAAATTGTTGGCGTCCTCTCGAAACGTTCTGGTCCTGGTGCGCGCCTTAGTATGGTGTTTACTACAGACAGCGGCTCGAGCGAAGACTCCGACACAAATCATGCTACCATACAAGCTCAAAATCATAGCTATATTTTCTCACGGAATCCCCGGAGCACCGCTTCCCCCCCACCGGCAACCCGCAAAGTACTTAACACCATAACTGACATGATGGCATCTGTACCTATAGCTGAAGATCCCTTTCCCTTGGAGGCACTCTCGCTCGTCTCCACTAAGGAAGAAATGAATCTATATCTATATCACCACTCCTATGTCCCGTTTGCAATGCATGTTGCCTCTATTGAACACTTGTTCAATGAATTAATTCTCGCCGCAAAGGCGTATGAGGGCCGTACTGGTAGCAACCGGCAGGAACTTTCCTCGTATTATATCTTACGCAAGAATCTCCTTGCTCGATATATTACATTCCGGTCTGTGGGAAAAATGCATCGCCGCTTCGAATCCCCAACATTCCAGCGGTTCTTCAAGATACTCCAGAGCCTAATCCAAGCGGACGTTTTTTCGGCTGTTGGCTGCCATGCGGAGCAAGAAGACTATAAGTTAACAAAGATAGAAAAAGTAACATTTAACTCTATTCTCCATTTGCCTGAGTTTTCCATCCACGAGTTCCTGGAGTTAAATTAATCCAAAAGGCACTATTGCCTTTATAAAAATATAATGGGAGTTTCACCTGCTACTCCTCCGCATTCTTGATCTTGCCCAGGCCAAAATATCTACCCTCTACAAGAGCCTAACCTCAGAGAGTACCCCATTTGACGAGTTCACCAAGCAACTATCTTCTGCGCGAAAAATCATGCATTGCCTTAATAATCTAGTTCACCAGTCTCCCCTTGCACAGCTGCATATCCAATCACTTGAGCCACTCCTTTGCAATACAATTACTACTAATACAATAAAAGAGGACGAGGAGCCAGACGATGATGCACTGGAACTGATAGGTGCGCATCAAGAAGAGCGCGTGGGTAGGGAAACACTCTCCTTGGTGGTGACGTTTCAGAGCTCCCTTGATGTCGTAGCGAGGCTTGAAGTGCTTCCAAAGCAAAAAGTCAGCTTTTCATATTATGATGCGCTGCAGGACTTGGATAAGGAAGAGGCTGGCAGGAAAACAGAATTACATGACTGGACGGGTGTTATAAAGAGTATATTTCCTGCTAAATCTCTGGCTGCCACCTCGACTACAAACCCAAGCGGCACTAAGATGGGCGATGATGATACCAGTTGCAATGTGGATAATGATGATGATGCCTTTAGCGATGATGATGATGGACCAATCATAGCAGACGAGGTCATTGCTGCAATGGCATCCTACGGTGCAGCCCGCAAGACAAGGAACACTTTTATCCTACGTAGTTCCAAGGGCGGGTATTCCTTCCTCGGCTGTTGTCACCCTGAGGCCACCCTAGCCACAATGCGGTTCCTTTCCATGTCGCCCTCTTCCGGTTACTCTCAACCTCCCGATAGCATACTCGCTCCATTTCGTAACACATACCTCAGGATCGGTGTCTCTAAACGCTGCTGCCCTATCTGTGCTCTTCTCATCTCCCTCCTCCTCTCCACCCATACTTCATCAACATCTGGAGCACTCTCAAGCAACCCCAGCAAGACTAAGATAATTTTTTCCTATCACCAAAATATCTACCCAACAGCACTTCCACGGTTCCTACCTGAAAAAGTGGCAGTAGATGTGTTGACTGTGATGGAGGAGGGAGTGAGGCGAGTAGGGGAGGTATTAGTCAGGATGGCAAGGGAGGACAAGAAGAGCAAGAAGAGGAGGGGCAGTTTCCGGAGTGTCAATAGTGGGGATTCAAAGGGGGAGAGTCCGACAAGGAGTGAAGGAGAGGGCGATACGGAGGCTGACGGGTTGGGTGATAGGGAAGGGGAAGCGGGCGAGCAGTGGCAGGACGAACCTAATGTGGATGAAGAGTTTATGACAGCTGGGTTAGAGCAGGGATCGGAGGAGGAGTAGAGGAAGGTGTGATTGGCATATAGTTTCCTGGATGGTTAAGTCCTTTTTTTTTTTTTTGGTAAATTAGTACTCGTATTGAAGCTTCTCGCTTATGACGAGGCAGCGCATCCCCAGGTTAAGCCTGACGGGATTATCCAACCACTGGGCCGCTCCCTGCCCCGTATCTACGTACATGACCAGATACCCCCCTTTAGGAAATAACCAATATCGCTCTCATGCCCGTAGGAATCGCCAAGAAAAAACCCAACAATTCATGGTAGCGCATCTAGTACATATACCCGTCCACTTCCCTCACAGACAGGGCATCCCCTCTCTCCTCCCTCACACAGCCCGCAAGTCTCATCGGTGGTAGTTGACCTGGTGAGTGATGCTGCTCTTTGTTTCCCTTTCCCCTCTCTTCCTCTGCTGTCAGACGGTTCCAATCATATCTTGTGGTGCGGAAGAATTTTCTTCCCATATATAGTCTACCTACCTCCTTCGCCGACCTTGTATAGACCACCAGAGAGGATGCCACCTTCTCCGGTTCATGTTGTTTCAATAACCACCTAATTCCCATGACTTCCACACCTTTATTATCCTCCTCAATCCATCTTCTCATTTGCCCCGGCTTGTACCTAGTTGGTACTCCATGCATGACTACCGCTTGTGCTCTGACCAAGGATGCTAAGGGTATTGGAAGTGCCAGCTTTGGAGACACAGGGGGATTAGTATTTCCTTGTTTCCCTTCCTTTGCCCCTTCCTTCTAGCTTTACCCGGAGTTGTCTCCCTGCTCCTATACCCACTATCTAATTCACTATCTTCCTCTTCATATGCGCTCAGGTCCTCATAGACCGCCAACTGGTCACCGATGTAATTTCTCCCTGCGTGTTATCTCTGGGTACTTCCGGCGATAGCGACACTGCTTGTACTGCTACCTCCGCATATGTCTTCCCTGTCGAGGATGTCGCTCCCATTGCTGCTTCTTTCTGTCACGGCCCTGACCCCATAGGCTCGATCGCGGTGTGCAGGAGAGTCAGGCACATGCAGGAAGCACTGCATGGATGCACAGGATTGCACAAGGTAGGACACGAAGGAATAACCCTCGGGTAGTAGCGGAAGGCAAGGAGGATTAGGAGGCAACAGTGGCATCGGAATAGGTATATATATATAGCTGGCTATTTCCCTCTCTCCTTCTCTCCTTCCCCTTCACGCAACGTCTTGTAATCTAGTCGCACTAAATACATTCCGTTCCTCCTTGGCTCTCTCGTCCTTGTCATAGTCTTTGGTCATAGCAGCGCTCCCTGGGGCCCGTCCACAGCCCTTGTCACAGACCCGCCGTTACAGCCCCGTATTGCCGCTGATAGTGTTCTAAAAAAAACGTGTTCTGTATCTAAAAATCTTCACCGACTTGCATTTGTAACTACTCTCAGTAGTAGCGAGTGTGCGAATCATGCTAGAACTGGTATGACTGTTACCAATGGCATTCAAGGGCGTGTGAGTAGAACAGTAAGACAGTTGAACAGCAAGCAAGTTGAACAGTAGACGAGCTGAACAGCAGGTGAGCTGAACGGTTGAATAGCAAGCGAGCTGAACAGCAAGCGGGTTGAACAGTAGGAAAATTGAATAGGAGTTCAATAGCAAGGAGTTCAGACTATGAATCGTACGAAACCTAGTATGACTGTTAGCAAGTGTATAGGACAGCGAGGGAGTTGGAATACCTAGACGATGAGAAGGGATGCTGGTAGCAGAATAGCTAGGCAACGAGTATGAGAGTGGTATGGAACTGGTGATTGGTAGCAGGAGTATCAAGCAGCGAAGGAGCGGAATGCCAAGGCCATGGGTCTAAAAGCAGAGGCAGAATATTCGAAGGAATAGCAACATACGTTTATCTCAAGAAGTCAGATGCAAGGTAAAATTGCGTCGGACACTATTTTGTGTACGGCAAGTCGTGTCGGGATGGAGGTTATACAGCCAGACTACGTCGGGATTACAGTGAAGTCCCGTTATAAGAAACCCCCTCGGGACCGGCCGGGGGTTTCTTATATCGGGATATATACATAAAAAAGTAAGAAATGTCCGAGCGAGGCCCCCCAAAAAACAGTAATCGTTGTTTGCTGTTTTCTGCCTCGCGCGATGCCTTGTAACCCCTCAATATCCCGCTCCTTTTGACTCCATGCCTGGCGAGTTTGAATCTCCTTGGGTGGCATTGTTGGCTTGGGTATAGAGGACTTGTAGAAGAGTAACAAAATGACAATTGATCAGAATTGACTGGGTATAGATGTGTAAAATAAGACCCCAAATGTTGCAGTTGGATGTGTACTAGTGATAAAACGATTCGCACAATATGGTTGTTACTGGGGGGTAATATCTACGGCTCAACTCGTTATAAGAAACTAAATAAGGCCGGACCGGAGCACTGTTTCTTATAACGGGAGGTTTCTTATAACGGGGGTTTCTTATAACGGGACTTCACTGTAGGTTTGTTTTTGATGTATGTCAGGATGGCCAGGACGAAAGCCCGCGTCAGGCAGTTTAGCTTGAGTATCTGGATGTCATTTTTTTTTTTTACTGGTGAGTATCAATTCATACAAGCATCTCTCTCTCGCGTTCATGGTGAAGTCTCCTTAGTTGGACCTATCTGATTCACGCTGTCGCATTCCTGTCGTCAGGATATCAATAATCTCCCATAGTCCGTGCACAATTGATGTATGGGCCGGCCCAACCGTCAATGTTGGCCCATTGGCCAATTGAACATTGTATTGAGTAGGGATGCTAGTATATTGTACAAAGTACGGACAGTGAACGCATTATTCATGAAAGCACAAAGCTAGGAGGCATACAAACCAAAAAAAAAAAGAAGAAGAAACTACAGTAACTTGGGTTCTGCTTCTGCCAGTCCGCTGCTGCACATTAGATATTAAATGAAATACTACCGCCGGGTTTCCTTTGGGTATCAGCCGTGACCTTCTTTGGCCACCATCCGAGGTCCCCAATCCGTTTCAACTCCTTCACATTGCCTTGCAACGCCTCTGTCCAGATTCTGCCCCATATGCTACTTAAGGCTAATTCTTTGTGAAGGTTCAACAGCTCTTCTATTTCTGCTTTGGACCCTGAATCTTGTAACTTGTGTGCCGGAAACTCTTTAAACTGCACCGGAAATAGTATTGCTAATACTAATAGCACAAACGCTCCTAAGTCATGTGCCGCCTTTGGTTCGTACCATATATTCTGAATCATTGGATTCCTTCCATTTTCATACTCTTTCAAAGCCAGCTTTAGCACTTCTGATGGGAGGCAAATCAATCCACCACCGTAGGTTGTTAATTTTACCTTTTGGGTGCCACCCTGTGTATCAGACTGGAGTAGAAATGCACAGTCGAAGTCGATGATTACCGGTTGTTTTGTAATATGGTCAATAATGACATTGGCAGGACGAATGTCTCGGTGAATGACTCGAGCTGTATTGTGAAGCCAATTCAGGCCATCAAGTAAGGTATCAATTGCATCTTGAAAGTGGGCCGGAGTTTTAAACGCAGCAAGTTCAAACTTTCGGCCTACAGGGGCGATCCCAAACTGTATCCGAGGAAGAGGTGGGTCCGAATTCTCGTCTAAACTTTCATAATAATCGTCTCCTGCGCTAATTGCCGGATCCCAAACGAGCTTGACGATACTACATGGTGCGTTGTTCACCTTGCTGCATGCCGCTAGATGTCGAAGTATCTTGAGCTCTTGCTTGTGGTAGGCCATTGGTGGACTGAGCTTAGAATATTTGACAACCATTTTCTTCGTTACATTATCCGGGATATAGAATTCACCTAGGGTCCACTTTTCACTACCGGAAATGATATCTTGAATATCCCCTAATTCCTTTGCAAAGTGCAAGGGTGGGGGACAAAGATCCTCTGTACTAGTAACATCCCGAAGATAGTTCATTACTGCAGCCCATTCCATGTGGGTATATTTGATAATTGTATGTTGCAGGTTCCCTGATATCTGCTTTCCGCGTTGAATCTCAATCAAGATATTCTCCTTCATATTCGTAAGAAAGCCCCAGAACCTGGTTCGACTGGTCTGGGCGTGCATGAGAGTGAGAATGTAATCCTTTACCTGCCCTAAGTGTGCTGCTGTTTCCAGGAGTTCTGCAGGCCGTTTGGCTTCAATGATACCATAACACAAATGTGTATGTGCACGGATACTTCTCACAAGACATATGGATATATCTGGTGACTCACCACCTAGGTATTTGCTTTTTGAGGTATCATAGCAATTGATATTGGGCACAAAGGTGTTCACCGCATCCTGAATTGGCCCGTAGCACTCTATCTCTGTGGCGTTCGGCCTAGAGAGTATATTCTCGAAGCTCTTCTCGAGCTGTTCCTTCTCGTCTGACGATAATTCATTACTCTTCTTCAGTGTAGGTCGGACCTGGATGATAACGGGATCCTTTTCCCAACTCATTGCGCGGGAAACGGAACCCCCACGTGGATTGAATTTGTCCTGGTTGGATGTAGATCTCCAACGGGTGATAGACTCTTCAAGATCTATAGTGCGCTTTTCAGCATATTGGGACCTTTGCTTAAGGTTTTCTTTCTCAGCTTGGTAGAGGTCTTTGTCATGTTTGGCATTTATGTGCTGCTGGTTGAGTTGGTTTTCGAGATCGACCTTTTCTTTCTCCCATGTGTGGGCAAGGTCGTCCTTTTCTCTCTCCCATGTGTGGGAAAGGTCGTCCTTTTCTCTCTCCCATTTGTGGGCAAGCTCGGTCTTTTCTTTTTCAAGGTCGACCTTTTCTCTCTCCCATTTGTGGGCAAGCTCGGTCTTTGCTTTTTCAAGGTCGACCTTTTCTCTCTCCCATTTGTGGGCAAGCTCGGTCTTTTCTTTTTCAAGGTCGACCTTTTCTCTCTCCCATTTGTGGGCAAGCTCGGTCTTTTCTTTTTCAAGGTCGACCTTTTCTTTCTCCCATGTGTGGGCAAGGTCGTCCTTTTCTCTCTCCCATTTGTGGGAAAGGTCGTCCTTTTCTCTCTCCCATTTGTGGGCAAGCTCGGTCTTTTCTTTTTCAAGGTCGACCTTTTCTTTTTCAAGGTCGACCTTTTCTTTTTCAAGGTCGACCTTTTCTTTGTCACATTGCGCCTGCCACTCCATGCAGACACCCTTCACGACTGCCCGGCACCTATCCTCAATCTGTCAACATCTGTTAGCATATATCAATAAAAGGGTTCGCTACGTTGTCCTTAAATATTGCCACGCTAACATTTCCCTCGGTCAACCGATCTTACGTACCCTTATTAATAGCCGTCTCAACCCTTTCTCCGCGTGTAATCCACGTTCAACAACATAAACTAAATAGGTATGATCAGCATGTGAGATATCAGGATGATTAGGCATTTGGGAGAATGGAATCTCACATAGCTCATAGACCTCCTCTAGAAGTACGTGGTCAAAGAAGCGTTCCTTCATGTAAGGGTCTGTAGAGGGTCCTAGCAATTCCTCTAATATCCCCGCGGGTACATCTCCGAAGGAATCAACAGGTCGGTGTCTGGGCTGTGGGAGTGCATCGCGTTGTAAGAGTGCGTTGGAGTATTTACTAATTTTGACGTCCTCGAGTTTGGCGGAGATGGTTGCGATATCGGTTGGGGAAATGTTTGTTGGCTGTTGGAGGAGCGGGGTCACGCACGCCGATGAAGTTCCAGGGGGCGTAGGTAGCACGTTACAGTATGGTAAAACTTGTGGCGGGGAAGCAGGGTCAGCAGGAGAATGGGGTTCCATCTCCCTGGAGGCTGTTGTAGTTGTGTTGGTCTAAGAGGGCTGCAGACAACGTATTTGGTGTTGTGTGGTTGTTGTTGTGGTGGTGGTGTGGTCTTGATGTTGTGGTGGTGTTGTGTGGTTGTTGTGGTGGTGGTGGTGTGGTCTTGATGTTGTGGTGGTGTTGTGTTGTGTTGTTTGGGGTCGAGCGGATTTTGTGTTGAGGCGGTGCCCGCCAGACTATTGGTATTGGCAAGGCAGCCCAAGCCCGCCCCACCGCAGTCACGCCTCTACTTACTTACAGGGCTTTTTTGAAAAAAAAAATTCTAATTTTTGATTTTTGATTTTTTTTCTAAAAAATATTTTAATTAAATCATTGCTCGTATTGAAGCAGCTAAACCCACCACCATGCCCGGCCCAAACGCAGCGGTCAACGGAACGAAAACCGGCACCGGCAACACGGTGATTTTCCACCCAATCCCTACAGAACTGGCGACAGGGACAACGGGTCGCCGTCGTCAACTGCACATATTACCACGCCCGGGATGGGGAGTAGAGGGCCACACAATCAACGAAGCTTGAGCACGAGGGGAGAGCCAATTCTCCGAGGATCGATCCAAAAACGAAGGCCCGCTCCCGGCGTTCTAACTGGCATCACCCAATATACTAATCGCCGCCCTTGATCCACAGGAAGAACAACTAGGATGGTCAATGCGGGTGATGCCACACACACAAGACCGGCAAGTCGGGTGCAATCCCTCCAACTCACTCATGCCGGTAGCCCCTTACCCGCAATCGCACCCACCGCATCCACTATCATCCATCCCTGGCATGAGGATCACCACCGGGATGTGGATCAATTTGCTTCTAGATACATTGGGAGCGAAATCTAGTTACAGTTGATACCTTCCGCTCCCACTATCACTCCTTCGCTGTCATCGTTGACTCCGGCTGCCGCTTTTCCACCGCCATCATTGACCAAATTTTGTCTGGCACTTCTCCTCCTCCGTGGTTGCGACTGTCCCATCCTCTGCTGTAAGACCCTGCATCTTGGCTTGATGTTGAATGGGATTCTCGCTACCCTCCCGATATCCCAGATGCCCTTCCCCTCTGAGGCCTACTATATCCACGTCTCCGCTTTTGCCTCTCTTACTCTCCTTGCTAACTCCCGTCTTGCCTCCTTCGACCTCCTCCCTTTTCTCCTTAACTATTTCCACCTTTTCTACCTCCACCTCTTACTCCTGCCTGTCAGTCGTGCCTCTCCTGTCCACTCCTCTACGAGTTTTCTCTTAAGTTCTTCATATGCCTCCCCGAATTTCGTACATACTAGCCTCGTGGGGTGTTGAATTGAGATAATCGGTCGATTGATGGGAGAGCGCAATCTGCTGCAGGAAGACATCGGTCGATGGAAGGATTAATCGCACGATGGCGATTGAGAGGAAATGGGTATTTAAGGCACTGGGATTTTTTTTTTTTTTTTGGTAAATCAGTACTTGCATTGAAGCATCTCGCTTATGGCAAGGCAGCGCATCCCCCAGGTTAAGACGCTGTATTTTCTCCATTATCATTATCTCCTTTAGCTAGCAAGCGAATATACTCTTGTCTTCACTCCGAAGAGTGCGCGACGAAGAAGCGAACTTCTTCATGGGGTTCTCTTTTTCTTTGAGGACATACTGCTCTACTACCACCCCCCCCGACCTTGACCCTTACCATGCAGTGGTCGAAGTTTGATTTCCATGCCTCTGTCAATCTCCCCCTTGTCCCTGAAGTTAGAACTTACTCGATGGTATATGTCTATTGACCCAGTCATATGTATATTCCTCAACTGCGATGTCCATCCATTCACCTCTCTCTATGCACTCCTCTAGTATCGCTCGCTTCCTCCTATTGCAGCAATTTAGCTCTCCTATTATTATTATTATTTTTTTTTGGTAAATCAGTACTCGTATTGAAGCTTCTCGCTTATGACGAGGCAACGCATCCCCAGGTTAAGCCTGACGGGATTATCCAACCACTGGGCCGCTCCCTGCCCCATAACTACGTACATGACCAGATACCCCCTTTAGGAAAAACACAAAATCACCACCCCCCGCTCAAGTGAAAAACCACACAAAGATTCCATCTGCTCCCACCTGTCTCAAAAATTCTGATACCAGTAGGAATTGCCAAGGATGTCTGCGCACAAGTAGAAAAACCAAAAGAATCATGGCAGCGCATCTAGTACAAATACCCGTCCACTTCCCTCACAGACAGGGCATGCCCTCTCTCCTCCCTCAAACAGCCAGCAAGACTCATCAGTAGTAGTTGACCTGGTAGGTGATACTGCTCCGGTAAGTGATGTTGCTCTTTGCCTCCCTTTCTTCTCTCTTCCACTGCTGCTCAGACGGTTCCAATCATATCTGGTGGTGCGGAAGAATCTTCTTCCCATACATAGGCTCCTACCTCCTCCGCTGACCTTGTGTAGACCACCAGAGAGGATGCCACCTTCTCTGGTTCATGTTGTTTCAATAACCACCTAATTCCCATGACTTCCACACTGTCATTATCTTCCTCAATCCATCTTCTCATTTGCCCTAGCTTATACCTAGTTGGTACCCCGTGCATGACTACCGCTTGTGCCCTAACCGAGGATGCTGAGGGTGTCGGAGGTGCCAGCTTTGGAGATACAGGGGGGTTAGTGCTCCCTTGTTTCCTCCTCCTCTGCCTCTTCCTCCTAGTTTTACCCGGAGTTGCCTCTCTACTCCTATACCCGCTGTCTAGTTCACTGTCTTCCTCTTCATACGCGCTCAGGTCCTCATAGACCTGCCAACTGGTCACTGATATTGTTTCCCCCTGTGTGTTATCCATGGGTACTTCCGGCAATAGTGACACTGCTTGTACTGCTGCCTCTGCATATGTCTTCCCTGTCGATGATGTCGCTTCCATGGCTACCTCTTTTCCAGACACTGGTGGAGACGGATCGATCGCTACGTCTCGTATGGTTGGTGGAGATGGATATGTATCCGTTTGTGTTCCTTCGTTGGTTCTCTCCTGTGTATTTTCCTCCTGGTCTAGTGGCACTGCTTGTACTGCTACCTCCGCATACATCTTTCCAGATGAGGGTGGGGGTAGATCGGTCACTGTCTGTGTCCCTTTATACTCTGGTGGTAGCGACTCGTTGGAAATAATACTGTCCGCCTTTACTATAGCATCCAGGAAGGCCTCCCATCTAACCCCCTCATTCCTATAGGTATCTGATATACTCGTCCAGATCGCGTTGGACCGTAATTCCCTTGTATCCTCCAAAAGGTCCTGCTGCCCCCTTCTCTTGAATTCCCATTCCCATGTCTGTGTTGACGCTGTCACTGATGTTGCTGGAGCCTCTATCTTTTCCTCCGTCTGTGTCGATACTGTCACTTGTATCAATGGAGCTCCCGTCTTTTCTTCTCCCGGCTGTAGCTCCCTCTCAAACTCGAAAATGCTGTATCCTGCTGTTCCGGCTCCCGAGAGTGCGTCAAGTAGTAGCCTAGCTGCTCTAACCGCCGCGCTGGCTGTCTCATCCCTATCTCGAGTGTCCATTAACCAGATTGCCAAACCTTTCATAAGCTGTTCTGCCGCTCCGACAAACATCTTCTGTGCCATTCCTCCTCTGTGGATCGCCATTTGTGGACACCTCTGACCGCAGTCGCTACAACGTGACCGGCGGTGCCGCCATGACTGCCTTTCCCTTCCCCTTTCCCTTGTTCGGCATGCCGTAACGGGGCAGGGAGCGGCCCAGTGGTTGGACAATTCCTCCAGGCTTAACCTGAGGGAATGCGCTGCCTCGTCATAAGCGAGAAGCTTCAATACGAGTACTGATTTACCAAAAAAAAAAAAAACTTCATAGCCTCAATAGGTATCGGCATCCGTAACCATCCAATCCAGGTGTTATTTGCCCTGGAGACATGTTGTTTTCAGCTGAGATGCCCTGGTGTCACGGGGCCCTAACCCCATAGGCTCGATCAAGGGGCACAGGAGGGATGGGTGCATGTAGGAAGAACCACAGGAATTCACAGGAGTGCACAAAGTAGGGTAACGAGGGAACAGCCCTCGGGACCAATGGGTAGCAACGGGTGGCAAAGGATTGGATGACAACGAGTGGTCATTGGAATGGATATATAAGGCAGACTATTTCCTGTACTTCCTGTCCTCTCATTCTCTTCACGCAACGTCCTGTATCTTTGCCGTGCTAAATACTATTCGTTCCTCCTTGAACCTTTCTCCCTGTCATAAGCCTTTGGTCACAGTAGCGCTCCCTGGAGCCCGTCCATAGCCCTTGCCATAGTCCTGCCGTTACACCTGGGGACATGTCGTTTTCGAAAGAGCAGAGCGCTCGCGTTCACAACGCTCGCAAATCCTTATTTCTCCTACTGCCCGAATCTTTGTCCCAATTCCAGCCTCCTCACAAATTGTACACTCCCCCAATTGAGGATCTGCTATTGATTTGGCGAAATCCTCCAAAGTGCTCGCATACGAAGCGAATTCTCGTTGCCGGCGGAGACGGAGAGGGAGAGGAGCAGAAGCACGGTGAGGAGGAGGCAAACTGTGGGTAAGAGGAGACGGATGAGAATGCAGGAGATGTTCAAAACTTGAGGAAGTTTGCCGGCCACGGGAAGGCGTTACTGATCCTGGTCTTGGTATATTCCTTTCTGTTCGTCTCACTGACACATGGGAAGTATCGTCCTCAGCTCTCAAGCTCTGCCCTCTCAAGCTCTCTTCCCTCTATCTCTCTATCTCAAGCTCTGCTGTCCCAAAGTCTCCTCTTTCTTCGCTGCAAATCGGTTAGTTAGACCAATATACTACAAATTTTATATGGATCCTCACCATCATCTTCACAATTCTCTTGCTCCTACACGGATTGCATGTCTTCATAGGTAGGCTATCCTGAGATAGTGTCCAGAGAGCTGGGTCGTATTTACGATAACAACGGGCGCAGCAGATTGGATCCATGAGTAGATGTCGGATACGGTAGGGGTGGATATTTGATTGCTAGCAAGAAGAGCTGTAAAGTAATCAAGCAAGCTGCACATCAACGTACAGAACAGGGATGTCACGTGCAAAACGTCACGCGACCTGACAAGCTTGGTCGCGCCAAGTAATCGGAGTCTACCAAACAAAATATCATAGTCTGGTTGGCACAAGCCTCTCGTAGAGACAAACAATTTTTTTTTTTTTTTTTAACTCAGTACTCGTATGCACAATCTTAAGGGTCGTATGACGAGCCACCCGGATACCCGGGTAGAGACAAACAAAATAACGTACACTTCGTTCCAGTTTCCGAGAATTACGTAAATTGCATTAAAACTACCACGAGCGGCATAGGTTGGCACCTGAGTGCCACGGAAGGCACAGTACCTATGCCTGCAGTGGCCGGCCGTGCCCGCCGTAGCAGGCGTGGCCTCAGGTATGCCTGCCACGCCAGGCCGATTACAACGAGGGGCTAAGAACATATACTCTCGATATCAGAATATTCGATAATCGATATAAGGATATATTAGACATAAGAATAGATTTGATAGAGGAATATTCTTATTTTCTAGGGCGTGTGTACTAGTATATTCGCGCATTACCACAACATACCGACATAAACTATGCCTGCTAGCGGGGTTAAACAAACCCAAATTACCACCATTTTCACCCGCTGCCGCTGCGTCTACTCCTCTTATTTCGCCCGTAGCTAGCATAAACCTGGAACCATAAGATGACAGGAACACTGATATAACATTTGTTAGCGGGGCCGTAGACCTAGTTGAGGATGATGATAGCCTACAACCTGCCCTAGCTACCAAATTTCTCAGTTTCCCGCTAGCTTCCAATACTTTGTAACGAGTCATGCATTACAGGACTTGTGAAGTACAGGTATTTTCTTCCTGCCGTAGTAACAAAGGTACTAATACGGGGCAGGGAGCCGCCCGGTGGTTGGACAATCCTGTCAGGCTTAACCGGGGGGGGTGCGCTGCCTCACGAGATGCTTCAATGCGAGTACTGATTACCAAAAAAAAAAAAGGTACTAGTAAGTGAAATAACACATTACATTACATTAGTGCACTAGGTTTGGAAGAGCTCCCGTGAAGCAGTATAAGTACACTATTGAGAAAGGTCGAAGCATTGTGTGAAAGGGTTTGTGAACTATCATGCCTTCAGGCTGAAGCTGAATAGTAGTTGACATTGCAATGGTGAAGTTGGAGGAGAGGAACAACGCAGTTATTACGGCCTGAACGTCGATACAAAAGTTAAAGGTCTTTACGAGGACAAACTTGCTTCAGTGGACACCCCCGTAGACTCATTGGCCCCCCGGGTCCCTGGTCTCGCGGTTTTCTGCCAACTCCTCTTTTTCCAGGACATCATCCTCCGGTACGAAAGGTGTCGGACTTCTCAGAGACTGTCTTCTCTCAATTCTCCTTGTCCTCTTATCCCTCTCCTCTTCCCTCTTCCTTTTCATCTCTCCTCTCCTAATTGACGTCCTCCACGCCTCCAACTCCCTCTTCATCACGCTCCCCGCGCGGTCCTCCGCCCTCTGCTACCTCATTTCCGGTAACGCTCCCTCAGTGGTTTTTTTTTTTTTGAACTCAGTACTCGTATGCACAACCTTAAGGGTCGTATGACAAGCCACACCGGAAGCCCGGGTGGATTTAAGCGCACCACCCTCCACTACCAAGGCCCATTTGGGCCTAGTCTCATGAATCCTTCACTGACTAACTAAGCACGGGGAAACCTTCCTTGAGGACCAAACCCGTGCTCCTTGGCTGTTAGGAAATCTCTTGGGGAGAGGCAGGTACCTACTAACGCTAATGCGTTCGCCAAGGTGGCTCCCAACTACCCCAACTACACCACCTACTCTCCCGCTCCCTCAGTGGTAAACAATGCTTGCTACGTCTTCCATGGCAAAGACAATCTCCTTGTGGGCATAGGGCTGGAGAGCAGTGGGTATGATGGTAAGTATTTCCTGGGGGATTGCTCGGTTGGTGTCAATGGCAACCGAAGTCGGGAGGAGCCCATATAGAGATGCAATTGGCAGGCGGAGTTCATGAGCTGAAGTAGAGGATAATGGAGCATAGACTCCATTTTGAAGGAATGTTTTCTGCCAGATACATTTGAGGAGATATCCTCGGGTTGGGGCAGAGTCGCATCGGGGATGTTCGTTATCGCTAGTGCTACTGTAGTCCTCTCCAGATAGACTCGAGACAGGGAATTCCCAGATGTCGTGGCCGTCAGGCGTATCCTATCGCTTGCGTTTCCGTTGATTGTAATAATCTAACCATATGTACTTCCTTCTGCTTATCTAGCAGCCACATCTCTGCACGTTCCATCAGGGAAGGTAGGGATCGACTCGTACGCCTGGGCACGAGACGTCTCGTCATTTACCAGGCAAGTCTCGAGACAGTCTCGTAAGTCTCGAGACTTTTGCCAATGCACCCAAGATAATTGTATTCGAACTCATGAGCTAGATACCTAATCATCATCATCTTCGCCTTCAATTTCCAGATCCCCTTCCGTTCCCTCTTCCACCAACCCTCGCTCTAAAATCATGTCTAGCGGTGTAAACTCATCAAACCCCAACCAATACTTGCAACACATTAACTGCTGAATTTCCGTGAGCATACAGTTCCGCTAATAGTACGTGAGTCTTGCAGGGTAGCATAGCGCCCTGCCAAAGCCGCAATATATTCATCTGGTGTACGAGCAGCCGATACGGAAATTTGGCTCATTGTAGATGTAGGAGAGAAATGTGTAAATAATGAGCGGAGAAGGTGGAGAACGAGAAGGAGAAGGAATAGATATCTTCGCCAGACTACCTTTAGTACCGAATAACATTAAGATATGAGGGTGTTGTGCCAGCTAACTTGTATGCCGCGACACTGGTCACAACCAATTGTATTTCGCAACACTGGTCACAACACTGGTCGCAACCAATAAAAAAATATGTTTGCAGCCACTGAAAAATTTTCGCCGCCACTGACGAAAAGTCTCGAGACTGTCTCGAGACTTTTACCGAAGTGTCTCGAGATATCTCGAGACTTTTGCCGAAGTGTCTCGAGACGTCTCGTCTCGTGCCCAGGCCTAGGATCGAGCGAACCTGACTTCGACAATGACACTATGGTGGTAGATTATAGGAGTAGGTGGGTGAAGCCGTACCCGGATTGAGAGGTCTGCGACACACGCTTGGAGCTAGGATGGCCATTGAAGTTTGTAATATCTGTATTTGCACGCAGGGAGACAATATTGGACCCGGGTCGAAGTTTGCCGTATTTCTGTATTCCTTGGAGAATAAAGAGAGTGGCATATCCGGTGAAGGCTTCATGAATGGGAGAGGCCATGCATTTGATAATGAAAAATTGGTTTTTGGCGTCATATTCCCACCGTGAACTTGCCTCCGATAGCCAGCGGTAATTTTGGCAGTGCCACTCCCAGAAAATGCTTGGATGGCAGTGGATTAAATAGGAAGACTTGAGGGAACGGGAAATTCGTTCGAGAGTGGAGAATGTTAGACAATGAACGCTTAGCGGAGGTGGCGGAGGCCAGATTTCGACTGGGAGTGGTTTATGGATTAGGTCGAACAGGTAGGGACGCTCCGAAGTTGGTGTAGGGGAAAAAGGGAGACTAGTCGGTTGGGGTGGAGGTGGAGTACTCAGACGTCGCTGCAGTCGAGAAATACCATTGCATCAGTTGTGAAGGACGGTATTACACTGACTATCTGTCGGTGGAGGAGACGGTGGTGTGGTGGGAGTAGATGGAGGCATTAGTGTCGGCGCAATATTTTCTGCCACAGTATCTGGAGGTAGTCTCGGTCCATTTGGAGGAGTACAGGCAGGGTGGTGGTATCCACGGTCGCGAAGAGGTCGTCGATAGTGAAAGCTCAAGAGCGCCCGACCCAGGCTGGCGTGCGGGACCAGCTCAGCAGATGTAGACGCAGGCTGAGAGCGAACAGTGATCATAGGGAATGGGGCAGTGTGCTTTGGTTCTCCTCTGGCGAGAAGAGCTATGTACGGTAAGCTTTTGTCGGAGGAGGGCAGCTGGGTAGTCGTTTCGTGATGTCGCGAGTCAAGACGAGAAAAATCCTCAAGTGATGTGTATTGATGGCCGTGGTGCAGGTGATGATGATGACGATAATGGGAGGAGATGGGGGAGAGAGGGGAAGTATATATACACTTACAAAAGACAGGACGGCCGAGTTCACCTTCTTCCAAACTCAGAAATGCCAAGAATCTCGCCTTTGCACCTTCCGACACCGAGCAGCGTTGCACCTCTCCCTGACGCTGAACTTCCTCCACCGACACCGAGCAGATTCCTAAGCGCCAAGAATCTCAAATACGCACGTTGGAGCGCGTGTAAGTGTGGCATCGATGAAATACGTACTCTGGGGATTGATAGATAGGTAGTGGTATTGGTTTACTTGTAGACTGAACTTATGTGAAGTGATAACAGAGAAGCAGGTGATACAGCTGCTATATGTACATGAGAGTGGCCACCTTCATACAAAGGCGCACATGAACATGAGCACATGTGTGAACGAGCACATATGAGATATGAACGAACGAACACACATGTAAACAGACTACGTGAATAGGCTCAAGCCGGGTAGGCCCGGTATGGGCTAGTATGGGCTGTATGAGGCTCGTCATACGACCCTTAAGATTCGAACATCGGATTGCACATGTGCACTACGTATATATAAATAAAATAAAAATCATACCCGGAAACCACTCGTATGTTATTGCAAAAATTCAAAGTCAAAACAAACAAGTAAAGTATGCATAAACGGACACCGTGATGAAGACATCCTCAGTCACCCTGCAAGCCCTCTTTAGCTCTTCGTCCCCCGCCTGGACCGCCACCAATCTTTCCCCGCCTTTCTCCCTGCTAACCTTAACAAAAGATATGTGAGATATCTGTTAGGCAGCGGAAGTGGTGCTATTAAGGCAACACAGGTGCAGAGCGGATCTATAGCAATGCCTACTATAGCGGATGGTAATACGCAGAGTGGACAGTAGAGCGTAGAGTGCATTTAGGTAGAAGTGAACCATGCGATCAAAGATTTGCTTAATTTCTTGACAAAAATACAGGTCCGGAGCATGCTCTATATACATGGAAATTCAGGGTAAGACAATACGCAGGGATGTGTTATTCGGCCAATCAGATCTGGGCAAGAGAGAATACAAGGATTGCGGGTGGCGATGACAACCTGGGGGCAACAAAGTGGCAACTAAGTCATACGGTTCTTGCGTGTGCGAGTGGCGGAATATTGTAGTTACTGTGATAGTGGCGACGGCAATAACACGGGTGTAGCGGGTGTGCGCCTTGCCCTTCCCGCATGGCCCACCCTCACCCCTCCCGCCTCAATCGTATTTGCCTCAGTCCCACTTGCCTCAGCCCCGCCAACCTCGACCTGCTCTCTACGAGGTCTTTTCATGTCTGCCTCTACCTCTCTATCTCCCTTTCTCACATTCCTCTCTGCCCTTCTCCACCCCACTTTTATTTCCCTCTTCTCATCATACGACCCTTCAGGTTGTGCATATGAGTAATGAGTTCAAAAAAAAAAAAAATTATTTCCCTCTTACTAAGTAAAATTGAATTCGACGAGCTCCTCCAGTGAGAAGCGGATGCTTTAATGGGCGCATCAAGGATGGCATAGTATCGAGGATATGTGTTGGATGGTGGTGCTATTGCGCAGGAGTGGGGATATAATTCACCTATTAGGAGTTCGAACGGAATGTGGGCTGGTCGGAGACGGGGCGCAGGAGAACCTATGGTGCAGTCTATGTTGATTGTCTGTTGCGTTATTGAAGTTCAGGTTGGTGTCGGAGTAGGGTGAAGGAGGTCCATATTTTAAGATGGGGGTGGATTTACTTCCTCTGCTGATTATGACGATGAATTAACAATCACGTCAATCTGCCGTCCCCTAACCATCCTCCGCCACTAACGTCACTTCAATTTCCTATATCAAATCCTCCCTGACCACCGTTTCCCATATCCCTCGGAGCTTCTCCTGGCTTCTCTTCTCAACCTCCAGCCCCTAGCCTAAACCACCCTCTTGGCTAATCCCACTTCGTCTACCTCGGACTTCTCCTAGCCCCATCTTATTTTATTAGAATATACCTTTCGCCCTCTGTCTCGAACATAGGCACCAAGACTACGACATTCACCTTCAACCCAACCTGTCACTTGCCTTGCATCCATCATGAACTTCACTACCCCAACTCCAACAAACCGCATCCTCGCCATCCGCTACCAACTGGCAAGGC
Source organism: Tirmania nivea (assembly GCA_015179035.1). NCBI lineage: Eukaryota > Fungi > Ascomycota > Pezizomycetes > Pezizales > Pezizaceae > Tirmania > Tirmania nivea. The sequence goes on from WHUY01000025.1 coordinate 157,200, forward strand.
ACTGTTAAAGCCCCACCTCCCACACCACCCCCCAAAAATATCTCTCTGAGGACTGTGGGTGAATTCTAACCATAGTACACAAATCCGAGATTCGTGTCCCCGAGCCCATCAGAAGTAGCAATCTCGGTATTTAGCGGAAAAACTAAATTTAATTAATATCTCAAAGTAAACCTTCGCTGGAGTATGAAGCATCACTGTCCCAGTATACAATCGCAATCCGTCCTGAATAATTCTCCTAGGTAATAAACTGGGTTCATAGATTAGAGTCAGCAAACATGTGATTATAAATCTCTCTGTGCTAGGGACGTATCCCGGAGTGCAATTCATTTCAACAGAGCCAGTGCTTGTTGGGTTGAACACATGTGTAGAGAAAGTCGGAGGTGATGTGTGGAGCGGTCTGCGGGTGGAAACTGTGGGAGTATATAAGGGAGCGGGGAGGACCAGTGATCAGGGGTGTGAGTCCGGCGATGGTAGTGGAGGGGTTGCAAAGACTTCTGCGGCTGGAAGGTAGTAAGCAGGTGAAAACGAGTTTGGTCTGCGGTTAGGGGTGATACGGTGGTGACAAGTTTAGTGAGGGTGCCTGAGGCTTAATTGCAGAGGTGACGAGCGGTAGACATCCGGTAGATTGAGGGGTGATGATCGAGGGGGCTTTATTGGCCGCCATCCTGGGGAAGAGCACCGGGCAACTGTAATCTACTACACTGGCAACGAGAAGCATATTCTTATAGAAAAGCAACAAGCTCTCACCAGAAATCTCACAAGTTGAACATTCAGGCAAAATTCGTACATTACCACACATGCCTAATGTAGAATGTGTATATAAATATAAGTCCACTGTAATAGGCAAGCAATAGGTTCACTTGCCAAAGTGACTATCATATCTGTTGAGTCGGTTATTACGAAAAACGTTGATTCACTTAGCCACACTCAGGGGAGCATCCATCACAACGCCTTCTAGTGGATAATCCCTTTTTTTTACATATTGTGTTCTCAACATGTTTTTCATGATTCTTAACAGGGGATGTATATTGCTCGGAGATAATATTTCCAGAATGTGCCTGTCACACGTTGCCTGTTGATCCCCCATTCAGAGCACCTATTAAAGTGGATAATATATGGGTCTGGGACAGCGTACGATAGCGGTAATCCAGCGGAGTAAAAGTGCAAGGAAGGGAGCAGGAAAGGATTGAGTGCGAGTGCAGTGAATGAGTTTATTCCATTAACTATCTAGAGTGCGAGGAAACGCATGCCTTTAAGTACATGAATAGAGGCGACTAACGGAGTGTATGACTACCTAACATAAATAGGAAGTAACGAAGAGAAATCCGTAAGTAGTAAAGCGGTATGATGTCAGCCTTCATGTAAGACATTGTTAGAGTAACGAGCATGGATAAACAACCATGTGGAGATTACCGTACATATGTGTATGCAGGTAAGACAGGGTATGTATACTCGTAAATGAAATAGATAGTGGTGGAAATAAGAGATAAATAACGACATTAGAGGGTACAGAATGTATGCCGCAACAGCACCCACACCGCAAATACTATCAAAGTAGCAGTGATATTGTCATGCCTTTTAACCGTGGTCCTGACGGTAATGCTAGAACAGATTTTGGTAACTAGGCAGGGCAGATTCTAGGATCATTCAAAAGTGTGGTTCTGTTGGGCATATCGCTGACATATAGTATATTTCCGGAATACAGATGACGCTCGATAGAAGCATATCGTTCGGACGGAGGGAAATATGCTTATAACCAATATATTCTTATATCACAAGAAATTGAGCAAGTATGGAATAAACTCGGAAAAGTTGTGGAATATCATATGAATATAACAGAAGCATATAAGAGACAAATAAAAAGATATACAGGAGTACAGGGCCAAAATCTCAAGAGGAGGAGGAGCTAGGAGTTCCGAGAGGACCCAGAAAGTCAGTGATCCTGCGCTGAACATGGGGATGCCGGCGCTGAATTTCCAGAGTCTCAATACGTTTTTTCTCACGGTTGAGCACATCCTATAGCTCGGTGATGTTGGCTGTTGGTGCGGCTTGAAGTGAGAAGCGGAGTAAGCCTTCAATATATGCTAACGCTTCATGCGGAGTAACAGGAGGAGGTAACCAACGCTTGATATGTCGCCAGGTAGCTGTGGGATTTTGTTCGGCATAGGTTCTCATAGCTTGACGTTCACTTTCTGACCAGGGCTGCCGAGTATGAGAAGCCATAACGTGATTGTGTATTGAGCTTCCTTATTCTCGTATGGCAACGTTGCAGAGCGGGGTTATTTCTTATCGATAAGTACCTATTTGTGGTTTAGCGCATCTCTCGATATAAGCCATATGTATGGTGACTAAGCGAAAAAAATAAGAATATTCTCGTATCTAAAATATGCTTATTTACTATGTAGAACCGGCGGAGATATGCTTGTATCCAATATATTCTTATATCTGGTATGCTTGTATCGAGCGTCATCTATAGGGGTATATCATGGACATGGCGTATATCGCTCCTTGAGGCATGTCGCGGTCAGCAACATCGTGGGCCGTCATAGGCAATATCGGACGTTGATTTGTGGATTTTGGTAGTAATTCATGGGCTGACAATAGTTGTGTGCGTAATCCTGCAGTCGTTTGGCCAGTCTCAAGAGCTATTGTGAATTGCATGGAGAATTCTTGCTGCCTCACCGGTTGGATGACCGCTCCGTAGGCTCACCTACGTGGTTAACTACCTCGAGGAACGTGTATGGGTAAGCACCCGTCTTCTGTATCCCCGTTATATGTGTAATCAATGTACGAGAGCAAGTTGACCAAATATAGAAAAGAGCAAATGGAAATATAACGACACTTGCGCAAGTAAGGGAAAGAATGCTGCGAAACTTGCCACATGTATTTAATCTGAATCTGTACCCATCTCCGCTTGTTTTCTTGTAAAATTGCCGTGCATAATACTAGCACAGACATTTGCAATACATGTAGCAATACGCTATTCTACTAGGCATTTACTTGTGCGGTATTTATATACTTAGGATTTTCTGCATGCTGGACGAGAAGTGAGCCTTGCCCACTATAATTACTAGGGAGAGAGAGGATAGAATCCACCACTGGGTTTCCGCTCAACACTGGGTTTCCGCTCACTTGCATATATTTCAAATAACGTGCATAAAATAAGACCAGATGCTATTTATGGAACCTAAGAGACCGCCTGACGCCACCAATAGACGGTGGAGGCATGCCAGAGAGCTGGCGTTGGATGCGGGGTGTCCTAGGGTTGGTTGAGTAACCACGGGTAGGTATATGGGGGGGAGGGGGGGTTGTTGGCGTGGTGAGGATGGTGATTCTGAACAATCGTCAGACTGATTCTCAATCTCATAGTAGCTAGAGGAGTCACTGGGAATGTTGATTGGACTAGCTGCTTTTTGGGATTTGGTCTGGGAGCGTTTGGTAGGATGTCTCTGATGGGATGTCTTAGCTGCACTCTTGTATAATTTTGATGTCTGTGCACGCTGGTGTTTAGCAGTCTCCTGGGCAGCCTTTTGCGTAGCCTTTTCCAAATCTGCCTCCTTTCGTGCTTGATAAAGACTTGTAATTGCCTGACCATCAAGTATACGTCCTAACTTCAACTCTTTCTTGCCTAAGTGATGCCTATCATGCCCTGTATTTCTTGAATTGGCTACCTGCTACTGCTCAAATGTTTGTTCAATCAACTGTTGATCTCGCTCCTGAGCAATCCCAAATCATGATAGCTAATCTACCAAATTCTCTAAAATATGCTTACGAGCTTCTAAATTAGTTTCCTGTCCTAGCAGAAGCTTTTGTTGGCGAACTAAACGAGTTATTTAACTAGAGTTCTTTAGTGTCGGAGGTGGTAAATTAGCTGTAGTAAGAAATTTCTGTACGGTGTATTTGTTGTATAGTCTGGAGTTTATTCAAAACAACTCGAGGATTAAAGGAACATAGCCCACAAGTCTCAAAGGCCTTCATAATAGATAACTGCAAATAAGTAGCTTGTCATGCTTGTAGATATATTGGAAGAAAATTGCCTTTGTGAATACCATAAACTCCACGTCGAACATAATCATCTACTGCTTTACTGTAGTTATGTTGTAAGGGTCCAAAGAGGCCGACATCCAAAGGTTGTAGGATATGTATAGAGTGTGGAGGAAGACAATATAGAGCAATCTGATGTGCATCACAATACTCCATAAACTCCATTGTAATATAAGAATAATACCCATCAAGAATTAGTATCCCCCACTGCTGTTTTGCAATATCCTGTTAAGATGCAAACCCACACAGACGAAGAGAAGGCTTGTCTTAGGTAGTTGCTTAACGGCGTGCAGACTTGGTTCACGGTGGCTCGGTTTTGTGTCTTCTCTCTGTATTGCTCGATGACTCTTGCTCCATGATCCTGACCAAGTCTCAACCAGTGAAGAGCCTTAATGGCCACTTCTCGAAGGTCTGACTAATCCACGCTAAGCTATCTATACAAACAAAACACCCGAAACTTCCTTATCGGGGCTACTACAAACGCCCCGTAACAATCCTGAATATGAAGATCAAAAATATTCTCCACCTAATCTAAACTTAATGATCGATCTATCCACCCTTTAGGAGAATATATAAAATGAAATGCCTTTGACTCTGTATCCTGACCAGTAAACTTATACCATCCCATATAGTAATTAGCTCCTTTATATATAATAAGAGAAGATAATACCCATCTATCTGCAGATACACACTCAATTATAGTAAGTAGCTCTCGATTTCCATCATCCATCATTTTAAACCTATGTCCTTGATAAGTACATATTACTTTAGAACGTTTTGCTAATCCCATCAAAAACCTCTTTTCATTCATATTATATATATTCTCTTACTGAATCCCCTTAGATATCATGATTCGTTTAACCTTAGCAAAGTGATCTCGAACGATGCGTAGATCCTCCGCTTCCACTCTGCTCCGCTCTAGAGGGCTAGTTAATTTTGTTGCTAGCTTCGGATGTCGATTCAGAAACCATGTAATCCAGTTCTCTCCAACTGCAGCTTTAATACTTAATTCTGCTACTTGTCTAACATGCTCTATACGTAGTGGAAAACCGTAGTTCTCCAAATTCTGAATCTACTGTACTACAGATTTTTCATCTGTAGGTGTCAATAGTTGTTGTTTGGAGTGAGCTATAAAATAACGTTTTGCACCCTTTTGTCTTCTGCGTAATGTTGAGTATGGTATCATGAATGCACTTTCAGCATTTCGGAGCGACATAGTACCAGTGTGGATTGCATTCAGTGCCTTCTGTATAGTGTTTTCATACTTTGCTCGAGCCTTTGCAGCTTCTTCTCTAACTTTAACGCACCCCATCTATATACCACCAATGCTGTTAGTACCTTATCACTATACTCGCACATATGACACTTAGATTGTATATAACGCTTCTATATGGTCTGGAGGATTGGGTATGAGCGCTATGAAGAGGACTGTACATTTTCATTGCACGAATACTTGCCTTGCTTCCGTATTTGATGTGCGATCAGCCGCAAAAAAAGCAAAAAAAGGCCTAAGCGGAAACCCCGTAGTGAGCGGAAACCCGGTGCCGGATTCTAACCTTCGCATCCTTTCTTTCTTCACTCTCTCTACCTACCCCAACCCCACCTTACCTTCATCTTGTTGCGTCTAAATTCAACGCCGCGATCAGCCATCTGAAGCCACTGCGATCCCGCTGGCAAGAACAACAAGATGAGGTAGGGGATTTCCTTCCTTCTCGCCTCCATCACCTTCACCTCCATGACTCTACCCCAACCCTGCCAGAACGAAGACTGCCCGTACCTTTATCTTGTTGCATCTAAATTCAACGCCGCGATTAGCCATCTGAAGCCACTGCGATCCCGCTGGCAAGAACAACAAGATGAGGTAGGGGATTTCTTTCCTTCTCGCCTCCATAACCAAATTGTCCTCCGAGGTCTCAACTTAGATCAAGATTCAAGAAAAAACGTCTCGACCAGATCTACTGTGTGTTCTTCCCCCCCATCCTTTATCTTCTTCATCCACCACTTCTACTTATCCATTTCTTCCTAATTACCCTACCTCCGCCCAATTTCTTCCCCACGTGACAGACCAGGGATATAATCTGAGCCGATTCTGCAGAATTTAGCATGAACTGACGGTAGGCATGGCGCAGTGGTAAGTACTTTACTGTACGATCATGGTTACTTATTGAGGGCCCAAGTTCGAATCCCAGTGGAGGCAAAAAGTTAATTGCCTTAATATCATTGGAAAGAATGAGGGAGCAGGGTTGTCGGGTATTCATTCCTTAATGCTCCAGTTCACTATATCTCCACCAAACCACAAGTCTACAACGAGGGTGACCTAAGAAGTAGTGTGATAGCGCTCGGAGTATAGTGGACTGGGGCAACTCGTTTTGCCTTTTAAAATAGAAGTTCTTTTTCTGATTTTGTCTATTAAAATTAAATACCAGTAACTATAGTCAGTACAAATGGTAGGCTTTTCGTGGGATGCTTTCGGCGCGTTAGATATATTAGTTTTCGGGGGGTATCTGGTCATGTACGTAGATACGGGGTAGGGAGCGGCCCAGCGGTTGGATAATCTCGTCAGGCCTAACCTGGGGGATGCGCTGCCTTGCCATAAGCAAGAAGCTTCAATGCAAGTACTGATTTACCAAAAAAAAAAAAAAAAGGTAGGCTTATATGAGCCATTGGGAAGAGGCTTATATGAGCTTTTGGTAATCAACTTATGCGATCTATTAGGAGTGGGCTTATATGAATTGCTCAGAATTAGTCTCATGCCAAGACCCGTCTTGGGCCGGGCCCTGCTCAGAATCAACCTATATGAGCCATTGGAATAGGCTTATATAAATTATTCGGAAGTAGCTTATGCAAGCTATTAGGAATGAGCTTATATGAATTGCTCGGAATCAGCCTATATGAGCCATTGGAACAGGCTTATATAAATTGCTCGGAAGTAGCTTATGCGAGCTATTGGGAATGAGTTTATATGAATTGCTCGGAATCAGCTGAATTAGTAGTGGTCAATTTGTTATTTCCATGACGTTAATGTCAACTACGAAGCGCCTTGGCAAGCGCCTTAGCATCTTGGCCTCACCTCTCATTTGCTAGAGTCTTAATTGTAATTTAATAGAACTCTTAATTGGTAAAGGAATCAAGAGTCCCTGTACGAGATTTTTTTTTTTTTTTATATAAAGACATAAAAGAGCAAGTTTTTGGAGACAATGAGGATATTACTATGAAGCGCATTGGGGAAAAGGTCCAAAATATGAAGAATATATAGAGGAATACTCGGAAGTTACAGAAGCAATCAGGTGAAGGTGTGCGCAGTGAAGATAATGTACCTACATTTAATGTATTATTGGAGTCAAAATGTCCTTTGTTCTGGAGATTGGATGAGATCTGGGGAAGTCGTCCAAACGTTACACCTATCAATATGTAAATAATGCAGATTCCGGGTAATTTCTAATCAAGTTCTCCACGATCGATATTCCTCTTGCGTGATGTCTCCCAGCACTCCCTCGAACAGCCAGATACCGGCGCGCCAATATCTTTCTATAAACACCCAACAACTCGTCCAACAGCTCTAATATCATGTTATCTCCCGGAAGCTCCTTCAGCACCTCTATGAGACACTCTATGATCCTCCAAACGTAGTTTAGCAATGCTTTCCGCTGAGTGAATTGTAGCATATTTGGACGAATGAGGTGTGCTTTCGATGTTACTAAGCAGGCCTAACTGAAGATTTAATTTAGAACCGGGGATAGGGTGGTTAATTGATTTTTGCAAATTTGCTTTGCCAAGGCGCTTCGTAATTGATATTAACTTAATAGGAAATAACAATTGACCACCACCATTTTACTTCATGATGCCTCAGAAGAACCAGACACATTGATCACCGATTTCATTACATATGTCAGCAAGTAACAAAGGAAAGACTTGTTATTAAGACAATTCCTGGGAAGGAAAACCCAGCTGATATCCTTACGAAAATTACGCCAATAAGTGCCATAAATGTATGAAAAAATAAGTGGATGGCACTGACTGACGTTCACTGAGTAACGGAGGGTGTTGGATATACTCGGTAAATATAAGCTCATACATGTGCAATAAGCTCATACATGTGCTATTCAACATATTCATGTGTATTCATGTGAAGGAGAGGATATCATGTATATATACATTCTATTTCCCACACGTAGAGAGATATCTACATACACACACACCTAAAACCTGCGCACAACGCCATCGAGTGAATATAAAAAGCCCACGCTTGAGCACCGAGTGTAGATGATGAAGGACCTTTGTCTAATAACATGCGGAGGAGAACACCGGCAACAGCAGGAGCACGGTGATGTGGGTGAAGGGGCATAGCGGGGTAGAAGGGAACGAGAGGGCGGATAGGAAGGCGAAGGAGGTGGCATGGGTGGGTAAGAGGATGCTGAGACCTGACATCATCACACCGGCAGGCATCCGACAGACCTTCCCCATGGGACGACCTTCCAAGTAGACGAAATGGAACCGAAAAGCGCTACGGGGGTTGACGTATGTGGTGACTGATCGTGGACCGCAGCGCTGGTGGCTGCACAAAATAGGCAGGGCGGATGACCCGTGGTGCGGGCTGTGTGAAGAGGGGGTGGCTCAGAACGCTGCACACCTGTTGAGCTGTCCTGGAGTGGCGGATAGGAAGGGCCGGAAGTGGGAGCAGATCTGAGAGGACCCGGAGTGGTGTGAGAAACTGGCGGGAGCGGTCAGGGGGTGATTGTGGCGACTCTCTATTGTTTTGCGTTCTTTTGGGGTGCGAATATCTTCGACTGGTCACGTGTACGTAATAGGGGGCAGGGAGCGGCCCAGTGGTAGGACAATCCCGCCAGGCTTAACCTGAGGGGATGCGCTGCCTCGTCATAAGCGAGAGCTTCAATACGAGTACTGATTTACCCCCCCCCCAAAAAAAAAAAAGAAAAAAAAAGCAGGAGCGTCTGTTTTCCGCGGCGGGACTTGCTGTTGTGTCGCTTCAGCGTCTATATCCATCGGCTGTTGTGTTGGTGTTGGCGACGGTGTTATACAGTCATCCATTAGCTGTACTGGTGGGGGTATCGGGTTGTGCTGTGGGTGTTCGGTGACCGGTAGGCATTCGGTAGCCGGCACGCTGACATTGCCACCATTCGTGAGATTGAGGCTTTGTGGGTGGTCTGTGACTGGTAGCCGTGTCTTGTGTGGTGGATGTACCCTGTCATTCTTCCCAGGATTGTTCTTTCTCTTTCCCTTAGCTGGCATGATGATGCTGCAGTGTGTGTCTTGGGCTGCGTGTCTAGTTGCGTCTGGTGGCGTCGTGGTGTGGGAGTTATCTTCCCTGCTCTCGCCACTGTCGTGGACCAATGCGCGGTCGAGGACCAATGCGTCGAGGTAGGTTTGTGAGAGTGGAGAGAAGAAGAGCTCAAAAGCTTCAAACGAGGGGGAAAGGTTCACGAAAGTTGTTCCTCCGAAGTTTAAGTAGATATTCCTGTTGTAGGCGGCGAGGGCTGTCTCGTGGTGCTGCAGCTATTAGACTCACTAGCTGAGTTATGGGTTTGTTGGTCAACTGACCTTATAGCCGCAGGAAGCACATAGTGGCTTTGTACGCGGCATCCTAGTCTACGACAATACTTTGTAACTTTGTCGTTAGTTTTGTCAAGGCAATAGCGGATACCTCCGTGAAGGTACCTTTTGTGATATGGTTAGCATTTTTTTTTTTTGGTTGAGGACCAAACCCGTGCTCCTTCGAACCTACAAACCCTAATGCATTGCCAAGGTGGCTCCCAACTACACCACCTACTCCTCCATATGGTTAGCATTGCTGTGGTTCGAGTATTGACATATGTAGTTCCATTTGGAGGGGAGTGAGTTTCGCCGGTGAAAACTAAAGTTCAGGTTCTTACTGAATCAAGTAGAGGGTGGGCCTGGCAGTGGGTCTAGATAGTCGACGGAAATGGTCGCCTTGTTTTGGGGGTAGCAATGAGGATGGTGTGGTGGTGATAGTAGTCGAGGTGATAGTAGTCGAGGCCGATAGTATGTATAGCAGTATCTTATCCACAGCCTATAGCGCGTACAACTGACCTTGCTACAGATAGAGTACCGTGGTGGGCGGGTACTCGTGATTCCTGTACATACTTGGGTGGCATACTCCCTACACCTGGAACCTCTTGTTTATACGGCCCTAGCCAATGGTGATATCTGTTAGGCCGTGGAAGTGGTGCTAGAGGCAGTGCGGGTACAGAGTAGATCTGTCACAATATGGCTACTATAAGTGGATTGTAATACGTAGAGTGGATAGGAGCCGAGTGCAATTGGAGATTCTATTATAAGTAGAGATGGAAATTCATTGTATAACGTGAAGTAGAGCAATCTGTTGTGTAAATACACAATGCAATATGGCTGCAATTAGGTAACATCCAACGCTCCTCAATTTCTGACACCAGGCCTATGGAAAAAACCACCTAATGAGAGGCCTCTGATACATGCTTAGATTACTTTGTTTGCAAAAATTTGAGCGTTTCATCCAATGCAGACCACTTCTAGTGAGTAGGAACATATGTTAGCTACTACTAACACTGGAACAGAAAGATCATATGATGGTGATATATCATGAATTGACCACCCTAGGAGAGGGAACATACAGCTTCCTGACTCTCCTGGAACTTTTTATACTCGGTAGCTAATTTCGCGTGCTTTGAATCCAAATGGTCATACTTCATCAGCTCCTTGTACTTTGTATTCCACTCTAGGGTTTCGGTATGTAGGACAACTTCCGTAGTGTACATAAGGATGGAGAGAACCTACGTCTGTCTTGGAAACAACTAAACCATCTTCGATTAACCCTTTTGTCCGCGCCACCCTCAACGCATGCTCATATTCTTTTTTCCACTCGTTTTCAATCCTTGTCAGGAATATTGAGGTTTTCACCTTTTCCCGAAATACTTTCACCAAGTTTTTGAAACTTTTGGGCAAGTCGTTTGGATTAGGCTGCGAAAGTTGGTGTCCAAGGATTGCCACTACCAGTGCCTTGACCTTTTCATAAGGCTCCTTTCCAAGGGATCTTTCCACATTGTGGCGGGTAAGAATATTCACAACATCACGGACCGTAAGCTTATGGACTTCCATGTTCGCCGCATGTGTCGCACCAGACAAGCTTTTAAGTACATCGACAAGTTGACCAATAGTAATGCTCGTTGCGGGGCCAAATATCTGGGGAGGGTTGGATTGAAATCCATGCTGGAATTGTCCACTACCAGGCCTGAAATTTTCAACGCCATTGATGATCTCCACTGGCTGAAGTGGTTGGCGGGGCTGTTCAGGGAGGGTCGGGAGAAAGGTAAAAATGCGTTGCCCTTTCTCAGTTAGCTTTCCCAGCCACATTTTGAAGTGTTGTTGAGGAACAAGGCCTTCGTCGACGATCCCAGAGTCAATTGTATTAGGATGTTTTACTCCAAACAGATTGCTCAGCAAGGTAATTCCTAGTTCCCGGAGTTTTGCATTGAAGTAGGTGCTCTCGCATTCTTTTAAATAGAGCTGCTCCTGCTCGAGGACAAAATCATCAGTTCCAAGCAGCACATGGGAGAACTGGTGATCAGGCTCAGGGCCTACATGCGACATGAGGGCAGGAACGAGTTTTTGCTCGTAGCCGACAGCACTTTGCCGAGACATCCGGGCTGACCCTTCCTTAACCGCAGGGACAGTAGTATGTACGCGTATCTTACGGCTACCCGGATCTCCGGGTGCAGGGCTAGCTGCGGGGCGGCGTGGTGGCATGTCGACGGTGTGATAGTGTACTGTATGTGTAAAGCTAACTAGCCGCTTTGTTTGTGTGAGAGGGTGCAATGTTGTTGCAGGAAAATGGTGGACGACTGGCTTCGGGGATGTATACGTAGCTGGGAGGTGAAGCTCTTGTGGAGTTTGTTGTTTGATGTTCCTCGGGGCAAATATATAGCTGTAACGCGGTGCCCAGCCTCGCACAGTGACTAAGCTGTGCTGAGTCACGTTATACAGAATGCGCCGCAGATACTATACACACATAACATATCTAATCAGTACCCACCTTCTACCTATTTTCAATGTAGTGGCGAATATAGAGTGCCAGACGAAACCAAGTGCACTGAGCTGCGACGATACTCCAACATAGTTTGGTTGGGCAACCATGGAATGACTTCAGCTATAACTCTCGGATTATCCATATCAGCAGCGACTTTGCCGGATACATCTCTCATCATCCATAACCTTCGGAACCCTCCGGATATATTCAATGACTTGTGAATCTATCAATGACATGCACTACTCCACAATATTCGGATCTATCCGTGCAAATTCAATCCATATCCATCTGCAACATCCCATCCCCGAGGATGAAAAAAAATTCCCCGAGGATGCATAAGATTCTACTTATCCCTTGCCGATACGACCAAGCTAGCCTTCCAGTATAGCATCGATCGGGCACACACTTCTGTGTTCCGGCCAGTCTCTCTCACGTGAGAAGTCGTGACAGATTGTCACAAAGAGGGCATCTAGGCAATTTGTTAGTGGGACGGTCGAGGAGGAGCAATGTGCAAGTTGAGCAAGTGCTAACTAGGTTGACAGGTCACCTCTACAGTACAGTCGGGACCCCAGAAGAGGTGGGAGAAGGTCTAGTCTAGTGGGTGATGATGAGGTTGGAAAGAAGTAAATTCAGAGCAGTCCGAAATGTCAAAGAAGTAACAAGAAGGTTCGTCCCGGATATCTTCGCTGGAAGGATGGATGTCTTTGGTGCATCATGAGAGCTACGATATGAGCTTTACTAACACACCATATTAATTCGCAACTAAGAAAGTACCACTCGGCAGGACAGTATTAGTGTATAAGACAGGGGTAAAACACCCTAATTTGGGCCGAGATATCCGAATCGTGTTTAAGACAGCAAATTTTTCTTATAGGATAGTAGTATAGGAATGTCAATGTTGACTGGCACTGGCGGTTTCTTTCACTCATCATCACCACTTGTTACAATGTCAATTCCGCAGGCACCTTGGGCTGGACCCAGTAATATGTCAATTCTACAGGCAGCTCGTCCTGGACCCAGTGCGCAAACCACCAGTCTAAAACCTCGCGCAACCTCAGTATGTACAGCAGACTCCGAGATCCATATTGAAGGAATCTCAAACTATACAGTCCCTGACTGGCAACTACCTCCTGAGTCTGAAGACCAACTCGACCTGCCAATAGACACGGAGGATGAAAGTTCTGACCTTGAGATTGTGGATAATGAGGAGGAAGTGGATGGCAGTGATAATGAGCAGGGAGATTACATTACTGAAGAAGAGGCCATGCAATATGCTACAATTATGTTTGGAGAGGAGATCGTGTAAAAAAGATATCAATTATACTACTGTGTCGTTCCAAATTTTTTTTTTTTTCCCCGAAAATTCTTTTATAGGAAAGTATCTCGTGTTTAAGCTAGTATCGCGTATAAGACAGTAAATTTAAGGCCCCTCCGACCGCCCTTTTGTGAATAAGACAGCATTCTTAGTTGTGAATTAATACGGCAAGTCACAAGTCACAAGTCATCCGGTTTCCGGCTTGTACGGGTACGATCCAGCCCCTCCATTGTATGGCAAAACGATTCGGTGGGGCTATCTAATCTTGTGGCAAGACCCTGAGAGCCTGAGATCTCACAATCATATCTGAAAACCCTCTTTAGGCTCTGAAAAGGCAGCGAGTGTGAGAAATAATTGAGGTACCTATTTTTTTTTTTTTTTTTTTACTCAGTACTCGTATGCACAACCTTAAGGGTTATATGACGAGCCACCCGAAAACCCAAATAAATTCAAGGGACGGTCAAGTTAATCTGACGCCCTGTGCAAGCTACGTACAAAATCAAAAAAACACGAGCGAGTAAAATAAAGCAACTCAGCAAATATCAGATATGCGCACTCTCCTATCGTCCAGCGAGGGGGCGGTAGAGGTAGGCAAAATATGCCTCCACCGCACGTAGATACAGAGCAGGGAGTGGCCCAGTGGTTGGACAATCCGCCAGGCTTAACCCTGGGGATGTGCGGCCTCATCATAAGTGAGAAGTTTCAATACGAGTACTGATTTACAAAAAAAAAAAAAAAAAAAAAAAAAATAAGAGTGCCTTATATACGTCCCTTACCGACTACATATGTAGGAGTTGGCTGCTATCAGTTGTCTCATCTGCATTTCTGTGTCTAGGGTGTCGATGATCTAGGCTGCTCAGTTGTTCGTCCTTCCTCCCCAACTAATATGGTGTGCATGGAACTCTCCGATAAATACCTTTGCGTGAGTGGTATGTTGAAGGTGTGTGTGCAGTGTGTCAGTGTCTTTTTTTTTTTTTTTTTTTTTTTTTTTTTTTTTAACTCAGTACTCGTATGCACAACCTTTAAGGGTCGTATGACGAGCCACCCGGAAACCCGGGTGGATTCAAGGGACGGTCAAGTTAGTCTGACGCCCTGCGCGAACTATGTAACTATGTACAAATAGCGAGAGGACGCAAAGGAGAGAGAAACAAAATATGCGCAACATCCGACGAGTGAGCGGGGAGCCTCGCCCCCCTCCTGAAGCCTCCCTGCCTGCGCCTTAGCGTCCAGCAAGGGGGCGGTAGAGGTAGGCGAAGTATGCCTCTACCGCGTCCCACTCCTCCTCCTCCCCCTCTTCTTTCTTCCAGATTGGTGTGTCCAAATCTTCCCATGTCCTGGCATCTCCGATGAACTCCTGGCGTTGCTGATGGTGGTGGGGGCAGTCGAAGGTGATATGGTAGCCGTCCTCCGAGGGGTGACCGCAGTTGGGGCAGGCTGGGGAGTCGACCTTGCGGATGAGGTGGAGCCAGTGGCCCAGTAGTTCTGTGGGCCCCGGTTGGTACGCAGCCAGGTGTAGGCGGACAGGGCGTGCTGTGCCATAGGCACCTGTTGGCTCCAAACCCGGGTTCTGAACGCATGTCCTTCCGTCTTGCTTTGGCCGCGGCCCTGATACCCGCTGCGGTAGCTACCTGCTGGCTCCCTGCGATACGGCCTAGAGCTGACTCGTAGGCTGCCCTCTTGTCTGCCTTTTCGTTACCCGGGATTCCTATGTGGCTCCTGACCCAACCGATGGCTGTCTCCCGGTGTGCTCGTTTATGGAGGAGGCCCTTGATCTCCCTTTCGATGCCGGACCTAGGAGGCACGCCCCTGCTCAGGTTGGACAGCGCGTGCTTGCTTGCTATAGAGTCCGTCAAGATCAGGAGTTTGTCAGCCCCCGACGAGCGGAGAGCGAGCGAGATTCCCTTCTCTTCCCCGTCCGCCACCGTGGCCAGAGTTCCCAAGAAGGATCCGTGTTCCGACTCGTGAGTCACCGCCGCTGCTGCTACCTCCCCGTTTTTCCCTCCAATCTCATCGGTGAAAGTGAGTGACCAGCCATCCTCCTTGAGGCGGGAGAGTTCTGTGTACCATTCCTTCTTGTCCTGGGAGCGTTTGCTGTTGGTCGGGAGGATGTCGATGCTGGTGAGAGGGATGATGCGGTGGTCGTCTCGGTCTCCAAATGAGAGCTCCTCGGGGCTGGCTCCTGTCAGGAAGAAGGCCCTGTGGATGGGTCCAGTGAGGTTGAGACCGGGGAGGTTGGTGCCATCATGCCAGTCGGTCTTCCCTTTGGTACGTGTCTCCAGCTCGTTCCTAATGTGCGTATCTCCAGTCCTAACTGCCCTCGGTGCCCAGCAGGTTGAGAGATCATCCAGCTTAATCTCGAGAGGCTCCACCCCAGCGATCCAGGCAAGCTTCCTATGGCTGCTGCCAAAGTATGCCCCAGTTATCTTCCTCACTGCGCGGTATTCGAGTCTTTTGAAGGGGTCCGTGTGGGGGTTGCTTTGGAGGGGCCGCTGCCAGAGCTCCGCTCCCCAGGTGAAGACGGGGCGGATCATGCCAGTGTACATGGCTCTGCTGGCTCTACTGCTGATGAGGGATTGCGACGAAATCCTGCAGCAATGCAGGGTTCCTGACAACACAGCGTTTTTACTTTTAGTCTATGCAATACGCACATCATGCGCCACGCATCTTGGCGAATAACATGTTGGTGTATCTCGAGATTAACTCTGGAAAGTGAAATGAATGCGGATCGCGCTAGACCGCAAAGTGATGACGCAGCAACACTACAGCAATAACAGGTATGTTTTTGGTACAGTAACTCTCGATATAAGAATATTTGATATAAGAATATACTTGATATAAGAATATACCCCCCCTGCCCCCATACAAAATAAGAATATATTTGATAGAAGAATATTCTTATTTTCTCGAGGTTGTTTACTAAGGTATTCTTATAGCAAGAGTACCTGATTGGGTAATATATAACAGCCTAGCTGGAATAGGAAGGCTTATCGATAAGAAATTACCCTATACCACCAAACACAATACAACCAACAATACCGCCAAACACAATACCGCAACACACAATACTGTGATACACATTGTTACACCTACAATACCACCTCCGAACCCTCAAACTAATTCGATATGATTATCGTGAACGCCGGTGCATTGAGGCTGCACAACTGGCAGACAAAAGGAAAGGCAAGCAAACAGTCATTACTGCCTTCTTCACTTCATCCGGCGCTGTTCTTGGTTCTCCTGTACCTAGTTCATCCTCTACCTCACGTTAATTCTCTTTTTTGATGTATACCTTTAGTAGTTACCCTGTCATTTGATATAAGAATATATTTGATATAAGAATACTACCCCCCCCGCCGGACGATATTCTTATATCGAGAGTTCACTGTATCAACATGCTGGGCAGCGAGAGCACTCCGAACAGGAGACGCCAACATTCGAAAGTAGGAGATGACCACCAAAGGTAAGACTAACTGGCATGTCGGGATAAACCTAGCCAACCTCAACCTAGCAGGTCACGTATCATTCTACCTGAGAGAGGCAGAACCAGCAGAACTCTCGTTCGGGGATGGGGACGACCGCCGTAATGACTCCCGATCATCTTGACATCATCCCAGCTGATAGTGCCAAGTCGAGCAAGAAGGAAGAGTAGTATAACGAGTTGTGCAAGCTAGCGGACGATGGGTGGTCGTTGGTATTCACTGACGGAACAGGAGGCAAAATTGCAGAGGTGGGAGCAGCGGCAGTCACTAATTACACGGACGAGGGAGCATACCTGGGAACCTAGCTACAATCTCGTCATACGACCCTTAAGGTTTTGAATACGAGTACTGAGTTAAAAGAAAAGAAAAAAAAAAACTAGCCACAATGGCGGACGGAGAAGAGACAGGGCTCGATTTAGCACTCACATTACAAAGGACACCGACAGACTCCTGATACTGTCCGACTCCATGGCAAACAAACAGGTACTCTCTAACCTTGCCAAGGGTGTCTACCAAGATCCGGGTTTGAAAGAAACTCAAGGCTCGAACGCATCGCCGCCAGTAAGCCGACAGCAACGGCTGTGGGTATCAGAGCAGCGGCCGAAGCCACGAGGAAAAATCAACGATCGGAACCTGGGTTTGGCGCCAACCGAGTCCTCTGTTATTGCCATGCTCTATCCGCCTAACTATAACTGACTGCGCACCGATCGGGTCCCATTTAGCACCTGGATGCACCCTATCAGGTAGTTAGACTCGCCGGCTTACCCTCACTGCCACCACCCTACGAGATACCCACACCGCCTGATGCGCTTCCCTGTCATAAGCTGACGGTTTAATACGAGTATTGATTACAGTCGAACCTCTCTTACTGCATAATATCCGTCAGAGCACTTTTGATGCAGTAAGACAGGTTTATGCGGTACAGGCGAAAATGAGAAAAAGAGCTGATATTAAACTAAATACATGACACACCGACTAAATACATGATATCCCGACTAAATCCATGATACCCCGACCCGCTCCCACCCACTTTAATCGGATCTAAGCCACTTCTCGAGGTGTGATTGCTGCTTGCGTTTCATATTGAAGTCTGCCATGCGGTTGGTTAGAGTAGTAATAGACTCAATCAAGGCTGATGTTCCTGGTAGTGCTGCAGTACTGGGTGCGGTCTGAATAACGTACAATTGAAGAACTTCAAGTGCATGGTTAACCTCCGTGCGGGTAATCAATGGGCGTGGTTCAGAGTCATCGAGAGGGTTGGAGGAATTTTGCAGGTTAGTGTCATCTGGCAGATCGGATGGTGCTGAGTATGTGGCTGCAATTTCTTCAATAGTGAGATTTGTCTGACGCTCAGGAATATATTCTTTAGGGGGCGCTACATAATCTTGGAGATCTTGTTGGTTAAGAAAGGGAACAGATGGAATAGCATGCAATTGTACTCGGATAGACTCATAGACTTGACCAAACTCATAATAGGGATTGCCATTAGCAAGTCGAAAGGGAAGCTCCTGCTGGTTCAAGAATTTGTTTCCTAAATGGTAGCAATAGAGCTGTGCAAGCTCACCGTCTGTTGGATCGGAAGTTGGTGTATATGGTACAGATGCCATTGTGTGCTGCCTATGTGAAGAGAAGAAAGTAAAAGACAAGATGTGGGACTTCTGCTCTTTAAGCTATAACACTGAATCCGAATACCCGTATTAGTTGCTGTTGACCAGGGCAGAATATCCGACTTTTTAGGCTGAACTCATACCCTGCTATGCTATCTCGGAGTGCCTGTACATACTAATCTGAATTTTGGGAAGGCGCCAACAAGTATGCATGCAATATAACAGTTATGCGGTTTTTAGCCCCTTAGCGTGTCATTTTTACTAACAAAAAAACTCGTCAGGAGCTTCCTATGCGTTATCAGAGGATATGCGCTTACATAGGATGCAAAGTCATAGGTTCACCTGTACACAGGGAAAAAAAACGCGCCTATCGCTCTGGAAAAATACTTGTAAATGTAAGGGCAAATTGCAAAGTCGGTACTATTCTTGTTTTCATTTGGATCCACAATGTACTACCTGATGTCATCCTACTAAGCTTACACGTACCAACAAATCTTATTCCTCTCGCCATGGCTACGCCGTATGCGAGTAATGAATTTAAAAAAAAAAAAAAAAAAAAAAAAAATCTTATTCCTGCCCGGCTAAGCGCTCGACCCTGACTCGTCATACGACCCTTAAGGTTGTGCATACGAGTACTGAGTTAAAAAAAAAAAAAAAAAAGAGAGCTTGACCCTGATTCGGACTCTGATGAGGAAGACGTCTATCATACTATTTGCATCTTAATTTCTTTTCGTTGTTGCATTCTTGTAGCTATTCATATTTCATTTTTTCCTTGTTAGGAAAATACTAACTGATCCTGACGAACTAAACCTGTGCTCCCGTAAAGGGCCGGACCACTCGCGAGTAGCCTGGGCGGCGCGCAAATCTTGCGTGTTCACTGGTGGCCCGGCATACACATAGTGTATAACATTATATTCGTGGTTTGAGCGCCACCATGCATGACACTAGCCTGTCACTCGTCATGCGACCCTTTAGGTTGCGCACACGAGTACTAAGTTGAGAAAAAAAGGCAAGAAAAGTAGCTTGTCAACTGGTTTAGCAAATATGGTGCAGGCTGGAAATCTTAGTTGGAGGTGGGCCTACATAACCCAGGTAGCGTACCGTTTACAAATTACGGTATCTTGTTAACTCTCCTTGTACAATAGTTCTATGATGTTAAAAGGTCGACTTCAACTAGTAGGAAACAAAGAGTGACCAAGGTGTAAACGCCCAAAGTGAAACCAGTAAGTCATCATACCTATTAATTTAGTTCCTATGACCTTTGTATATTGAGCTGCCTATGATAACTATATCGAACAGGGAATGAGACCAAATGACAATACACTAAGTTGACCGTGTGAGCCGCAAATGATAGGCAGGGGCTATATAGTATTGGCATGCCAGCCCCTAAACTCTCGCTTTCTCCTGGAACTCGGCTAGCTCAGCATCCAACTCTATATTCCTTCGCTCAATTGCCTCGTATTCTGCCCTTTTTATCTTGCCCTCCCTCAGGTTGCGCCTTCCGTCATTGCGGCACTATACGAGTGCATTAGCATCCCAAGCTCGAGGTTAATAATTGGTTTCTAGTACATTGGGGGACATACACATGATGTTGGTATCGCCTCAGCACCAGGCCGTCCGTTGCACTGTCCTTTATTTGGATCGTCACGGCATGCATACCAAAGGCCATTCACCCTGACGTCAGTAACACGGATCGGAGGTGGAGAGCATCTATAATTCCCCTCAGTGCAAACATTCCCCGTTCCTAGCCGGTCCACACGAACAATATTGCACTGCGGGGTACAGTCCGTGATAAGATCTGAACATTTCACTTTAGCATGTACTCATATCGACCACTTGCAAGTGAGGCCCGGGGAGCTTGTGCGCAGGAATTCTACTACTCACAGGTACCTGTCGGGCCGCCGTCGTAAAAGGCATAATTATAACCGGCGCAAACTGCATGCGCGACGGTGGAGAAGAATGCAATGATGGAAACTGCTACTAGTGGAAGGGTAAAGCCTTGCATTTTCAATAGTTGGGAATGTGGGATGGTGGTATTTGAAGAGCTCAGGTTGTGGTCAGGTTGAGATGCTCGTCCCGGATATCAGAGGGCATTATGCCCTTTTATACTATTATTGCCCTTGTTACTAACTAAGTTAAGAACAACAACTGTAAGTATGAGAGGGGCAAAGCAAGTATGTTGACCCGAACTGCTCACCAAAATTGGAACGTCCTAGATGCGTCAAATATAGTATACTAGCCCCTAACATAAGCGACAGGGATCGGCTTCACGGTGCGTGAGACATGTACAGGGTGAGTACAGTTGAGATCCATAGTTTCGTTGGCACTTCATAGATTGCACAGCTATCTGTAAAATATAGTATCGGACTGACTTTTCCGGCTCAGAAGTAATTTCAAACTCTTCTGTTCTAAGTTTGATAGAAATTAAATAGGTAATTGTTTATAAAGAGGTAAGAAAAAGGCTGGTACATTCTCATTGCTCTTTTGGAGGTTCTCTCTCCCTTATGCTTTCTAGATATCTACATTCTTATGTTCGACTATCACTCGTAGTCTCATGTCAAGACCCGGAGCCTCGCGAGGCATGAGACTATATCACTCGCTGCCTTTAGTACTTTTACTCTCTTGTCTTACTAATTATTATGTACTCGCTTATATATAAGCTTTATTATATGTAGCTTTAGGATACGTTTTACTACGCCTGACGCTATCATTATAGATACTATTTACCCATTATGAAGCATCAGCTGTATTGAATACTCATTTTGGACCATCTTCATTACTTGCTGCAAGTAAGTTCCAATCTAGGTATAGAGCCTTTCAGGATATATTCGGTCAGAGATTTTTTAGTCTTCTAGGAATCCCGTTATATTGCAACCAACATCTCTCACCTACAACAATGTAATTTATTTCTAATTTCAATATAATTAAAGTACTTTAGAATATTGGGCATCCTTTTTGGTGCCGCAGGGACATCTCACGCATGGTGCGGCAAATTTTTATCGGTTACGTTACCTGACGCAGTGCCACACTGAGGAAATCGGCTGGCTATACAGTCAACCCTTGCTATACCGGACAGAAAGCTCTGGATTTCTGCCGTCCGTTATAGCAAGGGTTGACTGTAGAGCGCCGGCGCCATCTATCAAGCTTAATATCCAACAGGTTATGAGTCCGCAGACATGTGCAGGACCTAGACGGATTCGGACTTGGCGCTGAGTGATCTCGGGTTGGCTTGGCAGGCACAACGCAGATCATTTCTAGAAGGTTGAAAAGGGTCGTGGCAAATACAGTCAGCCCCTGCTATACCAGTTTTGCGTCCGCTATAACTGGTGTCCGGTATAGACGGCTAGTGGCGAAAGTGCGGGGCAATTTGAGAATCGAAATTTAATAGCAAGAACAGTACCGAATATTACCTCACGTAAAATCACAACACCTGATCAAAATGCAGACATCAAAGCGGAGCTGATCTCATCTCTCAATTTCCGGCTCTGCACGTAGCACCTCGGATACACCAGCCATTTCGAAAGAAGCAATCTGGAGACGTAGCTTGTGACAGGGAGAGTTAGCATCCGGTATAGCAGGGAATGTTTTCGTGTAGAGTAGGGGTTAACTTTTCGCTAATGAGTGATCCTCGTTAACCATTCTACTCTAGACTACTCTAGTCCTATTTGAGGTAAATAGTAATATAACATTTGTTAGGCACAAGCCCCCGCTAAAAACAATTCTACAAGGTTAAGTCACCAGACTAATGATATGTGCAAGTAACTCGCCATGTATGTACGGTAGCTAGACACTCCTGTCTTCACGTGCATAATCTTTTTGTCAAAGACCCGATATGCCAGCTATTCAAGTTATAAGGCACTATGATCTGAGGTTTCAAGATCTTAACCAGTAAACTTATCAATTTCTACTCATTTCATGACGAGTTACATCATTATAACATCATATGCGCGAAGCGAGCTGCAGGTTCCCGAGGAGTAAACAAGGTGCCGACAGCTGAGTAATATGAGTCGTCACTGGCGTCAGCACTAGTGTATTGTTGTGTAGATCTTGCCCACGTGTAACTGAATAATCTGATACTCCGCACAGTCAGCCGGAAACCCCACAAGATTTCAGACCACCTAATCTACTCTCACAATACCGGACAGCTCATATAATGAAGATTCGAACTAGCGCATCCATGAATTGCAGGTCACGGAGAATTTGAGAGGCATTACCGGAGTACGGCTGTGTTACCGCATAACAGTTCCTATGCCAGAGGTACCAATGCAAAGACAGCCACATGAGCCGGCCCTCCCGAGTATATGAAGCTCACTGGCAAATGGACATTATTGGGTCGCAAAAGATTCGTGAGGTTCATTGAGTGCCCGTGTGATAGGTGATAGTTTATTTGAGCTACTCCGACAAGAATTTGAATTGCGGGATGTATGGCAGTATTGTGTCAAATCCCCTTGAAAAGTTCCGCTATTCCTAGGTACAACAGGCACGCACAGTTTTATCTGCTTGTTTCAATTGTTCACATTTACCCACAAACTATACTGCCTTCCTAACCGTTATCCATGTATGCAAATTAAAATACGAGCTTTAACCCAAACGAGGCTCGTCATACGATCCCTAAGGTTGTGCATACGAATAATGAGTTCAAAAAAAAAAAAAAAATTAACCCAAGCGAGTCATACCGCATCCCATAGATCTTAGCATAGCGCTCTGTACACCGGAGCATACACTGATACTTCAAAGTCCCTGTGCGCAACCGGAAAATTAAGTAAAGATGGTACTCTTTAATAATCACCAAGTATAGGCTTCTTCCCCGAAGAGGTTATGCAGGCTAATCATACTGAAGTCATAGCCACATCAGTGGCTTCACATGTACAGGACACCCGCGTGAGAAGTTTGCTCAAAACCATTAAATCTGTTGTTAACAAACTTTAAACGCGCACTAAGTTTTTTGTCCATCAGCGCCCTAGGCCTTTTGTTTGACAGGCTCGTGACTTTGATATCTTCATTATGCCAGACTAACCCTTCATAGGACTGCTTAAATTCATAGTAGTTTCCTATGTATATCTGCAGTTTATCTTCCCCTGCATTTTCCCGTGCATGTTTCCATACTTGTTCTCTATATTACCCTCAGTCAGAAAGATCATGGTGCAAAACTGGATCTATGGACTCTAGAATTTTTATCAACGCATGACGGAACTTCTACCTGTGTTGGCTCCCATGGGGATCTAGGTCCTTCTCCCTCTACCTCTTCACGACCTTCTCTACTACCTTCGTCAGATATCTCGTTCTTGTCTTGCCCCTTCGTCTCGCTGTTACCACCGCCGCGATGACTGGCTGCCCGGGAATAGGACCTTCCCGTCCAGAGCCTGCCATAGTACACCCTCACCCCAGCTACCTCCTATCACACACTGTTCCAGCCTTCCCTGCTGGGATGTTGCCTCCCTCTCCTTCAACGTCGCTCCACCTTGCTCCGTCTTCCCCATGCTACCATCTCCATAGAAAGTTGACTGATTTTTGCTTCCCTCCTGAGTATTCACTTCCGAAATCCAAAGTGTGAGTTGGGTCGCATAAGTTCTATCACCGGGATACTCATCTGTTGAATATACATAAGTACATATCATACGTGCGTACTAACTGCACTCTGTTACCGATAGAAACAAGCTTAACCTTACGGTGAAGGAATGATCACATGCGCGGTCATGAAGCTTATTCAACTCGTGCATATATAGCCCCTGTATTTCCTTGTCCCAACCTCTAGTTTGGCACATACACTCATATCAATCATACAAGCATCTATCTGCTCTCTCTCTCGTTCATTCCGAAGTCTCCCTATCTAGACCTCTACTACCACGATTCCTGTCATCATAACATCATCTTCTCCGTCTACCTTCTAAATCACCCCCTTCATCACAAGCCCACCTCTGTGGCTGGCTATCACCATGAAATACAGTACATCACGGGGTTATGCATCATCACCGAGTAATGCATCAGCCCCCACGGTATCCCTGTCGCCCCATTCTTGGCGGGGTAACTCAGGTAAAATGAACGGAATCATATCCAGCAAAATATATAATGACCTTGGAGATGTAGAGATGCATTGGCATATGTTGGGAATGTGTAAGGGATACGTAATCAGAAGTTTGAGATGGGTTATTAGGCAGTATCAAATAA
This sequence comes from Tirmania nivea, assembly GCA_015179035.1. Classification (NCBI taxonomy): domain Eukaryota; kingdom Fungi; phylum Ascomycota; class Pezizomycetes; order Pezizales; family Pezizaceae; genus Tirmania; species Tirmania nivea. Next base: position 181,854 of record WHUY01000025.1, read on the forward strand.
AATATAGCATAAACTAGACCTGCCACTAACCTGCCATACTAGTCAAGTCTTATCAATGTACTTATATGGAGCTTTGTTTGAGATATTCTAAGGTCGGTTGAGACCTTCTAACATGGGTGACAGTTCTGGGGCATTAGAAAAGCTCAGGAAAGTTTAATACAAATTTAATGCATATTTACAAATCAATTTATAGGCTAACATAGACCATTCTAGACCAGTACGAGTTTAACTAGCCTACCCTGGGCTTGCCTATGCCACACGGAGTCCACTTTAATATGCGTAAGGCCTGCTTGACCCACGTGGCCCTGCTTGAGCTCCTCTGAGGCTGCCTGAAACGGCGGAAGAAATTGATTGAAAGTTAGATATTTGTGTACTTGGCTTAACAATTATGAGCCAACCCACACCCACCATAATGAATTAAGATTTCTGTGGGCTACTGTGAGCTTGACTGAACTAGTGTGAGCTTGTTTATATAGCTCAAGCATCCTGTGATCTCATTTAACTAGCCCGGCGTCTCCTATCTTATCTTGGTCTTACAAGCATTAGTTTAGTATTGTCTATATGATTTTTTTATCTCAAATATGAACCTACAATGGTTTATAATATACTATGTCTCTTTCGATATTCATATAAAAATACTAGGGCCTCTTAGGAGTTATTAGAACTAGCTTTAGCCAGTTATTTAAGTTTGTTAAGTCTGGAAAGAAATCCTTGATTGATATATTGTATGCAGATATGTATGTCTGAATACAAACTAGACCGTACTAGTTGTCTTTATATGCACTAAGTAAGTAAATATAGGGAGTAAGCCTGAGGAAAGTTTGGGTAGATTTGGGTAAGTTCAGATTTATTTTCTAAAGCAAAAATTAATATGGATAGAACCAAGTGAGTTGAGATGAGATCAAGCAGCCCTAAGAATATTCGAGCTATGAAAACAGCCTTATACTAGTTCAGTCAAGCTAACGGGTAATTTACAGGAGTCTGAATTTATTGTGGTAGGTGTGGGTTAGCCCATAATTATTAAGTCAAGTATACGAAATATTTATTTTCTCCAGCCAGTTCAGGCAGCCCTAGAGGAGCTCAAGCAGGGCCACGTGGGTCAAGCAGGCTTACGCATATTAAAGTGGACTCCGTGTGGCATAGGCAAGCCTAGGGTAGGCTAGTTAAACTCGTACTGGTCCAGAATGTTCTACGTTAGCCTATAAATTAATTTGTAAATATGCATTAAATTTGTATTAAACTTTCCTGAGCTTCCCTAATGCCCCAGAACTGTCACCCATGTTAGAAGGCCTCATCCGATCCTAGAATATCTAAAATAAAGCTCCATATAAGCACATTGATAAGACTTGACTAGTATGGCAAGTCAGTGGCAGGTCTACTTTATGCTACATTTTATTCGATACTGCCTAATAACCTATCTCAAACTCCTGATTACGTATCCCTTACGCATTCTCAACATATGCCAATGCATCTCTACATCTCCAAGGTCATTATACATTTTGCTGGATATGATTCCGTTCATTTTACTCTGAGTTACCCCGCCAAGAATGGGGCGACAGGGATACCATGGGGGCTGATGCATTACTCGGTGATGGATGCATAACCCCGTGATGTACTGTATGCTGGATCTTCGAAGTTATCGAATGTCCTGCCTTCCTCCTCATTTTTCCCTTCTACCCTCTGTCCTTCTTATTTATATCTTCCGTCATTAAGTCTCCTAGGGCAGTGGGGTCCCTGGTAATCTTCCCTATTAATTCATCCTTGAGCGGCATCTAGGTATATCATTTTCTGGGGTCTAGGTGACTATTTACACCCGCGCTCCCCTTGGCGGGCAGTGCAGTCGGTGATGATAGATCTCGTGGAGGTAATCCCTGATTTTGGCTTTCGGAGTTAGTGGCTGGCACGCGCTATGCATAGCTAGTGGCGTGATTGGTGACTAGCATGAGACCTCCCTTGGAGTTGACGGTATGCTCCAAGAACAGGAGGTCGGGAGTTGGAGTTGCGCGCTAGTTGGAGTGACATTGGGGAGCAGGGACTGGTTTTGCTTCTTGTCGGTAGGGGGCAGTTGCGCCGAGTCAGGTGTATCGGATGGGAAGCCCACAGATCACTCTCCCATAAGTAGTCGATTGTACCTAGAGACTGGTATACTGGTGTGGGAGGCAGCCCTTTGCCGGCCGGTAATTTGAGTTGATCGCGTCGAGCTCTTCAAGCCAGTACTTTTTAAACCACAGTGACATACACGCACATAGCGCACTCGAAGCGAGCATAGTCCAGCAAGGCATCATATTTATCGGCGAGGCTACGATCAGAACGACAGAGACACAACAAATCACCGGCGTTCACACGAATCACCGGTGACAGCGGACACTCGGGTACCATACATCACCGGGTAGTGCATCATCACCGGGAAATGCATCAATTCACGCACTCAACTTCTAGCAGCCCGAGACCTAGTTACACGATACACAGGAGATCCAAGGCTTCTTCCAACAACAATAGGAGATACATGACAAGGTCTGACAGGAGTTTGGGACAGTGGGGGTGCTTGACACCTCATGGGTAGGGGGGTAGCCACCATAATAACTGACTCAACTGAGGAGTCCTGATCGAGTGGAGCTTCCCGATCAGACTCCCAATCTTCCATCTCAAATCCGGACTCATCTAGCGATTCCTCAGCTATGCTAGATTCTTCAGACTCTTCAAAGCGGACAGATACCTTGCGTGGTTGTTTTGCTTTGCCTTTATTCTTCCGAGACAGTGGCTGAGACATGCGTTGTGCACGAGCCTCCTGTGCAGCTTCTTTCTTCTTCTCAGCACGATCTCTTTGCAAATAGAGCTGATGAAGTACAGTGCCATCAAGAACAGTACCCTCCTCAGTTAATAGTTCCTTCCTGTTGATTGGGGCCACTAATTTTTGTGCTTGTTGCCACTTTCTAAAAGTATCTCGTTCAAGCTGTAAGTCATGATCGGTATTAAGAGCGAACCTCTCTAAGGAGTCAATTAACTCTACTAATTCAACTCGATCGATATCCTGATCCTTTCGTTGAAGTAATAGCTTGGCTTGTCTGGCTTTACGTAGCATTGCAGCAGAATTTCGAGGTGTAGGAGGTATTGGTGGTGGAGATGCTGATTTTGATACCTTTTCCGGATCTCGATAGGTTGGCAACTTGGTTAAAACCTTTCAGGGATTAGGTGGAATTAGTCCACTACTTCTCCATACTCTCAAAATATTGTCCTTTGTATAAGCTTGAGCTCGAGCCTTTACCAAGAGTAGTAGAAAATTTCCCTTGTTGATCGCTACATTGCCAAAACGAGTTAGACGATCAACCTCCTTCGCATATGCCTTCTGTAATGGTGAAAATATACCAACATCTAATGGTTGAAGGAGATGTGTTGTATGAGAAGGAAGACAATAAGCAACAATTCAATGAGAAATACAATATTCAATGAAATCAGTATGAATATGAATCTCACAACCATCAAGAATAAGAAATCATTATTGTTGTGGTGACACTAAGTGCCCTTTAGTAATATTATCAAAATGCTTCAACCATGCGACACTCAAAAAGCTATTATTCCATCCAGTCTTACTATAAGTAAACTTCCAATCCTTGCAGATATTAATTAATAAATCCAAGTGCTGATACCACCCCATATAATGTGCAACACCCTTATAAATAATAAGTGGAGGAAGAACAGTTCCATCACCAGAGATAGTCTCTACCACAGTAATTAACTCCCTTATACTATCAGTAGCCATCTTCCCAGTCATACCACGTTCACGACATTGACATATAACCTTAGCTCTATCAGATATCCCTATCGAACTCTCTTTTCATCCATGTTGTAGGTATTGCCTTCGGTTATAAAATATTTCTTCCGTACTCGCTCAACCTTACTAAATGACGTTGGATAACTCCTGGATCACTCTGTTTGATACGCCGCTTGTCAAAGTTACTGCTGAGCTTAGACACTAGATTTGGATGTCGATCTAGAAAGCGGGTTAAATAATTTCTGCTGAATGTCTTATCGAAGTATGTCTCAATAGCCTTCTCCTCAAAACCAAGCTCAGGGTGCTTCAGTAGTACAATTGCTTCTTTGACATGGTTGACTCGGGGTGGGAATCCAAACTCCTCAAGTCGTACTATCCACCTGACGATTGATCTCTCTTCTGCTGGCGTTAATAGCTGTTGATGCGTATGTGCTAATTTCCGTGGTTGTGCTTCTTTTAGGCGCCTCCGCACATGAACTCCATATGCTTCCGCTGCCTTTCGCATCGATTTAAACCGTCCTTGCTGTACTCCATCGCATGCATTCTTGATAGCTTTCTCTCGATCAGCCTCCTCTTTAGCTACCTGAAGTCGACGTTGCTTTAGCTTGCCCATCGCGCTAACTAGCACTTTATTAGTATTAAACTCGATTATATACGACTAGAATTTGCCTATCGTTGGTTTTATTGCATTCTCTGGGTTATATTTGACCAAATATCAATCGCACCGGTGGGAATTTGGTTGATATATACCCCGCATGCATCCTTACATAGCCGAAATAGAGATAGGGTGGGGGCTGATGCATGTGGGATGATATGATGTATGTAAAGGAGCATGTATTCTCTAGTCTAAGTTGCCGGTGTATGACCTTATAGGTCATGCCCAGCCTCAAGCCAAGCCCGACATATCTAGCTAAGCTTCTATCTACATAATATATGAGAATGCATGTATGCAGCTATGTATGTAGCCATGTGGTAACCAGTACCACAGTATCCCCTCTCTAAAGCGTGGGATGGGGTATACAAAGAACTCAAAGAAGGCCTAAGACCACCAGAAGAATATGACCCTCCTACCTCCAAATGCCCTTAACACCACCATACCATCCCGCATACCTTCTCAACCTCTAGTTTACCACCTCACTATCTACATATCGTCTCAAAACCACCATACCATCCCGCATACCTTCTCAACCTCTAGTTTACCACCTCACCATCCACATGTCGTCTCAACCTCGCCCCATTGATTGGATTGCGAAGGTACCCGATCTTCTTGCCTGTAACCTCCGGAACAGTCCTCAGCTTGTAGGCATTCTTTTCAAATACCGAGTGTATCTCAAATGGGCTCGTCCATCGTGGGGCGAAGACTGGTACAAAGCCCTTCGCGTCATACTGTGACACCCTCTTCCATACTTTCTGACCGCTCATCGTGGATCTGGCGGAGACCTTCTTCGCCAGCTTGGACCTGGTATGAGCGGGGGGGCTACGTGGAGGGGAGGGCCGGGGGTGGGCGTGGCGGCGGCAGAGTCATATATATTTGGGAGGGCTGGTAGGGGGCGTGGCGGTGGTTGTTTTAAGGGGAGGGCCGGTATGGGGCGTGGCGGGGGAGGAAGGGGTGTTTTCTGTTATGGTTTCCTTGGTTCGGGAGGCTGGGCGCTCATGCAATCCGTTGTCCCGTGGATGTACCGAGTCTTCTAAGATGAGGGAACGGGGCCGTCTCATAGCCTTAGGCTCCATAGACGTATAGACTTTAAAAAAAAAAAAAAAGCTCAAACCGCTCCACCTCCGCCAACTCCTTCTTCCCTTCCTTCAACTCGCGCAACCCTGGAATACTATCACACAATCATTGTAGTCTCTTTGCCACCAACTCTTTATGCTGATCATCCGTCTTCGGGCTTACTTCTTCTTCTCTCCCAATATCAGCTGGCATCCTGAGCTCTCTACCCAAAGCTAGCATCGCTGGGGACAACCCAGTCATAGAGTGCGGGGAAGTCCGGTATACCCAAAGACAAGCATATAGTAAGGGAACCCAATATATCGCCTTAGCCTTAGCGGAGTCTTCGTTGTCGCCTGACACCTCGTCTTCCTCGACCATAGCTCTTTCTGGAACTCCCAAGTTTACCGCTTCCAGAACCTTCTCATCTACCACCACATCCACTCCTACTACCCTTACATCCCCAAACTCTGCATCCCCATCTCCATCCTGCTCTCCTTTCTGCTGCTGCTGTGCTTCCATCACCGCCCTCTTCAGCATGGCTTTAATCGTCCCTACTACCGGTTCAATTTTCCCGTTGCTTTGGGGGTAGTAGGGGGTGGATAGGTGGTGGTGAATGCGCAGTATGCGTACCAGTGGTCAGATAATCGGGTTAATAAAATGGGGGCCATTGTCGGACTGAAGGGACAACGGGCACCCATACCGACAGACAATCCTCTGATAAATGAAGTTTGCCGCTGTTTCGGGCGAGGCATCCTGTGTAGGTTCGCCTTCTACCCACCTAGACAGCCAATCCACCGCCAGGCACGCAAACTTGCAACCGGTCTCGAGGTTTTCTGGAAAAAGCCCTGCAAAATCAATTGACCAGTGCGTAAATATATCCCCCCCCTGAGGAATATAACCTGGTGACTGCAATTTGTTGGGTTTACTGAAGGCCTGGCAGATCTTGCAGGCCTCAATATGTCGTTGGACCAACTTAGCCGCGGCAGGAACCTAATATCGCTTGCTGAAATACGCATATGCCGAACCCAATTGTCGGTGTCCAAGTCCTTCATGGCACAAAAGAAGAGCACTCCCAATAGCGTCAGCAGAATCCAACACCTCTACCCTCCGTTTGTGCTTTCTTGTAGTCTTCCACAGCTTATCCTCCTCTAACGTCGTTTTCTTGGCCATTGCTTTGATCAAGGGAATTAGAGCTTCATCTTTATTCCCCGGCAATTCCCCATTCCTTAAGAATGCCTTCAAATGACAGACCGCTTCCAATTTCCTTCTCTCTTTTAATGTCAGTGGGGTCATACCAAATACCCGAATGCCTTCTTCCTCTTCTTCAATATCCTCCACTTCTCCGCGCACTTCTATCTGGAACTATGGAACATCTCACAAAATTCCAACTCCCAATCTCGCTTCTTCACCCCAATCCAGTACCTTTTCCAACCTCTGTGGCACTTCTACTATTGCTATGCCCTCAATTTCTACCAACCCCTCTCCTTCTAACTCCATCTGCATCAAACACTTCTCTGACATATTAAGAAATAAGACGGACAGTACCATAAGAAAGAAGACAACACCGTTGAGCCTTCCTTCACAGTCTTCTTAATCTCCGCAATCTTTCTCCCCAATACAGGACCAAAGACAATCTCCGGTAAAGTCAAAGCTTCTTTCTCCGCACTAGGTAACAATACCATTCTGGAAAATACATCAGCTATCATGGTAACACCGGGTATCCATTCTACCTTAAAATCGAACTCTGCCAAAGTCAATGCATAACGCGCTATCGTCTGATTCGGAGATACCTTAGCCTCATGCAGAAATTCATGAGCTCGACAATCCGAGCACCATATAAAGCTTACTCCTGACAACCAATCATAAAAATTGCCGCACGCATAAACGAAAGCTAACAACTCTAAACGCACAATACGATAATTCTTTTGGGTGCCCGTAAGCCCTGCACTCACATAAGCACAAACATACTCTTTCCCTTCTTCATCCTTCTGCACAATTACGACTCCTAAACCGCCAGGACAATCCGCTGAGCCTACACTAGCATCTGTATAAACAATCGTGTCCCTTGAGTATTTGAACTGTTGCAAAACTGCCGGGGATGCCAGTGCTACCTTGATATTTTCGAACTCGATCAATGCTTCCGGAGTAACAACCAATGTCTTCTCTTTACCTCTAGTTAATGCCGTACGTGCAGTAACCATTAACTTATAATCTGGTATCCGTTCTCTAAATTGGTTGGCTAATTCTAGCAGAGATCTGGCCTCCGACTTTGATCTGGGGAAGCGTAGCTGATCTACTGCGCTCAGGCACTTCGATGCCATAGCCACCCCATGCTTAGACCAAGCCATGCCCACTGGCTCTATCTCTTCAAAGCCAAATAGGGTCTTTTTAGGCTTGAGTTTCCAGCCAAAAAGCAGGCAACGAGCTAGCAATAGGCGGAAAGACTCCCTGAGTGCCTTATAATCGAATCTCTGCACTTTCCCAATGATATCGTCAAAATACGACTTAGTCTTATTATTCAGCAATTCACCTTGCATAGCCACTGCATTTCTCTTAAAGGTAGCTGGCCCATTCTTCTGGCCAAATAGCATCCTATGAGAGACCCATAACTGGTGGAACATCTCAAAGCAGGTGGTGCGTAAGGACTCGTCATCGTTTGTGCAGAGGATCTGTTAGAAACCCTATCTGCATCCGTCTTGAAAAACGATCTGTAAGAATACGAGGTTATGTGAGCGAGTAATGGTGGATGCGAGAGGAATGTATTTGGTAAGAGACTATGTATCGCTATAGGCTTGCTATGGTACTAGACTGCTCTGTCTCTCTCAATCGTACTATTTCCTTCTCTTTTATCCTTTTTCCTTTTCGCACGACTTTCCCCATTAGGATGTTCCCTGTATCTCCATTGTTTCCCCATCTTCGATAGCTTCGTTTCAGTACCCTGTATCCTGCAGGGTTGAGAGTATTCCGACACCCTCCCTTACTCGATACCCTCTGATACTTCCTCTGCTATCATCTCTAAGGTTCCATATCCAAAGGCTTCATCCATCGTTCCTTCCATGAGGTAATCATACTCATTGGTAAGAGTTTCGTCAAGATATCGGCCGGGTTGTCCTTCCCAGAGATCGTAGTTATCTTCAAATTCCCAGCTCGAGTTTGTTGTCGTAGATAGTGGTAGCGGTGTTCGATATGTCGGCTCCTCCGGGCGAACTTCGACGTCTTGCTGAGGTTGAATGCTCCCTCGCTGTCCGTATATAGTATGGGTATCGTTTTCATTCCAACCTCCGACAGAAATTGTTGTATCCACGCTGCATCCTTCGCCCCCTCGCAATCTGCGATATACTCCGCTTCCGTTATTGAAAGAGATACCACATCCTGTCTCCTGCTGTACCACCCTACGAGCTGGTTCCCCAAGGTTACAATCACCCCGGTCTGCGATCTCGAGTTCTCCCCTCCGTATGACGCATCCGCATATATCCTTACATCCAGATCTGTTCCCTTCTTCAAGCACAGTCCCTCTCTTCTCGTCGAGTATAAATATCCTAATACCTTCTTGGCCGTCTCCCAGTTTCGAGGCCCATGATCCTTTGTCCTTCTTCCCAGAAGGTTCACGTGAATCGATATATCTGGTCTTGTCATTCGGCTTATCCATAGTAACCCTCCGAGTAGTACTTGATATAATGGGTTTCCTGGTTCTTCTTCTTTCGCGTAGTGCTGCGGATCTAAGGGTAGAGATTGTCTTCCTCCATTCGTTCCACCCCCGAGGTATCTTTTGGCCATCGATTCTATGAGGAATATTTGAGTCAGTATTACTTCATTTTTTCCCCATGTAAGTTCCATTCCTAGCATTTTTGATGGCCGTCCTCTTTTGTCTAATTCAACCCTTTTTTCTACAGCTCGCTCCGCATTATCGAGGTGGGATTCGGTTGGCGCTATTCCTAGTAGGTCGTCTACATGGGTTCCAACGATAACGGAATTCGCCTTGTTCGTATATGTTCCTTCATCTCCTATACATTGGTGCATTCCAAAACTAATCATAATGTCGCATAGTGTTTTGAACCATTCATGACCGGCTTGCTTTAACCCATAGAGTGCCTTATCGAGCTTCCAGTATTCAATTTCTCCTTCTTCATTGACGTTTGAAACGTATATATCGTGGTGTAGCAATGCTTGTAGATATGCGGCTACTACATCCCATTGACGTATAGCCCATCCCCGGTGTAGAGCTATAGTGAGGAGTATCTTGAAAGTCTCCGGCCTCATCATTTGAGCATATGTCTCATCGTAGTTGACTTTTTCCTCTTGTGTAAATCCTCTTCCTACTTTCCGTGCCTTGTATTTCTCAACAGTTCCATCACTCCTTCTTTTGATGACATAGACCCATTTTGTATCGACGATTTTTGTCCCTTCTGGAATATCCTTTTTGTCGATCTTAGTGAATACGTTGTAGCGGAGTAGTTGGTTGCGTTCTTTTATTCTTGCTTCCGCCCATTTTTCTGAGTCTTGTCCAGTTCTGGCTTGTTCTTCTGAGGGGTGATCTGGGTCAACTCCTACTGCAAAGAGTCTTTTTCTCGATGAGCTTCTTGTTCCCACTAATTCCTTCCATTCTTCAGGAGTTTTTCGTCCTTTTCTTTTCTTAACAGGAGCAGTATGGAATTCTTCTGGAGGTTCTGATATTTCGGGAGTGGATGGTCGTTCTGGAGGTTTTGGTATTTCGGGAGTGGACGGTCGTTCTGGAGGTTTGGTATTGGACGGTGTATACTGTGTTTCGTTAAACTCTTCCTCTTCTGAACTTGATTCCTGGTCTTTTTCAGCGATGACTCGTGGGTTTTTTGCTAATTTGGTTATTCCGAGTCCCTCTCCTGTCTTTACCCAGTAAGTACCGTGTGTACCTGAATATCCCACTATTCTCCCTTCATAGCTTCGTGGACTAAGTTTGTCCTTTATGTCATAGTCATAACATAGTACTCGTTGTCCGAAGGGTCGTAGATTTTTCCTTTCCTCTATAGGATTTTTGTCGAGGAAAATCTTAATTGGTACATTGTTCTTTGGTGGGAGGGATTTATGTGGGATTCGATTCTTAGTGTAGGCAGCCCATTCGCAGGCCTTATCCCATAACCCTTTTGGCAAGTCTGCACTTATTAGTGCAGTTCTGCACATAGTAAGGATTGTTCTGTTGGCTCGTTCAATGATGGCATTGGTTTCGCTGTGGTGGGGTATAGTTTCTTTTAGATCGATACCTCTTTGGCTGAGTTCTTGTTGTAGGTCATCGTTACGGAATTCTCCTCCCCAGTCTGCCTGTACCTGGCTTAATCGGAGGTTCATTGCTGCTTCCATTTTATTAATGATCTCTATGAGTGCTTTTCCTGTCTCATTTTTCTTTCGTAGTGCCTTCGTAGCAATATACCTACTGTGGTCTTCTACCACTATGAGTAGGTATTTATATTGCTTACCAGGTGTTACCGGGTTTATTGGTCCAACGAGATCTGCATGTATTCTCTCCAGTATTCTATTCGTACGTATTGGAGTGGCGTTCTTATATGATGAGGGTTTGGTTGCTTTCCCTTTCTCACAAGCTTCACATCGGATCTTCTCTTTCTGGCCTTTTGGAAATTCTGGAAGAGTTCGTAGGGTATCAAAGGAAATATGTCCATACCTTTCATGTAGTTCTCTGGCGGATATTTTGTTGATGTTAACTTGGTCTTGTGGTTTGATCCATAGACCCGTCCCATCTCTTTCCATGATGTAGAGAATCTTTCTTCCTACTTTTAACTCTACTCGTGTTCCGTTTCCTTTCATTGAGAATGATTCTGGTATTCTTAGCCCGCTAATAATATTGCTGAAGGATGGGTCATAGAGACATTGTTCGTGTCGGATTGTTCGGTTGTTATGTTTAAATACGAGCGTACCTATACACGTACATATAGATTTGGTTCCATCGTGCCCTTCTACTTCTATATTTAATCCTGTCTGAATATCAGCCAACCGATGGTATTCATTTGTCGTGTGGTGTGTTGCTGCTGTATCATATTCATAGTGTCCCTTCCTTGTCTCCCTTGTCTTCCCAATCTTGATGGCTTTTATTGTTACCCCTTCTGTATCGGATTCCTCATCAGAGTTGTCTCCCTTGACTTTGTTCGCCTTCTTTTTCTCTCTTTTCTTTGTAAAGCATTCGGACTCGGTATGATTTAATCCCTTCCATCCTTTAGCAATACAGTAATCACAGCGCTTCCCATTGTCCCTTTTTGCTTCTGTCTTTAATACTGTCGGATTTTCTTTTGTCCCTTCCTCCTGGAGTCCCTTGAGTTTTCTCCCTTTTTGTCTTCCTGGGACATATAGTTGGAGTTGTCTGACAATATCACCGTACGAGTATGAGCTGTTTGTTCGTAGGTTTTCGACTAATGTGTTGTAGAACGAGGGCATTGTCATTAGTAGAAATTCTGATTTTGCGTCGTCATCTTCTGAAATCTCTTTCAGAGCCTTCCCGAAATTTTTCTTTGTGAATTCTCCCGTAGATAACGTTGCCTTCATGAATTCCCACTTCTTCTCGTATTCTTCGATGTGCTCTTCGATAGTGTGTGCTCTGTCATCATATCCTAACTTGACAATGCTTGCTAGTAATACCCCCAAGTCTGTGACTGTCTTTCCCTCGTAGTGTGCCTTGAGATTTTTGTATGCCTGGTTCGCGTCTTTGGTAATTCCTATTTTCGAGAGTGCTCCTGGCTCGCAATTCTTTCGCATTGTGAGTACTGCGAAATAATTGGCCTTTTTCCATTCTTGTTCTGTGGCCGTTGTTGTTGCTGGAGCTTTACCAGTGGTGCTAGATGATGGTTCGGAAGAGGCTGCTGTAGGTGGGCTAGTGGTGCATTCACCTATAACGATATCCCATATTGTGTGCGTTCCGATATCGTACATTGTCAACGCCATTTCTACTGAGCTTATCCATTCGGCATAGTTGTGTTGTCCTGCAAGTTTCGGTTCTATCTTTGGGATCGATCTTGCTGACTCTTTAGACATTTTTGGGGTTGTCGGTCGTGACAAGTCTGGTGGCGGGGGGTTTCGGTGATGAGTGAATTGTATTCTGGTTACTGGACTGGGTGTTCGTGTTCGGTGTGTACCTGACTCTTCTTCGAGAAGCTGTCTTGATGCTGGACTTGGGCTTCTCGGGAATTCTCCTGGTCCAGGTATTCCTTCGCTACTCATTTACTTCGGTGCTCTCCGGATTTTCCTCTGCAGCTTTGTTTTGCACTAGGTATTATTGGGCTGTGCCTCAAATGTCTCAACCTTTGTGCGTACGCAGTGCTTCAGTGGAGCTCCGGGCTCATAACCTGTAAGAATACGAGGTTATGTGAGCGAGTAATGGTGGATGCGAGAGGAATGTATTTGGTAAGAGACTATGTATCGCTATAGGCTTGCTATGGTACTAGACTGCTCTGTCTCTCTCAATCGTACTATTTCCTTCTCTTTTATCCTTTTTCCTTTTCGCACGACTTTCCCCATTAGGATGTTCCCTGTATCTCCATTGTTTCCCCATCTTCGATAGCTTCGTTTCAGTACCCTGTATCCTGCAGGGTTGAGAGTATTCCGACACGATCCTGTAGGACCTTCGCCCATCCAGGCTATCATCTCTGTTATACTGTCCACTGGCTCAGGATCTTTGGCTATTCGCTGGTTGATTAGCTTGAAGTCGTGGGCAACCCTGCAGAAGGCTGGGTTGTTGCGATCTTTAGCTTCTTTAGCTGTCTTCACGATTGTAAGCTGAGTGCGATCCACGCATTCAGGCAGGGCTAGAGTATATATCCCCAGGTGTATCAGCGGGTCATTCTTTGCATGGATTTTTTTTTTTTTTTTTTTTGGAGTCTATACGTCTATGGAGCCTAAGGCTATGAGACGGCCTGGAACCTTTGACGGAACCTTCATTGGGAGCGGTCGACCCCCGTAGACTACTACTAACACTGTGAAAGACCCACCCTCTGTAAAAGCTGTGTAGGGGTGCGAAATGCTAAACAAGGTAAAGGACGTATGATAAAAGCCATCACAAAGAAATCCATTACCGGTCACCATGCAAATCCACCCTCTTCCTTCCTCTCTCAAAGTCATAAGCCTCAATTGGGAGCCAACGTCCCCTCAACTTCAGGTGGCTCCCCACGGCCAACTTCCTGTCGAAAAATACCACAACGGAGCTGGTGGCTTTGCCCAATCTCCGGTTACCTCCCAAGAGCCAACGTGCTCCCATAATCCCTCTCATTCCTATCTCCTCTGTAATATCTGCCATGGGTCTCTGGCAAGGGACCCCATGAATCACAATTGCCTTTGATCTATTGTCACCAGGCAATATGGTCGGTGGGGGTAATTTGACTAGTCGGGAATTTTTACCAGCTCTTACTGCCGAACGTGTTGCAGCCTGTTTTTTGGTAGTTGGGGGTGCTACTACCGGGGCCTCGTCCTCATCTTCATACCCAGATAGGTCCTCGTATAAATCTGACCTATCTGCCATCACAACATCCTCCCTATCCTTTGCCCCTCTCTTCTCAATCTCCTCCTCCGTCAGTATCTTTTCTGCCTCCACTACTACCGGTACCTGGTCTGACTGGGTTGCAACTGATACTGTCTCAACTAGGAGTGCCTTACCCTTTGCCTGCCATTTCTTCTGCTGAGAAACCAGTATCTTCTTTGTCCTCTCCTCTACCTCTTTCTCTGCCCACTCCTTCCAGTCTCTCTCACAAATCTGTAATTGGTCTCCTATCTTCTCATCCCGCTCAACCAACTTCCCCTTTTGTAGTCTCAACTCCTGAACCTCCTTCTCTAACTTCTCAATCGTCTTCCTATAAGCCTCCTCCTGCTCTTTCATCTCTATCTCCTGCCGTCTTATCGATAGGTCCTTGTTAAGATTGGATGCACCCAACTTATGCAACAGTCCTTGAACCTCTTTCTTAAGACCGGCGATTTCTTCTAGTCTGTCCTCATCCTCATTCTCCTGACCTCGATAAATCTCCAGTTTATCCAAGGTCTCATTAAATGTATCGGCCAGCTGCTTCTTTTCTTTTCCTTCCTGCAGGATTTTTGAAACTATATCAATATCTGCTTTATAGTCTGTAATGTTTAAAAAGCCGATAGTATGTTGTAACAAAAACCACCCCACCTTCATCCACTCTTCCAAGGATATTTGTGCAAACTTGTTTATCCTATCATCATCATCCGAGTCTTCTTCACGCGCACGAGCCTCTGCCTTCCTCTCCTGTTGCTCGAGCTCCCTTTGCTCAGCAGTATTCCGCTTCTCCGTAATAACTGGCAACTGTACCCTCAGTATATCTTTGGGTGTCAGTAGTTGACATAAATCCGGAGTTTCATACCTCGGTTTGTTGTCTAGGTTGGGGACAGCCAATGCTTTGGTGCGTTTGGCGCCCTTTCCTTTTCCCTTGCGATTTTGTGGCATCCCTGAAAAGTCTGATTAAATTCCCCGAAGAATTCTGACTTCCCACTTCGAAGGTGACCCAAGGTCTTGCGCCGCTATTGGGGTTGCAACGCGCTGCTCTAAACTGTAGCCGGAGCCTCCAAGTGTACTGTTGTATCCACCAATCACCAGTGAATACGGTTGCAACGTTGGAAAAATCGTCCAAAATCAGATCGAGTTGTGGCAAAACTTGACCCTCTGGGGGATTGTGTAGCTCGCTTTGAATGAGCAAGAAAATTAGGTATTCTTGCTTGGCTCGTTCCGCTCTGTGAATTGCTGTTTTCTCCGACGACGGAAACCCTCTGGTTTTTGAGATCGACCAAGTGGGCTCGTCCTGCACGGTGTTGTCGCGTGTCTTTGCATGGATAATAGCATCGTTTTGAGGGGTATAAAGGTGTGGACTAGAAGGAGATACCGCTGGAGACGGATCAGTCCTAATAACCTTATGGGGTATTGCTTCAATCTTCCCTAGGTCAAACTGATTCCAGCTAAAGGCTGCCGCGAATTCGACGATGTCTTCACAAACCTCTTGCATCGTTTCTTCTGGAACATTCTGGCCAAATTGGACCAACGATTTGATGAATTCCAGCGTTAACACCGCTTTTGCTCTATCTATCTTCTTCTCCTCTGCAACCTCACTTTCTTCTTCTACTTCCGCTACCTGATCTTTTGCTCCCAGCAAGTATGCTGCTCCTGGCCTCGACGAGACCATCAATAAGGGGAGTGACTTGCGAGTATTCACTCCTGAAGTCAATCCAACAGTCATTAGGGGCACTTGCTGGCTCTGATGATGCTTCTTTTTCATCTCTTTAATATCCTGCAAGACAAATTCCACATCCATATCAACCCTGTCTTCTATTGAAAGGTTACTATGAGCGGAGGTATCGCGGTAGTAAAACGGAGGTTGCAGCGGTGGACTACGTAGTGCGATTAAGCAAGAAGTGAAGTGCGAGCGAGAGGTGCGAGTGAGCGGATGGAGTGACTATGTCGATTATAGACGGCTATTGAGTCTAATCGAGAAGTGTGTAGAACTAGATACATGAGTATGAAGCTCGTATATATAAAAGGTACGAGTTCAGGGTAAAGTCTAGTAAAGAAATCTTTAGTTACATAACCTAATAATAGTATATCACCGATATGCTAAGATAATACATAAGAGGGTGTGGTAGTGAAACAGTAATATGAGTCAACGAATATGTCATAGAAAGGAGTCGATGAGTCATGACAACTGATATATATAAGCACTAACCTCAAGTAGTAAAGAATAGCATAATGTAGTAATAATGAATACTATGTGAAAGAAATAATACAGACATCCTTATACGGGTAGCAAGTGTCCATAATGGGTATCAGCATGATTAGGAAATAATCGTAAGGAATAACGATGTAATACATGGACAGAACTTAAACTATATCGTAAGGAAATGATTATTTTCAACATCTTCTTCCAACAAGCCGGGCGGGCTTCCTGCTGTTATCGCTTCGCAAACTGCGTGGATAGATAGTCTGACTGGGATCGTGACCAAAACCCTCCTTCATCTTGGAAACAAGGCAGCCCCGACCTTATACATAAATGATGTACCCAACAACAGCTGATAATGAGCAGACTCCACAATATTCACCTTAAGCGCAAAGAAAATCTCTCCCAATCTGAAAACAAAACGAGGGGCATGCCCAATAGGTGCAGAACTCACGCCATCTACCAGAATAAAATCTACATCTGAAGTATTCAGCCAATCTGTGCCAGTTTGTACAACTGCGCTCATAGGCACCACTGCCACTACCGCCCCAGTATCCCAGACTGTCAACAAACTTTGGCCTTTAGCCGTAGAACTCATGGACCAAAGACAGCCTTCCACCTCTCCAATCAGCTCATCAGGAATTTTATCTACTTCAAAAATCTCTCTTTCCGTGTACGCCTGAGAGAGCACTTGTTATAGAGGCAAGGAGATGGGGGCTTCAGCTTCGTCCAGAATTGCTGATTTCTCATCTATATCTAAAAACAGCTTTTTACCTTCTGTGCTTTTCAGTGGACTCATTACAGGCTCTCGGAAGTCTTGCAAGCCTATTGTAGGAATATTATAGAAACACATCTTCTTCTTCCTATCCTCAGAGGCTACAAACGCAGGTGGAAACGAACCCTTATTTGGTGCTTGCTGGCTATTTGCTCCTTTGGGGCAAAAGCGAGCTAAATGTCCTTTCTCACCGCACTGGTAGCATGACTTCTGTTATGACACGAATTCTGTGAGTGTGGCTTGCTTCAATTCTTTCTTCTCACTGGCATGATTAGTAGTAACCGCTGTTTTAGGGGTTGCTGACGGGGAATTAGCCTTAGGTTTTTCCTCACCTGGCCTGCCAATCACCGTATAGCAGTTCTTCGCCTCGTGGCGGCCACGCTTGCAAACTGGGCAAAGCGGTGGTTTCTCTGCTGGGTTTTTTGGCGCTGATGTAGAGGTTATATTCATAGTACCTGCTGAACTTTTCCTGCAAACGTCAACAGTATGGCCCTGCTTACCACATCCGCTACAGACTTCCTTTCTATCAACTTGGTCCACCTCCATGGTAACATAAGCTCGAGATATCTTCTTCCAGAGCTTCTCCTCTCTCTCAGCCATATCTACCTTATCTCGGAACTTCTGAGGCAAACAGTTGCGGATACAACGAACCCTCTGAAAGGAACCTACCTTTCCTGCTCTCTTCATCAAGCGCTCTATGTGTCCCCGAACCACTGTGACATTCATGCCTTTAGCCCCGAAAGGCTTCCACATAAAGCGTTCTAGTTCAAGCTCTGCCTCTCTCGCGTCTACGTCTGCACTAAACTGCTTTTTTAGGAGATCCCGCAAGGACACTTCTTCTAGGCCATCAGGAACGCCATTCCTAGGAGGCCGCTGCATCTCTCCATTTTTCTTCCAACAATTGGGGTATGGGTTTACCTCGTTCGAGTCATAGTCTTCCCACCACTTCAGGGCGGTCTTTTCGAACCTGGAAGAGATAGCTGCCATCAGACGCTTTGCCAGTAAGTAATTGCTTACCCCGTCAGGATTATCCTGACTGATGTATTCATATTCCGATTCCGGGTCGCCACTGACAAGACCGCCATGGTATAAAGGCATGTTGGTCCTAACTAATACACCATTGTCTGATTGCATTATCGAAGCTGTCGAGCTCGGCTGGGTTGCGATCAAACATTCTAAGCTGAACCACCTTGATATACTTAGAATGAGGAAGCTTCGTCATTTTGGCTTGTTGAGGGCGAGGGCGAGGGCAAGAGTGAGGCTGTCGTGAGTTTCCCTCACTGGATGAGGAACTAGGAGAAGAGAATGAGCTTGGGTTTATCTTACCTGGCCTAGAGCTTCCGACTGTAGGCTTGGGTAGTTGTTTTAAAGACGCCGCTTGTGGATCAACCGTTGAGGCTGTTCCCTCCGTAACCGTGACGAACTCGTTACCTGTGGTGTCAACGTTTCTAGACCTCCAAGTAGACCAAACCTTTCCCGTCATCCTATTAACTATCTTCCTCTTATTCCTCTCAGTAGCTGATACTGTATACGACAGGGAAGCGGATCACTTCTTGGCATAGCAGAGCCTGGACGTTCTCACGATATGATGTCTCACATTGAACCTTCAACCTCAATAACTCGATGGATATTTACCCGATTGCTCTGAAACTTTCCACAGACCTTGAACAAATATATATCTAGGTTTCCTGAACCTACGGGCGTACACTGCATATATTTGAGATAATGACAGCTATGCTGGTGCCCAAGCGCTACCTTTTTCCTCTATAGGTCCTGATGCCACAGGGAGTGTGGCGGAGGTCCAGGGAGCCTATTGTAGCACATAACGGCCCTCAAGAAGGACCACCCAAAGTTTCATGAACATTGGAATGAAATTGGTAGAGATATACGTGAGAACGTCCAGGCTCTGCTATGCCAAGAAGTGATCCGGATCCCTGTCGTGATCCGCTTCCCTGTCGTGTACAGTACTGATATGTCTAGAGCCTTGTCGGTTTCCTCGAATATTCTGACCGATCTCCTACCTCTGGGAGTACTGCCCTCCTCCGAGGACTGCGTCGGCTCTGGCTCCGGCAAGTCTGGATATGCCACGCCAATATCTTCCCACTGAACTTTCAGGCTCCTTCAATCCTTCACTAAGTTCACTTGCTGTGCGTAAGGAACCTTGATCCCACTTTGGAGTGGATGAAGCACCTTCGTCAGTTTGACTCTGCTAGCAGTGAATTCTCGTCAGCCTTAGCAAAACGTTCCACCAAATACTTATCAGATAGGCAGGGCGGATGACCCGTGGTGCGGGCTGTGTGAAGAGGGGGTGGCCCAGAACGCCGCACACCTGTTGAGCTGTCCTGGAGTGGCGGATGGGAAGGGGCGGAAGTGGGAGCAGATCTGGGAGGACCCGGAGTGGTGTGAGAAACTGGCGGGAGCGGTCAGGGGGTGATTGTGGCGACTCTCTTTTGTTTTGCTTTCTTTTGGGGTGCGAATATCTTCGACGGGGGTATCTGGTCACGTGTACGTAGATACGGGGCAGGGAGCGGCCCAGTGGTAGGATAATCCCGTCAGGCTTAACCTGAGGGTATGCGCTGCCTCGTCATAAGCGAGAGCTTCAATACGAGTACGGATTTACCAAAAAAAAGGGAATACTTATCAGCCTCGTTTTCAGGGAAACCAGCCCAGGCACACTCTTGAAGAGTGTCCTTATAATAATTTCGGAATCGTTCCACAGAACCCCTAAACCACTCAAGGTCCTTCCAGGCCAACGGCCAAAGAGGAACGTCAGTCTCTGTGTAGTCTAGAATTATGAACCTATCTTTTGCAGCAATACTTCGGGCAAATGCTCGTGCGTGTCGGCAATCATTCGCTTGACGAAAGATAGATCTTTTCCCAAATCTTGATGTCAAATGAACCCACCCAGTGGTCGATTCCTGGAGGAGCCTGCTTGTAGTAAGACCGCAACTGTAAACACAAGATCAGTCCTTTGAGTTCCTCAAATCTCTTGCTCTTAGCCTCCATCAAAGACCTGTCTTTGTCTCGATACTTACCTTCCCACGCCGCTGCCGATCTCGATCGATGCACCAACTGTGGGATGATATGATGTATGTAAAGGAGCATGTATTCTCTAGTCTATGTTGCCGCTGTATGACCTTATAGGTCATGCCAAGCCTCAAGCCAAGCCTGACATATCTAGCTAACCTTCAATCTACGTAATGCATGAGAATGCATGTATGCAGCTATGTATGCAGCCATGTGGTAACCAGTACCACAATGCACATCCCTGCGATGATGCACTGCCCGGTGATGGATGGTAGAAGCCTGTCAGTAGTAAGGCAAGGCAATATCTGCATCGCAATAACCTACAACAACACACAGATAGCCGGAGTATACCTTTTTTTTTTTTTTTTAAAGTCTATACGTCCATGGAGCCTAAGGCTATGAGACGGCCCCGTTCCCTCATCTTAGAAGACTCGGTACATCCACGGGACAACGGATTGCATGAGCGCCCAGCCTCCCGAACCAAGGAAAACATAACAGAAAACACCCCTTCCTCCCCCGCCACGCCCCATACCGGCCCTCCCCTTAAAACAACCACCGCCACGCCCCCTACCGGCCCTCCCAAATATATATGAATCTGCCGCCGCCACGCCCACTCCCGGCCCTCCCCTCCACGTAGCCCCCCCGCTCATACCAGGTCCAAGTTGGCGAAGAAGGGGGTCTCCGCCAGATCCACGATGATTTCCTTCCCCCCATCCTTTACCTTTTTTAACCACCTCTTCCGAACATCCACCTCCTCCCAAGTGCTCCATCGTCTTCCCCTTCCTTCCCCATGCGAGCAGACCGGGGCCACGTGGCTGCCTGTCTCAGGCTGCTCACCACATTTCCGGCAGCTGGGATCAGCATTGTTATCCAATTTTGCGCGCCAGGACTGGAGGTTCCCCTTTTCAGTCCTGCAATGGACGTAGTTGACCCTTGCCTTCTTCCCCCACCTCACTACCCTACCCATACCTCCCCCTGCCACCTTTCTTTCCTCCTCTCGCCTCCTCCTCCATTCTTGTATCAAGCCCCCCTCCGTGATAACAGGGTCCGATGGTTCTACTTCCTCTGCCCCTGTCTTCGCCATCTGATCGGCCTGTTACTCGGCACGGACGACACTGACACACTGCACACACACCTTCAACATACCACTCACGCAAAGGTATTTATCGGAGAGTTCCATGCACACCATATTAGTTGGGGAGGAAGGACGAACAACTGAGCAGCCTAGATCATCGACACCCTAGACACAGAAATGCAGATGAGACAACTGATAGCAGCCAACTCCTACATATGTAGTCGGTAAGGGACGTATATAAGGCACTCTTATTTTTTTTTTTTTTTTTTTTTTTGTAAATCAGTACTCGTATTGAAACTTCTCACTTATGATGAGGCCGCGCATCCCCAGGGTTAAGCCTGGCGGATTGTCCAACCACTGGGCCACTCCCTGCTCTGTATCTACGTGCGGTGGAGGCATATTTTGCCTACCTCTACCGCCCCCTCGCTGGACGATAGGAGAGTGCGCATATCTGATATTTGCTGAGTTGCTTTCTTTTACTCGCTCGTGTTTTTTTGATTTTGTACGTAGCTTGCGCAGGGCGTCAGATTAACTTGACCGTCCCTTGAATTTATTTGGGTTTTCGGGTGGCTCGTCATACGACCCTTTTTTTTTTTTTTTTTTTTTGAGTCTATACGTCTATGGAGCCTAAGGCTATGAGACGGCCCCGTTCCCTTACCTTAAAAGGCTCGGTATACCCACGGAACAACGGGATGCCGCCATGCCCCTGCCGGCCCTTCATACGACCCTTAAGGTTGTGCATACGAGTACTGAGTAAAAAAAAAAAAAAAAAAATAGGTACCTCAATTATTTCTCACACTCGCTGCCTTTTCAGAGCCTAAAGAGGGTTTTCAGATATGATTGTGAGATCTCAGGCTCTCAGGGTCTTGCCACAAGATTAGATAGCCCCACCGAATCGTTTTGCCATACAATGGAGGGGCTGGATCGTACCCGTACAAGCCAGAAACTGGATGACTTGTGACTTGTGACTTGCCGTATTAATTCGCAACTAAGAGTGCTGTCTTATTCACAAAAGGGCGGTCGGAGGGGCCTTAAATTTACTGTCTTATACGCGATACTAACTTAAACACGAGATACTTTCCTATAAAAGAATTTCCGGGGGAAAAAAAAAATTTGGAACGACACAGTAGTATAATTGATATCTTTTTTACACGATCTCCTCTCCAAACATAATTGTAGCATATTGCATGGCCTCTTCTTCAGTAATGTAATCTCCCTGCTCATTATCACTTCCATCCACTTCCTCCTCATTATCTACAATCTCAAGGTCAGAACTTTCATCCTCCGTGTCTATTGGCAGGTCGAGTTGGTCTTCAGACTCAGGAGGTAGTTGCCAGTCAGGGACTGTATAGTTTGAGATTCCTTCAATATGGATCTCGGAGTCTGCTGTACTATTGATTGGGACAGTGATTCCACATTTGCGAAATGAGCGAGTTTAAGGGGTGTTAGCTAAGTATACATATGGGAAGATTTATAAGGTTGAGCTTATTCACGGTTAGCAGATACTGACTTCTATACTGCAGCTACCCATTTGGTCATAAATAGTATTTTGAAAATCACCGAGGTATAATTGCCTCTATAATCAGATCGATAGAGGGGGAGGTATGTTCTTTAGCATATGTGATAACTGCCAGTTTGAATTCCCGGGTGTATTGATGTCTTCGGACTGGAGTATTCAAAGTGGTTGCTTGCTTTCCAGCCTCACACAAGGCATTGAAGTGTATAATGTCTTATGCCGCATCAGGTCCTTCGGAATCCACCTTTGATAGTGCTGGAATCGCTGTCCACCTGCTAGAATTCTGTAGTTTCAATACTGAGGTTGCGTGAGGTTTTAGACTGGTGGTTTGTACACTGGGTCCAGGACGAGGTGCCTATAGAATTGACATATTACTGGGTCCAGCCCAAGGTGCCTGCGGAATTGATATTGTAACAAGTGATGATGATGAGTGAAAGAAACCGCCAGTGCCAGTCAACATTGACATTCCTATACTACTGTCCTATAAGAAAAATTTGCTGTCTTAAACACGATTCGGATATCTCGGCCCAAATTAGGGTGTTTTACCCCTCTCTTATATACTAATACTGTCCTGCCGAGTAGTACTTTCTTAGTTGCGAATTAATATGGTGTGTTAGTAAAGCTCATATCGTAGCTCTCATGATGCACCAAAGACATCCATCCTTCCAGCGAAGATATCCGGGACGAACCTTCTTGTTACTTCTTTGACATTTCGGACTGCTCTGAATTTACTTCTTTCCAACCTCATCATCACCCACTAGACTAGACCTTCTCCCACCTCTTCTGGGGTCCCGACTGTACTGTAGAGGTGACCTGTCAACCTAGTTAGCACTTGCTTAACTTGCACATTGCTCCTCCTCGACCGCCCCACTAACAAATTGCCTAGATGCCCTCTTTGTGACAATCTGTCACGACTTCTCACATGAGAGAGAAGTCTGCGTACAGGTGATTAACCAAGCCCGATAGCTGGCTGAGGCAGAAGCCATAGATGATCACCCATATCAGGTCTAGGAATAGAACCCTCTCATTGGGGTGAGAGAGACTGGCCGGAACACAGAAGTGTGTGCCCGATCGATGTTATACTGGAAGGCTAGCTTGGTCGTATCGGCAAGGGAATCCTAAGTAGAATCTTACGCATCCTCGGGGATTTTTTTTTTTTTTTTTTTTTAACTCAGTACTCGTATGCATAACCTAAGGGTCGTATGACGAGCATCCTCGGGGATAGGATGTTGCAGATGGATATGGATTGCACGTACGCCTGGGCACGAGCCGAGCTGGCACGAGCCCAAGGTTGCACAAGCTCGAGCCGGCTCGAGTCCAAGGTTACACAAGCTCGAGCTTCGGCTCGAGCCCGATGTATCTTCGGGTCGCCAAAACCCGCGGATATCCAGGTATGGTAGCAAGGGTAAGATCACTGAATATAGCGGCTTCCCCCCATCCAATTCAATATATTTTCTTTACTTCTGCAACAAGCAACTTCCGCAATGTCAGCAATATCACGCTCCACCCCAGCGGTGCAAGATTTTATTACTTCACTGCCCGGTCGATATGAAGAACTACAAGATTGACGTATAGTTTCTGGTGAAGCATCACGGCGATTCAATAACTATATTTATTCCCGCAAGCTACTTATTCGAAAATAAGTAGAAGATGATCCAGGTATGCTATGTAGAATGCCGAATATTTTTATTCCGCTAAATTTTATTCTAGGATACCATGTTATCTACTGTACACATTGTCATCAGTCTCCTTTCAATTGCCGGTCAGATTCTCACCAAGCGCCGAAGCTCGCTAAGTGAGAACATTTGGTTGGGTTTTCCGGAGTTACGCCGGAGGAGTTGACTGCAGAGCGGGAGCTGCTGGACCGGCTTCAAGAGCTTAGTGTAGATGGTGATATTTCGGGGTTTCCTGCGGAAAGTTTGGATGAGGATGATTAGGAATTGGCCTTTGTATTTAGTTCATGTATATTTATTTTGTTACCTCGCTTGTGAAAAAGCTCGAGCCTTACTGTGAAATGTCGAGCCGGCTCGTGCCCAGGCGTAATTGCACGGACAGATCCGAATGTTGTGGATAGTAGTGCATGTCATTGATAGATTCACAAGTCATTGAATGTATCCGGAGGGTTCCGAACGTTATGGATGATGAGAGATGTATCCGGCAAAGTCGCTGCTGATATGGATAATCCGAGAGTTATAGCTGAAGTCATTCCATGGTTGAGCTCTTGTAGTAGCCATAACTATGATAGTAGGCTATTCGGTATGTAGGGCGGAGTGGAAGGGCAAGGTGGGGGTTATTGTGGGTTTCGGGAGGTGCATATTGGAAGGGGGGGGTATTGAGTCTTGTGTTCATTTTGGTGGAGTGCGAGGGTAACCATATTGTAGAGCGTGCTTGTTTCTATAGTTGTGCATGTAGCTAGAATCGGGCTCTACTGTTCATGTTGGGTATCTCACGTGTGTTTGTTGCAGGGGGTGCCTGCAAGTGGGGTTTCAGTTGTGATCGCTTCACCGTGGCTGCTCGCTAGTAGGCCTGCAGGGGTAGGTTAATCTATCACCTCTTGGCATGTAACATTCTCAAATTCTCTCATAAAAAATATTACTTTTCTTTCCCTTATAACTTCTTCAATTTTCAATCTATTTTAATTCTGAGAGCGAAGATTCTTCTGCAAGTCTAGTTCTATTAATGTACGCTTTGAATTAATGATTTAGATATGTTGTGGTTGTGGAGTTAGAAAAGTGCGTAGATGTCAATTTAGGGTCGTTTTCTTGTTGCCGGCACCATAGCAGAGGTGGTGAGGCGGTGATTTCCTAAGTCACGGGCGTGGGATGCTTTCGGCGCGTTAGATATTAGTGTTCGGGGGGTATCTGGTCATGTACGTAGATACGGGGCAGGGAGCGGCCCAGCGGTTGGATAATCACGTCAGACCTAACCTGGGGGATGCGCTGCCTTGCCATAAGTAAGAAGCTTCAATGCAAGTACTGATTTACCCCCCCCCCAAAAAAAAAGAAGTGCTGTCTTGTTGTGCTTGTTGGTCTATAACCTGTTTCTCTTGTTCTGCTCCTCAGGGACAATTGCCACCAGTCGGAGTCGATAAGCAAGGCTTGAAACAGGTTGTTGAGCCATTGAACTCGCAACATACTACTCATGAGGCCCCCGGTCACCAAACCTACGTTCGCGATCGCGGAACTGGCCGATCCCTTGCCTCGCCCTTGATAGTGCCAACCAAACTATGTTGGAGTATCGTCGCAGCTCAGTGCACTTGGTTTCGTCTGGCACTCTGTATTCGCCACTACATTGAAAATAGGTAGAAGGTGGGTACTGATTAGATATGTTATGTGTGCATAGTATCTGCGGCGCATTCTGTATACGTGACTCAGCACAGCTTAGTCACTGCGCGAGGCTGGGCACCGCGTTACAGCTATATATTTGCCCCGAGGAACATCAAACAACAAACTCCACAAGAGCTTCACCTCCCAGCTACGTATACATCCCCGAAGCCAGTCGTCCACCATTTTCCTGCAACAACATTGCACCCTCTCACACAAACAAAGTGGCTAGTTAGCTTTACACATACACTATCACACCGTCGACATGCCACCACGCCGCCCCGCAGCTAGCCCTGCACCCGGAGATCCGGGAAGCCGCAAGATACGCGTACATACTACTGTCCCTGCGGTTAAGGAAGGGTCAGCCCGGATGTCTCGGCAAAGTGCTGTCGGCTACGAGCAAAAACTCGCTCCTGCCCTCATGTCGCATGTAGGCCCTGAGCCTGAGCACCAGTTCTCCCATGTGCTGCTTGGAGCTGATGATTTTGTCCTCGAGCAGGAGCAGCTCTATTTAAAAGAATGCGAGAGCACCTACTTCAATGCGAAACTCCGGGAACTAGGAATCACCTTGCTGAGCAATCTGTTTGGGGTAAAACATCCTAATACAATTGACTCTGGGATCGTCGACGAAGGCCTTGTTCCTCAACAACACTTCAAAATGTGGCTGGGAAAGCTAACTGAGAAAGGGCAACGCATTTTTACCTTTCTCCCGACCCTCCCTGAACAGCCCCGCCAACCACTTCAGCCAGTGGAGATCATCAATGGCGTTGAAAATTTGAGGCCTGGTAGTGGACAATTCCAGCATGGATTTCAATCCAACCCTCCCCAGATATTTGGCCCCGCAACGAGCATTACTATTGGTCAACTTGTCGATGTACTTAAAAGCTTGTCCGGTGCGACACATGCGGCGAACATGGAAGTCCATAAGCTTACGGTCCGTGATGTTGTGAATATTCTTACCCGCCACAACGTGGAAAGATCCCTTGGAAAGGAGCCTTATGAAAAGGTCAAGGCACTGGTAGTGGCAATCCTTGGACGCCAACTTTCGCAGCCTAATCCAAACGACTTGCCCAAAAGTTTCAAAAACTTGGTGAAAGTATTTCGGGAAAAGGTGAAAACCTCAATATTCCTGACAAGGATTGAAAACGAGTGGAAAAAAGAATATGAGCATGCGTTGAGGGTGGCGCGGACAAAAGGGTTAATCGAAGATGGCTTAGTTGTTTCCAAGACAGACGTAGGTTCTCTCCATCCTTATGTGCACTACGAAAGTTTTCCTACATACCGAAACCCTAGAGTGGAATACTAATTACACGGAGCTGATGAAGTATGACCATTTGGATTCAAAGCACGGGAAATTGGAGACAAAGCACGGGAAATTGGAGACAAAGCACGGGAAATTGGAGACAAAGCACGGGAAATTGGAGACAGAGCACGGGAAATTGAAGACAGAGCACGGGAAATTGGGGGTAAAGCACGCGGAATTAGCTACCGAGTATAAGAAGTTCCAGGAGAGTCAGGAAGCTGTATGTTCCCTCTCCTAGGGTGGTCAATTCATGATATATCACCATCATATGATCTTTCTGTTCCAGTATTAGTAGTAGCTAACATATGTTCCTACTCACTAGAAGTGGTCTGCATTGGATGAAACGCTCAAGTTTTTGCAAACAAAGTAATCTAGGCATGTATCAGAGGCCTCTTATTAGGTGGTTTTTTCCATAGGCCTGGTGTCAGAAATTGAGGAGCGTTGGATGTTACCTAATTGCAGCCATATTGCATTGTGTATTTACACAACAGATTGCTCTACTTCACGTTATACAATGAATTTCCATCTCTACTTATAATAGAATCTCCAATTGCACTCGGCTCCTATCCACTCTACGTATTACCATCCACTTATAGTAGCCATATTGTGACAGATCTGCTCTGTATCCGCACTGCCTCTAGCACCACTTCCGCGGCCTAACAGATATCACCATATCCTTGGCTATTTTTTTTTTTTTTTGAACTCAGTACTCGTGTGCACAACCTTAAGGGTCGTATGACGAGCCACCCGGAAATCCGAGTGGTTTCGAGGGACAGTCAAGTTAATCTGACGCCCTGGGCAAGCTAGGTACAAAATCAAAACAACGCGAGCGAATAACATAAAGCAACGCAACAAATATCAAATAGACACTCTCCTATCGTTCAGCGAGGGGGCGGTAGAGGTAGGCGAAGAACGCCTCCACCGCATCCCACTCCTCCTCCTCTCCCTCCTCCTTCCTCCATATCGGTGTGTCTAATTCCTCCCACGTCCTGGCGTTCCCGATAAGCTCCCTGCGTTGCTGGTGGTGGTGGGGGCAGTCAAAGGTTATGTGATAGCCGTCCTCCGAGGGGTGATCGCAGTTAGAGCAGGCAGGAGAGTCGACTTTCCGAACGAAGTGGAGCCAGTAGTTCTGGGGGCCTCGGTTGGTGCGGAGCCAGGTGTAGGCTGACAAGGCGTGTCTGTGCCATAGGCACCTGTTAGCTCCGAACCCGGGGATCAGCTATCGATTCATCAAGGTCATCCTGAAGACTAAGCTGGGAAAAGAGGTGATTAGGGAAGTGGCGGATAACCTGGCCAGAGGGAAAATACCAAAGGCATGGCAATTCAGTAAGGTGGTCATGATCCCGAAGCCAGGAAAGGATCACGGGAAGACGAAGGGGTGGAGGCCAATCAATTTAATAAATTGTATTGGTAAGCTGGGAGAGAAGGTAGTGGCGGACAGGCTACAAACATCAGGCCTGCTGCACAAACACCAATTTGGGTCGGTGAAGGGACGATCGGCTACGGAGGCAGCGTTGAGAACGGTGACGAGAGCCCAAAGATGCATGGCGAATGGAGGAGCAGTGGGCTGGGCATTTTGGGACGTGAAGGGAGGTTTTCAGAACGTGAGGGAGGAAGATGTCATTAAAGAGTTAGAGAAGTCAGAGGAGGGGGCTAGATGGATTCCTTGGATCAGGGAGTTCTTTCGAGCCAGAGAGTTTGAGCTAGAATGGGATAGGGAAGTTAGAGGTAAAGGCAAGACGAACCTAGGCTCACCACAAGGATCACCGCTCTCACCGGTAATTTTCTTGATCTGGATGGCGCCTATTATCCGGAAAATGGAGACGGAGTTAGCCAGAAGGCTAGGAGGGGAAGCTGATATAGAACTCCCATCATACGTGGATGACCTACACCTGAACATCTGTATATGGGACGGCGATAAGGTTAATATGGACGAATTGCTGAATACGGCAGATGAGGCAGTAAATAGGGTG
The DNA here is from genome assembly GCA_015179035.1 of Tirmania nivea. Taxonomy (NCBI): domain Eukaryota; kingdom Fungi; phylum Ascomycota; class Pezizomycetes; order Pezizales; family Pezizaceae; genus Tirmania; species Tirmania nivea. The sequence continues at coordinate 211,020 of WHUY01000025.1, forward strand.
GCGGAGGAAAGTCATCTACCCGTGGAGGACAGTAAGCACGAGAGGATGGTTCTGAGGAATAAGAGGAGGGGGAGGAACAAGGATGTGAAGTGGGTCAAGTGGATTGGAGTGATTATGGACGAGAACCTCTCGTTCAAGATGCACTGGAAGAGCAGGATCGAGAAGGCTAGAAAGATACTGGGACAACTCAATGGTTTGGGCAACTCGAGCTGGGGCATGAGCAGCAACAGTTGGAGAGCCGCTTATACAAGGATGATCAGGGTGGTGGCGCTATGGGGCTCAGAACTGGGTTGGAGGGGCCAAAGGGATTGGGAAGAGGAATTCGAAAAGTTGTGTTCTGACCCATACAGCTTTGGAGCCCGTCCAGCAATGGGCCGCCCCATAGGCCAATCCAGCAAGGGCACTAATGGCCGGCCCATCCAGCAATGGGCCCAGCCTATGCACCCGATGTAACGACCACAGTAATCTTCTAGCATAATTATTGCATACAGAACTATCTATGTGAGCGAAAACCCAAGCGAAACAACCTAGCGAAATAACCAAGCGAAACAAGCAGAGGTATGAAAATATAACATACAAATAAATAAATAAATGCAAAATAATATAACAGAAATCAAGTCCCCCTCCAAAAAAATAATACTATACTATCTATTAAATCCAAATCGGTCAACTGCATAATATAAGCCGATTCAACAGCAGAATTTAGTTGCATAGTGTTGAAACTGACGGTAGGCATGGCGCAGTGGTAAGTTCTTTACTTTACGGCTATGGTTACTTATTGAGGGCCCACGTTCGAATCCCAGTGGAGGCAAGAAGTTAATTGCCTTAATATCATTGGAAAGGACGAGGGAGCAGGGTTGTCGGGTATCCATTCCTTAATGCTCCAGTTCACTATATCTCCACCAAACCACAAGTCTACAACGAGGGCGACCTAAGAAGTAGTGTGATGGCGCTCGGAGTATAGTGGACTGGGGCAACTCGTTTTGCCTTTTAAAGTAGAAGTTATTTTTCTGATTTTTTCTATTAAAATTAAACACCAGCAACTACAGTAGAAGGGGCAGGCTTATATGAGCTTTTGGTAATCAGCTTATGCGAGCTATTGCTGAATTGCTTGGAAGCAGCTCAGCTAATTGCTCGGAAGCAGCTGAATTGCTCGGAAGCAGCCTATATGAGCGATTGGAACAGGCTTATATGAATTGCTTAGAAGCAGCTGAATTGCTCGCAAGCAGCCTATATGAGCTCGCCCCCCCCCCCTCTCCGGCGAAGCAGCTGAATTCCTTGGAAGCAGCCTATATGAGCTATTGGAATAGGCTTATATGAATTGCTGGGAAGCAGCTGAATTCCTTGGAAGCAGCCTATATGAGCGATTGGAACAGGCTTATATGAATTGCTCGGAAGCAGCTGAATTGCTTGAAAGCAGCTGAATTGCTCGGAAGCAGCCTATATGAGCTATTGGAACAGGCTCATATGAATGCTCGGAATCAGCTGAATTACTTGGAAGCAGCCTATATGAGAGCTATTGGAACAGGCTTATATGAATTGCTCGGAATCAGCTAAATTGCTCGCAAGCAGCCTATATGAGCGATTGGAACAGGCTTATATGAATTGCTTAGAAGCAGCTGAATTGCTCGGAAGCAGCTGAATTGCTCGGAAGGGAACAGGCTTATATGAATTGCTCGGAAGCAGCCTATATGAGCTATTGGAACAGGCTCATATGAATGCTCGGAATCAGCTGAATTACTTGGAAGCAGCCTATATGAGAGCTATTGGAACAGGCTTATATGAATTGCTCGGAATCAGCTAAATTGCTCGGAAGCAGCTCATATCACAGAAGCCTGAACTTGATTGATAAATGGGCAGCTACATCTGTCAGCAATCATGGCAATTGGTGAACAGGGTAGGAATACCAGTCGGCAATTAGAGCAATTGGTGAACAGAGCAGCTCATGATTGCTGAATCGGCCAGAACACGCTGGACGCCCTAGCCAGCAATACGCATTACTGCCATGTGGGCTGGACACCCCAACCAGCAATATGCATTACTGCCGTATGGGCTAGACGCCCCAACCAGCAATATGCATAATTATGGAATGCGCTAGACGCCCTAGCCAGCAAAATGTCTTACACAAGCCTAGCCAGGAATAATACGCATAATTTGAGGAATGCACTAAATGCCCTAGCCTGCTATACACATAATTGGAAAATGTGCTGGACGCCCTAGCCAGCAATACACATAATTGGAGAATGAGCTGGATGCCCTAGCCTGCAATGCACATAATTGGAGAATGTGCTGGTCAGCATACGCAATATGAATGTCTTGCCGAGTCTAGCTGATATATTCAATGTACGTATATTGCATACAAAACAATGACTGCATCAACAAATAAACAAACCCAAAATATAACTGAAAGTATCACTACACCAGCAAACAAACAAAAATATTAATGAAAAGCAATAATAAACAAATATAAAACATGCTACAGATATGGCAAGTTTGGTGGGGGTAAGGTTGGTGGAGGCAAGATTGGCAGGAGTGAGGTTGGCAGGGGTAAGGTTGACAGAGGTAAAGTTAGCGGGGGTTAGGTTAGCAGAGGCAATATTAGCGAGGTTATAGCTAGCAGAGGCAATATTAGCTAGCAGAGGCAATTTTGGCTAGTAGAGGAAATATTAGCTACTAGCAGAGGTAATATTGGCTGGCAGAGGCAATATTAGTGAGGTTGTAGCTGGCAGAGGCAATATTAGCCAGTGAGGGTGAGGTTTGCTGAGGCAATACTGGCTGGTAGGGGTAAGGTTGTCGAGGTTGTAGCTGGCAGAGGCTCTGTAATATACCTAGCAACACTTACTAATATGTTCCATCACGTAGAGGAAGAAATATTTACTGAAATAATTCTTATAATCTCTTGCTATAAAATATCATCTAGACTAATAACCTAGAAGAACTGGTATATCCTTAGTTTACAATACTCCTTCTCTCCCTTACTTGTTCATACTACCCTTTCCCCCCCCCCCTAGTAGCTAGTACTGTCCCGCTCCCCCCCCTCTCCTCTCCTTTCTCCCTCTTCCCTCTCTTTCCAACATGAGTTCATACTCTCCCCTTCCCTCTCCCGCTGGCTAGTGCTGAATCCCCCTCCCCCAGTAATTCATGCTGCCTTAACTACAAGACTTCCATATTGGTAAGTTCAGGGTAAATATAACATCTTGGCGAGTTCAGGGTAAATACAACAGTGGTTGATGTAGAAAAATAAAACGACCATGACATAGCGACTGCTGGATATCACTGAATATGGAGCTGCCTGAATTAGCTGACATAGCGACCGCTGGATTGGGAAGTGTCTGCATTAGCTAACATAGAGACCGCTAGATATCACTGAATATGGAGCTGTGTGAACTAGCTAACATAGCGACCGCTGGATATTACCGAATATGGAGCTGCCTGAACTGGCTGACATAGCGACCGCTGGATATGACTGAAGTAGCTGACATAGCGACCGCTGGATGTGACTGAATTAGCTGACATAGCGACAGCTGGATATCACTGCATATGGAGCTGCCTGAATTAGCTGACATACCATACATCACGGGGTAATGCATCATCACCGGGATACATTTCCATGCCTCCCATGTCGGCACTGCCATGCCTCCGATGTCCGACATTACCATGCCTCCGAAGTCGACACTGCCATGCCTCCGAAGTCGACACTGCCATACCTCCGAAGTCGACATTGCCATGCCTCCGAAGTCGACACTGCCATGCCTCCGAAGTCGACACTGCCATGCCTCCGATGTCGACACTGTCATGCCTCCCAATGTTGACACTGCTGGACTAACCCTTCCCAGGATTGGCCCGCAATTGGTAGGAGCCTGGCTGGTCACAGGGGGAGTTTTTGGGCCAATCGTACGCGGTCTAAGTTAGCGGCAGGCACAGTCATGTTTGGTTGAGGAATATGTCATTCGTTGGGGTTGGCTAGTGATATGGGGAGGTGCACTCCGGTTCGGTTCATGTCAGCGTGGTTGTTTTTGTGTGTCGGATATAATAAGCTTTTATGTACATAGACATTTCGCAATACTATAGGCATTTACTATACATCATTGTAGGAATACCCTCAGCCATGGGCACTATGCTGAATGCTTCTGTTCATTCAATCCATGTAGCAGGCTTCCATTGGTTGAAAGCTAATGACCTATTCGTTCTGGATTTCAGCGAAGCGGGGCGGGTAGAGGTAGAGAGCAGGCAACCCGCAACGGGTGGGGTTGACAGCGTGAGAACTCGCCCAACGAATCGAGTATTTCCGGGTCGGGTGGGGTTGAGCCCGACCCGTGGCGCACACTACACATGTTTCAAGTTCGCTTTCTATTTCTGCATCATTCTCCCCTTCTGTTAGTTCATCAGCTATTTCTTCACCTGTATCAGAATCAGGTTTTCCTTCAACTAATACCAGATCAGCACGTAGACTTCGTTCTTCTCAGTTGGATAAGTCCAAGGATTCTAGTATGGATAATGTATCGGATACTATTGTCCTGTAGCGGCCTACCTAGTTTTTTATTTTTTTCAATTGTCTCTCATTACATGGGTTTTTTATTTTTATTTTTTATTTTTGCTTGTCGTATTCAATTGCTGGTGTGGTGATAATTTTACTCGTTTTTTGGGTTTGTTTATTTGTTTTTTTTTTTTTTTGGTAAATCAGTACTTGCATTGAAGCATCTCGCTTATGGCAAGGCAGCGCATCCCCCAGGTTAAGCCTGACGGGATTATCCAACCACTGGGCCGCTCCCTGCCCCATATCTACGTACATGCAAAATTCAGCTACCACAACCCCGCTATCACCGCCTCAATCACCCCCGGACTGCCTCCGCCAGCTTCTCGCACCACTCCGGATCTTCCCATATCTGCTCCCATTCCCGCCCTTTGCCATCCGCCACCCCAGGACAGCGCAGTAGGTGTGCGGCATTTTGTGCCAACCCCTCCCCACACAACCCGCACGACGAGTCATCCGCCCTGCCCACCTTATGTAGCCACCAACGCTGCGGTCCGCGGTCGGTAACCATGTATGTCAACCCCCGTAGGGCCTCCCGGTTCCACTTTGTCTGCTTGGACGGCCGCCCCATGGGAAAGCCTGTCGGATGCCTGCCGGTGTGATAACGTCAGGTCGTAGCATCCTCCTGCCCACCCATGCCACCTCCTTCGCCTTCCTGTCTGCCCTCTCATTGCCTTCCACTCCACTATGTCCTCGTACCCACATCACCGTCTTGTGGCCCTTCGCCATCTCCCCCACTGCCAACTCCTCTATCCACGACCGTGGCTGTTCGAAGCGTAGATTCTGCAGTCGCCTGATGGCGCCCTGGCTATCAAGTGCCACTGTCGACCTTCCCGCCTGCCATGCTCGTACCACTCCCAACATCTCAGCGTCCATCACCGTGGCAAGAGAACCCAAGTATATCCCCGCCTCCCACTCCTCTCCCGCCTCCCCTCCCACTGCTGCTGCCGCCGCCACCCCTTCCTGTCGTGACCCGTCCGACCATGCTGTCACTTCTCCTGCATCCAGCTCCGCAATATCCACTTCCCTCCCCGCAGTTTCGCCCCCTCCAGACATCCAGTGGAGCACTGCGTCCGGTTCCAACACTCCCTCCAGTATCCCTTTCGCGGTCTCCCTCAGCGCTGGCAGTGCCCTCCCATAAACCGACGCTGCCCACCGGATTCTCTTCGTCCACATCCATGTTTTCAGATCTGGGATTCCAGTGATATCCTCGATCTTTGTCCTCGCACTGCCCCTCCACCCCCCGCATATCCACCTTCCCCACTCTGCGCTCAACCTCTCCATCACCTCTGAAGGATCGGTATGCAGCTCGGCACCATATGTCAGTATCGGAAGCAGCTGTCCGCACACTATCTGCTTTTTCCCCTTGGGCGGTAACTTGGTGAGTCACCGTACTAGCTCCCATGCAGCCTTCCCCTTTGCTGTCCGATATGCTTGATGCTTCCTCCGCGACCTCATGTTGACGCCCAGATGTGGTGCCTCCGCCTCTTTCCACCTCTTGCTATCATCCCATTCTAATCCGTACTCCTCCGCCGCTGCTTTCAGGAAGTTGTCCAACCTCCACTCACCTCCAACGTACACAGAATTAACGTCGTCGACATACGAAAGGGGCACAAATGTTCCACCCCTCCTCCGCTCTCGTAGCCCAGCCCTACCTACCTCCCTCTCCCTCCTTTCCGCCTCTCTGATCATTCCGGACATGTATATGGTAAAAAGGGAGGGACTCAACGGTGAGCCCTGTGGCGTCCCAGATGTCATCCTGGCCCTCCCGATATCTCTGCCATCCACCTCTATCCCAAAAGCTCGTGGCTGCAAGAAGGCATCCACCCACTTCTTCAACTGTGGATATCCCCCTAGCATCTCCACCGTCTTTCCCCGTCGTAGGTGGTTGAAGGCGGACTTGATATCTCGACCATATAATATTCCCCCGGGATTATCCCGAACTATCTTATCCATTAGCATTACGCTGTCTATTGCTCCCCGTCCTTTCCTCCCAGCAAAGGCCAGTTCGTGCCATAGTTCTGGTATCTCTTGCAGCTCCTCCGCAATGATCTTCTCTGCCAGCTTGCCGACTGTATTCGCCAAAACTATTGGCCTCCAACCCTTAACTTTGGAGTGATCCTTTCCGGGCTTTGGGATCATCACCATCTTCATTTCCCTCCACTCTGCCGGCTGGACCGAGTTCAGTTCCACGGACGCACACTGAGCTACATCCTTCAGTACCTCCCTACCCAAGCTCGTCCCTTGTATCTTCTTTAAGAGGCGCCATGAGATCCCATCCGGCCCTGGTGCACTACCATTCTTCGTTTTCCTCAATGCCCTCCTTACTCGCTCCTGCATCCGCGATCCCACTTCCATCCGCGCCATTACCTCTGCCTCGATACCACCATCCCTGAGAACTGCCAGCTCTTCTCCTCCTTCATCGATCAGGTTGTGCTTGCTAAATGCCACCAGCTTCTCATCTGGAGTCCTGGCAATGCTGCCATCCTCCGCAGTGATGTCACCACACCTGGGCTTGATATTGAAGGGGTTACGTGAGACTCGAGCAATGTCCCAGACGTTCTTCCCCTCTGTCACCCACTGGCTCCACATCTCCGCCTTCGCTTCCTTGATTCTTCGTCCCAACTCCTTCCTCGCCTCTCTAGACCTCCTTCCTCTCCTGCGTAGCTCCTTCCATTCTCTCTTCCACCACCTCTTACTCTTTCCACATAGGCGCACCTCCCTGGTCCACTCGTCCGCCAGCTTCCTTCGGAGCTCCTTGTAGGCGTCCCCAAAGAACGTGAATACTACTTCCGTAGGTCTCTCCTCCTGTTCCAAAACGTACTGTTCCACTTTCACCCAGTCTGTCTCCTTCCTCCTGATTTCCTCCCGTTCCACCTCCACCCTGACCCCAATCATACAGTGGTCACTGTTCGGATTCCAGGCATTTCGAATCTTCCAGGGCCTCCCAGCTCCTCCTGTCAGCACTCGGTCGATTGTGCACTTATGCTCCCCCCATTGATGCGTATATTCCTCCACCCCAATATCCATCCACTCCTTCTCCTCTATCCACCCCTCTAGTGCGCTTGCTTTCCTCCTCCCACAGCAATTCAAATCACCAATGATAACCACCGCCCTCCCAGCCATCACATTCATCTTCCGTACCACCTCTGCTGCTGTACGTTGAGGGTGGATATAGGCCGCTGCAACTCTGTCCCCAATCAGCACCCACTCGCCATTCCCCTTTACCGACACCTCTATCTCCTTGGATACATATACCGTCAACTCCTTCGAACGATATGCCACTTTGTAGCTGGGATGCGTCTGCCTTCTACTGTATATGACAGGGAAGCGGATCACGACAGGGATCCGGATCAGCATGTTTCACATTGCTTTTTTAGCGTTGCCCCGCCTTTGGAACCCCACTACACAACGAGCAACGCTTCAATCAACTTGCGATCAACTACAAGCACAACACTAGTTACGATGGGGCGAGTTAAACCACGTCAAGTTAAAGACTCCGAGAAAGAAGGGTCAATTGCAAAGGCAATTCAGGCATATAATACCGGAAAGTACCCTAGCATCCGCCAAGCTGCAGAGAGCCAAGGATTACCCTATACCACATTGCAAGCCCGGTTAAAAGGCCGCAAGTCAAGGCAGAAGGCACATGAGCTGGAACAAACACTAGGAGAAGCAGAAGAGCGGTCTGTAGTTAAGCAAATTGAGGATATGGATCGTCGTGGTTTTCCAATGAGAGTAGATAGTGTACGGGCGACTGCGTTGAGGATTTTGTGGGAGCGTGAGGGGCTAGAAGATAGAACAGCAAAGTTAGGAAAGCATTGGATAACTCGGTTCCTCAATCGCCACCCACATCTTGCATCTAAATTCAGTACTCAAGTCCACAAGCAACGCATTGTCGCTTCCGATCCTAAAGTACTCAAGTAGTCCTTCGATATTCTGGGACCAATAATTAAGCGGAATAATATCCAGCCATACAACCTATACAATATGGATGAGAAGGGCTTGCAAATGGGAAAGTCAGCTCGAGTGAAGGTTATTTGTGTACGAGGCAGGAAGAGTCCCCCTTTGGTGAAAGATGGCAACCGGGAATTAGTTACAGCAATAGAAACCATTGCAGCAGATGGAACGTTTCTACCACCAATGATCATATATAAGGGAAAATCACAGTTGGCTCAATGGCACAACTACCTTAGTGAAGAAGATAAAGATACGGTTTTCTCTGTTTCGTCTAAAGGCTGGACCAATCAGGTTCTAGGATTAGAATATTTACGTCTTCTATTTGATCCAATTACACGGAGGCGGTATGATCCATGATCCATACATTACTTAAAATTTAGAAAAGAAATATACTAATAAACTATAAGAATGAAGCATTCTGGAGAGAAGCGATTACTAGTTGTGGATGGCCACAACTCACATTTTAGTATAGATTTTCTACGATATTGTAGTAAGAATCGCATTGAGCTATTTTGTTTACTCCCACATACTACACATATTCTACAACCACTGGATGTTGGATTATTTGGACCGCTACAAAAGTATTATGGACGTCGAGTGGAGGATCACCTACGTTTGACTGGGGAAGCAATCACTAAAAGGAACTTCCTTCCGTAAGTAGAAGGTGCTTATCTCTCAAGTTCTTTGTTACTAACTAAAGTCCATTAGACACTTCCGTGAAGCTCGTAAGGCTGCATATACATCCAAAAATATTAAATCAGCATTTGAGACAACGGGCATCCACCCATTTAATCCACGGAGGATTCTAGGTAAATATACAGGTACTGCAGCAGCCGATCCGAAGCCATCAATCATTCCTGCCAGTAATCCCGCTATTCCAACGACTCCAGCCAATACTCGAGGAGTGCGCCATCTTTACCAGCAGGTACGAGAGCAGCTCAAAAATGTCGATGACCCTATTCTACAAGCTCTAGTAGATAAGCTGGCAAATGCAGCTATAGGCGGCTTGACAACAGGATTTCTGGGAGAGAACCGCGCAATGCAGCTTGAGGCTGTAGGAATACTCTCACTTGCCGAAGAATAACTGGGATACATGGGTCAGAGGCAAGGATTCCCGAAATGGCAAGTTTGTGGTCAATAGTATGCATATAAGCGACTGGATCGCAGGATGTTAGCAGAATTCTTTCCTTAGAGCACTCGAGTCATAGCATCAAGTCTATAGCAATTCTGCAGATAGCTCAATATCACTTTATTCACCGTTACCAAGATTCCTCGCTGCATAACCTTGTAATCTTACAGGTTATGAGCCCGGCGCTCTACTAAGGCAACGCACGCACGCTAGGTTGAGATATTTGAGGCACAGCCCAATAATACCAAGCAAGCACAGCAGAGCCAAAGAAAGGAGTCGGGAGCGTTGAATAAGTTCATCCCAAATGCGCAGATCGCCAATAGCGGGACCAGCACCAGACACCGAAGGAGACGAAGGAGAAATCGATTACCCTGAACTATCCTTGTCAGGAAACGTGCAGACCCGTAGACCACGGCAAAGACAACAGCAACAACAACAGAGCGTCTTTGACACTCCTACGCCACAACCCAGAATGACCGACTCATCACGAAAAATCCCCACGCTCGATACCAAGCTCACAGGAGCATCCACATACCCTGAATGGGTCATGTCCATCGAAAACTACCTAGACTTAGTACCAGCAGGAGACAACAGAGTATGGGATGTAGTTACCGGTGAATATCCAAAGCCTGGGGAGGCAGCCACGAGCAGAGAAACCAGAACATGGAAGGACGCAAATGCAGTCGCACTGCTCACAATCAGGAAAAATTGCGATGATGATGTACGAGCACGGATTGGAAGCAAAGCGTTAGCAAAAGAAGCGTACGATGAATTAAAGAAAGCATTCGAAGGCAAGACATCAACCGAATTCTACGCCCTTCTGAACAGCATTTCGAAGACCCAGTTCGATGACAGGACACAAACCATCGACGAACACATCGCCAGTTTTGAAAGAACTTGGAACAGTTTTGTCGGGATCATTGGAAGAGCTGACTTAACGACTACACAAGATGATGGATTCGGAAAAGGGCTACAGGAATTCGCCAAATCAGACCGAGCGAAGGCAGAGTTTCTATTAATGTCACTACCTCCGTACTACTCCAATACCGTCGAAAATATCCGAGCAAAAGATCATGGGTACGACGACGCAGCCCGAAGACTAAAGGAGTATGTCCCGCAGAAGTTAAGAGGGCGGAAACCAAAGACCGAAGAAGGGACAAAAGAAAACCCAGTTGTACTAAAGACGGAGGTCAAGAAGGATAATGGCAAACGATGCGACTACTGTATATCCAAGGGATGGAAGGGACTCAATCATACTGAGGAAGAATGTTTCACGAAGAAGAGGGAGAAGAAAAAGGGCAAATCTAAAAAGCTCAAGACAGAATCCGACAGTGAAGAATCAGAATCAGAAGGAGTGACAATTAAGGGCATCAAGATTGGGAGAACCCAGATATCTCGGAAAGGATACTATGAGTATGATACAGCAGCGACACATCACACCACCAACGAACTCCACCGCCTAGAAAACATTCAAGAAGGGCTAGACCTTAAAGTAGAGGCACACAATGGGACTACTTCTACATGCACCATGAAAGGAGTACTAGTACTCAGACATAATGGACGAACAATAAGGCATGAGGAATGCCTATACGACCCTACCTATAGCAATATCATCAGCGGACTAAGGATGCCACTTAAGTACAGGATGAAGGCAGAAGGGGATAAAATAGAACTCAAAGTCGGGAAGAAGATATTATACCGGATAGAAAAAGACGAGGCAGGAATGTGGATCAAGCCAGAAGGAGAACTGAAGGTACACTCAGCTAAGGGTAATTTGAAGGAAGTAGCAAAGGAAATGCATGAAAGGTATGGACATATCTCATACAATACCCTCAAAACTCTCTCCGAATTCCCAAAAGAAATAAAAGAGAAGATCCGATGTTCTGCCTGTGAGAAAGGGAAAGCCACAAAACCTGCATCCCCAAAAATGCCTAAGCAATTGGCCATCCGAACCAGCCGAGTTTTGGAACGAATACATGCAGACTTAGTAGGACCTATAGACCCAGTAACTCCAGGAAAACAATACCGATACCTTCTGGTTGTCATAGATGACTTCAGCCGATATTTGATCGTACAACCCTTGAAGAAGAAGAGTGATGCCGGAAAAGCACTAGTGGAGATAATCAATAAACTCGAAGCCGCAACCAACCTAAGGGTCAGCCAGGTACAAGCAGACTGGGGAGGGGAATTCCGTAATAATGAACTACAAGAAGAACTCAAGCAAAGAGGAATTAGCTCGAAAGAAACAATCCCGAAACATAGCGAAACAAATGCTATAATCGAACGGGCAAACCGAACCATTCTCACTATGAGCCGAGTAGCATTAATAAGCTCAGGACTACCGAAGGGACTATGGGATAAAGCATCAAGCTGGGCAGCATACACTAAAAACAGAATCCCACATAAGACCCTGGAAGGAAAAACGCCTATCGAGATAATACTCAAGAAATCTCCAAAGCAAGAAAGAGAAAAGTTAAGGCCATTCGGGCAACGGGTTCTATGTTTCGACTATGATATGAAGGATAAGCTATCACCACGGAGTTATGAAGGAAGAATTATTGGGTATACCGAGAGTCACGAAAGCTATTTGATACGAACAGAAAGTGGGCAAACGAAACTAGCTCTAAGACCAGTCCCAATCCTTACCAATAATGACAGCTCAGAATCGGAGGAAGATGAAGTACCTATCAATAAAAGAAATGAAGGGAGCTTAACCGAAGTCGAGGAAGAACCAAGGCAAGAAACACCACCTACTACTACATCAAGTGCCCCTCCACCCATTAAGCGATCAAGAAAGACACCTAAGGAATGGGAAAGTTCGGTCGGGACCAGAACATCAGCTAGGAATGCGATGCGAAAAAAACTTCATGCAGTAGGGATAAACCCAGATCAGCCTACCGATGAACAAGCACGATCATCACCTCAAGCAGAAGAATGGGCCAAAGCAAGAGAGAGAGAACGGAGTCAACTAGCCAAATATGGTGTATATAGCAAGGTCCGCAAGTCCGATATACCAGAGGGAGTAAAAATTGTGGATACGAAATGGGTCTATCTCATCAAAAGAAAAGCTGATGGGAGCATAGAGAAGTATAAGGCACGGAAAGTTGGTAGAGGATTCACCCAAGAAGCCGGAGTGAACTACGATGAAACATATGCACAAATGATGAGGCCAGAAACCTTCAAGATTCTCTTAACTATCGCCCTATATAGAGGATGGGAGGTTCGTCAATGGGATGTGGTAGCAGCATACCTGCAAGCAATTCTCCGACATGACATCTATGTTATCGATACCAATGAAAAAGGAGAAATGGAATATTGGAAGCTAGAAAAGGCTCTATATGGTCTGAAGCAAGCAGGACATGAGTGGTTCGAGAGACTGCGAGAAATACTTGAGGGACTAGGATTTCAAAGGTGCATCGGAGATGAAGGAGTATTTGTCAGCGACCGAACGATTATAGGGACACACGTCGACGATTTGTTAGGGATAGGACCAACTCGGACAGACCTTGATGAAGTTGAGAAAGGGGCAGAACAAGAGGTGGAGCTAGACAAAAGAGGGAAGCCGGAAAAAATGCTCGGAATGGAACTTTCATGGGGACAAGACTACGTAATACTAACTCAGAAAGGACTCATAGGGAATTTAGAAAGGCAACACCTGATCTCGCTCGAAGGGAAAGATGGATACAAACGCTCCATGCCCACCGAAGAACACTTCTACGGAGCATACGAGGAAGAGAAAGACGAACTGTGCGATCCGAAGACATACCAATCGCTCATAGGGGGGCTACTATATTTGAGCCGAATGACACGTCCCGATGTCTCCATACAAGTGAATCTATTGGGAAGGAGAGCCAGGAAACCATCGAACAAAAATCTCTCAACGGCCAAAAGGGTCCTACGATATCTGTGTTCAACGCGGGAAGAAGGCATAAAACTGTGCAAGCCATTACACCTCGATGTAGAGATCTACGGGGACGCTTCTTACGGAGGGGAGGAGTCCAAGTCGCAAACCGGGGTATTAATAACGATAGGACAACAGCTAGTGGGATGGTACTCAAGGAGACAAGACATCGTAGCCCTATCTGTCACGGAAGCGGAGTACATAGCCGCCTGCGAAGGAGCCAAGGATGCGAGCTGGGCTACCCAATTACTGAACGAACTCAAGATAACTACCGTACCGACATTGTCGACGGACAGCGAAGGAGCTCTACACCTTACCAAGACCAACAAATTCCACCGACGGAGCAGACACATCGAACACCGGTTTCACTATATTCGACAACAAGTCCGACGGAATGCCTTAACACTACGATCGATCAAGGGGAAGGAGAACCCGGCAGACCTACTGACGAAATTATATTCGGCTACGGACATCGAGAAGTGGAAAGCGAGATGGATGAACACAACTGGCTTGAGTGGGTAATGACGATAGGAAGCTGGGAACAAGAAGCTGGAAGTCACGAGTCAAATAGACTGGACAGTGAAGTATTGGGATACCACTGGCAACTCGAGTAGGGGAGAGTGTAGGAATACTCTCACTTGCCGAAGAATAACTGGGATACATGGGTCAGAGGCAAGGATTCCCGAAATGGCAAGTTTGTGGTCAATAGTATGCATATAAGCGACTGGATCGCAGGATGTTAGCAGAATTCTTTCCTTAGAGCACTCGAGTCATAGCATCAAGTCTATAGCAATTCTGCAGATAGCTCAATATCACTTTATTCACCGTTACCAAGATTCCTCGCTGCATAACCTTGTAATCTTACAGAGGCAGTATTAGCTGCAAAAGTGGAGGAAGCAAAGCAGGCAAGGAAGCGAACACGGCTTACAACCTCAAAAGCCATAACTGGTGCGGATTTATTGAAGCTACATTTGGAACAGCAGGCTCAGCAAGCAACACCGAAGACGCCAAGAAAACGACGCACAGGCTCGGTGAAACATGTCTCATTCACTCGCCCAACCAGGCCTAGGCGTTCAACTACTGCTACCCATATATCGGTCAGCTCATCTTCCTCACCATCTGCATCGGGTCCAAGCTTTCGGGGTAGTGATAGTGAATTTGAGAGCACCCATAGTGACTCTGAAGGCAGCACCATTTATGTGCGGACCCCAGGGACTATTCATGGCCAAAGCACCCCTAGCTCGATGCCCCTCACCCCCACACCCGGTTCTAGACTCCTTGGGATATCACCAAAGCCTCCCCTAAACTCACGAGCATTGAGGCCACGCTGGAATTGAATTTGATTCCTATTTCTCTACTTCCATGTATTTAGCCGAACTTGATCCGCTTCCCTATCGTGATCCGCTTCCCCGTAATATACAGTATCCATTTGCTCCACCGGTTCCGCTAGCACTATGACGTCCGCCCCTACATCACTCCCTTCCTGTAATCCCACGTCCCCTATAATCCTCCCCTTCCTCGAATTCAGATAGGCGACTTTAAGCATAGAGCTCCCAATCGGGGTCCTCCCGAGTTACCCGCGGCGGTGGGGTGTCATCTGGCATCCTCCTATTCTTGTCCTCCTTTTCCCTCCTCGTCATCCAGCAATGCTCCCACCAGTGCCCCAACTGGAAGCAACGATCACAAGATGGACAACCCGGGTCCCTCTTACACTTCGTCGACCAATGTCCGAACACGCCACAGTTCCAGCACCCCTTCGCATCTCTATTGTCTGGCTTGCGCGGAGCCCACTGTTGTGGTCGCCATTGTGATGGTCGTCCCTCGTTAATCGTTTCGCCCAAGACGTCCTGGTACCAGGCCATGTCCCCCTTTCGGCAGTACAAATAACACCGTCTCACAATTCCACCGTCCTTCACTGTTTCTGGTAGAGGGTCCGGTTCTATATCGTATCCGCCATTGTGCACCGTGAAACGCAGCGTCAAGTTGTGTCCTTGGTATGTGTCCCCTCGCCCCCCGGTTAACCACTTTGGCGTCCTCGCCGCAAGCGAGAGACCCGAGTCCTGGCATATCGCCCTCGCCCTGTCGACTGCCTTCTCCCCTTGTGCCCCGGGGAGGCCTGGCACTACTATCTCTTGTGTGTCCAGCGCGAGAGTCGATGTGTATCCGAACGCCCGTCTCAGGACCACCCTTGCCCTTTCTACCACCGACGCGAAGGTGAGACCCTCCTGGGGCTCCAGCTGGATTCTCCTCTCCTGCGGGTACCTGCCATCATACTCCACCTTTATAGCCCTTACCCTGATCCCTTTTGCTCCGCAAAAGCATTGAAGTTGCGTACCAGCTGCTGCTTCCATCGGTCATCCCTCCCAGATGGAGGCCGGTTCGCGTTTAAAACCTCTACCCACACTTCACCAGCCTCTGGCATCCTCTTTCGGCCATTCCCCTTCAACTCGAGTCTCTTCGCTCCTGCCCCAAACTCTCCACATAGTTTCTGTCCGTATACCACCCCGCCTTTATTAGCCATCACTTTACCTCCCACCGCCTTCCCTTTCCCCTGTATAGCTGCTCCTGCTTCTCTCCCGTTCCTTTGTGTAACCGCCTTTGCCTCGGATCTGGGTCCGAGCGGAGGAAGGACCTTTCCGACCACCTCCCTTCCTTTCCCCTTTGCCCTTGCCTTCGCCTCCCTCCAGGCTTTCGGCCCACTCGGGGGCGCGAAAATATCCCCGGAGGTGTCCGCCGGACTGCTCTCTCCCCCGGTCACTGGGCTGTTTTCCTTCGGTCGCTGCGCTGACTCTGGCGCATCATCTGGGATCGCTGACGCGTAGGAAGATGCTGTACCCCCCACCCAGCGGATGGCTCCCAGCTTCGTAGCCCCCGGTGTTATCCCCGCATCCGGTGTGGGGGTGAAGTCACAGCTGAGTTGCCTGTCCTCAGGTGCAGCTCTGTCACCCCTTTTCGCTGCCTCTATCCTCCTTCCTAAATCCCTGACCACTCCACTAGCTAGGGACGAGGGTGTTCGAGTGCTGCTCCCTGCCTCCCACTCCTGCCTGACCCGTCTGATAAAACTCGGGTCATCTCGACTGGCGTCCGACTCGTCAGAGGAGAAACTCATCTTGCGTGCTGTCCTTGCCCTCACCGCTGAAGTCGCAACCGGAGTCGCAACCACTGGTACTACCGGCCCTACTGCTCCTACCGACTTTGCTGATTCCACCATAACCGAAGCTGCAACCACCGGTACCGCCGGTACTATTGCCCTCACCGACTGTACTGATTCCGCCGGAAAACTGCCCGGGAGCTGAGACTCTAGCACTTGCGTGGGGCCAAGGCTACCCTCTTGGGTGCCAATCGCGTCCAACCCCTTAAAGAGCGCCTTCACCTCCGGCCGCTGGCTCTCCTCCTCCCCTGGTACCTCTGCTTCCGCCGCCTCACCATCTCCCATACTGGTTGGCTTCCCGGTCACGGTGGGGGGCTGTTGAGCCCCAAAGCCCGCCCGGAGGCCTTCCACTATCTTGATCACCCTCGGGCTCGCAGCAGGTAGCGTGACGACTGTCGGCACTGGCGCGGGTGCATGCATGCTGACATTCTCGGGGGCAATCCGGAAGGGGGGGCGAGATGGCGGCGACTGTAGCGGGCGCTGTTGGCTGGCCTGTCGAAGCATCTCCGTCCATTCTGCTCTGGTCGCACGCAACTCCTCTCTTATCGTCTCACGGACTGCCAGCACGATCTGCTGTTGGGTCATCGGAGTGATCCGCTCCACCGCCGCTCTCATCCTCCTCTCCCCTTCCTCAACCGCCCTCTGTATCTCATTCAGCCCTTCCTGGATTTGTTGCCCTACCTGGCCACTCGCCCCGCAAATCCCATCTATCTTGTCCTCCAGCTGCTCTATCTGACTTCTGACGTCCAAAAACTGCGTGACGATCCGGTCTACATTCCCCACTAACTGCGTGACCCCATACCCGTGGTCTCCCTGTGGCTCCGGGGTCGACTCGGGTGTAACCAAGTCCACTACCTCCGCATGAACCTGCCTGGGGGTGAGCGAGCCCTCGGAGCTGCTGCCGTCCAAGTCCGCAAACTCCTCGTCTTCCCCCGCCATATACCTCTCGACAGTGGACGCCCTTGGGGGGGGGGGAGGAAGGGCTATCATCGAAGCGGAGACCACGCTCGGTGTGCGGGAGAGCGACGACAAGCTCGAAAAGGGCCAGTCTAGCTCCATCGACTCTTGACGAAGCTGCCTGTCTGCTGCTCCCTCTGCTGCTCCCTCCTCCGCCTCTGCCGACTCCTGCCTTAGCTGCCTGCTTGCACCATCCTCCCCACCAGTACTCTCCCTCGCTCTGCTGGCTGCCCTGCTCAAAGTAGACACCCGGCACGTCCCACAGTCCACCGCCGGTGCTCCCCCAACCCGGATGGCATGTGCCATTTGCTCGCCCGCTGGTTCTAACGCGAAAAGGAGGGCATCGGTCCCCTTCATGGCGGCCACCAATTCATCCGTGAACCCGTTATGGATGCATTGACTGCCTCCATACTCCACCTGCCCTAACCTGCTCACGCCCTCCTCGCTCTCCAACCAGCACCTCCCCCTCGCTGCCGACATTAAGCACCTCTCCCTTTCCACTGCGTCTTCCCCGACCGCATCCCATGCCGCCTCTACCAGATAGTACTTTTTGTCTATTATCGCCACAACCCTTTGTCCCAAACCGAGCGACTCTACCGGATATACCCGTATTGACCCACCCCCTTTCACCAACAGCACGCGTCCTCCTGCACCCCTCTGTTCCCACCCCGGCCTCCCTCTCCCTTCCTTACCCTGAAATTCCATGTGATTCCTAGCCCGCGAAAATCCCGTCCCACTAGCGTTGGTGTGGGGATTTCGAATTCCCTGATTGGCGTGATCCCTGCGTGTGACAGAATGTAAGACCTGCAGCCCGACCCGCGTGGTGTGGGAAATTCGAAATTGCTGACTGGCCCGTTGCGCTATAGTCGTTGCCTCAGACCAGATCGCAATTGACACAGTGTGGCCGGGAAGAACTGCAGGATTCCCCTCTCTCCTAAGGACGTTTTTCGAGGGGGAAGGGGTCGCGATGTTCGAAACCTGGGAAATAAATCAGATACCCGTGAAGCCCTCCGAGCGGGCTTCCAAATGTCGTCGTCTGCTTCTCCTGGCGAGGCCTGGTTGTCGTGCTATTTCCGAAAGTTGTGCTCCTGCTTCTGCCGTCGTTGTTGTTTATTTGTTGGCGCGGTCATTTGTTTTGTATGCTGGCGTGGTCATTTGTTTTGTATGCTGGCGCGGTCATTTGTTTTGTATGCAATGTGGATCGTGATGGTTGTTTTGAATGCAGTGTACGTTGAACATATCGTGACATTGATGCATGCGACGGTGAATATTAGCGTAATCTTGTTGAATAGTATGGGGTCTTAGTGCAGTTGGTGTATGGAATGTTCGAACTGCCAAGTCGTCAGTTTTGCCAATGGAACGGTTAGATTTGTCAATGGAACGATCGATTGGCAAATTTAAAATTTGGTGAATGGAACAGAACAACCATCCTCTCGTGCTTGCTGTCCTCCACGGGTAGATGACTTTCCTCCGCCACCCTATTTACTGCCTCATCTGCCGTATTCAGCAATTCGTCCATATTAACCTGATCGCCGTCCCATATACAGATGTTCAGGTGTAGGTCATCCACGTATGATGGGAGTTCTATATCAGCTTCCCCTCCTAGCCTTCTGGCTAACTCCGTCTCCATTTTCCGGATAATAGGCGCCATCCAGATCAAGAAAATTACCGGTGAGAGCGGTGATCCTTGTGGTGAGCCTAAGTTCGTCTTGCCTCTGCCTCTAACTTCCCCCTCCCATTCTAGCTCAAACTCTCTGGCTCGAAAGAACTCCCTGATCCAAGGAATCCATCTAGCCCCCTCCTCTGACTTCTCTAACTCTTTAATGACATCTTCCTCCCTCACGTTGTGACTCACGTTGTGAAAACCTCCCTTCACGTCCCAAAATGCCCAACCCACTGCTCCTCCTTTCGCCATGCATCTTTGGGCTCTCGTCACCGTTCTCAACGCTGCCTCCGTAGCCGATCGTCCCTTCACCGACCCAAATTGGTGTTTGTGCAGCAGGCCTGATGTTTGTAGCCTGTCCGCGACTACCCTCACCAATGCAATTTATTAAATTGATTGGCCTCCACCCCTTCGTCTTCCCATGGTCCTTTCCTGGCTCCGGGATCATGATCACCTTACTGAATTGCCACGCCTTTGGTATTTTCCCTCTGGCCAGGTTATCCGCCACTTCCCTAATCACCTCTTTTCCCAGCTTAGTCTTCAGGATCACCTTGATGAAACGATAGCTGATCCCGTCCGAGCCGGCTTCAGAGTTGTTGCTTGTCCCTTGGAGCGCCTTCCTGACTTCCCCTTCCCACGCTTCCCCTAATCTTTCTGCCCCAACTAGCTCTTCTGCTACTACTTCTTCTTCTTTTACGGCTCTTCCTTCGTCCCTCCAGCTAAAATGATCGGCTATCAAGCCTTCCACGGGGGGGTTGGTAGTTCCGTTATTGTGAGTTGGTTTGCTTTTGGGACAGTACGGGATTTCAAGAAGGATAGGAACGACCTCACCACTTTCACGGCATACATCAATGAATTGAGATCCGATGACTTGTTGGATGAGTCTGACTGGTACTGCTCATCTTCGTCTGAGGTCTCCGTCTCGTTATCCAAACAGGGTTTTGGGTTCGTATTGTATGTCTTTTTGCTGGGGGTCTGTTCTTTGCCTTTTTGGTCTTTGTCCCTTTCCGCGTCTTTTTTATGATCATCTTTTTTTTTTTGGGGGGTAAATCAGTACTCGTATTGAAGCTTCTCGCTTATGACGAGGCAGCGCATCCCCAGGTTATTATGATCATCTTTTGATTCTCTCCGTGCCCATCTAGAGCCCTGACCTCTGTCTCGCGTTCTGTTGTCTTTGCTTGTTCTCTACTCTCTGTTAGGGTCTTTTTCTTTCAGTCCATTCCCCTTGTCCTTTTTGTCATTTCGGTTGTCAGATCTGTCAAACCGGGATCGTCGTTTCAGCTTCTCTGCCATCTCATGATGTTGTATCAGTTCGTCTCGAAATTCCTTTTTACTGTATTGTTTCCATGATACCACCATGAGGTCTGTTGTATGTGGTGACAAGCCCTTCCAGATTTCCCGCATGACTTCGACTTCTGTCATGAATGGTTCAGTACGTTTGTGCATCGCTGCTTTATCGTAGAAGTATTCCTCTACTGACTCCTTCCACGGTCTGAATAGCCTTGCTTCAGCCCACTCTCTACTGCGTCTCAAGTCTTCCCCAAAGCCGTCTCTCAGAAGATAAGTCCACCCTTCCAGTGTCCTAGTGAAGAACTAAGACAATACTAATGCGAATTTGGATGCCATGTCTCATATTATATTTTGAATATCAATGGCTTAATGACCATTCATCTGATTACACTAGAACTTTGCACACAGCTTCAGCATGTATATACCATGATATTATAGCACACAGAGCTTGCATGGCTCATAATTGGCATTATAGGATTCCCACTAGTGCCCGGATACTATGCATAACATGCAAGAGCCCTAGGGCCGCATTGAGTGCAAAGGAGGCCCAGTGCAGTCACAGGAGCACTTCAGGGGACTCGAGATGGACTACGCAAAGTTTGGTGGCTATTGGAGTAGAATTGACTGAGATATCGATGCGAACTCCAAGATATGCCGTGCCAAGAAACCTGATCCGGACCCCTGTCGTGATCCGCTACCCCGTCTTATACAGTACTCATATGCACAACCTTAAGGGTCGTATGACGAGCCACCCGGAAACCCGGGTGGATTCAAGGGACAGTCAAGTTAATCTGACGCCCTGCGCAAGCTACGTACAAAATGACAACGCGAAAGAATAAAACAAAGCAAAGCAGCAAATATTCAATATGCCTACTCCCTTATCGTCCAGCGAGGGCGCGGTAGAGGTAGGCGAAGTATGCCTCTACCGCATCCCACTCCTCCTCCTCTCCCTCCTCCTTTCTCCAAATGGGTTTGTCTAAATCCTCCCACGTTCTGGCGTCCCCGATGAGCTCCTGGCGTTGCTGGCGGTGGTGGGGGCAGTCGAAAGTGATGTGGTGGCCGTCCTCCGAGGGGTGGTCGCAGTTGGGGCAGGCTGGGGAGTCGACCTTGCGGACGAAGTGGAGCCAGTAGTTCTGGGGGCCCCGGTTGGTGCGCAGCCAGGTGTAGGCCGATAGGGCGTGTCGATGCCATAGGCATCTATTGGATCCGTACCCTGGTTCCGATCGCATGTCCTTCCGCCTTGCCTTGGCTGCCGTCCGGATACTCGCTGCTGTTGCCACCTGTTGAGTCCCGGCAATGCGGCCCAAGGCTGATTCGTATGCCGCCCTCTTGTCTGCCCTTTCGTTGCCTGGGATGCCTATGTGGCTGCGGACCCATCCTATCGCTGTCTGTAGGTGTGCCCTCTTGTGCAGGAGGTCCTTCAATTCTCGTTCGATGCCGGATCTGGGTGGAGTGCCTTTGCCGAGGTTGAGGAGGGCTTGCTTGCTTGCCATGGAGTCTGTCAGGACCAGGAGCTTGTCGGCGTTGGAGCCGAGTGCCAGAGTGATCCCTTTCACCTCCCCATCGGCTACCGTGGCCAGAGTGCCTAGGTAAGCGCCCCGTTCCGTAACATGAGTGACTGCTGCGGCTGCCACTTCTCTTTTTTTTTTTTGGTAAATCAGTACTCGTATTGAAGCTCTCGCTTATGGCGAGGCAGCGCATCCCCTCAGGTTAAGCCTGACGGGATTGTGCTACCACTGGGCCGCTCCCTGCCCCTTTATCTACATACGCATGACTAGATACCCCCCGTGAAAGATATTCACACCTCAACAGAACGCAAAAACAAAAGGAGAATCGTCCCAATCACCCTCTGACCGCTCCCGCCAGCTTCTCACACCACTCCGGGTCCTCCCAGATCTGCTCCCACTTCCGCCCCTTCCCATCCGCCACCCCAGGGCAGCTTAACAGGTGTGCCGCGTTCTGAGCCACCCCCTCTTCACACAGCCCGCACCGCGGGTCATCCGCCCTGCCTATTTTATGCAGCCACCAGCGCTGCGGTCCACGATCAGTCACTACATACGTCAACCCCCGTAGCGCCTCCCGGTTCCATTTCGTCTGCTTGGAAGGTCGTCCCATGGGGAAGGCTGCCACTTCTCCATTCTTGCCGCCGGTTCCATCCGTGAAGAGCAGCGACCAGCCGGAATCCTTCAGTGCTGCCAGTTCTGTGTACCACTCCTTCTTCTCCTGAGATCGCTTGCTGTCGGCCGGGATGATGTCCAGGCCTAGGATTGGCAGGCTCCGGTGGTCGTCCCGGTCCCCATAGGAGAGCTCGTCGGGTTCGGCTCCCGTTAGGAAGAAGGCCCAGTGGATCGGACCAGCGAGATTGAGGTTGGGAAGGTCAGTGCCGTCATGCCAGAGAGTCCTCCCCTTGGTGTGTCTCCCTAGCTCGTTCTTGACGTCTCCATCTCCAGTCTTGACCGCCCTCGCTGCCCAGCTGACCAAGAGGTCGTCCAGTTTGGACTCCAAAGGTTCCACGCCTGCGATCCAAGCCAGCTTCCTATGGCTGCTCCCGAAGTACGCTCCGGTTACCTTCCTTACAGTGAAGTCTCGTTATAAGAAACCTCGTTATAAGAAACCTCTCGATATAAGAAACAGTGCCCCGGTCCCGCCAGAATTTGTATGGGAAATTAAGAAACTCCCGCTATTGGCAGGTTTCTTAAGTCTTTGCTTAGTAATACATACGGTTTCTTATATCGAGGTTGTGGTTGGTGTTGCTGGAGCCGCATACGTTACCCCGCATGTTGTGAATTGTTACCCAACACGTTCATATTAGAATTAGGCAAACCAAGTCTCGTTCTACTCATCTATAACTGCGTGTACTTGATCAATTATTATCCAAGTGCTACAAGAGTCATGGCATCAAAGCAGACCCAAACTCGCCAGACGTGGACTGAGAAAGAGGAGCAGCGTATCTTAGATACCTATAAGCCTGCTCCGTTCCATGAGTCTGATTCTGATCCGTATTACATTCCGGATGTACTTGTTATTTCTTATAAGACTGCTCTTGAGGGACTTGAAGTCCTGCGTCTCTTTCGTGTTCAGAACCCCATGTTAATTTGCAGAAAGGCGAGCAGCTAGATGCGGCTTTATATCGAGAAAAGCGGGATATTGAGATGCAAGGCATGGCTCGCAGAACACAGCATCAAACAAGCATTACGGGTTTTTCAGGTCTCCCACGGACCTTTTATAATTTTTTGTGTATATATCTCGTTATAAGAAACCTCTCGTTATAAGAAACTCCAAGCCGGTCCCGAGGAGTTTCTTATAACGAGACTTCACTGTATCAGCTGGGATGATGTCAAAATGATCGGGAGTCATTACGGTGGTCGTCCCCATCCCCGAACGAGAGTTCTGCTGGTGCTACCTCTGTCAAGTAGAATGATACGTGACCTGCTAGGTTGAGGTTGGCTAGGTTTATCCCGACATGCCAGTTAGTCTTACCTTTGGTGGTCGTCTCCTACTTTCGAATGTTGGCGTCTCCTGTTCAGAGTGCTCTCGCTGCCCAGCATGTTGATACGGTGAACTCTCGATATAAGAATATCGTCCAGCGGAAGGGGTAGTATTCTTATATCAAATATATTCTATCAAATGTCAGGGTAACTACTAAAGGTATACATCAAAAAAGAGAATTAACGTGAGGTAGAGGAAGAACTAGGTACAGGAGAACCAGGAACAGCGCCGGATGAAGTGAAGAAGGCAGTAATGACTGTTTGCTTGCCTTTCCTTTTGTCTACCAGTTGTGCAGCCTCAATGCGCCGGCGTTCACGATAATCATATCGAATGAGTTTGAGGGTTCGGAGGTGGTATTGTAGGTGTAACAATGTGTATCACAGTATTGTGTGTTGTGGTATTGTGTTTGGCGGTATTGTTGGTTGTATTATGTTTGGCGGTATTGTTGGTTGCGGGGTAATTTCTTATCAATAAGCCTTCCTATTCCAGCTAGGCTGTTTATATATTACCCAATCAGGTACTCTTGCTATAAGAATACCTTAGTAAACAACCTCGAGAAAATAAGAATATTCTTCTATCAAATATATTCTTATTTTGTATGGGGGCAGGGGGGGTATATTCTTATATCAAGTATATTCTTATATCAAATATTCTTATATCGAGAGTTCACTGTAGGTCAGCTAGTTTTCTCTCTAAGGGCTCCACGCCTACGATCAAGCCTAGGTTGTAATTGCTGTTACCGAACTATGCTCCTGTGACCTTCCTTAGTGCACGATATTCCAGTCTCGTGAATGTACCGCATCCACTGGTGAGCAAGAGACCTGGTCAGTTTAGAGACATAGGTCGAGCTTATACAGTAAGTGACACTACAACGGTCCATTTTTGGGGAAAAAGTGCACAAGGTATCCGAGCGCAAAAATAGGGTGAATGATACGGTGCAATCTGATCTACAAGAGACCAGTTTTTTGAAAAAGTACACTGTGCAAACTGATCTACAAGAGACCATTTTTTTGAAAAGTATACCGCTAAGGATTTACATCGGTTTCATCCACCACATCCTCAGCCAAAACAACATATTCAACCTCTTCATCGGAATCCAACTCTTTTTCCCATTGCCCCACTACAAGATTAGGTAGCCCTCGTACATGCAGTTGATCATCTTCATTCCCAGTTGGACAAAGTGAAATACCCGTCTACTTAAACGCCTTAATAATGGTATCTCGCTTATGTTCATGAAGCCATAACCAGGCGGCTGCTACTGCATGTGTAATTGCTATTCGGCGATGTTGAATACTAGTATCTTCATCCTCATTTGCCAATGTTTCCTCCAGAATCTCGCCGATTTTATCCTTCACTAGCTTGTTAATAATAGTATCCATTGGTTGTACATATCCAGTACAGCCATCCGGAATATATACAGCAGTAATATCCAACTCTTTCATGACTTTAAAGACTGCTTTAGACTTTTGTCCACTAAAAATATCTAACACAACCAACCGTTCAGGCTGAGGAAGATATATTCCAGTCGAATTCTTTGGAATCCCACATATATCATGCTTTAGCCAACCTAATGTAACATCTTCATTGCTATAAGCAGTAGGATTAAATAACGTATGCACCTCTGAACTGTACTTTGTTCGTTCAATTTGACGGGCAGCACTTTCTTTAGTTGCATGTCCATGGAAGATGAGGATTGGCTTGCATCATAAATATCCATGAGAACATGCTGTAAGCATTAAGGTTGCTTGCCGTTTTGTCCATGAAATATGTTCAGAGTGAATAAGAACTGTAGTTGCACCTTTTGTATTGTAGGTACGAGTTTGAAGAAACTCAAAAGGAAGTGGAGTTTGATCCATGTTATAAATATAACATGGTTGAAAGCGAGGAGAAGTAGATAACTCTGAGTTGAGAGGTTGAGATTTCCGCCGTATTTCCTGTAGAAAGTCCTGAACTGCTGGTATCTTCTGTTCTGGTGTCTTTTGAGCTACTTTTGTTTTGACACGCCAGGAAATATTCCATCGCTCTCTAAACCCATTAAACCATCCTACAGAAAACTGACATCGATATGTCACTTTATTCTGCTCATCACAATCCACCTGTTCAGGATAAAGCTGTTGAAAGATTTTTTTTCCCTCTTGTATAAACCATCGCTGGCCTACTGGCTTTCCTAGAGCATGTATTGCTAGAAATTTTGTATGTAGTGCTTGTTTCATTTGAGGCCATTGTCCAGCTCGTGCTCTTTCTACTATTCTTGATCCCTTCTGTGATGCAACAATTTCATCTTCCTGCTTCATCCATCGTTCCAGCATACCCCTTGCAATACCTAATTGCTCCGATACCCCTACAACTGTTAGCTATGTATAATTTACTACAATATTTACAACCTTTACTTACATCTTGTCCCATATCCCTTGCATTTATTCCCTTTATTCACGCGACTACTATGAACCATAGTAATAGCACGCAGCTTAAACTCTCTGGTCCAAGACTTCCGTGTCTTTGTTGGTTTTTTAGAAACCCCCGACACAACCTCATCTACCTATTCTGAGGCCACATTCTCTTCTTCATCTCTATTCACTTTCTTAGGCTTCCGTACATTTAATGAGGTAAGACTGCGTGGGTGTAAGGCTGTTGATTTTGCCTTGGGGCCCGGTCGAACTCTGACTTTTGCTGAAGACATCGTTATTAGAGAGCAGATATAATAATAATTACTTTTTCAAAAAACCGGACCCTTTGCATATTATTATCTACCTATTTTTGCGCTCAGATACCTACCTGCTATACTTTTTCAAAAAACTGGTCTCTTGTAGATCAGATTGCACGGTATCATCCACCCTATTTTTGCGCTTGGATACCTTGTGCACTTTTTCCCAAAAAATGGACCGTTGTAGTGTCACTTACTGTATAAGCTCGACCTATGTCTCTAAACTGACCAGGTCTCTTGCTCACCAGTGGATGCGGTAGTAGGGGTATTCAAACCTAATTTTGAACGATTTTTTTTTGAACGGTAAGTTGGGCGATTTTAACCGTTCTAGGTGTAAATACCCTGATTTGCGACCGCGCAAAACAGCCGATTAAATGACCGCTTATGCTCATTGACTTTGGGTCGCTTGGGCGCCAAGGCTGAAAACAGCTAGGCTCAATTTGGGTAAGGGGCCAGCCGTTTTCTGGCGCTAGGTCAGATGTGTTATGCATGCCAAGTTCATGGGATGTTCTCCGAAACCTTGCAAACTCATAAAAGCCATACGGATAAAAGTAAGCGTCACGTCACATCACGGACAAGGTTCTGTCCTGTATAAGCTTAAAGTACATCTATATATATGCAACCAGGAATTGGATTTGATAGGCTAATGGAGGTGGCGTTGCCAGCTCTTAGGAATATAGGGAGGATGGGTAGGCCCCGGTATCTCACGCAGAAAGCCATACAAGCAGCAACTCAGGAGAGTTCCGAGTATATCAAATAGGATAAGTCTTTAGATGAAGGGCTCATGGTGAGGCTCGTGCAAAGCTGGAAGTAATAGGAAACGGAGAATAAGAGTCGGTCCAGGACTCCGAGTGTAGGCCTGGGCACGAGCCGGCTCGCGAGAATTGCAAGATAACTACATACGCTACATAATTATGTAGGCCATGGAAAATAAGAAAGACGCAGAAATATGAAAGATACGGATATAAACAGACATGGAAATAGGAAAGAATCATTTGTACCCTTATCACCCAGCGAAATCAGACGATACATACATAGGACTGCAATATTGTAGTAACCGAGCAATTTGTAGGTTTCAACCATCGCGTTAATTGGTGTTTCTCTTCTTGTGTTGGTAGGCGTGGTCGGTAATGTCGGCGATTGCACTTGTAAATACTTTCCATGATAAATATGGCGACGCGATGGCTCATCCTGAATAGATTCCCGATTAATAAATAGCCTACAACTGTAGAGAAGAGATAATGGAGAGATAGTTGTTAAACCGACAAGATCCAGGGCGAGATACTGTATAACTGTAGTTCTCAGGGGGTGTAGTAGACTCAGGCGGAGGTGTCATTGAGGTGAAAAAAAAACAGAGTAAGGGTGGGACTACAACATAGGTATTTTGAAGATTTCCACTCCTCGAGTACCTTCGGTATTTCGCGGTTGCAACGACCTCCGGGCTCGTGCCCAGGCCTAGAAAGGTTGTGATAGTGAAGGTTCGTATACTGACACAACAGAAAAGGAAGTGCAGGACATTTGAGATTCTGGATCCTATGTTAGGACAGTGACATGGCAATACCAAGGAGAATCCCGTTGGCTTAGATGAGGGTGAGATTCGCCTAAAAGCTAGGGATAGGGATATAGATAATGTTCCTAGTATCACATTTTTAACGAGCCCACTTGGTATTCACTTATCTGGCAGAGCATCCCCTATCTCCTCCGTAAGCTCTCCTGAAGTTTCTCTTCAGGATATCGTCTCAACCTGCAGGGAGACTGGTCCTCTCTTTGAGGAATCTCTTCAAGCCTTGGATGAGCCCGTAGATCTTCTTGATTTCAGCGACGTTGAGCAACCCCCTGTGAACCAATCTCCCACAAAAGATACTTCCATCGAGAAGAGAGTACAGAAGATGTCCGAACTATTTAGGAAGAAGGGTAATGAGCCTGGAGGAAGAGGGGGTAATGGGTCCGGAACAAGGGGGTGCCTTGATATTCTACCAAAACTAAACAAGCGTGCCAGTGCGAAGCTTACAATCGATGATGAGGTCACCCTGGATAACCTCAACCCTGAGATGGCATCTTCGAAAAGACCTAGGGTTATGTCAAAGTGCAACTCCTTCTCGAAACCAGCAGATTTTATGGGGATATTATATATAGGAGGAAATACTAAGAGTCAGAGAGACAAGTATGAGGCAGCAAAGCTGAAGTATATAGTGCAGACAGATCCCCAATTCATTCGGGAGAGGGAGAAAGATAGGCGTGTAGAGATAGAGAAAACTCAGATCGAGAAGTTGCAGGTAGAGAATGAGAGGAACATGATTCTCATTCGTTAATACGAGATTGGCTAGCCTGAACAAGGACATCGAGGAGGTGTTCACTAGGGTATTGGCATTGGCTAAAGGGAAGGCAGCTGTTGTAGTTGCAGAACCCCTAGGTCCTCTGTCAAATGTCCTAGATGGGGTATTGAGCAGGAATGGGCTTAGAGGCATACGGGGGTTGGGGAATAGGAATAGAGGCGGGGGGACCGCTGTTATGCTAAACCGCAATGCAGGGAAGGGATCTTCGGCGAGACTATTTGTTGTTACTAAAGGACCCAAACCTACTCCAAAGCTTAGCCTGCCTTCTCATAGGCTGCAGGATCATCATATGGTTGATCCAGATGAAATCGAAAATGAAGAAGAAAACATGGAGGAAATTGATAATGAAGATAGATATAATAATGATGAGGATGAGCTGAACTAATGCTATCTTTCTTATCTTTCCCCGGGGTGTTTTTTCTTTTACATACAGGTCTTGCTTATTTTCATAATCTGCTAGTATTTTCTCAAGCCTTAGTACGATATCAAATCATGAGCTTATTAGTCCATATCCATCTCATCCATGTTATCGTTATTGACCTCTCCGTGTTGTCTATCTATGAACTCCTGGAGAAATAGCTCTCTCCTTAACACTCCGTGATGTCTATATTCTTCAACATCTTCGTTATCTCCAATCATCTCACCCGGGTCATCAGGGATATCTATGTCTTTGTCATTATCTAAATCGTCATCTTCCCAGGGATCTTCGAAATGGAGGAAGTTATGTAAGATAACAGCACTTCCGATAAACGTATAGATCTCCTGTAGTTGTTCTGGACTAAGATTACCCTTGTTGGGGATCCAACGTAGGCAAGAGAAGCATGCTTTGAGTCTCCCAATTGTAGGCTCTACCTTAATCCGCAACCCACTAAGGAGCTTATTGAACTGACATTTTGGCCGAGATAGAACTCCCCTTCGCGGTGTCTTATAAGGGGTTATACACTAATGAGTAAGGGCATAAGCTGAGTCGGCCAACAAGAACTCATCTCTTCTAAAGAATTCCGCTAAGACCTACTTGTTAGCTTAGCTACAAACCCATTGGGGTTAGAGATAGAAAACCTACCGGAGTGTTGGGCAATGCGAGTGACTCGGAAACACCGTGCATCATGTACTGAAGCTGGGTAGACAGATGAAAACTAGAGAATTCGGCCTAGATCGTCACAGATCACAGTCGCCTGTAGGCTATAGAACTTCTTCCTATGGTTAAAGTACTGGACTGATCTCTCGTCAGGGTAAGGCTTAAACTTAAAGGCGAAATAGGTCCCATCAACTACTCCAATGCAGTATTGAAAGAGATCAAGAAGTGGAGATCT
Organism: Tirmania nivea; assembly: GCA_015179035.1. Classification (NCBI taxonomy): domain Eukaryota; kingdom Fungi; phylum Ascomycota; class Pezizomycetes; order Pezizales; family Pezizaceae; genus Tirmania; species Tirmania nivea. The sequence goes on from WHUY01000025.1 coordinate 241,444, forward strand.
TCGCAACCTCCTTATCATAGCTGACTTCTCTTCATTTGTATGCCAATGTACTATCTCTCCCCATAGCCCCATCAATGCACAGATCACTCTCTTTGTATACAAGACAACTGTACTCTCCCCAATCCCAAACACCTGGGCTACAGATACAACTCCGGATCCAGAAGAAGCCTCATACCCGAGCCTTCGTAGAGCTACCAGAAGCTGTACCATGGGGTTGACTTGTGTATAGGAAGATCTATTTTTGAACACCTCATGATCCTCTATTCGGTCCAGAATTCATAAGAAAAATCTGGATTCATCCTGAAGAAATGCCGAAACTAGTCATATGGAAGTCTCTCAAGGACCTCATTTCTCCAGTACTTGGATATTGGAATTGATGAGTTCCCCCCCCTTTCTCACAGGGATCCCTTAGCCAAAATAGCCTTCAAGGTCCTCAACTTCTATTGCATCTCTCTTTCATGATCTACCTCATCATTCTCCGAGTCCCATTCGTTACTTAGAAGCGAACTCATGCTATCCGAATCCTCTGTCTCGCTGAGAGTCACGGTGACGGTGAGGGTCACACTTGAGCGGTTATCTCCGTCATCTCCTCTGGATTCACCCATGACTATGTCCATTGCATCATCTAGCTCCTGCTGTAACTGACGTATAGTTCGCCATAAAAAATCCTGGAATCTTTCTTGATTCAAGTGAGCTTGGTGTCTTTCGATACCACATAGGACGGGGCGGTAACTATGAGGCTGCTGCGAGACTAAGGCTGCTGAACACTGGCTGACACTCCCCTTATGGACTCTTTGGCATTTCACGTACACTCTCTCAGGTGCACTTGGCAATGCACGCTGCCAGCCACTAGCGACTACCCTGATAGCATGGGTGGGCAGGAGGATGCTCGACCTGACATCGTTACACCGGCGGGCATCCGACAGGCCTTCCCTATGGGACGTCCTTCTAAGCAAACGAAGTGGAACCCGGAGGCGCTGCGGGGGTTGACATATATAGTCACGGACCGAGGACCGCAGCGTTGGTGGCTGCACAAGGTGGGTAGGGCGGCGGACCCCGTGTGCGGGTTATGTGAGGAGGGGGTTGCGCAGAATGCTGTGCATCCGCTGGGTTGCCCCGGGGTGGCGGATGGTAAGGGGCGGAGGTGGGAGGAGATATGGGAAGATCCGGAGTGGTGTGAGAGGCTAGCAGAGGTGGTGAGGCGGTGATCTCCTAGGTCACGGGCGTGCGATGCTTTTGGTGCGTTAGATATTAGTGTTCGGGGGGTATCTGGTCATGTACGTAGATACGGGGCAGGGAGCGGCCCAGCGGTTGGATAATCTCGCCAGGCCTAACCTGGGGGATGTGCTGCCTTGCCATAAGCAAGAAGCTTCAATGCAAGTACTGATTTACCAAAAAAAAAAAAAAAAAAGACTACCCTGATATCTCTATGCCGAATTGGGCTAAGTCCTAATTTTAGCGTGTCGTTCAAAACGGGCCTTTAATCGGTTTAAGCGTGACCATCCTCACTTAAAATTTAGTACGCGCAAACCGTTCAACCCACTTGAACGAATTCGTTTAAGGAACGGTTTAAACGGCGTTCAAAATCAGGTTTGAATACCCCTACCTAGTGATTGTCTGTTGTCTGTTTCTGGTCTGGGTCTGTGCCATAATTCCACTCCCAGGTAAAGACCAGCCGGATCATTCCCGTGTACATAGCCCTTGTCGCCTTGCTGCTGATTCCTCCGTTGCTGTTGGAAAGTCGCTCCATGACCGCTAAGAGGGAGGCTACTTTCCTGGTGCGGATAGTCATATGATCCTTGAACTGGAGTAGCCTGTCTGCTGTGATTCCTTACGTCGCAGAGTTTGCTTGTCCGAAGTCTAGGCGTGTCTCCTTCTTCTTTTCCCATTTGAGTTGGTGTTTGCCACTGTCTCCTCAAGAAGCCTATTGACTTGTCTGACTACATACCTCTAGTGCCCCTCTCTGGACCAGTTAGGTACGCGTTTGATATTTGTCGCATTGTTCTTGTTTTGTCGCATTGCGATTGCTTTGACAGTTTGCTACGATGATTCGCTAATTTTGTACATAGCTCGCGCAGGGCGGACAGATTAACATGACTGACCCTTGAATCTACCCGGGCTTCCACGAAGCACCGCAAATTACGGAAGGGGGGCTCAGACAGGAATGGAAGAGACTGCGAGAGGCGGAGAGAAAGGTAGCTGGGACGGGAGGGGGTAGGGTGGTTAGGTGGGGAAGGAAGGCAAGGGTCAACTACGTCCACTGCAGGACCGGGAAAGGGAACCTCCAATCCTGGCGACCCAAGTTGGACGATACCGTCGATCCTACATGCCGTGAATGCAGAAGGCACTAGGCCTGGGCACGAGCCGGCTCACGAGAATTGCAAGATAACTACATACGCTACATAATTATGTAGTCCATGGAAAATAAGAAAGACGCAGAAATATGAAAGATACCGATATAAACAGACATGGAAATAGGAAAGAATCATTTGTACCCTTATCACCCAGCGAAATCAGCCGATACATAGGACTGCAATATTGTAGTACAGACATGGAAATAGGAAAGAATCATTTGTACCCTTATCACCCAGCGAAATCAGACGATACATAGGACTGCAATATTGTAGTAACCGAGCAATTTGTAGGTTTCAACTATCGCGTTAATTGGTGTTTCTCTTCTTGTGTTGGTAGGCGTGGTCGGTAATGTCGGCGATTGCACTTGTAAATACTTTCCATAATAAATGTGGCGACGCGATGGCTCATCCTGAATAGATTCCCAATTAATAAATAGCCTACAACTGTAGAGAAGAGATAAGGCAGAGATAGTTGTTAAACCGACATGTGGTGACGCGATGGCTCATCCTGAATAGATTCCCAATTAATAATAGCCTACAACTGTAGAGAAGAGATAATGCAGAGATAGTTGTTAAACTGACAAGATCCAGGGCGAGATACTGTATAACTGTAGTTCTCAGGGGGTGTAGTGGACTCCGGCGGAGGTGTCATTGAGGTGAAAAAAAAAACAGAGTAAGGGTGGGACTGCAACATATTTTGAAGATTTCCACTCCTCGGGTACCTTCGGTATTTCGCGGTTGCAACGACCTCCGGGCTCGAGCCGGCTCGGCTCGTGCCCAGGCCTAGAAGGCACGTTGAGAAAGGCAAGCACGTAGCCTTGGTCTGTCCTCGTGGGGAAGAGATTGGCAGGAGATGGGGGAACTGGGAAGAGATGGATGAGCCGAGGAGGTGGCTGAAGAAGGTAAAAGACGGGGGGGATGAATACATGGTAGACCTGGTCGAGACGTTCTTCTTGAATCTTGACCTAGTTTGAGGGTTAACAGGCTGTTAGAAAGGAAAACAGTATTCGGGGGACATTTTCTTTGGTTGGGTTTACCTACTTATAAAGGGTTCCATCAAAGCGTTGCCCAGGGCCCCCCGAGTCCCCCGCTTCCGTGAGGGGGGCGGCGTATGCCCCTCCCTCCTTCCCCATACTATGTATTTCTATACACTTAAGCCGGCACAGATAAGGAAAGAAATCCCCCACCTCATCTTGTTGTTCTTGCCAGCGTGATCGCAGTGGCTTCAGATGGCTGATCGCGGCGTTGAATTTAGACGCAACAAGATGAAGGTAAGGGCTGTCTTCGCTCTGGCAGGGTCAGGGTGGAGGGAAGAAAAGGAGGATATGAAGATGCATCCCCTGCCTCATCTTGTTGTTCTTGCCAGCGTGATCGCAGTGGCTTCAATTGGCTGATCGCGGCGTTGAATTTAGACACAACAAGATGAACGTAAGGTGGGGTTGGGGTAGGTAGAGGGAAGAAAGAAAGGATGCGAAGGGAGGGAGGGTTGCGGGGTATTGTGGGCCAATGGTTTTGTGGGCCAAGGTTGCCACGGCAGTCACTTAGGTTAGGAGCGTGGCGGGCTGATTTCGGTTAGTCTGGTTGATTTCGGTAGTATTCCTCTCGTTGTTCCGTGAGAGTACCAAACCTTTAAGGGGCGGAACGGGGCCGTCTCATAGCCTTAGGCTTCACAGACGTACAGACTTCAAAAAAAAAAAAAAAAAAAAAAAAAAAAAAAACGGGCTTCCAGGTAGCTCGACTAGTCCAAAAAAGAAGCAACAAATTAGCCATTCCCTGCTACCCGCCCTGCGAGTAGAGGTAATGGCTAATAGTGAGCATATTTCCCTCAGCACGTTTGTGCTGCCACCAGCTAACGGTGGAACGGCCCTTTGGATCACTCCGGGATTCGAACCCGCGTCAATTGGCACACCAGAAGGTGGAGTCAACTCCCTGAGCCGACCACCAACTGCACTACCAAGACTTGGGTTGAAAGAATGAGTGCACGTTTGATTCTTGACCCCTACAAGCTAATCCCCACATTACACTAGCCCCTCTACAATGCCGTGCCAACTAGACTAACTAGCACTATTTTCAGTCTCTGAGCAAGTTGGGGTGCTGTGCCAGGTAGACTAAAGTTGGGTAGTCTGGCGGTTGGGTCTAGTCAACCTAGCCTCGTACTTCGCTATGGGTCACCCTATATGCGAGTAATGAATTAAAAAAAAAAAGAAAAAAAACCTAGCCTCGTAACCAGTCTATTGTCTCTTTGGGGAGTTACTTGGCGTTGTCACGTGCAAATGATCTCACGAACGCTTCAAAAATATTAACCTGGGTACGAGGCTACAGTCAAGGAGGAGTGGGACGCGGTAGAGGCATACTTCGCCTACCTCTACCGCCCCCTTACTGGACGCTAAGGCGCAGGCAGGGAGGCTTCAGGAGGGGGGCGAGACTCGCCGCTCACTCGTCGAATGTTGCGCATATTTTGTTTCTCCTTCCTTTGCGTCCTCTTGCTATTTGTACATAGTTCGCGCAGGGCGTCAGACTAACTTGACCGTCCCTTGAATCCACCCAGGTTTCCGGGTGGCTCGTCATACGACCCTTAAGGTTGTGCATACGAGTACTGAGTTAAAAAAAAGAAAAAAAAAAAGAGGCTACAGTCAACCAGACTACAAAGTAATTTTCCTCTGGAGCGCAGCCCGCCAAATTCTTCTGTGTCGCTGCGTAATAGTTTTTCTGTAAACAACTCCAAGCAATCGTAAGCCGACGAGGTCTCTTCTTCTTTTTTGTTTTCAGTACTCGTATTGAAGCTTCTCGCTTATGACGAGGCAGCGCATCCCCGCAAGTTAAGCCTGACAAGATTATCTAACCACCGGGCCGCTCCCTGCCACGTAGCTACGTACAAGACCAGATACCCCCGGACTGAAGATATTCGCACCACAAAAAAGTCCCAGAACGCAAGAAAAATCACATAGGGTCAGGAATCACCCGCACCGCCTCTAGCTTCTCACACCACTCCGGGTCCTCCCATATCTGCTCCCACCGGCGCCCCTTCCCATCTGCTACCACTGTGCAACGTAGCAAGAGCGCCGCGTTCTGCGCTATCCCTTCCTCGCAGAGCTGACACCAAAGGTCCTCCGTCCTACCCACCTTGTGTAGCCACCAGCACTGCGGTCCGCGGTCCGTTACTATGTATGTCAACCGCCGTAGCGCCTCCGGGTTCCACTTTGTCTGCTTAGCGGGTCGTCCCATAGGGAAAGCCTGTCAGATGCCTGCCGGTGTAACCATGTCAGGTCGTAGCATCCTCCTGCCTACCCACGCTGCCTCTTTTGCCTTCCTGTCCGCCCTCTCATTACCTTCCACTCCGCTGTGCCCCTTAGCCGACGAAGTCTTCTATTCACTTGAGCTAGGTCACTGCCGAAATAGACCAGTTAGACGTCCGCGCAAGCCGATCCTTACCGTCACGTATTTGTCATGGAAGTGATTGAGGAAGAGTTGGGGACCAGCGGGCATTCCTGCATAGTTGGTCGAGTAGCGGATTCAAACAGCCGACCTGAAAGCTGGTTTTATCTGTGGTGAAGAAGCCAAAGAGATCATGGAATTGTAACTTATCGATATGGATGATTTACCTCAATAGTAAGGGGTAGTACAACTAGATTAGGGTCTAGTATTAATAATATTTAAATTTAGAACCATGGACTAAGGGACATGATAAGTAGCCAACACAACGAACTACTCGACTCTTTCACTGCACGCAAAGCCAAATAGGTCAACAGCATAAGCAAACCTCGTAGTACCAGCCTTCTACTTCACCACAGCAGACTCTCATTGGGAGACAGCAATGACTATTGCACAAGGCTTCTGATTTCCAATTTTGAGGCCATCATCCTACCAGCCTCTGCACATCCAACAATAAAAGTGCATGGGATAGGGAGCTGTTCCAACTAGCCAACAAGCGGTGGTCAAGGAGTAGAACCTTCAAAGGGGATATTCGGGGCCTCGCATAACTATATATTAAATCTCGCAATGATTTTAAAATTGGTTGCAGCATATGTGAATAAATAGGGGTATAAGGTTTTATACTAGTAGGAATTGTTATTCCTGTAAATTGTATAATGGTAGTAATAGCACTTACGTCCCAAACACCAGCTGGAGGAGGAAATATGATTAATTCCCATGTGATACGCTATATCTATTGTACATGAATTCAGTATTTACCCAAAAGGCTCAAACTCTAGTACTTTTACTATATTTCATATTTTCCAACGGAGTACTGGTACCCTGCCATCGGCCATTGGCAGAAAGAGTAGGATATGTGGAAGACACGTTGCCGGGGAATAAGGGGAGTACGTTGGCACAGAAGTGTAGGCAAATCTACTAGCTCAGTAGTTGTGTTCTTCGATCGAGAGGTCTCTTATCATATATATGAAGTTTAAGAATCAAGTTGTAGGACCGTCTTCTACAGATTCACGCATATGGTGTTAATGGCAGGAAGAATATAGTGGCGTGATTTACTGGTCTATTCCTAAATTGGTTGTCACATTGGGGAGTTATAGATGTACGTGGATCTTCGGCATATTACCGTGGCTGATACTAGATATGAGCATTTAGTATTAACAGAAGAAATATTCAAGAAAAGTAAATATAGTAGATACCATATTTGTACTTTTGTGTACTGTAAAATATCGAAACTTGAATATAGTAGATATTGGTCTTAATGTGGATGTATTGAAGCAGAGATTTCAAGTGACAAGGTTAAGGTGATACCAATAAAAAAATCCTTCAATGGCGCGGCAGGAAATTCCTACTTATATATTCCCTTTATTTCCTGGAGAGAAGAAAACCATAACAGCCATTGCATAAAAGGTTTTCCCATTGAGTTTCCTTTATCGCTACGAGCTTTGCCTTCTTTTGCTTTTTGCAGCGAGTACAAGTGAATGTTGTACTCGCCGCTAATCGGTATTGTGTCCATGGCCCCCGCTGGGGATACACCTTTACCACCTCGCCTGGGGGTGTTGTTTTGTTCTCGTTGAGTAGCTCGGGAGACCCTGGTACAACATTGCCAGTTGGAGCCGCCGAAGTAGAAGCCATGTTGAGTGATAGACAGCTATTACCGCACCCTTAGCACAATTGGTTAAGATATCCACTACAGTGAGGACCACAAACCAAATGCCTTCCTTTTCTTGCAAGAATAAAATACGGGTGCCCTGTTCCGCAAAGATTTAAATGTGTGTTGAGGCGGATTGTTGGGTTCCAACGAACTCCGGAGATTCTGTCGCGCGGTCGCTGTTTGTTCTAGGCTCGAGTTGAATACTACCGATGTTGTTTCTGCAACCTAAACTTGAGAATGGAAGGGAAGAGCGGCAGATGCACCTGTTTTAAAACCTATACAGCGGCCTCTGTTCTACGAAGTAAAATCATTCCCATTTGCTGACGGATGAAGAATCCTTATCCATTTCATGGATCAAGGTCTAACACTGCTCGTTCAATCCATCTTATTTTATTATTACGGCACAAATCCGACCAGAGGTGATTTGACAGGGGTCATGTGATATGTCGTAATGCGATGGGAGATGGGAGGCCTGATCTTGCCTGCTTCCTAGTTTTAGCGAACCAAGCGTAGTCTTGTATCTCTCTTGCACCCATACGTGCTATTTCCCTATGGAATCTGAATATTGACTCATTAAAAAAAAAACATACGTGGACCAGTTAGGTCCGTGGTAGTGACTATGAGCTCTCGAGCGACCCGAATAGCCTATATCGGCCTTGTTCGCGGCTCGCCCCTAATATACATTTCGTTTCAGACAACGGTGGTGTTGTACATAGATCTTGCCTGCATGATTGATATCTATATAGGGATAAGAATGTATTAAAGTGTCAGTGTCACATGCAAATCTAGCTTGTTAATGGCCGAATGCAGCAGTGTGGTTGAAAAAGTACTCACCTGAACTTCAATGTAGGAACTTCCCTTATAAAAATAAATTCGCTATAAGAACGAAGCTCGGCTAGCTTCCATACGAGAGATGGGGCTGTGCAACCAGCTATGGTCTCTACCGACATGTATGTGAAAAATACTACCGGGAACAAGACGATTTGCGCACTAGCGGAGGTAAATGCTGTCCCGGATGAGGCTGCATGTACAGGAGATGCAGGAGGGTGTTGTGCCAACCAGACTAAGGAGATGCTAATGGATGTGGTATGTGTGGCATACTTGGCACCAAACCCCATACATCAGAGAGGAAGGAGGAAAAGACGCTTCGTATACGCCTCTGTATAGTTCTATACCGTTGGTCTTCGCAAGTGCTCCTCAGCCGAATTTCGGTGCTCCAACACCTACTACAGAACAATGGTCACTCAGCCGCTTGCCACGTTTTCATACAGCTTTGTTTTAATCGGTGCTGGATGGTGCGCTTGGAAATACCCCCTTGGACCCCAACTACGAAATTGGCCAATAACCCACCCAATGGCTACAGTATCTTCCAATATGCTTTGAATAATTAAATTAGCTCTCATGGATGGTTTCCGAGTTTCCCTCGCACGTCACTTGGTGAGTGGTTACGTTCTGATAGGTGAATGGGACAGGTTGACTGCGAAATACCAGTAGATTATGAGATTACGTCCCATGTATCCCCAGCATCTCTACATAAATAGGGTCACATGATAGACGACACTTCCGGCCTTCCATTTTGCTGCGGTCTGGGTGCATGGTATTGGTATCATCATTTTTGCAATTGCATCAGCAATAAAAATTGCCAAGAGCTCCTGTGCAGTGTGCTAGGCTCGTTCAGACGTATGGGAAGTAAAACACCAAATAAATCAGTCTGGGCACGAGAACAGCAAATAGCGTCCTACGGAAGTGTCGTTTATACAGTAAACTCCCGTTACAAGCATACGGTCGGGACCGGAGGTAGTATGCTTATAACGAATATATGCTTATACCGGGAGAAAATTACATACATGACGAAATGGACAAATAAGACAGGGAATGAGTACTACGGTTGATGAGAACTCTGTGATCCTCCGCTGGGTTTGTTTGGCCTTTTCCTGATACAAATAGCCCTCAATTCGGCGTTTCTCCCTTTGCAATATATCCTCCAACTGCCTTGTATTTCTATCGGTCTGCAGAGAATAGAGAAGTGTTTCTAAAGCATCAATAGCTGCTTGATGGGGAACCGGGAGTGCAGGAGGGATCAGTAGGCTACATGAAAGTATAATGAGCTCTATACATACCACGTATAAGATTCGTAGGACCTGTAGATAAGATGCTGTAAGATTATTCGGAATATTAGGATATTTACCCCGCTTGGTGATTTCTTATCGATAAGAACCCCTGCTAGCGTACATTCGTTATAAGCATATATATGTGACTAAGCGAGCAAATGGTATGCATATGCGAATGGGTGAATATATGCCTTAAGTATACCGTTTTGTATTGGGGGACTGGAGGGGGTATGCTTATAACGAATATATGCTTATATCGGGTATGCTTGTAACGGGAGTTTTCTATAGTAGCGTCTGGATATTGAAGTATATTACTCCTTCGCTTCGTCAATCTTGTTGGCGGAGAAAACCATAGCGGCCGAACTCCAAAAGGTTGTGGAGCTCTTCCACACGCTACAGTACATTAAGGAAGGGCCGCTCAGCCATAGATGCCATTATGATCATGGTCAACAAAGTAGAAAGAGCCCTGGTGGAAGGAAAACAGGCCACCCTCCTAGGAAAAGACATCGTGTCGGCCTTCAACAACGCAAGAAAAGAAGGAATCATCAATGCGTTCAACAACCCCAGGCAACCCGAGATGTGGGGACTTGACAGCAGAGGATGGCAGTGTGGCTAGCACCATGGCGAGTAGCCTTCACCAGCCACAATTTAATCAATGATGGCACTGATGATACAGTGGAGTCCCGTTATAAGAAACCCCTTCGTGACCGGCCAGGAGTTTCTTATAACGGGAGGTTTCTTATATCGGGATATATACATAAAAAATTAAGAAATGTCCGAGCGAGGCGCCAAAAATCAGTAATTGTTGTTTACTGTTGTCTGCCTCGCGCCATGCCTTGTAACCCCTCAATATCCCGCTTCTCTCTATAGACAAGAGCCTCTAGCTGCTCGCCTTTCTGTGCATTAACATGGGGATTTTGGAGACGAAAAAGACGTAGAGTTTCCAGGCCTTCAAGCGCAGCTGCATAAGAGACAAGAGGGATATCAGAAGTATCATCACCCTCAGAATCTGACTCATGTAGAGGAGCCAGCTCATAAGTATCTAAAATACGTTGCTCCTCCTCCTCCGACGAATTTTCCACAACAGAATCAACAGAATCAATAAACTCAGCAAGACTAGCTCGCTGAAAACCAGGATGAGCAACACGGATACAATCATAAATCTCCTCTTCCACTTTAGATGTGTAAAAATAAGACCCGAAATGTTACCATTGAATATGTATTAGTGATAAAACAATTCGCACAATACAGTTGCTACTGCGGGGTAATATCTGCGGCTCAACTCGTTATAAGAAACTCATGATTTTATATGTATTACTAAGCAAAGACTTAAGAAACCTGCTAGTAACGAGGGTTTCTTATTTTTCCTTCCAAATTCTGGCCGGACCGGAGCACTGTTTCTTATAACGGGAGGTTTCTTATAACGAGGGTTTCTTATAACGGGACTCCACTGTAGAGGTGAGGGGTTAGCGGTGGAAGTAGGAAGTAGGGTAGGAAAAGAGCACAAGGAGGCCCCGAAGCGTATGTTAGAAAGGGTAAAGAGGGCGCTGAAAAAGACGAAGAATAACAGCGCGCCAGGACCAGACGGGATATCGTGGAGGCTTCTGAAAAAGCTACAGGGGACAAGTCCAGGAAGAGAAGTTTTAAGGGACATAGGACAATGTGCTTCAGTGGGATTGGGAACGAAGCAGCCAGAAGAGTGGAGGGAGATGAAGATGGTAATGATCCCGAAGGCCAGCAAGGATCACTCCAAAGTGAAGTGGTGGCGACCCATAGTACTGGCAAATACGGTTGGCCTCGTCATAAGCGAGAGCTTCAATACGAGTACTGATTTACCAAAAAAAAAAAAAAAAAAAAATACGGTTGGCAATCTTGCTGAGAGGATAATCGCGGAAGAGCTGCAGGACATACCGGAATTGTGGCATGACTTGGCGTACGCCGGGAAGAAAGGGAGAGGGGTGATAGATAGTATAATGCTGATGGACAAGCTAGTGAAGACAAACCCGTACGGGGCAGGGAGCGGCCTAGTGGTTGGATAATCCCGTTAGGCTTAACCTGGGGATGCGCTGCGTCGCCATAAGCAAGAAGCTTCAATGCGAGTACTGATTTACCAAAAAAAAAAAAAAAATAGACAAACTCGGACTGCGGACTGTACGGCCGAGATACTAAGTCCGTCTTCAATCACCTACACCGGGAAAAGAAGGGCGAGATACTACAAGATCATCCACAGTTGCGAGAGTGGGTTGAGGCTTTTCTTCAGCCACGGCAGTTTAAGCTGGAGGTCGATGGCAGGTGCATTGGGGAGACAAGGATGACGCAGGGGACGCCACACGGTTCACCGCTGAGTCCTTCGCTGTTCACGATATATATGTCGACAAACAATGATTCGGGAAGCGGAGAAGTTGGCGGCAGTAAGGGGCAGAGAATGATTGCGAGACCGAACGAAGGGAAGATGGATTTGGGGGGTGAAGCGGGAGTGCGAGGGTAAAAGTGGAGGATATCACCGGGATTCCGGATCTGAAGACGTAGATGTGGACAAAGAGGATCCGGTGGGCCGCATCGGTATATGGCAGAGTGATATCAGCATTTAGGGGGATTGCGGAGGAATCCTCCAAGAGGTGGTGGAACCAGATGCTAAACTCTACTGGATGTCTGGGATTCAGGCGGGAGTGGAAAGGGAGCTGGAGGTGACTGAGTTAGACCCGGGAGGGTAACGGCATGGTCGGATGGCTCGCGGCAGGAAGAAGTACCATACTGCACGGGCTACCGGATCATCACGGGCAACCGGATCAAATGGCGATTTGGTGGTTTGAGTGCAGTCTCCAACCAAATAGACTCAAATTTTGGGAATATTTTGTATATATATAGTAGTTTCTTGGATAGATCACACAAGGGCGCATGCATATTACTGCTCAAAATATATGGGAAAAATACGTGATTGCACAGAATAGGGTTGGCCGTAGGATCTGTTAATAGAAAGGGGATACGGGGGGTTTGATTGGCAGGAATTATTGCTTCCACTTTATAGTTGAGGTCTACACAAACTTGGGATGACCAATCTCTACGAAACTTTTCTCATCCCCCTGGGTCAGTTGAGGAGGGATGCCGGTGAGCAATTTCTTAGAGTATCTCAACCAAATCAGGCCGAAGTCAAGAGCCCGATGGGTCCAAATGATGTATACAGGTAGGGAGGCCATCTAGATACTCTAGTCATGGTATCTGACCAGACCCGAGTCAGGTCGTTCAGTGGGGGCCCACTCTGGATTGGGGCAAGAGTTGAGCTAAGTGTACCAAAAGAAGGTGGTGTCAAGTGTTCGATAGCTCCAAAGAATCACCACAAGGAGGGCAATCTCTTGAACTTATTATAAGCCTGATTTAGCCTAAATTGAGGTGGCTTGGCGTAGTAGCCTTGTTAGGCAGAAATGACAAATCTTGGGATATGTCAACCAAGAAAAGGTTAACTGGTGGCTTCCGTTACGCAAAACATTCTGCTTTCTGTGTAGATTCTTGTGAGCTATTGGGCCCCTGACCTCGGCCTGTTTGGTTGAGATATTCCAAGAAATTGCTCACTGGCATCCCTCCTCAACTGACCCAGGGGGATGAGAAAGGTTTCATAGAGATTGGTCATCCCAAGTTTGTGTAGACCTCAACTATAAAGTGGAAGCAATAATTCCTGCCAATCAACCCCCCCGTATCCCCTTTCTATTAACAGATCCTACGGCCAACCCTATTCTGTGCAATCACGTATTTTTCCCATATATTTTGAGCAGTAATATGCATGCGCCCTTGTGTGATCTATCCAAGAAACTACTATATATATACAAAATATTCCCAAAATTTGAGTCTATTTGGTTGGAGACTGCACTCAAACCACCAAATCGCCATTTGATCCGGTTGCCCGTGATGATCCGGTAGCCCGTGCAGTATGGTAGTGGCAGCAGCGGTGGTTGGGGGGAGGGAACGGAAGGGTGGAAAGAGGGAGTGTACCTAGGCTCCCTTGCTACGGGAGATGCTGGGGGTGGTACGAGCGTGGCAGTCGGGAAGGATGATGGTCGCACTCGACAGCCAGGGTGCCATTGGCCGTCCGCAGAATTTATACTACGAGTAGCCCCGCTCGTAGATTGAGGAGGAGGCAGCGGCGGGAATGGAGAAGGGTGGTAGGACAGTGATGTGGGTCAAGGGGCATAGTGGGGTAGAGGGAAATGAGAGGGCGGACAGCAGGAGGTGGCGTGGGTAGGCAGGAGGATGCTATGGCTTGATATTGTTACACCGGCAGGCATCCGACAGGCTTTCCCCATGGGAAGACCTTCTACACAGGCGAAGTGGAACCGGGAGGCGCTTCCGGGGTTGCATATATAGTCACCGACCGTGGACCGCAGCGCTGGTGGCTGAACAACATAGGCAGGCCGGAGGACCCTCGTGGACCGCAGTGCTCGTAGCTGAACAACATAGGCAGGGCGGAGGACCCTCTGTGTGGACTCTGTGAGGAGGGGATTGCGCAAAACGCCGCACACCTGTTGAGCTGTCCCGGGGTGGCAGATGGGAAAGGGTGGAGGTGGGAGCTGATATGGGAGGATCCGGAGTGGTGCGAGAGGCTGGCGGAGGCAGTGAGGGGTGATTCTTCTTTTGTGACTTTCCTTTGTCTTATGCACGCTCTGTTATCTTGAACCCGGGGGTATCTGGTCATGTACGTAGATATGGGCAGGGAGCGGCCCAGCGGTTGGATAATCCTGCCAGGCTTAACCTAGGGGGATGCGCTGCCTCGCCATAAGCTAGATGCTTCAATACGAGTACTGATTTACAAAAAAAAAAAAAAAAAAACAGGCAAGGAAAGAAGTGGTCGGGTACTACCAGTATCGAACGCTTCCTGGCAGCGAGGGAGTTCAACGTTTGGTGGGATGGGAAGGAAAGAGGAATAGCACGCATGAACCAAGGGATGCCACAAGGGAGCCCCTTATCCCCGGTACTCTGGCTGACCTCATCGCCATCCCACTCAAAGAAATTGAAACAAACTTTCCGTTACAACCCCCTCCAACTCGCACCTCATACCGTTTGAGACAGCCCCGCACCCAAGATCCACGGACATCTTCAGTTACATGGACGACGTTAACCCCTGATCATTACAAAGGGGCTCAGCAAGAGGTAACACGATGAGGTAGTCAGGCAAGTCAACTCACTGCTAGAGTGAGCAGCTGCGAAATACCAGCTGAAGTGGGATAAGCAGAAGGAAACAAGACTGGAATTTTAGAGTAACACAGGGAACCACCACAAACCGATCAAGACTCTGGATCACCGTAGACACACGGCTCCGGTTCGCTCACCACATCGATATCCGCACCAGGAAAGCGGCATCCCTACTTGCGGTTATGGACCGCCTCTCGAATAGCAAAGGAGGAATAAGCAGCAAGGCCAGCAGGGCGATGTACACAGGAATGATCCGTCCAATGTTCACCTGGGGTGCAGAGCTTTGGTACAGGCCAGCACAACCACCGAAACTTCATATGGACATCTTCAGGAGACTCGAATACCGAGCCGTAATAAAGATCACTGGGGCATACTTCGGGAGCAGCCATAGAAAGCTCGCATAAATCGCGGGTGTAGAACCACTGGAATCCAATTTGGGCGACCTTTCGGTATGCTGGGCAGCAAGGGCAGCCAGGACCGGAGACGCCAATATCAAGAAGGAGCTGGAGCCACTACCAAGGGAAAGGCAAACTGGCACGACGAGAGGGCCTCCCGAACCTCAACCTCGCGAGGCCAATTTATGCAGCCTTCCTCCTGACAGGGGCGGCACCTGAAGAGCTATCCTATGGGGACTGCGGTACTACTGCCGGACGCCAGTCATCCACCTGGACATCATTCCTCCCGACAGCAAGAGATCGCAGGCAAAGAAGGAGTGGTATACGGAGCTTTCTCTAGCGGACGCTGGCTGGTCACTGATTTTAACCGACGGCACTGGAGGTAAAGATGGAGAGGTCGCAGCCGCAGCGGTTACCCACAAGAAAGAACAGGGTGCCTTCTTAGGCACTTTAGCCACATTAGCCGACGGGGAAAAGAAAGGGATCATCCTGGCACTCGGCACGGAGGCCGACAAGGTCCTGATCCTGATCCTGGCGGACTCTGTAGTGAGCAAACAGGCCCTCAGTGTGACTAGAGAGCTGCCCTAGGCGGCATCAAGGATTGGGAGGACCTAGATAGTCCCATATTTATCCAAGAGGACGACGGGGATGACTGGGACGCAGTGGAAGCTTTCTTCAGCTTCCTTTACAGGTGACTGGCTGGGAGGAGCGGCCTTTGAGTTATATTGTTCATTATTTACCGTTCTATTGTCTGCTGCTATTTGACTTTGGTTTTCTGTTAGGCGCGGGCTTCAGTCAGGCCTCCCAGGGTCTTCTGGCATTCGGCTGGTTAATGACAGCATTGGGGCCCCACGTCTCTTGGGTTCTCTATTCCTCTTGCAGTTATATTGTTTGGTCAATTGGCCCTTGATTTTGTTCTTGCTCTTAGTATTTTCATGCCTCTCAGCCCTCGAGTTTTTATATATTGCACTAGATAGGCGCCGGACTTGACAGATTAACTTGTCTTGTCCTGAATCCAACCGGGTTTCCGGGTGGCTCCCCATGGTCCCCTTACTGGCACAAAATAGGAGTAGTTAATGAGTATGTCCCCGGGTACCGGGTGAGAAGTCGGAGTGGAACCGTTACGCCTTGTCAGCATACACGTGGCTACGCTCTTACCAAGGACCCCAGAAACAATGGCTACACCACATCAAGAGAGCTGACACGGGACCCTAGCTACGGTAGCTGACGGAGAGGGGAAAGGGATCGCACTGGCACCCAGCTCGGATGCCGACAAACTCCTGGTTCTGACAGACTCCATGGCGAGCAAACAGGCCCTCCTCAAGTTTCAACCTCAGCAAAGGCACCCCACCGCGTTCATTTTATGGGTGATGGTAAACTGGGAACAAGCTGGTAGGCGGGATTGTCAACGCACGAATATACATCACACGCGTAACTTCTCTTACGCCAACGCGTCTGGTATCCGAAACTCCCAGACCACTACTACGGCATGCTGAATAAGGGAAAGGGGAAGGGAAAGGCAGTAGGTAACGGTGGCACCGCTGGTTACGTGCCGACAGGATTGTAGCGGCTGCGGTCCGAGGCGTCCACAAATGGTGATCCACAGGGGAAAAATGGCACAAAAGATGTCCATCAGAGCGGCAGAACAGCTTATGAAAGGTCTGGCAATCTGGTTAGGGGACACTCGAGATAGGGATGGGACAGCCAGCGCGGCGGTTAGGGCAGCTAGGCTACTACTTGACGCACTCTCTGGAGCCGGAACAGCGGGATATAGCATTTCCAAGTTTGAGAGAGAGTTACAGCCGGAAGAAAAAATGAGGGCTCCATTGATACAAGTGACAGTATCGACACAGACGGAGGAAAAGATAGGGGCTCCAGCAACATCAGTGACAGCATCAACGCCGACAGCATTTAGGAGGAGGGGGCAAGAGGACCTTTTGGAGGATACAAGGGAATTACGGTCCAACGCATTTTAGACGAATATATCAGATACCTACAGTGACGAGGGTGTTAGATGGGGGGCCTTCGTCGATGCTATCATAAAGGCGGAAGATATTGTTTCCAATGAGTCGTTGCCACCGGAGGATAAAGGGGTACAGACACAGACAACAGCGACTGATCTGCTTCCCTCGGAGGATAAAGGAATACAGACAGATACACAAACCACTCGAAACGTAGCGACCGATCCATCTCCACCCTTGTCGGGAAAGAAGTAGCAATGGGAGCGACATCCTCGACAGGGAAGACATATTCGGAGGTAGCAGTACAAGCAGTGTCGCTATCGCTGGAAGTACCCAGAGATAACACGCAGGGAGAAATTACATCGGTGACCAGTTGGCAGGTCTATGAGGACCTGAGCGCATATGAAGAGGAAGATAGTGAACTAGATAGTGGGTATAGGAGCAGGGAGACAACTCCGGGTAAAGCTAGAAGGAAGGGGCAAAGGAAGAGGAAACAAGGAAGTACTAATCCCCCTGTGTCTCCAAAGCTGACACTTCCAATACCCTTAGCATCCTTGGTCAGAGCACAAGTGGTAGTTATGAATGGGGTACCAACTCGGTACAAGCCAGGGCAAATGAGAAGATGGATTGAGGAAGATAATGAAGGTGTGGAAGTCATGGGAGTTAGGTGGTTATTGAAACAACATGAACCGGAGAAGGTGGCATCCTCTCTGGTGGTCTATACAAGGTCGGCGGAGGAGGTAGGTAGGCTACGTATGGGAAGAAAATTCTTCCGCACCACAAGATATGATTGGAACCGTCTGAGCAGCAGAGGAAGAGAGGAGAAAGGGAAACAAAGAGCAGCATCACTCACCAGGTCAACTACCACCGATGAGACTTGCGGGCTGTGTGAGGGAGGAGAGAGGGGATGCCCTGTCTGTGAGGGAAGTGGACGAGTATATGTACAAGATGCGCTACCATGAATTGTTGGGTTTTTTCTTGGCGATTCCTACGGGCATGAGAGCGATATTGGTTATTTCCTAAAGGGGGGTATCTGGTCATGTATGTAGATACGGGGCAGGGAGCGGCCCAGTGGTTGGATAATCCCGTCAGGCTTAACCTGGGGATGCGCTGCCTCGTCATAAGCGAGAAGCTTCAATACAGTGGAGTCCCGTTATAAGAAACCCTCGTTATAAGAAACCTCCCGTTATAAGAAACAGTGCCCCGGTCCGGCCAGAATTTGGAAGGAAAAATAAGAAACCCTCGTTACTAGCAGGTTTCTTAAGTCTTTGCTTAGTAATACATATAAAATCATGAGTTTCTTATAACGGGTTGAGCCGCAGATATTACCCCGCAGTAGCAACTGTATTGTGCGAATTGTTTTATCACTAATACATATTCAATGGTAACATTTCGGGTCTTATTTTTACACATCTAAAGTGGAAGAGGAGATTTATGATTGTATCCGTGTTGCTCATCCTGGTTTTCAGCGAGCTAGTCTTGCTGAGTTTATTGATTCTGTTGATTCTGTTGTGGAAAATTCGTCGGAGGAGGAGGAGCAACGTATTTTAGATACTTATGAGCTGGCTCCTCTACATGAGTCAGATTCTGAGGGTGATGATACTTCTGATATCCCTCTTGTCTCTTATGCAGCTGCGCTTGAAGGCCTGGAAACTCTACGTCTTTTTCGTCTCCAAAATCCCCATGTTAATGCACAGAAAGGCGAGCAGCTAGAGGCTCTTGTCTATAGAGAGAAGCGGGATATTGAGGGGTTACAAGGCATGGCGCGAGGCAGACAACAGTAAACAACAATTACTGATTTTTGGCGCCTCGCTCGGACATTTCTTAATTTTTTATGTATATATCCCGATATAAGAAACCTCCCGTTATAAGAAACTCCTGGCCGGTCACGAAGGGGTTTCTTATAACGGGACTCCACTGTACGAGTACTGATTTACCCCCCCCAAAAAAAGAGAGAGCTGACAAATGCAGCCACCACACATAAAACAATCAGCATATCACCTTCGACTGCCCTGACTACAACAAACAAAGGAGGGCCCTCAGCAGTATCAAAGATTGGGAGGACCTCGACCGTCCCATGTGGATTCAAGAGGAGAAGGGAGATGATTGGGACGTGGTGGAAGCCTTTTTCAGCTTCGTATATTGACAAATGGCCGCCAGGGGCAGCCTTTGAGTTTATATGGCTATTTGAGTTATGTTTTATTTGACGCGTAGACGAATGGCCGAGAGGTGCGGCCCTTGAGAATTTTCGGTTGTTTCGCTGTCTGCTTCGGGCTTTTGTTACAAGTCGCGGGCTTCAGTCAGACCTCTCTGGGTCGTCTGGCATCTAGTCGGTTAGTGACAGCTTGGGGGCCCTGCGTCTCTGATTTCTTCAGTCCTCTCACACTTATCTTGTTTGGCCATTCGGCTCCTGAGTTTGTTCCTGCTTTTATGCACTTGGGTTTTTATATTGTGGTATATAGGCACCAGACCTGGAAGATTAACAGTTAAAATTTCAGTGTTCTCAACCGGCCCGGCCGCCAACCAGGCCGCCTGAAGCCTGGCCTGGCGGCCGAAGTCCGTGCGGGCCTGAAACCGCCTGTGGCGGCCCCGGCCTGACCTCAGGAGGCCTGAATAGCCTGGACTGGCCTCAGGCTGGCCCAGGCTATTCAGGCCGTAAGCAGGCCGTCCAGGCTATTCAGGCCGTCCAGGCCCTAGTCCAGGCTATTCAGGCCGTGGTCCAGTCTATGCAGGCCATGCCCAGGCTATCACCCCCTGAAACTACAGTTATACAGTATCTCGCCCTGGATCTTGTCGGTTTAACAACTATCTCTCCATTATCTCTTCTCTACAGTTGTAGGCTGTTTATTAATCGGGAATCTATTCAGGATGAGCCATCGCGTCGCCACATTTATTATGGAAAGTATTTACAAGTGCAATCGCCGACATTACCGACCACGCCTACCAACACAAGAAGAGAAACACCAATTAACGCGATGGTTGAAACCTACAAATTGCTCGGTTACTACAATATTGCAGTCCTATGTATCGTCTGATTTCGCTGGGTGATAAGGGTACAAATGATTCTTTCCTATTTCCATGTCTGTTTATATCGGTATCTTTCATATTTCTGCGTCTTTCTTATTTTCCATGGCCTACATAATTATGTAGCGTATGTAGTTATCTTGCAATTCTCGCGAGCCGGCTCGAGCCCAGGCCTAGTTGAGAACACTGGATCCAACATCAACATCATCATTAACTTGTCTTATCCTGAATCCACCCGGGTTTCTGGGTGGCTCCTCATGGCCCCCTTAATGGGATTGAATAGGAATAATGAGTATTTAAAAAAAAAAGAAAGCAAGGCGTAGGGACTTGGTAAGTAATATGCAGATCCCCGATTACTGGCGAGTCGAGTTGAAGGACAGAAAAGCCGACTCGGCGAGTTGTCGACAGGTTAAAACTCGCTCGTTGTGGCGGGTTTTGGCGATCCGGGGCGAGTTATACTCGCCTCCTGGCGCACACTACTCATCATGTCCCCATAACGGGACCGTATAGCAGTTGGGAATAGCTCGACAAACTAGGGTGGAGGAAGGAGGAGGAGGAATCCTTTGAGGCCACGGATCTTTTTTTTTTTTTTTTTGAACTCAGTACCCATATGCACAACGAAAGAGTCGTATAACGAGGCACACCAGAAACCCAGGTAGATTGAAGGGACAGTCAGTCGCCCTGGGGAAGCTAGATACAAATAGCAAGACGACGCTAAACAGAAGGAAACATTTGAGGTCACGGAGGCCTTCTTTAATTAACTACTTACTTGTATTATCAGCTCACCTAGTACATTGTCCGATCGGCTTTATTTCATGTTTTTACGAGTTTCACGAGTCCCATTTCTTTATTAGCTCTTTCTCTCTTACGATTTCCTTCATCCCTTCCGGGGCAAGGCCCAGTCAGGCACCTCTGGGTCATCGGGCGCGAGTTCGTTAATGACAGCATGGGGTCCCACTCCTGTTTGAGTTTATTCGAGTTCGAGGTCATTTACTTAGCGTCGGACCCGGGAGACTAACTTGCCTTGTCTCTGAATCCACCCGGGTTTCTGGGTGGCTTCTCATGGTCCCCCTAATGGGACCGCAAAAAAAGACGGGACAGTAATGAGTATATAAATACAAGGTAACTGAGGCCGACTTCAATGCTGCCCTGGTTTGGCAACGTCCCTAGGGGGGGAAAAAAGGCACAGATAATTCATCCAGGCCCTGACTCGATGAACGTTGATCTCAAATTCCTTCAATGGCGTAGGTGAGTCCTGAGCACCATGTTGCCCAGCCTCTCGTACTCGTAAAATTACCAGCGGAATCTCTTCAGGTAGTTGGGGAATAATATGGACAACCTCTATCGGATCTTGAGGAAAGTTTATCACATGTACCTTTCCACACTGGTATTGGCCATATCCACAGACCTTGTAAATTCGAATAACTGGATGGATTAAAGCGAGAACCATTGCTTCCATCGCAGTAGGCTTCCCCAAAGTACTCAACTGTACTGGCATCACTCCCAGTGACATACAGTATCATTTTGTGCACTGAATCGATATGTCCCACTCCATCTCTGATGTGATCGTTCCCGAATATATCGCTGACAGGCCGCTATACCATCAATATTGTGCACCTTCAGGTCTATTCTCACTTCTTCACATATTGTACATTCCGCTATACTTATCTCAGACATAGCTTCTGCGAGTGAAGTAAGAGTGAGAATGATATGTAAGCCTCAAACCACTAAGTACTAGTGATTGTAGTCGTATATTTTGATATTGTGGCCATAAATCTTGATGTTGAGATAAGAGTTGAAGGGATAGAAGCTGCCGGAGGTGAGGTGAGGGTTGAGGAGATAAAGGCCGCCAGAGATGAGGTGAGGGTTGAGGGGATAGAGGCCGCCGGGGATTAACAGGAGATGTTGAATGGACATTCCCACTATCTTGGCGATTGGTTTCTCCTACATGCAACTGCTCTAGTTGCTCTTCACGCTTGGGCTTTATAGCTCACTGTTAGTCTATAATTACTATTTGAATGGCTACTCACTGTCAGTTTGACAATATGCTTCGAGTGACAACTATTACAGGTCATACTTCAACCCTTATGCTATGTACTTGTCCAGTAATCAAGATCGTACTGGCGTAGGCATCAGGAACAGGTAACGAGATTCATTATAGCGGATGGTTGCTGATGACAGCCGCTGTTGTTCTGCAGAATGGATTGTTACTGATAGTCCTATTCTTAGTAAGCTTAATGATCATGGGACTGCCATCAGGTGACTCAAAATGTCTACCCCTTACTCAAAATAATGTCAAGTTCATAACCAATTTGAAAATTGGCAATAAAACACATACCGGTACGGTCTTTTGTTAGGAGAAGTGGCCAGGGGTGCATGCCTATTTCTCCTGAAGTTATGGAAGTTATAGTCGCAAAATATATGGTTGGATAATAGAGGTTTCGTATGTGACACAGGTGTATTCGCATTGGCAGCCTCCCACACACGCACCAAACGGTTTCGCATCGTACCAAACGGTTCCGCATCACACCATTACGTAACCAGACTGCGATATTAGTATAATCTTCCTGAATCTGTTTATCTTCTAAAGTTCTTCTTTCCATACCTCTTTACAAAAACCCCAAGGCTTGTCCAACCCAACAACCAACAATACCATACTTTGCCCCCAGCCACGTACGTCCCCGTTTGAATCGTGGCCCTCGTGATGCCGGTGGGTAAATCGCAGCCGCAGAGCCCCTCACTCCACCAGTTCCGCCTACCCACCCCATACTCCAGCCCTGTCCGCAACTCTCCTCACCTCAACGCGACTGCTTCGGTGACGCCCCCAACAACTCCAGCTTCCTCCTCACCCGGACCGTCATCTCCGTACCAGGACTTGACTGAGCTGCCCCCTGATTTGGAGGGAGTTGTTAACATCATCCGTGAGCATTTTGAGAGCTACCAGTCTCGTGAGCAGACCTTGGTCCTCCGTGTAGTCAGCAAATGTGTCGCCATTAATCTCTGCAACTATTATCTTTCACCCGCTCATTTCCGGTATGTCAGTGTAAAATCCTTGTTATTTTCGTTTGTAGCATACTAACAACTATTTCTGGCAGATATACCCTATTTCTCCAGACTAACCCACCTACCGTCATCATCCATCCTATGCCTAAAGCTCCTCACAGCTTTGCTGAAAACTACTTTTCCAACCTCGTCACAGAGATGCGGATGGCTGGAGTCCTTACCGCTACTGAAGCCAGCTCTCGGATGCGTACAACAATGGATGTCCAGCTCCCTACCCGTGAGTGTATCCCTGCACCAGGCGAACTTGGTCCCTGTGATATCAAAGTTGCAGATGCGGCGTTTGGGCCCACTTGCGGTCGACCCTTCCCGTTTGTAGTTCTAGAAGCAGGATTTAGACAGCCGTATGATCACCCGACGAAAAAGGGCCTTTTGCAGGATGCGAGACATTGGTTGGAGCAGAGTCAGGGGGAGGTAAAGTGCGTTGTGCTTGTCTGTATTGACGAAAATAAGGATTTGATTCAACGTCCAACAGGCAGTGGGAGCGAGGACCTTGAAGGTGACCACCGCCTTGAAGGTGGCCATGGTATTGAATGCGACCACGATCAGAATATGAAGGACGATTTGGAGGAAGAGAGCGATGAGAAGGAAGAGCAGGGCGTGCATGATGAACAGGACCTGGAGATCGGGGAATATGAATCCGATGAATCAGACACCGATGGCTCAATCTCCGCACGGAGTAACGACAGCTCCGGATCCTCCATTAAAGCATACAAA
The DNA here is from genome assembly GCA_015179035.1 of Tirmania nivea. NCBI lineage: Eukaryota > Fungi > Ascomycota > Pezizomycetes > Pezizales > Pezizaceae > Tirmania > Tirmania nivea. The sequence goes on from WHUY01000025.1 coordinate 265,333, forward strand.
GCCCACTTCAAGCGCTTCGCTTCCTCCCCTCAACATGTGGCCGAGTACGCCGGCCCCTTCACTGCATTCATCGAAGTTTGGCGCTATGACAAACAACAGAAGCAAATGGTTCAATCAGGTAGTCGCATTGTACGTGTTCCCCGTTGCGATATACTTTTCTTGGGTACTTATGTGGGCCGTAGACACTCCTGCCTACGCCTTCCTCACCGACTATTACATTGACTAGACGGGATCTTGGTTTTCGACCGAGGGAGGAAAACAATGAATATCATATGGACCTAGGGGGACTGGCATATGTACTCAAGGGATCAGCAAGGCAAATGTTGGCATACCAGAGGTATACCGATAAGCAGAAGGAACGGAGGAAGCTGGATAAGCTAGATAGGGAGTTTCCCTAAAATGGGAACTAGCCGCGGGGTCCAGGGACCCTAACAGAACAGAGTACTCTTTCGAGGGATAGTAATCAAGTACAGTATAAAGGATGTATATGCAGGAAGATTGTCCGGTTGTCTCTAGCAGGTCCCCATAACTCTCCGATAGCTGTGGTCTTCCTCAAAAATGACGGGAAGTGAGGTATCTAAAGTACGGGGATCGACACCAAACTCTTTCCTGGTGTTCGGTTATTTCTTTTAAGCTCTACTACTTGTAAAAGTATTGTAGTCCCAGATTTTAAAGCATAACCTAGGTCTACTTCAGTTGCGTCACATCCATGTGCCCGTGCTTTTGTGAGTGGAGCAAAATACAATCGTATAAATTAGGCCCAAGTATGGGTTCATGGATGCGTTATTTGATTTATAGGATAAACGAAATCGACCAATAGCATATGATCTCCAGGATTCCAGAATATTTCGCAACTTCAAGTTCTGCCTTTGAAACCTCTCCTGTCGGAATTGACTCATATAGGGAAGAGTGGACCTTGCTATGGAGGATCCAACTACTTTTCGTAATATAAGAATAGGTGAGCAGGGAGGCGTGAGTTCAGTGAAGGAATAAATGATCAATGCGAAGCCGTGCAAATAGAATGACGAGATGAAGAGATAGACAGCTTTGTATTGAACTAGTGTGATTGAATCGAGGCAATCTACCGTTTTTTTTCAGGGGGGAGAGTCTATATGTCTGTAGTCTGGTTGGCACAACACCCTCCGTAGGAGGATATGTCTGTGGAGTCATACTAATCAGGAACGAAAATGTTTGCCCTCAGGGCGTAAGAGACCACGGCCGCCAGCAAAGACAGTCTGATAGTTACGGACGCACTCCGCCGGCATCACCTAGCGCCCCCGGCGCACTAATAAACGCACGGAATCGGACGCTGTACGTCTGACAGGGCGCACTTGTGAGTTTACTGGCGCCTGGACGCTTGGTGCTGGTGTTGGGGCGGCAAAAATTCGTTCCTGATTAGTATACCCTTATGTACAAAATACTGGTATTCTTACTATCAATATAATCAATACACATTGAGAAGACGTGCAGTAAATGCATGATATTCTAATATATTTGTTTTAACCTATCTATGAATGGATATTCCTACATAGGCTGTCCTCTACAAGATTAGTAGTCAGTTAGGGTATACTTACTGGTAGATATGTGTATAGAGGCTAGTTAAAGTAGAGTTGCAGACCCTGAACTACTAAATATAATATAACTATACATAAGGTTGCACTATCAGTATAGCACTGAAAGCTTGCTTAATAATAAAGGTAGCAAAACTGGAAGATATATACAGTACCCCGGCGAAAGTGTTTGCGACCCCCCCTGCATAATATGCAGCGCCTGTAGCTTAAGGTAACAGCGCAAGGAAGTAAGACATGTTGTTTAAGACATGCAGCGAGCACAGCTTATAACTTTGAGCGGGGTCCAGTGCGGAGACAGCACTCCGATATAGCAAAATGTCATCAGTAGCAGTCCCGCTCCCATCGGATTTAGAAGCAACTGTAGCTAACCCAGTGCTGGCAGGACCACCGGGCGCAAAGAAGAGGACAGAGCTGACTGAGTTTCAAAAAGGGTGGATTGTTGGAGCGCGAGCTTTTGGAGGTTCAAATAAAGAGATTGGACGGCACTTAGAAAGAAATGAGTCAACTATACGAGCATTTCTGAAGAGATATGATGAGAAGGGAAAATCTGAAAATCTGACTCGAAGTAGGAGGCCTCTTTCAATTCAAAGTGATACTGGTGATCGAATATTGGAATTAATTGAAGGAGATCGATCTATCACGAAACTTAATCTTTATACTCAAGCTGAGCTTGATGTACATCCACGAACTCTTGACCGGTTTCTGAAAAAGAAAGGTAAGTTTTTACCTAGTCTGGTTGCACTTTTTCTACCTCTTGTAGAGACTTAATCTAATAATGTGAACTAAAAGGTTACCGGAAGTGGATAGCGAAGAAAAGACCACAGTTAACAGAAGCACATGCAGCTGCTCGTTTAAAATGGGCAGAAGTACGGAAGGATTGGACTGAGGAGCAGTGGGGACATTATATTTGGAGCGATGAATGTAGTGTTGAAAAGGGTAAAACAGGAGGAGTAAAGTGGGTATTTCGGATAGAAGGAGAAAATCCATATCAAGTAGGCTTAGCAGATGGAACAAGGTAAGTACTTTTCATTATATATTTTTCTCATATACTAAATATTATATAGAACGGCAAAAGGAGTAACATCCATACCAACTACTAACAATACAAGCGAATACATTGGTCAGTGTACCAAGACTCCTATTGTCCCACACATGGCAGTTCTTACATGATATGCAACCGAATGTTCATAGTGGAGATCTGCGCTATCTACAATACCTTAGGATATGGCAGCATCAACTGCGACCTCACGGACCCAGTTCTTCAGAAAAAGAAGGAGTTCCTAAAGAATTGTCTTGACAACCTCAACATAGTCAAAGATTCTTATAAGGAACTAGCCGAATCTGAATCTACCCCTGTCACGGGGTGACAACCAGCCCTACCATAGGTATTTGAGCTCTTATAGAACAATCCTAGATGTCCATATGGACTCTAAGTACACTCATAGCAGGTGTAACCCTTATGGTATGGGGATGCTTTTGGGGCTCTACACTTGGATATCTTCATCCATTACTTCTTGGGCATAACAACTCTGAGCGTTATGTGGAGATTTTGGAAGCCTATCTCCCCCTTGTAAAGGAAGATACCGTATTAATTCGCAAGTAAGACAGTACTACTCGGCAGGACAGTATTCGCATATAAGACAGGGGTAAAATAGCCTAATTTTGGCCGAGATATCCGAATCGTGTTTAAGACCGCAAATTTTTCTTATAAGACAGTAGTATAGTAATATCAACGTTGACTGTCGCAACCAGTTTCTTTCACTCATCACCATCACTTGTTACGATGCCAATTCCACAGGCACCTCGTCCTGGACCCAGTGCGCAAAACACTGGCCAAAAACCTCGTGCAACCTCAGTATTGCAACTGCAGAACTCTAGGAGGCGGACAGCGATTCCAGCACTATCAAAGGTAGATTCCGAAGGACCTGATGTGGCACAAGACATTGACAGGAAGCGGCTGGAAGTGACAATGAGCAGGGAGATTATATTACGGAAGAAGAGGCTGTTCAATATGCTACCATTACCCTTGGGGAGGAGATCGTGTAACTAGATACCAATTATACCACTGTCGGAATTTTTTTTTTTCCGTGGAAATTCTTTTATAAGAAAGTATCTCGTGTTTAAGCTAGTATCGCATATAAGACAGTAAATTTAAGGCCCCTCCGACCGCCCGTTCGTGAATAAGACAGCATTCTTACTTGCGAATTAATACGGTATGGCAGCAGCTGGCATATCTACACCGGTATTCATGCAAGACAATTCCCCTATACACAACTCCTACTACAGTTTAGGTTGGTTACAAGATGAAGGATGGAAGGTTGCAGATCACCCAGCTTGCTCACCAGATCTCAACCCTATTGAGCATGTTTGGCGATATCTTAAGCGGATTTTATGCCAAAAATTTCCTGATATTGCAACTTGTCGGGGAGGGCCAGCGACTGTGAAGAAAAGGTTGGCAGATTGCTTGTTAGAGGCTTGGAAAGAGATTCCGTCTACGTTACTGGATTCTTTAACAAGATCTATGCTCGCCGAGTGGCAGCTGTTATCAAGGCAGAGGGTTGGTATACGAAATATTGAGACCGAAAATCTGGACCAGCGGGACCAGAAGTGGGTCTTGTACTGTATAGATATAGATTTAGCTAGATATGTCTTACCTGCATGACGTGGTTTCACATTGCTGCATATAAGCTGCATAAAATAGGGGTCGCAAACACTTTCGCCAGGGTACTGTACATGGAGGTGTGGTTGGTTGGAATTTAGTCCTATTCTTTCTACATATGTACATTACACATGTACATATTTTTTTCCCTACCTACATATGTGCATTTGGTAATACGCGTGAACTGGCTGCACAGTTATAGAAGGACTTAAACGTAGAATAAGGAAACAAGACTTCCGTATTGGCGAGTTCAAGGTAAACATGGGTGTGGTGGATATGCAATAATAAAGCGGATATATGGCTAGGTGGTTGCACATCAAGCTGAAGGTGAATATTATACATATGGCGAGTTGAATATCCAAGGAAGGGCAGAATATTGAATATATCGCCGGCTGTATATCAAAGTGGGGAAGAGGCGAATATTAAATACATTGTAGGGTCTTCTGCTTAGGAGCCCCATTAGGTAATACCATATATATTGCAGTATATAGGTACTGAACTTGACAGATTAACTTGTCTTGTCCTGAATCCACCCGGGTTTCTGGGTAGCTCCTTATGGTCCTTTACTGGGATCGAATAGGAGCAATGAGTATTTTTTTGAAAAAAAAAAGAAAAACCTAATACTTGAATCATCATGAAATGTGGTAAGCACCTAGCCCCTGTGTGGAGGGGACAGAGAGATGATCATGTGATTGATATGGGGGTATATCTAGGAAGAAATTGCCGAAGCTGACCAGAGCGTATTATTATAGGATAAGGGATAAGTTTTTCCACTTGCAAGTATTCTTGGTGAAATTCTATTTAATTTCTTATCAGTACTTACTTGAGTTTTTCCACCTGCATTGTATTTACTTTGATGGGTTAGATAGCTATGTTCTTTTACCACAGGAAGGTTGGGGTTTTCCACCTGCGAGAGGGCTTGGGGAAGGATTTTCTTTCGGGGCTCCAGTCAGGGCCCTCGGGTTCATCCGGCACTGCCGGTCAATGACAGCATGGGGTACCCATTCACGAGTCTCTTATGTTGTTTTCGTACTTAGCGTCAACCGGGCAGATTATGAGCATTCGAATATTAAGTGCTGGGTGTTCTCCATCGGGTATCCACATGCGCATACGGTGTCGTCCGCTTTGCCAACATGGCGCAACCAGCTCTTGTGAGGACCCCAGTCGTACGCATTCATGTATGGGCTGAAAGCGCATGTCTATTCCACTCGCACCTTCGCGTCCCGAAGCCCTCTTTGCATCTCGTTTGTCTCCGAATGGCCTTAGATGCTGCTCGTAAGCCTCCCTCCATTACTGTGCGCCACGTATGCCATCGTTGGGGCAAGCTGACAGTAATTCAAAACTCAATGAGCTTACAGTTACAGCTCTATCAAGAGGATTTTTTCTTATTATCCCTCATCCGACTATTTCCAATAAATATACAGTTCCCGGTTATTAACTAGTGGCTAAACTGAGCAAAAAGATATGATATTGACAAAAGTTGCATAACATCCGAGAAAAGTTTTCCTATGAGGTGGTCAATATATACCGATTCTCGCAAAGAGAAAGATCACACTCTTTTTTTTTTTTTTTTTTTTTTTGAGGAACTCAGTACTCGTATGCACAACCTTAAGGGTCGTATATATGATGAGAAAAGATCGCAGAGAGTGCCTAAAAACAACGCAATCACATTTACCCACAAAGCAGGACAAGAAAGTAGTGCTCAATGTTTCCATCTTCAAAATATTCAAAAAGTACTGATACTAAGAAAGACCAGAAGTTGACCAACCTACCACGAGTAACCCGAAATCCCGTAGTAGCGGCTCAGGCGTCAGTACCACGACCACTAAAATCTAGTCCCACCACCATACAAATACCGACCCCCCTAAAAACCACAAATCTCTCAAGACAGCTACTCAATAAAAAAAATTACAAAAAAAAACTCGAGTTAGCAAACAAGGGAAAAGGAAAATAAGTACCAAATACTCCTTTAAAAAAGGGACGAGCCATTGTTCTGTACGCAGCCCTAACAAAGTTCAGCTTGATTGAGGAAAATAACAAACAAAAGAGACAAATCGTAGGGATCTGCTAGTTGATACAAAAGTATAGAAGGGCAGGAAAGCGGGCGTCGTCTCTGGTTGTCTACATGAAGGGGGAAATAGACCGACTTGGCATGGGTAGGAAAATGTTCCACACTACTAAGTATGATTGGAATAGATTTCTTTTCTTTTTTTTTCATTTTTTTTTTTCAAATACTCATCACTCACATGTGGTCCCGACGAGGGACCATGGTAAGCCATCCGAAAGCTCGGATGGATTCAAGACAGGATACGTTAATCTGCTCAGTCGATGCAGGTAAATACAGCATAACAAAATCAGGAAATGTATCGGTGAGGCGGGACCCCTGTGCTGTCATTAACCGGCAGTGCCAGATGACCTCGAGGGGCCTGACTGAGCCCGCCCTCCTTCCACCCTTCCTCCGAAAACAAAGCTAAAGGAAACTTATGATATCGAACAACCCGAAAAGTAAAGAAACTCGTAAAAATGCTGCATCCTACCCTATCACTGCAATTAGCCTAGTGATTGGAATAGAGGAAGGAAGCATTTCACTTTCATTTAGTCCTGACAGAAGAGCTATGTTGTTACCATACGCGACTTATTTTACCTTCTTAATTTTGACCTCCGCACCCGTGAGTTTTTATTTAATTTTATGTTATTTTTAGCATATCTGGTCTTATATATAGAGACAGGGCCGGAATGACCCGGAGGTTGAACAATCCGGCCGAGTATCCACTCAAAGATGGTTTTCCTCTTCATATACTAGATAGTATGAATTTAAGTAGTGCTTTATAAAAAAAAACCTCTCTAACCTTTATTCCAAGCAACAACTCTATCTCTGAATTAATCGATGAGTTTAGAGCACAGTGGGAGCGTCTCTATAATCGTGCATCCAGTACCCTTCCCGGCAGTTTCCATGAGGACTATTGTGATTTCAGAGAAGCCAAGTAGTAGTACCTAATTTACACTTTACTTTGTCACTTTTTTTTTTTTAGTACATCTAGTATACGACGAGTTTGTTTGTGTCTCTTACGCTAGTGGTTTTTATAATCGTGCACTGGTCATTAGTCGCAGAAACATTTTGGTAGCATCCGCTCTGCCCGGTAAAGTTCTTCTCAACAGTGGTCGACTTGTCTCTATCCTTAAGAACTACTGTATATAAACCTGCTACCTTCTGCAAACCTGTTCACGGAAAATTGCAGCTCGATATACGTCATGGACCTTTACCTAAGAAATCTCCCTCTTCTCATGCCTACCATCCGGTATATAAATTACTGATTACGTGTATACTTGGGATTTATCTTGTCCCAACGCACCTGTTCCATCGACAAGTGCTAGGGCTTCAATTTTCCTATACCTCTTCTAATATTCTTTTCCTCTCATGCCTACCACCGGTTATTACAAGGCCCAGTCTTAAATAACCAACCAAAAGCAAAGGTATAGATATCCACCCCGTTGGAAAAATATCTCAGCAAAATGGGTTTCTTTCACGGCTATCCATACCAACCAACCACCCAGTATATTTATCCTATTCAATTCTTAGTCCTAGGATTAGCGAAGGCAACTAACATTACATCAAGCAGAATTCCTTACCCCTATCCCGTAGTAGAAAAATCCTCGCAGAAGATGCTCAACTTAAGGTTTGAGTACTGTCAGCCGATTCTCGCAAAATCCTATACAACTCAGGGCAACTAGGTCTTGTTTTGCTTTTTGAAGTCTATACGTCTATAAAGCCTAATGGATGATTCTATATGCAAATAATGAATTTAAAAAAAAAAAAAGCCTAAGGCTATGACAGCCCCGTTCCCTCATCCTAAAGACTCAGTACACCCATGGAACAATAGGCTATATAAATGTCCTGTCTTCCGAGCCAAAGAGATCAATATAACCGAAATAACCCCGTCCTCCGCTGCCACGCCCCCTCACTGGCCCACTCCCCACCGCGCCAAATCAACTCATATCCACCCTTTTCAGGCCAGATCCAAGTTCGAGAAGAACATCTGACAAGGTCCACCATAAATTCTTCCCCTCCATCCTTGACTTTCTTGAACCACCTTTGCCGCTCGCCCATCTCTTCCCAGTTGCTAGGGTAACTAGGTTATCATTTTGATCCTTTGATTTTGTTGGTTATGCAAAGTGGGGATTAGCTATGTGAGAATAATTCAAAATGTTATAACATGAAACGTACCCCAATATTCTTTTGATAACAAATAGAATCGACTTGGACATAAATCTGTACTTTTCCATGGTATTTGAAAAATTTGCACAGGGGGATTGATGTATATCCTCTGTCTTCGGGGAAAAAAATAAAACTATATAAAACAAGCGATTTGTCAGATATACAAGATTGGTTTAGGGGACTAGTAAGCTATGTATCTATACGGTAGCGATATCAACTGAACCAACGACCCCATCTTTTCACACACCCGCGTGCAGCTCAATTCAAAACGCTGCCATATTCTCCCCCCTTACTCTCCAGCCTTTCCAACTCCCGTACCAGCTTCTCCAAACTTTTCCTTATCCCCATAAACCCCTCCCAATTCCCTACCCCAATCTTCACCTCCTCCGCCGCCACACTTCCTCGGTGCTCTGCCCCACCATCTTCCTTATTGTCCTTCTCCTTATTGTCCTTCTCCCCATCGTCCTTCTCCTCCTCATCGTCCTCCTCCTCATCGTCTTCCTCCTCCTCGTCCTCGTCTACCGATACCGTGATTTCCATCTCCGATTGCAAACTACATACCCCGGTCCCACTCACCACCTCCCATAGTTGTTCCCTCCACTTCCTTGCTACGCTTTTAAATCTGTCCCACGCGAAGCCAGGTTTAAACCTCCCTAACAACTCCTCGAACGCTAATTTCCCAACAACTATGTTCATTACTTTATGAGCGGCAACGGTGTCAGGGTCGAGGGAGAACCAGGGTTTGAGGGGGTCGGTTGGGTGCCATGTTGACCTCCTAACTCCCGGTATGGGATGTGGTAGGTTGCCATCGGTTGATGTTACCGCGTCATCGGGAGGGGGAGTACAGGGGTAGATGCATAGCCAGAGGAGAACGTAGAGGAGGGACTCAAGATCATGTCTGTAGCGGTGGGGCTCTGAGGCGGTAAGGATCTGTATTGCGATAAAAGGGTATGTCCCCGTTCTCTCCAGAGCTAGCGCTGTACTGGGTCTTACATGTTCGGGTGAAATGTCCACAGCATAGTCCAAATCAATTAAGCATCCATAGAGTGATGTATCTTTTGTAAATACACGCCTCCCAGATTCAGATCCTTTCATTGAGCGTCTCACCACTCTCGGCTCCTGCAAAGAAATGATATTATTTATGGACAAATCCCTATGCAAAATCCTGCCGGTGAAGAATAACTCCGCATGGATCACTACGGCTGCCAGTAGCGCCCTTGCTACCTCTAGCGGGGTAAGAGTAGGGTCGAATATTGTTTTTCCAAATGTACCCAGGACAAGCTGGGTATAATGGCGATTATGCCCTTGAGGGGTTGTAAGCCGGAGGCGGACATCTTGGCTAATGTTTTCGTATTCAGCGTGGGAGAGGATGGGGGAGAGACTTCGAACGCCGCGAGAACTAGCAAGGAGATACATCGCTGCTTCAGAGCTACGATGTGTACTACGCCAGGCATATTTGACTGCGACGAGGGGCTGGGTCTGAGGATTGCCAGCGGGGACGAGGGGCTGGGTCTGAGGACTACCAGGGGGGACGAGGGGTTGGGTCTGAGGACTTCCAGCGGGGACGGTTGAGTTTGTACTCAAGAGAAGGCCTTTCCAAACGCAGGTACCTCGGGAGACAATTCCGGGAGACGAGAATATCTGACGCAGGATTCGGATTGATTCGCCAGTGGGGAGGTGAACGGTAAGATTTGTCAAGTTGCTTAGGGGATAATTACTATCCCCCGAAGTTTGAGGGTGAGGTGGGTCCCAGGAAATTGATTTCGTGTGAAACCCCATTAACCCTGGGGGCAACCTGCAAACCGCCAAAAGACTCCTCACTAACAACTTAAGCCCCTTCCCCCTGTCATAAATGATCTCCGTCGACCCGACTGCCCCCCCCCGGTCAAACCTCCAAAATTCGCACTTTAGGCCAATATTGGATGTTATTATACCGAGCACCGCACAGCGAAAGGGCTGTGCCATGAAGACCTGCTCAGCGTATTGGGCAAGTTTGATGCAGAGGGACTCTCGAGTGGAGGATTTGCCGGAGGCGTGTTCACCGACGAGGAGTACGGACGACCAGCCAATAGGGTGGTTGGGGGAGGCAAGGATGAAGTCGGGGCGGACTCTTGACTCGGAGAAGGCACGGAGGAGGGTGTTGCGGCTATCTAGCCAGGTAGGATAGGTTGACCTTATATTTTTGCTGGTGTCGGTGGTTGGGGTGGGATTATTTTTGCTGGTGTCGGTGGTTGGGGTGGGATCATTTTCGCTTCCCGCTCCAGCCCGCACCACGCCATTTGCCACTTCACAAAACCATTTAACAAACGTCACATCACTATACCCCGGCACCAAGCACTTCCAATCTCCCTCCTGCGAATCCCAAATAATGTCTACCCTCTCTCCCGCGAGGCGCTTCAAGATCAGGTCAGCAGCCTTCTCATCCGGTGCCCACTTGCCACTCAAGAGAAACCTGTCTAGAAAGCCCCCATCCGTGACCCAATGGCCATCCAACTCATCCCTAAGAAGCGAGCAAACATCACTAGCAAGACGTCGGCGTTTTTCAGTACTGCTGGATTTGTGCACTTGGTTGGAGCCTGGAGTGGGGGAGCTGGGGAGTTGGCCCTCGATAGGCAAAGCGCAAGCTTTGCGCTTGATGGGAGTGGAATAATAAGGAGTAGTTGTGGGGAAGGTGTTGAAGAGCCGGGGGGGAGGTGGAGTCCATTCGTGTTGGGTCGAGGGATTAGATGCAGTGTAGCTAGTGCTTTGGGGGGGCACTTCAGGCTATGTCAGCTCAGGACGGCCTCAGGACACGCCTATTGGGGGGGGAAACTTCACTTTGGATTAAATAAATTCTGTGGGAGATTCATTCTGTAAAAACTAGGTATTGCGGCAGTGATCAAATATGATAGTAGCAGACGCGTTTGCTACATGGGGGTGCCTAGTTGCTGCCAAGCCAATTGCGAGTTTTTGGCGTTTTGAAACCGCGAATCCCAGCTGCCTTTGTTTGTGGTTCAAGTGCCAACTAGACTACCAGTCTACATAGTGGTTGAAATCCCTATTGCGACAACAGGAGATACCAGTTAGGTGCATCCCGAGTTCTATTATCTGCGTCAAGAAATGATTACATAGCTTGTAACGTTCTTTTTCTTTTTCTGTTTTTTAGCATTGTAATCAAACTATCTTATATCTTGCATGATAAAGAGCCTGGTTAAAAGTCTAAAAATAAAAAAAAGGCTCACTCAAAATGCATGGGAGTATACACTCAATAACTCTACTAGGTCTACCTACTATAGATGACCTAACCAAGGTTGAGTCCGCACAGCCCAGATACATAAACTACTATAAGACAGTAACTAGAACTCATATAACATATACCAGTAGAGATGACTCTCTTTTAAGCTGTTTTCTCTTTCTCGCTCAGCTTCCCAAACTCTGCGTCCTCCCGTATCGCTCGCGAAATTCTCCGCACACATAAGTAACTTTGGATTTGTTTTTCTCCCTTAAACTACAGATGCTGGTTGATTCAATAATTAATACCGTCAAGTTGGTACTGTTATGTATCTACCGACCCTGTCTTCAGTATTCATAGAAAAATACAATATTGATGTAGTTGAAGTACATAGTCTACTTTTCCATAGGAACCCACTCGAATCCCGGAGGCTAAGTATATCTGCATATGGAAGGGAGGGGGAAGTAAAATTACCTTGTTAAAATGTACTTACTGGCTGTCCAGAAAAGGGGTTCAACGTGCCCATTGACGGAACATACAAGTCACATTTTTGGCATTCACGGTAGCCGTAGTTACGCAGTACATCTCGAGATAGATGTTAGTCTGGTTGGCACAATACCCGTTGACACAACATCTCGAGGGTATTGTGCCAACTAGACTAGATAGATGTTCAGTGGGATATAGAAGGTTGTTCATGCTAAGGCTCGCCTACATATATTCTATGCCAAGGCCCAGATGTATGGTCGCATACCAATATATGGTAGTCCCACATCTGGTACATCTGTATCCGTACTACATCCATTCCTCAAATATCGAACCGATTCACCAAACGTCCACAGCCACAACCACAACTATACTACTCCGTACGACGTACTTTACTTACTGTAGGAAATACTTCCGCCGGTTTGCTAAGAAAGGAAAGTCATGGTATGCAGGTCAAGCAAGGATTCCCGAGAAGAAAAGTAATGGTGATTGAGATACACATAAGTGACTGGATCGTACCCTCCATTAGCTAGTTTTTCTTTAGAGCACTTGAAGGAGATTCTAGATAGCTCAATCTACTCTGAATTTTCCGCCAAGATTCCTCGCTGCATAACTTCATAATCTTATACTTACCTCGTGCCAACCAGACTATCTTACCTCCACACTTCCGATTTGATTTCCTATCTACCCTTTGGAGGAACCAATCATCTCAAATATTTACTTTACAACTGTTTCTATATGACCAAACTCAGAATGGATTTTACAGAAAGCTTCAAGCTTTCGCCTCCCCACCATGCTTTACGTTCCAATCTTAAGAATGTGAGATTTTAACTCTAGCACCTCACTCATGCGCAACCTCCGTTCGAAAAGCCCACAAACTAGTACGGGTAGTAGTAGCCCTCCTGATATCCACTCCCTCTAAACGATATGAAACGAAAAGCCGCAGCCATAATCAATCTGCGGACAACTCATTCCGCCGTCAATACGCTACATTCCCCGCGGTCGTTTTCGAAGTTGGATCACTCCACGACCTTAATTTTAATGCAGACAAATCGCTGTCCGATACACCAGCCCCATCAACCTCGTTTTCACACCTTGAGGTCACTACCTCTTCCTGACGCGAAATGTTAGGAACAGACCGTAGGGGTGTTACGAGTTCGACCTTAGGTCTAGGCCTTGTTGAATATGCAGGGTCTCAGCGAGAAGAATAAGCTTTAGCGAGCAAGCAAAGGTATGACGTGCGAGCGAGTATATTCTGATACCAGGTGAACAAGACAGTGCTTGGGTTCTGGCCTTTCTATCTAGATACAAGAGGCCTTTATATAGCCTGCTGGCGATAACTCCTACTCATGACATCTATATGATAATGTAGTCCTTTTGCTACAAGCCACCAATATCCCTCCCTACGTAAGAAGCAGTTCATACCATAAGTCGACACGACCTAACCCCAGCCCTCAGGCCCTCGCTAGATCAGGCACACACTTCCTTATTCCGGCCAGTCTCTCTAACCCGCAGGTCTAGAGGGCCCATTGCTAGACCTGCTATGGGTGATCAATCCACGTCCTTAGTCTCAGCGGCTGTCGGCTTCGGTTTCCGCCTCTGCGTAGACCACCCTTACGTGCGAACTCGTAACATTACCCCCCCCTTGGAAAGCAGGTCGTCCCGACTGCTAACCTCAGAGCTTTGGTGAATGTTCTTTTTCGCTTGTAAGTGTGAATGGGCCATAAACATTGGTTTCCGCTGCTAATGCCAGATCCCAATATCCCAGTCTAATCGATTCATCGATCGTGGGTCCCATTCGGTGGCCGGTGTGCCTTATCGTACTCGTCTATATGGTTCGGTCACCAGTAAAACCTCCCTTTATCAGCAAAACCCGGTGGGACAAACCCGATAGAAGGTAGGAAAGGTATGACCTAATAGTGTATATAACACTAGAATCCGCAGATTCCAACTGCCTTAACCGATAGGCATAGGTTCGTTCGACTGCCTTAACCCCCAGGCATAGGTTTATTCGACTGCCTTAACCCCCAGGCATAGGTTCAACTGCCTTAACCCCCAGGCATAGGTTCATTCGACTGCCTTAACCCCCAGGCATAGGTTGCTTTTTAGCAAAATCGCGCATCTCTGGGTTTCTTTGGAAACTTGTCATGAAATGCTTTCACTTCGTTCCTGCATGACATAGTATCCAAAGTTTGCCAGGTATCATCTTCAGGGCTGTACCCCTGCCATCGGATTCGGTACAAGACCTTGCCTTTCCTGCGTACTGAATCTACAATTTCCTCGACACCATACTCGATGTCTTCATCTTCTTCCACATCCATGGCCTGTGGGTCTGCTCGGTCATAGAATGGCTTCAGCAACGTGGTATGTATGACCCTATGCAACCTGATACCCTTTGGTATGTCGAGTTCATATGCATGTGTTCCGACTCTCCGTACCACCTTATAGGGGCCGATCCACTTGGTCATTAGGGATCGGTTGTTCCCTGCCTTGATGGTGAGATTCCGACGATCTACCAGCACCTGGTTGCCGGGTTCGAAGGTTCTAGCCTTCTCCATAGACATTGAGCTTCTTTTGTCATTGATATGTTTGAGGATGTCATGGATCTGGCTATGTACCGTGGTCATGCGGTCCAGCCATTCTTCAGCTGCTGGCGAGGTTAACTGATAGTCAGTGTTAAGGTGGATTGTTCTAGGGTCAAATCCATAGAGGGACCTAAAGGGCGAGTATCCATGGGTTGAGGTGGAGGTCGAGTTGTACGCGAACTCGGCTAAGGGTAACCATTTTGCCCAGCGGTTTTGCCGGTCGTGGCAGAATATTCGGAGGTATTGCTTGAGTGTCTGAATTGCTCGTTCAGACAACCCATCTGTTTGAGGGTGGTGGGCAGTAGATAATCGGAGATGAATATCCAGCTTTTTATTCATCTGCCTGAACATTTTCGAGGCGAATTGTGGTCCTCGGTCGGAAGTGATGTGTCTTGGTAGGCCATGTAATTTCCAAATATTATTAATATAGGCGTTAGCCACATCTTCCGCTGTCCATGTTGTTTTTGTTGGTATATATCTCTGCATTTTAGTAAATCTGTCCGTTATTACCAAAATCGCATTAAAACCCTCAGAATCTGGCAATTCGCCCACAAAATCCATCGCAATCTCCTCCCAAGGTAGGTTTCCTGTTGGCATGGGTACTAGCTTTGTTTGCCTTGAATGCCGGTCCGATTTGGCCTTTTGACAAGGTAAACACCCTGCGACGTAGGATGCTACATCTTCCTGCCAGTTTTCCCATACAAAATTGCGACTAATAAGTTCTTCTGTGCGCGCTTTCCCCCAGTGTCCTGCAACCTTGCTGTCATGACACTGTCTCAAAACCTCCAATTTGTGTTCTGGCGGTACCTCCAATAAGCCGCTGTTCCGCCTAGGCCATCCTGATACATCGATGCTTTCTAGCGAGGGATCTTCTGCCTCTTCTTCTGATACTAACAGCAGCTGCCCCTCTTTTAGCAGACGTTCTTCTGCACCTGACTTTTCTTCTCCAGCTCTCCGGCTAAGCGCATCCGGTTTGCCCATTTTGGGTCCTGGCCGATATGTTATCGTGAACCTGAATTCGGCCAGTTTTTGGTACCAGGTGGCTTGTCTAGAGTTAAGCTTCTGCTTGGTGTTGAAGTACTGTAAACCGTGGTAGTCAGTGAAGATATTAACTGGTACGCCGGCAAGCCAAGCTCGCCATTTGCGGAAACAGTCAACTATGGCAAAGAGTTCTTTATCATGGATTGGCTAGTTTCTTTGTGCGGAATCCAGCGCTTTTGAATGATAATCAACTGGATGTAGGGTTTTGACGGCTGATTTGATGTCGCCTGGCTTGTCCCCAGTAATACGAATGTGATACTGAGACAGTACTCCAGCAATAGCCTGATTGCTAGCATCCGTTTCCATGATGGTTTCCAGTGTGCGGTCGAACTGGGTGAGTATTGGAGCGGACATGAATTCTGCTCAGAGGTCGTCAAAGGCCTGTTGTTGTGCAATCCCCCACGAGAACAGCACATCCTTAGTGAGCTCTGTCAGAGGCTTTGCTTTTGCGCTATATTGTGAGATAAAGCGGCGGTAATAGTTGGCAAAGCCGAGAAATACCTGAACTTCCTTCTTCTTAGTGGGGATTGGCCAGTTAGCCATGGTGTCTAACTTTGCGGGGTCCATCTTGACCTCTTGGCCATTGATAATATGGCCTAGAAAGATGGTTTCGGAGGCATGGAATTCAGACTTTAGCAGGTTAACGGCTAAGCCATGGTCAATGCATTTTTCCAGAATCTTCTCTACAATCCTCTGGTGTTCTGCTTCCATTTGACCTCCAAATATGAGAATGTCGTCGAGGTACCAAATAACGCCTAATGGTGCTAATTCTTCAAATATTGTATCCATCATCTCCTGGAATGAAGCTGGGGCATTCGTCAAGCCGAACGGCATTACGGTATATTCAAATAGCCCTTTTACCGTTTTGAAGGCTGTTTTCCACTCTTCACCGGCTGCTATGCGGATGAGGTTGTATCCATTCTTCAAATCCAGCTTGGTTAGCCACTTAGCACCTTTCGTTCTATCCAGCAAGTCGTTGATCAAAGGTAGGGGGTATCTGTTGGGTATAGTAATTCGATTTATACCTCTATAATCGACACATAAGCGGAGCGAGCCGTCCTTCTTTCGAACAAATAATATCGGTGCTCCTGCAGCTGACCTGGATTTTCGGACTTTTCCTACTGGAATATTCTCCTCCAAATATCGCTCTAAGGCAATCTCCTCCTCCCAGGTCATCTTATATATTGGTCCATTCGGCACCTTAGCTTTTGAATCGTTGAGCGGAATGGAGTGATCCCACGGCTTATGCTCTGGTAACCTAGAAGCTTGTTCTGCTGAGAATACCTGCGCATATTGGCTATAACGTTGAGTGGCATTAATAATGAAGAGAACTTCATTAGATTCTAAAGGTTCAGTGTCGAGATCCAGAGTCAGTATTGCTGGTATGTGATGTGTTTTGCAGGGTATTATATAACCAGCTTCCTTGTGTTCTAGTCTGGAGTCCGGGGTATTAACCAGTAGCTTATTTTCTTTCAACCATGATAACCCTAATATGATATCTCTTTTACCGATGTCCAAAATCTCCGCATCCAACGAGAATTGTTGGTTTGTACTGGGTATAGAGAAGGTAGTATTTGCCATAAATTTACCACCTTTTAGGTTTGTGCCGTCCCCTTGTGATACAGATATACGGTTTTGTCGCTTCAATACTCCTAGCTTCTGTGCAATTTTAGGGCCTATCACCGGTGCAGAGGCCCCACAATCCACAATTGCTTTTACTTCCATCCCCGCCAGTAGTATGGGTATCGTCAACAATGGCTCGTGTCGGGGGGTTCGGCCGACGATGTTGCATAACCCCCCTATTCTTTTTCCGAACCCGAATCGTCATCAGGTGCGGAGTCGAGCTCGGTGATGCGTAAGGTACCAGTGTCAGTTTTAGCTTTTTTGGCTGGGTGAGCTGCTGTTGGTGGAGGAGTGCGGCGATAGCTAGTGCTTTGGCAGTCTGCTTGGCGATGTCCAGTTTTACCGCATTTGAAACATCGATTTTCTTTCTTTCGTTTATCGAATACCTCTCCCTGGATTGAGGAACGGCCGGAATAAGAACGTTTTTCCGAGTTTTTTGCAGGTTGCGAGTCCACTTGAGCAACGTCCATTTGCACCAATTTGGTCCGCCATTGGCTAGGCTTATCTCGAAGATCTTCATAATGTGTCATTTTTGATCGAAGCCGAGGCTTGATCCCTAGAAGAATCAGGCGAATCAGCTGGGACGGGGGTATTTCGGCATAAGCATTCAGCCTATCGACATTGGCTAAGTACTCCTGTACATTTCCGCTTTGCTTAAGTTCGGTCATTTCCCTATATGCATTATCAGCCTTATAATGATCGCCATAGTGAGATTGGAGAGCTTCTTTGGCCTCATCCCAAGTCTTCCAGTTGGTCACGTTCGGTTTCCACCATGCGAGTGCCAGGCCTTTAAGAGACATTCCAGCTACTATTAGTTTATGCTTGTCGCTGGTGACATTTTTCAAAGTGAAATATCCTTCCAAGTGAAATAGAAATCCCTCGAGTTCAGTTTTAATTCCAGAGAATTTTTCCGGGGGACGTATATTGAGAGAACTTGGTTCGTCATCATCTGCACTTTTACTTGAGTGCCTTGTGTGTTCATTGCCGGGAGCTGAGGCCCCCGAATTTGGTGTTCCGGCCCCAGATTCTAGCGTGTTAAGTCGAGTTTCGATTGCATCCAACTGGGTAATGAGCCTAGAGCTCACATGGGTGAGTGCGGCAATGGAGTCCTGAGGTGCCGGTGCCTGTGAACCGGGAGCTGCTGGCTGGTTGGAAGAGCTAGCGGTCGCTGAGCCCTGCTGGACATGGTCGGCGCTTGACATCTTGACTGCTTTGAAAAAAAAAAATAATAGATATATGTATGTCGAAGACCGAGGATGTCCGAGAGGGAAGCACTGTAATGTTAGGAACAGACCGTAGGGGTGTTACGAGTTCGACCTTAGGTCTAGGCCTTGTTGAATATGCAGGGTCTCAGCGAGAAGAATAAGCTTTAGCGAGCAAGCAAAGGTATGACGTGCGAGCGAGTATATTCTGATACCAGGTGAACAAGACAGTGCTTGGGTTCTGGCCTTTCTATCTAGATACAAGAGGCCTTTATATAGCCTGCTGGCGATAACTCCTACTCATGACATCTATATGATAATGTAGTCCTTTTGCTACAAGCCACCAATATCCCTCCCTACGTAAGAAGCAGTTCATACCATAAGTCGACACGACCTAACCCCAGCCCTCAGGCCCTCGCTAGATCAGGCACACACTTCCTTATTCCGGCCAGTCTCTCTAACCCGCAGGTCTAGAGGGCCCATTGCTAGACCTGCTATGGGTGATCAATCCACGTCCTTAGTCTCAGCGGCTGTCGGCTTCGGTTTCCGCCTCTGCGTAGACCACCCTTACGTGCGAACTCGTAACACGACATGCCGAATACCACATGTGCAAAGAACAATCACCCAATTTTTGTTCAGATTGTAGGACTTAAGTTTATCTTATTAACGACATTCCCGTTCCGTTGCATAGGGTTTAGTGTAGTTATTCGTTGTAGAAAACCTTTCTTTTCTTTTTATTTTCTTTCTTCCCAGACGCCATACATATCGTTTGCTCCATCTGATATGACACCCTGTAAGAGACGCAGGAAGTAGACGCACGAGCTTAAGGTGGATCTTTTCAGATAGTAGGGGCAGCAGGGGGCTTAAGAATTAGCGGAAGTTGGGCAATTAGACTGGAGACACATGATGGAAATTTTGGGGATTGCCAAGTGGGGTGAGGCGATTGGGTCAAATCTTTCTCACACGACTCATGGGAAGTTAACACTTGCACACAATTTTTATTCTTTAATATACTTATTACTCATAGGCGGCCCCAGGAGTAGAGGACCCAGCTGGATTCAAGGTACCAACGAGTTAATCTCTGCACTGGACCCACAGGTTGGAGAATAATACTCATGTGGAGAAAGCATGTACATATTAAGTTCCACGCTCGCCAACGAGTTCTGATGCCACGTATACAAACACCCCGGAGCGTTTTTTTTTTTTTTTTTTTTAATTTTTTAACTCAGTACTCGTATGCACAACCTTTAAGGGTCGTATGACGAGCCACCCGGAAACCCGGGTGGATTCAAGGGACGGTCAAGTTAGTCTGTCGCCCTGCGCGAACTATGTACAAATAGCAAGAGGACGCAAAGGAGAGAGAAACAAAATATGCACAACATCCGACGAGTGAGCGGGGAGCCTCGCCCCCCTCCTGAAGCCTCCCTGCCTGCGCCTTAGCGTCCAGCAAGGGGGCGGTAGAGGTAGGCGAAGGATGCCTCTACCGCGTCCCACTCCTCCTCCTCCCCCTCTTCTTTCTTCCAGATTGGTGTGTCCAAATCTTCCCATGTCCTGGCATCTCCGATGAACTCCTGGCGTTGCTGATGGTGGTGGGGGCAGTCGAAGGTGATATGGTAGCCGTCCTCCGAGGGGTGATCGCAGGTGGGGCAGGCTGGGGAGTCGACCTTGCGGATGAGGTGGAGCCAGTAGTTCTGTGGGCCCCGGTTGGCACCGCGGAGCGTTCGCAATTCGCCTAATACGAAGATCCAGAATTCCATTGGCAACCTCCTAATCCACTCCAGCCGGCTTGCTCCTTATACCCTACCCAGGCCCCTAATAGGATCCTTTCTTTAGCAGGCAAGATACTACCAAGGCGCCCCATAAATCTCATCAATTGCCTAGGGAAGTTAGGAGAGAAGGTGGTGGCGGGAAGATTACAAGGGGCTGGACTGTTCCATTAAGGGCAATTCGGAGGGGTTAAAGGAAGGTCGGCGATGGAAGCCATGGCCCGCGTGATGATCAGGGCGCAGAAGGCAATGGCTAAGAAGGGGGCAGTCGGCTTAGGCTTTTGGGACGTCAAGGGCGGATTCCAGAATACTAGGGAGAAGGACGTGACGGCGCGGATGAAGACGAGTAGCGAAGTGGGTAGGGTGGATGAGGAAGTTTTTCAGGGCTCGGGAGTTTGAAATTGAGTGGGACGGGAGGGCGCGGGGAGGAGGGAGAACCAATGTGGGGTGCCCCTAGGGATCACCTCTGTCACCCGTGGTGTTTCTGATCTGGAATTAGGCAATGGTACAAGGAGAGATCTCGGAGGGAGAGGAGAGTGAAAGGGTTTGGCATGGGGAGGGTCCCTTGGTGGGAGAGAAGGGCAGTAGTGAATTATACCAGATGTCGGAGTGGTAAGGGAAACTTTGCCACATGGCGGCAGGTTCTAGGGAAAGGGGATGGGGATGTTTCCTGCAGATCGTGTGGGAGATATGATGAGACAGGGCACCACGTCGCTCTGGTGTGTAGCGACGGGGAATGGTTAGGACGGAGGTTCGGATCGTGGGAAGATGTGGACGGCCAGGGTGTTGTCTAGCGGAAGGAAGGGGTCGACGGCAAGTCTGTTATCGTCGACCTAGCGGAAGCTTTCTTTGCTCGTCTGCGATCGTGTTGATCGGGGGAGGAGAGGAGGTTCGAGTGTGGGAGGGGTGAGGAATTGCATGTAGTTAGTTTTTCTTCGCTCAGGGGACAGGGAGCGTAGGGCATTAGGCCCACCTGAACCTCGCCGTGGTTATGCCTTATGCGAGTATTGAATTAAAAAAAAAAATTCATTACTCATATGCGGTCCCGTCATGGGGACCATGACGAGCCACCTGGAAATCCGGGTGGATTGAGGGACAAGGCAAGTTAATCTGCCGGGTCCGACGCTAAATACATGGGACGAGGTCCCATACTGTCATTAACGGCCTTGCGCCCAATGACCCGAGGGGCCTGACTGAATCTCGACCCAAAACAGACAACATTATACAAAGATAACCTCAATGAAACTCATGAAAACCAAACCACGGAACTCGTAAATCCAAAAGCGGTTGAACGGTCGTAAGTAAGATAGGAAACTCGTGAAACAAATAAGGAACTGGTGAAGGATAAATGTGAAAATCAGGTGAGCTCATTGTAAAGGTAACTTCTGGCGACTGCCACCAATGGTCTCATTGGCACTTCCACATGACCACAACAGGGACGACACTACCCATTTCCCGTTCAGACCCTAAGGTAGAACAGACCCCAGGCTAGCTGGCATGGAACGCGTAGAATATTAGGCCATACGGAAGGTATGTGGGGCATATTCCGACAGTTCAAAGGAAAAGCTGGGTCTCATCACTAACGTCGAGCCCCTCGAATACGCCTGGGTACGAGCCGGCAGTAAAAGGTAAAGAGCATCTTACTTCTGAAGGTTTCCGTCCCGCTCCTCCCCCTATCCGCCTTTTCTCTTTTTAGCCCCCCCAGCGCAGCAGCCCCTTCTTTCCATCGCGAGAATTACAATGAACTGCATACGCTAAATATCTATGTAGGCCATGGAAAATGAGAAAGACGCAGAAATATGAAATATACGGAGGTAAACAGACATGGAAATAGGAAAGAATCAATTTCAACCCTCATCACCAACTTAAAGTCCGTAGCGAAATCGGACAATAGGTAGGACTCCTTGTGTTGGTGGTGGTTTCATATGTCGGACATTGAGCGATTGTAGCAATAAATGTGGTGACGTGATAACTCATCCTGAATAGACCCCCGATTAATAAACAGCCTAGGACTGTAGAGACAGTTATTAAACAGACAAGACCTAGGGCTAGATACTGTATAACCATCTTGTAAGAAATTCTTAAAGAAGGTAATGAACTCCTGGACTGCCGATGGAGGTTGTGTCGTTGAGGTGAAAAAAAAAAACACAACGCAAGAGTAGGACTGCAACGTATTTTGAAGATTTCCACTCCCTGGATCCCTTCGGTATTTCGCGGTTGCAACGTCCTCCGGGCTCGAGCCGTGCTCAGGCCTACCCTCGAATATAAACTGCACGACCTCGCTGCTTGCTGGGCAGCTCGCGCAGTATTTACTGGCAGTACAGACATTCGCGTCATGTTCTCCGAACCCTTCTCGAACCCCTGGGATCCCATTACTTCCAGTTTCACTATCGCCACCCCCTCAGATCTCCCTCCTCACGTTCGGCAAGTGCAACAAATGCACCCCCAGTAGCCTCACTCATATCACCTTATATGAGCCATCGAACTAATATTCGACATCCGAAGGCGGGTGGACAGCTAAGATAGGTGGCTTACTAGTGGAAGGGTGGCGGGTATGCTTCACGGATAGTACTAGAAGAGCAAGGCACACGGCTACAGCCTTTTCCTCGGAAGATCGGATGGGCAACACCCCGCTAAAGGGACATGAGTAACGGGGAGAAGATCCACAGTGTCAGACTCGGAAAAACTGGCAATCCTTTTAAGCCTCCGGAATATAGAGACCACAGCATGCTCGCCATCCTATCTGACTCCGCCGCAGCCATATCCAGTGCCATCAACATCTCTAGGGGAGAGCCGGCAAGGCAAGGAGCGGAATCGAATCTGTTCTGACCCATATGCCAATCTGGCGCTATTGGCAGTTGGAGCATCCCATACACCAATCGCACAGTGACATCAGTGTTTGCAACGGGCCAGACCACTCTTCAGGCCGCCGTGGGCCTGGACTGAGGGCCGAGGTCCGTGCTGGCCTGAAACAGCCTGGACCGGCCCCGGCGGGCAATCTTGTGGACTGGGCTGCCTGACTACTCATACGGGCCGTCCAGTCCGTCCAGCCCATCCAGTCGGCCCAGTCCGCCCAGCCGGCCCAGTCGGCCCAGTCGGCCCAGTCGGAGTCCGCCCAGTCCGCCTAGTCTGCCCAGTCCGTCCAGGCCAGTCCAGTCCAAAGCACGCAATTCAGGCTGGTCTGGTCCGGACTAGGCCATAGAGGCGGATTAACATATGTTTTAAACATTTACTATGCAATCCGGCTATATAAGAGCATACAATTCTCAATCGGTGATGGCTTCGCCGGTGGATAATCCAGGGATAATGGCGACACCGGATAGCGCAACAATAGCAATAACCGGGTGTATTGGATATACGTTTTAACACACTCTCTCAGACAGTACAGCCGAGTTGTATAGTAAACTTGGAGTGTCTTGAAGCTTCCAATGGCTTGGTGAGTACATCAGCAGGGTTTTTGGACCAGGCGGCCCAGTCGGACTAGGCGGACCAGTCGGACCAGGCGGACCAGTCGGACCAGGCCGAGGCCTCGCCCGCCTGATTATTCAGGCCAGTCCCCGCCCCAGCTCTGTCTGGTCCAGGCTGGCGCGGGCCATTGTTGAGGCCGGACTGGCCGGCCCGATCCAAAGACTGGAATCGCACTAATACCCCCTCCCATTCACCAATCTCACGCGAATTCACCGTCGCATGCACCAACCGATAGGTCACTGAGAGCAAGCAAAGGGGCATGATCAGTTGGACGTGATCAGTAGTTAAGATAGATCCGTTGTCTGTACTGTTTACAATATGCTTAGTTATATACTGTATAACCTAATGACGGTCATAAGCAGAAGACCTACGAGTTAACTAAACTTGCTACAGTATATCCTATATTCACGCCTCCCCCAGGTCGATATACACCTTGCGGTATGTCCAATATTCGCGCTTTCTACAGCTCGATATACGACCTACGATATACCCACTATTCGGCCCATCCCTAGCTTGCGCGCAAATACCTAGCAATATGGCCGCGTTATTTTTTCATATCCACAACACTCGTGTTTACCCTGAACTTTCAACTCTGATGTACCCAATATTAATGCCTTCCCCTGCGATATATTCAATGTGCGCCCCTTGCGCAGCTGGATGTTCAACCCGCCATATATGTAATTATATTGGCCCGTTTACCAGATTGACGTGCAATAACCTAGCCATCTGGCTGCGTTACTTTTTCATATTCACCACACTCGTGTTTACCCTGAACTCGCTAATACGGAAGTCTTGTTTCCTTATTCTATATTGACTTCCTTCTACAGTCCTTATATTCTATACTCATAGATTGTGTCTTTCACAGTATAACCAGCTCACGCCTATTTCCTTTCGGATGTCCGCTTCTGCTTAGAGGGAGGGAAGGGGCAGTGCAAACCAGTCGCACCTCCATGTATATATCCTGCGGTTTTGCTACTTCCTGTTAATTCAGTAAGCTTTCATAATAAGATTTATACTTATGTCTATTCCCGCTGCTATTCCCGATGATATATAAATTAATAAACTCTTGATCTAGACTGTGTTCCTTATATGGGCGCAGTCTAACCAGAATTAGACCCGGTCCGTAAATAGTATGATGAGTACCTCCCCCTCTTATCCTTCTAGAATAGAAACCCTCTAGTGTAAGGGGGCAAAGCAACGGTAGTAAAATTGGAATAATTCACCGGTCATTACCTACCGAGCAGGCCATAAGCATAAGCTTAATCATCAGGCGGCTTTTTTTTTTTTTTTTGTCAATTCATTAATTTTTCCCTGTTGCATTCTATGTTCTTTAAAGTTTTTTTTAATTCTTTTGGTTATTATTTTTGGTTTGCTTGCTGGTGTGGTGATAATTTCACTCGTATTTTGCGTTCGTTTATTTGTTGGTGCGGTTATTGTTTTGTATGCAATTGTGGATAGTGAGCATTGTTTTGAATGCAACGTACTTTGAACATATCGTGACATTGGTGTATGGGATGGTCCAACTGCCAATAGCGCCAGGTTGGCCAACGGACCGGTAAATTGGCCAATGGATCGATAAATAGGCCAATCTAACAGATTGGCATACGGGTCAGAACAAATCTGATATAGCGGAACTTCTAGAGGAACGAGACTGAAACCCATATGACACCTCCATCTCCTGGGCTCGTTCCCATATCAGCATCAAAGGGAACGAAGAAGCCGGGGAAACTGGCTGCTTCCGCCTCCGCTCAGGGACAAATATCGCTAGCTCCCTCGAAGGTGACTGAGGGGGGCATCAGACAAGCCTCCAAGGCGCTCAGAAGCGCAGCACGCACATCCAAAGGCTTCGCTGTCCGGAGAGCAGAATACAGTCGACACGCACTGTTAGCATACGCATGGCTGAGAACCCACAGAGGGCCCCAAAAATACTGGCTCCAAAGGATCGGCAAATCAGGCACAAGTGCCTGCCAGTGCGGACACCGTACAGAGGACGGTCAACACATCACTTTCGACTGTCCAGACTTCGACCAGAGAGCTGCTCTCGGCAGCATGAAGAATTGGGAGGACCTCGATCGCCACATATGGATTCAGGAGGAGGACGGCTTCTTTTACAGGCGGTTAGCCGGGAGAGGCGGCCCTTGAGTTTGTCAAAGCGCAGGGATTTCCAATTTATTATATGCGGTATATAGGTGCCAGACATGATAGATTAGCCGGGTTTCCGGGTGGCTCCTCATAGTCCCCCTATTGTAATCCAATAGGAGTAATGAGTATATTAAAAAAAAAAAAAAAAAAAAACCGTCTATTTCCCTGCTATTATTCCAAGTCTAAACATGAAGGCTACTGGCTCACAGAGATCGGGTCTATTTGGAAGAGGGCTAGAGTATGTAGAGGTTACCTAGGAGACATGACCACCGTGGTGAACGGGGAGCTCCATGCTATTCGGCGATGCGGAGAATTTAGATATGATAGCTATTCTCTCAGATTTCTAAGCTGCAATACAAGCCATCTCCAATATAAGCCAAGGCGCTCCCCTGAGGTCGAGCATCGAAGCTGAGATCAAAGCTTCCCTAACCCGAAGTCGGTGGATAGGAGTGATTTAATGTTTACCTGGGTCAGAGATCGAAGGCACGAGAAGGTGGACTACAAGGATTCTTTCGAATCATACCTAGGCGAGTTAAGAAACTCAAACCGCATGGCAACTGAAGGAGGCATACGAACGGCCTCTAAAGCCATCTGGAAGGAGACCAGGACCAAAGCGGGGTTCGGGGCAAGAATGTGCAAAGGGAGAAGACAGGCACTCTCAGCGTATACCTGGATACAAAAAGATCGGGGTCCTCAGAAAAGTTGGCTGTGCCATATCGGCAAGGCAGACACTGTAGCTTGCGAATGTGCATACCCCGTAGAGGATGGAGAACACATTACCTTCAATTGCCCGCGGTTCAGATGCACGAGAGCCAGCCTCTTGGAGGACAAGCACAGCTGGGAGACTCAGATAAGCCGGAGTAGAGGGCGGAGGGTGATGAATCATTTGCGGCCACGGAGGCCTTTGTTAAATATATTTATCACGAGCTCACCTAATATCTAATATTTACGTTCGATTTACCTTTTTCCTTTCATGAGTTGACTTCTTCGTCGAGTTACGAGTTCATTTCTTAGTTTTCATGAGTTCACTTTGTCACGAGTTTTCACGAGTTCACGTTGGAAGTCGAGGCTCAGTCAGGCCCCCTGGATCATCAGATACAGCGCGTTAATCACAGCATGGGGCCTCGATCCCAGTTTGGTTATATGCATCTAGCGCTGACCGAGTAGATTAACTTGCCTTGTCCCGAATCCACCCTGGTTTCCAGGTGGCTCCTCATGGATCCACCTACTGGGACTGAATAGGAGTAATCAGTCTTTTTTTTAAAAAAAAAAAAAATAGAGGTATTTGCTTGATACCGTATGGACACATTGTAGCGCAGGTTCGATATAAGCAGTGTATCACTTGCGTATGTATATCTTCATAGAAGCCATCTTGGTGCTGCAGGGGGGTGCCAAATTATGTAGGGGTTGTTGACTTGTCGCTTCCCTCCCACCTGTCGCTTCTCGTCCAATATAATCGCTAGTATGGAGATAGGGCCTGATTTCTCTGAGCTTAGGAGGATACGGAGCCTAGATAAAGTGAAGAGTACTCCCGTGCGCAAGTCACCACCGCGTGCATCATGGTCGGAACTTATACACCTTGTGATGCCTGAGATTGAATTAAGCACAGATATCTGACAGAAACATATAAAACTTGCATTTATCCTCCGAAAACCTTGCTGACATAGGACAACAAGCCAGAAACTTGACATTGCGCTCTTCAGTTGTTGTCTCAACCCTACTCCCAGAGAGACACGGTGGTGACAAACAAGGATAGCGAAAATGTTGTTGCGTCTAGAAACACACCTATGCTTCCGAGGACAGTTTTTTCTCCAGACTATCAATCCGTGCCTGCATGAGCGCAAATTGCGCCATAAAGAGAGTGACCGTCTCCTTCGCACTATTTTCCATGTCCTCTATTTTCTTCTTCAACATGACATTGTCCGCCTCAAACTTTGTGTTTTGCATCTTGAGTGCGTCGTTGTCAGCTCTGAGCTTTTCATTCTCCGCTTCTAATCGCTTCACCCTCTTCTTTAAGGCCGAGACTTCACTTTGTAAAGTTCGATTCTTTTCTTTATTGGCGAGGCTCTCTTGCTCTGATACCTCTGAGGCCTCTTTTTTTTTTTTTTTGGTAAATCAGTACTCGTATTGAAGCTTCTCGCTTATGACGAGGCAGCGCATCCCCAGGTTAAGCCTGACAGGATTATCCAACCACTGGGCCGCTCCCTGCCCCGTATCTACGTACATGACCAGATACCCCCCTTGAGGAAGGCACGCTGCACCTCCCTCTCTGCCTCCTTAAGCTCCTGCTGATGCTTCTGTTGTGGTACAGCCAATCCCTGAGACGCCGCAACTGCAACTACCTTGCCCCAGTGTTTTTCATTCCAAGTTGGAATCCAATCAATGTTGACACTCTGCATTGGCTCCAACTCGTGAAGATTTTTTTGGGCGGAATAGGAGTCAAGGATATCCCCTAGGCTCCGGCTGTCATCCTTGTACAATTGCAGGAGATCCTCCTCCATAGCAACTCCAAGTATGTGTTTCAGGATAGTTGTAAGAATACCAAGACACTCGCGGGAGGGTAGTTGAAGCGGGGAAGGCAGCAGTGCTGTATTAGGTTGGGTATGGTGGCTATCAAACACAGAGATTGTATAGAGGACCTGGCTAATCGTAACTGAATGAATAGCCGTATTTGCTTCATTACCGAGTTTACTGAGTTCGGTCGATGCTCGATAAAGGGAAGGTCCGGCAACCCCGCTGAATATATTACCAAGATCAACTTGACGAGGCTCCAGAAACTGTAGAAGGCTCCTGCGAGCATCGGCATATTGCTCACGTGCGTAGAGGAGAGTCAAATGAACGCCCATCATTCGGAAGACCTATGATACGAACACCTTCGTCAGTTTCCTATGAGGGTGCTTAGCAATATGAACAGAGTCCTTTACCTTGGTTGCAACCTCGCGCCATACGTAATGTGCCTGGTTCCACTGTCGTAATTCTGCCTCTAATTGGTGGTCTAGGACGCGTTTCAACTTGTCGGCGGCTGCTGCAGGAGTGTCACCAACAACAAGCAGCATGGAGTTAAATTCTGGAACCTCCCTCAAAACATCACTGAAGTCGGCAATCTGAGGTGCAATGGGCACTGCAGAACTGGTACTCCTCTTCGGGCTGGTTTCCACCACTCGAATCTTGCGGCCATGTCCGGCTAATGACTCTTGTTCACTGGGACGTTTTGGTGGCATGGCGACGTGATGAACAGGATAAAGATGTGTGTTTGGTTATTTACAAGTAGGTAGGGGTTTGTATTGGTGAGGCTAAGAGGGAGTTTGATAGTCACCGCGTTTGTGTGGTTAGTAATCACTTACTTGTTTGTTTTCTTTCTGTTGCTGGTAGTAGAGAATCTTTCACAACATCTGGCAACGTCACCTCATAGACCCATCTTTTTTTTTTTCTTACATACTCAGTAGGTACTCATCTGCGGTCCCACCGAGGGGAGCATGATGAGCCAGCCGGAAATCCGGTTGGATTCAGGACAAGGTAACTTAATCTGCTAGACCCAGCGGCTATATATAGCAACAGGGATAAACTCAAGTGCCAGTTGGCAAAACAGATATAGGTGAAACGAAACCAAAACACCTCGAACCCCCCCCTCCTGCAAAACCACGGCCTAACTGGGTGCACGTAAAGGTGCGAAGAAAAGATTCATTAGGGGTATTCAAAGCTAAAATAATTGATCGATTAAATTGAAAATTGTAATCGATGTTCTAAGCCGAAAATACTCGTTCAAGATTGAGCGACCCTCGATCATAAAGAAAGTGCACGATCAAGGGAGGAAATTACCACGTATTTTTATTAGCTGTGGTCGGGGCTTGGCATCATGTCATATGATGCCAAGTGCTTGGGTAATAGAAAGATATACCTAGCTAACGGCAGTTTTGAGGGAACGATACAGCACTCAGTATTGGGGTTATCCTTAATCATCTCATAGATATACGTGAAACTACCCTTGCTCATATTGAATAGTTGTTGGAAACGATCTTCTAGTAAAGCTGGTACAATGTCCACTCAGAACTTTTGAGACTTGGGTATTAGGATTCTATTCATTAAATATCGAGTTGTCATTAGATATAAGAGAAGCATCAATTGTGTTTCCTTGAAAGTGTTATCCTCATCCTGAACCCAAGATGGTAGTGCTGAACTTAAAGAAGAAGAAGTCTCTGATATTGAAGTCTCTGCTCCAGTATCAAGAGTATCTATAATGGCTTCAGCAAGTGCTTCTAATTTAGCTTGTTTCCTCATCTTCTTCCTCTATGCATGCCAAAAACCAAGTTATTATTGTCCTGTTGATACTTATTCGTGGCATTGTTGATGAGTAGAGTATGCTGATGAGCCTTGGGAATGTAATAACCAAATGTTGTAAATTAGTGACGGTACACTAGAAGGTGAAAATATATCAGTGCTAACCTACATGAATTGGGGGAGAGGCGAGGGAAGGATGGGAAGAGGGAGAGTATCTGGGTTCCCTCGCCACAGTAATGGATGTGGAGATGTTAGAAGTAGTGCGAGCGTGGCAGTCAGGAAGGGCGGTGGTGGAACATGACAGTCAGGGTGCCATCAGCCGGTTATGGAACCTATGCGTTGAGCAGCCACGCTCGTGGATGGAAGAGGAGGCAGTGGCGGAGATGAGAAAGGGCGGGAGGACGGTGATGTGGGTAAAGGGGCATGACGGGATGGAAGGAAATGAGAGGGCGGATAGGAAAGCGAAGGAGGTAGCGTAAGTGGGTAGGAGGATGCTACATCCTGATATTGTTACACCGGCAGGCATTCGACAAGCTTTTCCCATAGTACGACCTTCCAAGTAGGCGAAGTTGAACCGGGAGGCGTTGCGGGTTGACATATATAGTTATTGATTGTGGACCGCAGCGGTTGGAAAATTCTTCCAGGCTTAACCTTGGGGGATGCGCTGCCTCGACATAAGCGAGAAGCTTTAATACGAGTACTGATTTCAAAAAAAAAAAAAAAAAAAAAAAACCTACATGAATCGTACTCAATAATAAAATATTACTATACTTATTAGTGCAGACGAACATGAATTGTACTTAAAGAAAGAATTATCACCATGCTCCTTCCAAGTATTGCATAGACTCCTCCACTTCCACTTTCGAATCCGATTGCATCTCTTAATCGATGGGAGTATTTAGGCAGGTATATGATACTTGGCAGCGGCTGCTTCAACGCAAATTGGATATAGTATAGCTAAATTGTCGGGTTTGGCATTTCCTATTGCACTTGTAGGAATTGTATAATAGTAAATGTAGGTCTAGATAAAAGGTTTATAGAGAATGCGGAAGACATACTTCAGGATATAAACTCAGAGCCGTATGGCGAGCAGCTACAAGAAGTGCACTATAATGTCGCGCAATGCCAGGCAATATACAATCAGAAGTTGAGATATGAAACCCCTTGAATGTTCTAATGTTATGTGCTGTTACGGGGCGTTTGTAGTAGCCCCGATAAGGAAATTCCGGGTGTTTTGTTTGTGTAGATAGCTTAGCGTGGATTAGTCAGACCTTCGAGAAGTGGCCATTAAGGCTCTTCACTGGTTGAGACTTGGTCATGGTCATCGAGCAATACAGAGAGCAGAGTCACACAAACCGAGCCACCGTGAACTAAGTCTGCACGCCGTCAAGCAACTACCTAAGACAAGCCTTCTCTTCAGCTGTGTGGGTTTGCATCTTAACAATGTATCTAATGAGTCTGGAATGTGTAGTAGCTCCCGAGTTGGATAGTGCCGACACAATAAGCTTATATGTAGATGTCGATCAGCATGAGGTTTTCGAATGATAAGACAATAAGGGTGTCAGTTATTAGTACAATATCTATCTTGCCAAGGTATATATGCTAACATTATCCCCAATTGCAAAAACCTCGATATTATGTTGTTGTTCTTATTGCTTCACCATATTTTGACGAGCTTTTGTAGTATTTTTTTGAAATACATCAGATAGTTTTGTAGAGGTTGTGAAGCTTATCTATCAGATTCCGAGTCTTTACTGTCCGGTATATGGCAGCGGCACCTCCGAACCTTCCAAAGAATCCGACATCAACCAGAAGGACTGTTGTCTCCGTAAATGCCATGTCCCCCCGAAATTAAGCAGGAAGGGTCGTATTTCACGTGGCTCCAACAAAACACAAGCCAGGTCTGATGCGCCGCTGGATCGAAGAAGACAACAGTGCCAAAATGGTAGGTATTCGCTGGCTGCTGCAAGAAGAAAGAAGGGGCAAAAAGATGTTATCGTCGCTGGTATTGAAGGTTTATGAGCAGCGTGAATCAATAGGTTCCGTGAGGAAGACTTTTCACTAAGACTGAAGAGATATGTGCGATGGATATGAGTGATAGATATCAAGTGTATTGAATGACTTGACAGACTTGCTCTGATATGTATATAGATATCGAGTCAAGTCAGGCAGATACAAGAGATATATATACATGAATAGAGAGCATACGTATGCCTTAGATATGATACATACGTAGGCCCATAAGTGGGGCCAACATGAGTGGGGCCGCTATGAGGGCCGACATGAGTGGGGCCGTGATGTCATTTGAGTGGGGCCGCTATGAGTGGGGACGTGATGTCATATGGTGTAAGCTGGTTTTATTCAACAGCTGGTCATCTATATGGTGGAAGGAATCGACATCCAGCATGGGCTCCATATGGGTAAGAGATTCTTCCGTATCACAGCATACAACTAGAACAAATAAAAGAAGAGTTTTTCCACCTGTAAGTATTTTTAAGCAAGGGCTTGTCTAATTTCCTACCAGCGCTTTGGGGATATGAGTTTTTCCACATGCGAGAAGTTATTTTGGGTTGAGTTTTTCTTTTCCACTACGTATTTTTGTGGCAGAGAGTGTTTAATTTAAAATTCCTACTAGCGCTTCAGTTCCGCCTGCGAGACATTTTTGGGCTTCTCTTCTCTTTTTGGGTTGAGGATCAGTCAGGCCTCTTTTGGTCATCAGGCGCGAGCCTGTTAGTGACAGCATGGAACCTCGATTCACTTGAGTTCATTTGCTTGTTTTACTTCTGCGCACCGGACTTGGCTGATTTCCTTTTTTTTTTTGAAGTCTATACGTCTGTGGAGCCTAAGGCTAAGAGATGGCCTCGTTCCCTCATCTTATATAAACGTCCTGCCTCCCGAGCCAAAGAAATACCTAGCAGAAAGAACCCGGACCAACCCCTCCACGCCTACTAGCCCTCCTTCACCCCTGTCATACATATAACTGCCACCGCTACGCCCCTACTGGCCCTCCCTTTTTAATACAAATGAAAACCTTAACCCTTGCTTCCTCTTTTCCCGTCAGTCCAGATATAAGTTAGAAGAAAACGCCTCAACTAGATCTACCGTAATTTTCTCTCCCCCGTCCTTCACCTTCTGGAGCTAACCCCCCCCCCACTCGTCTGTCTCCTCCCAATTGCTCCATCTTCTGCTGATTTCCTCCCCTCGTAGACATACTAGAGCTGCATGCCTACTTGTCTCCACATTCTGGTGGCAGATTAACTTTCCTTGTCCTAAATTCACCCAGGTTTCCGGGTGGCCCCTTGCTGGGATCGAATAGGAGTAATGGGTATTTAAAAAAGAAAAAAAAACTTCACAGTCCGGTAGAGATTGTAAAGCTTCTCTATCAGACTTTTCATTTTCCATCGGTTAGTCTACCTTAACTGCCCGGCAAATGTATGCGAGTAAGGAATTGAAAAAAAAAAAAAAAAAATGTACCGCCTAGTTTAGCTCGCCTTTATTATGGTCCCCACGCATATAATTACGTAGTTATGAATTTTTTTAAAAAAAGTTATCTTAGCTCGCCAGAGTCTACAACTCTACTTTAACTGGCCTGTATACGCATATCTTTTTTTTTTTTTTTTTTAACTCAGTACTCGTATGCACAACCTAAGGGTCATATGACGAGCCACCCGGAAACCTGGGTGGATTCAAGGTGTATACGCATATCCACTGGTGAGCCTACCTTAACTGACCACCATTCTTGTATATTAGGCCAATTCTTGAGAACCTCCGTAGTCACGTGCATTAAAACACTTGGTTAGCGATGTGATATCCTCGCATGCTTACTAAGATAATTATTCAAGCAATTGCCTTCGCGTCTATAATAAGGGTACTTAATATTAAATTAGATATTTTATGCATGCATATTTGTAAAAAATCTACTATTAGCTACCTAATGTTGTATGTATATGGTAAGATACATACTATAAAATATCCCTATCTTATAGCTTTCTTCTCAATACCAATAGGAGCTACACTCTACTAAGTTATTAACTGGCCTACCTACCTATATTAGTTGAATTACTAAGATCACAAGGTTATTCAGTACTTATTTGTTCAACCATAGGCAAGTCCCATTATGAGAAAAACCTTCGAAAAGCAATACAGCATGCTTGCCAAGTACTAGGGGTATCCTTTGCCAGATTTGTAGCTCTATACAGGATAAATGCATGGACTCTATAGTGGAGAATCACTGGAACTATACAAGATAATACTACAGCCTTTAGGAAAAAACAATTGTTTATTATTGGTAAAAAGAATGCAATTAGAGAGTATGTTGTATTATGATTGACTATGGATTTCTACTAAATCATGTACTTATATAACAAATTATTCAAGATATGATCAATGAGAGGCAAACCTCACTCTATAGCTATGGAAGGGGTATTCGAGGTTCCAGAGTATCTACGACCAATCTTCGAAATCGTCAAGAAAAGTAATTAGTCTAATAAGGGGCCATAATCTCTTCTTTAAGCTTTGACCTAACTACTCATATCATTGGCCAATACTGGATAGATCGCTTTCTTGAACATAATTCAGGGTTTAAAAAAATTTATATCCACTACTAGGAGAGAGCTCGAATAATAGTAACTAACAATATTGAGCTTTAGGTAGATTTTCTTCGAAAACTTACAAATCTTGTATAGTAGAAGTAGATAACTTAGAGAAACATTTAGAACTATGATGAAAAAGGTATAACTATGGGATACAATAGTACTCAAAACATAGCTATTGTATATGTTGGGAGTAGAAGCACTGCTATGACTGAGGGATTACTTTCTCTAACTCCTTGATGTAGGTTGTTTCAGAATCTTACAAACCATATATGAGTGAAACCTTAATGTATGGTTATAGAAGAACCCTCTTTTGGCAATATCTAAGGTATACTTTTTTATGATTTCTGTAGCAGATAAGAAAGTAGATATATATACTATTGAGTGTGTAGTAGGCACATAGAGAGCAGCTCATTACTGGCCAATCAAGTAATAGTGGTCTTATACCTCTGAAGATATTTCAGCTAAGACTAAGACCATACGTAATAAGACCAATTTATATACCTTAAAAACCCTATCTCGTTTTAGATATTTCTCTTATAATCTTGCAGTTAAAATAGGTTTAAAACTGGAGTTAGATAAGAAGAGTATATTAAATGACCTAATTGACTTAGAGATAGAAAAAATCATCAAATATAGAGATATCCTTCCATGTGCAGAGATATTGAACAAGCTTCGGGATAGTAAGGTATTTAAGGTAAAGAAGGGCTCATAGTATTTTGGTAGTAGAGCTTGAGTTTTAACATCCAAGTATATTACTAATAGGCTTAAGGCCCTTGCTGATAAAGTAGCTAAGAAGCTTGAAAAAGAGTAAGTTATAGAAGAAAAAAAGAAGGTAGTAGAAGTAAAAAAAAAAATAAAAGAGACTATTGATAAGTGGTGAAGGGCTAATCTTCACCATTATGAGAAGATTGACATACCTACTTAGAAGGCTGCTTGTACTGAGATTGATCTTAATTAGGCTGTCACTAAGCAACCAAATGGGAAGTGCTCTAGTAGAAAGCTACTATACCACTATCGACCAAAATAGCTTCTTAAGCCCAAACCTTAAGGCAGAGGTATTGGGACTATTAATGATCTACTGGTAGTTAAGATTGAAGTAGTTGAGCCAGATGGGGAGGATGCAGAGAATGTAGAGGATACGAAAGAAAAAGAATTAATTGATTTGATGAGAATGCTGGAAATTACTCATTTTGTGGAGGTTAGTACTATTTGTTTTAAACCTCCCATTTTGCCAGTTCTTACTCTTCTACACTTATATTTATTGGAAATATATATAGTCCCTCAACTAAGCTCTATTTCATCCTAGAAGCTTGTCAGCATGATATTCAATATATAGAAGAGGTTAAAGAAGAGGGTGGGGGTTTATTAGGGGGGTCATATTAGATTGGGATATTAATGAATATTGGGTCAATTTGGTAGGATATATAGGTAGCTAGCTTGTAGAGTAGAGTTTATTGTATAGACTTCAATTTAGGTAAAATAGCTAGTCATCCCAGTACTTATGTAATATTATAGGATCTCTCCTTTAAGGGGTCTGAACAGAGATATTTGCAGGGGTGCATCCTACTGTGCATGTACAATATTAGGTAGCCAATGGTAGCGCCTTGGCTGCATGGGACTAAAATTCCAGCCAATGAGCTTCAAGGCCAAGCTTACGTATTAGACATACGTGATGGATTCAATCACGCACCGAAAACCATGGCTAACTTCTGGCACGTAAGTTTTGTATCTACGTTTTCGCTGACAAAGCCATAAATCCACAGCCAACCCGCAACCCCATCTCCAACCTTCATAACGTCGCACATCGCAAATCCAACCAACAATGAGCAATCCAAAACCAGAGGAAAAGACCTACATGGCGTGGTCCAAGGATGATGTCGTGAGGCTTGTAGGGTGGATGGAGGAAAATCAAGAGGAATTACGAGGGCAGCAAAAGAAATGGCATAAAGATATTAAGGAGGAGGTTTTTGTGGATGAGAGTATCATAGTTAATCGAATTCGAGTCAAGGTCTCGAATATGAAGGCTGCATGGTCAATGGCTAAGAAATCTCGAGATCAATCTGGTTGGGGTCTAAAGCCAGAAGATCATAGTGATAGCCAACAGAGCTTTTTGGAGAAGAAGTGTCCTTTCTTTTATCGGTTGGATGAGATATACCGATATTCAAAGCCACCCTAGTCCGCAGTCCTATATTCCCTCCTCCTCCCCCTAAAACATACAGTGCCACTGCTAATTGCTGATATATTGGACGTCCTCTTCTTCTCCTCCCTCCATCCTGTCTTTTGTTCGGCCAATCTGGCATCACTACCTCCACCAGCTGCCAAAATGAGCTTTGATGCATCCGGAAAAGCCCTAAAAATGATCTTTCTGGATAGTCATGAATCAAAGACTCCAAAACTGGAGGATCATGACATCCAGCATGCCCACGGGGGGCTAGATACTGAGGAATAGCCACCAGCGTATAGATGTCACATAACTCAATGATCCAATCCGATACCCAATCATCATACAGATCAATTTGAAATATGATTTCAAAATCCTCTATGACTCTCCAGACCTCTTCCAGCACCTGGGACTTGTATCCGACTCAAGGCATGTGGTTGTATGGTTGGTGCGTATGTACGTGTATGTATGCGTATATGTGAGATGTGTGCGTATGTGGAGATGTGTGCGTAAGTGTGCGTAAGTGTGCGTGACAGCTTTTGGGTACTCAGTTAATAAATTTGCGTTTTGGCCGGAAACAGCTAGACTTGCATAATGTGGCGTCCGCACTAGACATCACGCAAATGCCTAAATTTAATATTGAGTACCCCTAATACAACTTCAACAAACAGAGATTCCACTGCAATAACCGTCTTCGCCTCATATGATGCCGTCGAAAACCCCCGCCGACAACCCATCAACACCAACAAAACGCCGACATATTCCCTCCGGGCTCGAATCGCCACCTACGACACCACCATTCGCTGGGCATAGCCATCTATGTGCTTCACCACCCATTAAGGCACACACGACGGTACGCCGCCCATTACCATCGCCCCCGGGTAGTGTTCGTGGGACAACCGTCGACCCAAACCAGGCAATCACCAAGCACATGCTCCAAGGGTCAGAGAATAGCACTATTCTTTCCAACGTATCTCCGACATGCTATCGGCAGCTGGCCGAGCGTGGTGTGCGTGTTCGGTATATACCTTTACTTTCCCTTCATCACACAAATTTTACACTAACGTGGGTGCATTGTAGGCATACATACTTCACGCTCATAGATACCCTTCTCCTCCGTCCCATGATTACTCCTGTCCACGGCCTTGTCCAGTCCTTCTTTGGGTCACTTCAAACCCATATGTGCTCCACCGGCTTCCTAGACGAGAGTGAATATGGGTTGATCGATACCTCCATCCACTCAGTCCAGTTACCTCATATAGGTGATACAGTCCTTCTGTCGGGTGAGACCCTACACACTGCCCTCGCTGGTAGTAAAGAAGCAGACGCAGTCATCAGCACCTATGAGCTTGATGTGGCTGGTGTGCCAGTTGCTTCTCGCACCTTCCCGAATATTGTTGTCGAGGTAGGACTCAGTGAAAGTTATACAGATCTTGTAAGGGACGCCAGGCATTGGTTAGAGCAAACAAGGGGCAAAGTTCGAGTTGTTTTTTTGGTCAAGATATACGAGGAACCCCTGTATTCCCAGCTCCGCCACAGACGCCAGCCTCCTGCACCTATTCCAGACCTTGCAGACCAAGGCGAATTCTATGATGAGTCCTCGGGAAGCTCCTACGAGCGGCAGGAAAACAATTTTCGTTCATCGGAGGAATTGTGTAACCAGTATGCGGGGAACCTATCTGGCTTTGTGGAAGTATGGCGATACTCACATCTGCAGGGGGGGATGTACCAAGATGGGCCCCGAATGGTGCGTATCTCGTTCTATCTGTACCCTGGAAAACTCCTTCCACTAACCCTGACTGCTCCCAGGACCTACTGCCACACTTGTCCTCATCACGAACTCTCGTCATCTCCCGCAAAGATCTAGACCTGCCTAAACGAGAGCGGAGAAACCATCTCAGGGTTGATCTTGCCCCGCTTGCCACAATTATCGAACGTATAGGGAAATATAAACTAGCATATTGGCGATGGCAGCAAGGGAGGGCCATTAGAAGGCCGCGGATGGGACGGCAAATGGTACGAATTGACACAGACCATGAGCTTGAGAGTAGTGATTATCCAACAGATGAAGGGGAGCATGATAGTCCCATGGATGACCCTAGCGAAGTACTAGCAGTTGAGCCTGTCAATTGAGATACCAGGGGAATAGAATGTCTTCTATCGTATGCTTTTGAGGCACAGTCAAATAGCCTGCCTCTAATCGATAGGTTTCTATCTATATATAGTAGTCCTAGTGTTTTTACCTGAATTTGGCTTGTGTAGTGATGCTAGAGAATTTAAAGAGTTCAGAAAAATATTTACTTGTGTGTTCCACCACCAGCCTGCCGTATGCCTCTCTAGCTTGCACTCTCTGATGAGAAGATCCCGAAAAACAGTCTTCACCGTTCGCATAGGAATGTACTCTAGTTATAGAAAATTGTTCATGCTTCATCGCAACGGGAAATCCACCCCTACAGTGGAGTCGCGTTATAAGAAACCCCCGATATAAGAAACCCCTCGATATAAGAAACCCCTCGATATAAGAAACGGTGCCCCGGTCCCGTCAGAATTTGTATGGGAAAATAAGAAACCCTCGATATAAGAAAGTTTCTTAAGTTCTTGCTTAGTAATACATACAGTTTCTTATATCGCGACATAGGTATATGCGATGTTACCCCGCAGCAACCGCATCGTGCATATTGTTTCTTTACACATTCACTGCCAAACCAAGTGCGCAACATTCTATGCTGTTGACAAGTGGCTATTGTTGCAACATAAATTACGAACTATCCCGTCTTTTCCATCTTCAAAATCCTCATATTAATGTACAGAAAGGTGAGCAGCTAGAGAATATTCTATATAGGGAAAAGCGAGATATTGAGGGTCTGCAAGGCATGGCTAGCAGCACACAGAGGCAGACATCAATCACTGGTTTTTTTAGGCCACGGTCAGACGTTTCCTAGTTTTGGTGTACATATCGCGATATAAGAAACCTCGCGTTAGAAGAAACCCTCCGCCGGTCCCGTGCGGGTTTCTTATAACGCGACTCCACTGTAGTGCACGCTATCAGCGCACAGTTTTTCTTACACAATAATACCCGACATTCCGTATGCAGAATATATGCATAGGCAGCAATGCTCACACCAACACCAGTATATAGAGCAACGCGGAATAATTGTTGGTTCCATAACGCAGCTCACACTTCCCTGCCGCACCCAAACCATTAACCTTTCCTGCTGTACTTCAAATACCAGTAGCGGATTACCAGGTGCCCGGGAAAAGAGGTCAGTTCAGGCGCGTGGACTAGAGCATGGTAACTCAATATAATACTTAAGGGGAGTCTCTATATACATGGGCTAGAGGGTGACAGTGGGCACGGATGTGGATAATCCTATGCAAGAACTAGCTACAATATATGGGTGCTGTGTAAACCAGCGTAGATGATTGAACCAAACACGTCATAGACACAATTATCTCCAAACAGGGGAAATCAAGAACAACTAGATCGAGTACATAAGATAGATGTCTGGACATACCAGATAAGGGAAGTATGGGTGTGCTCAGCGTTACTCAGGCGTGCTGGATGTGTGTTCCTATACAGGGTGTATGAGAGTTCAAAGCAGCGGTTTGGCAATTAATTCCGGGATAGAACTTAACTAAGGGCTTGTTGGGAGAGGAATCGTTTGTGTATATTATATTTGCCTTGTTTACTTACATTTGTTTGCCGGTTGGTAGTTAACCTTTGTCCGTTGTTTTACTTATATTGGCTTGCCAGTTGCCAGTTGATTTGTTGCTGAGTTATTTCGTTATCTGTTAAGTTTTCTACCACTGAGTCCTTGAGTCTTTGCGCTGGTTTCTTTGTTTTTCAGCGGGAATTGGGGGGACTTCAGCCCGGGCCCTTAGTGTCACCTGGCATAAGCCGGTAAATGATAGTACGGGAGTCCCATTTCACTTGATTTCACTTGCGGTATATAGGCGCCGGGCCTGGCAGATTAACTTGCTTTTTCGTGTATCCGCCTGAGTTTCTGGGTGGCTCCTCTTGGTGTCCCTACTGGAATCGAATAGGAGTAATGAGTTTTTGAAAAAAAGTTAACAGGAGGCCCTATGCTGATATTAGGTGTATTCAAACCTAATTTTGAACGATTTTTTTTTGAACGGTAAGTTGGGCGATTTTAACCGTTCTAGGTGTAAATACCCTGTTTTGCGACAAAACAGCTGATTAAATGACCGCTTATGCTCATTGACATTTGGGTCACTTGGGCGCCAAGCCTGAAAACAGCTAGGCTCAATTGGGGTGGGGGGCCAGATTTTTCACGTATTCTGGCGCTAGGTCAGATGTTATGTATGCCAAGCTCATGGGATGTTCTCCAAAACCTTGCAAACTCATATGAATAAAAGCCATACGGATAAAAGCAAGCGTCACGTCACATTACGGACAGGGTTCTGTACTGCATAAGCTTTTGAACACCTCATGATCTTCTATTCGGTCCAGAATTCGCAAGAAAGCATCTGGATTCATCCTGAAGAAATGCCGAAACCAGTCATATGGAAGTCTCCCAAGGACCTCATTTCTCTAATACTTGGATTTTGGAATTAATGAGTTCCCTCCCCTTTCTCGCAGGTATCTCTTAGCCAAAATAGCTCTCAAGGTCCTCAACTTCCATAGCATCTCTCTTTCATGATCTACCTGGTCATCCTCCGAGTCCTATTTGCTACTTAGAAGTGAACTCATGCTATCTAAATCCTCCGTCTCGCTGAGAGTCATAGTGATGGTAAGAGTCACGCTTGAGCCGTTATCTCTGTTATCTCCTCTGGGTTCACCTATAACTATGTCCATTGCATCATCTAGCCCTTGCTGTAACTGGCGCATAGTTCACCATAAAAAATCCTGGAATCTTTCCTGATCCAAGTGAGCTTGGTGTCTTTCGATACCACATAGGAACCATTCGATAAAAGCCTTCCATTGGCTGACTCGAGGCATACTTGACGATGAAGTAGAACTGTCCTGCGGGGGGGTAACTATGAGGCTGCTGTGAGACTAAGGCTGC
Source organism: Tirmania nivea (assembly GCA_015179035.1). Lineage (NCBI taxonomy): Eukaryota > Fungi > Ascomycota > Pezizomycetes > Pezizales > Pezizaceae > Tirmania > Tirmania nivea. The sequence continues at coordinate 307,361 of WHUY01000025.1, forward strand.
TGAACACTGGCTGACACTCCCCTTATGGACTCTTTGGCATTTCACGTACACTCTTTCAGGTGCACTTGGTAATGCACTTACGTGCTGCTGCCAGCAACTAGTGACTACCCTGATATCTCTATGCCGAATTGGGCTAAGTCCTAATTTTAGCATATCGTTCAAAAGGTCATTTATGTTAGTATCCAATATGGGACTAGTGGGCTGAGCATATAACTATAGATAGAATATCTGGAGATCCAGAGGATCTCTCATCATAATGAGGAGAAGAATGAATATACGTTCTATCAGGTTATGAGAACCCTCAGTATCAACTACTTATTGATACTATATATCAACTTTACCAGAACACATAACCCTCCTAAAGAACCTCCAAGATTTCGGACTCCTCCTTATCTCCCCCTCTTGACTACATGGAGGATCTCGATATTCCAAAATCTCTTCATAAAGAATCACTTATATTCGATCTCCTAGAAAGTAGAAACTATCCTATATAGAGGAAGCATATGTGAATACTATTGATACGGATGTCCCTTCTTGACCTCATCGACCGTGATAAGCCTCCAAACACTGATATAAAATGGGAAAAGGCCAACAAATAGGCTTTTTGAGAAATATACTTCAGGTGTAAACCTGAAACCCAAATCTCACTTACAGACAATATATCAGCATGACAAGCCTGAATGATATTGGAAGATATGTTTCATTCAGCATCCACTGCGAATATTTTCCAACTAACGATAGTTTTCAATAGTATACATCAAACGAAAGATCAACCCGTTTTGACTTTCATCAATGAGGTAGTTGCTGCAGCTACAGACTTGAAATATCTGGATAAAGACGTGAGCGATCAAAAGATCAAGTAGCAAATACTGGCTAACCTTCTTCCTGAATATGCTTCCCTGGTAATGACATTAACGAATATAGATCGTGCTTGCGACTCCCTATCTATCAAGGATATCAGAGAAGCATATATGAGAGAAGAAAAGATAGAATAGTAATGAACAGTAGTATCCCTAATACAACAACCTCTACAGACGGTGCCTCAACAACAAATATAGATACAACAAGTATTAATGGCATACGCTATTAGAGATAAGAGGGATAAGAAAAAGTGTGAGGAATATGACCTCTCAAACCACATGATCGAAAATTGCTAGATACAGAATCCAGAATTACACCCAAAACAATATCATCTATACATGAACAATGACATAAGAGGCAAAAAGAGAGGTAACAACAAAGGGAAAGAAAATAACAAAAAACACAGGTACAAGGTAACAAAGAAGAAACCAAAAAAGAAAGTTTCAAACAAATATGAATCATCAGACTCAAGCGAAGTGGACTCCTCAAAAACGTCTTTCTCAGAATCGGACTTGGCGGATACTGAAAGAAGGAAAAAGAGAAAAGCAAAGGCAATTAGGGGAATACCAATAGGGAAAGATATAGTGGGAGTCATTAACCATGCATGCATGATAAGAATGGCTAGAAGGGATACAAAAGAGAAATGGGAAATAAGAGACAATGATGTGATGCTAGTTAAGAAGGAAATTAAGGTATACCAACATGCAATAAGATGACTCATGTATCTTATGACCGCGACTCGACTGGATATAGTATATGCAGTTACTAAACTAGCACAATTCTCTTCGGCTCCGAGCTATAGACACTGGGATGGAATTATTCACATACTACGATACCTACGTTCCCACGACTCTGTACGCCTAATATTAGGAAAGGTCAATATCCCACGCCAGATTAACCGAATCCCATCTTAACTGATGGGATATTTTTACGCCTCCTTGATGAATTGCACCAATAGTCGAAGATCTACGGGTGCATATTTATTCTTTTTCAAAAATGCACTAATATCCTGGTCCTCAAAATGATAAGGATTGGTTGCGCTCAGTTCAACAGAGGCTGAATTTATCACTGGAACTGAAGCTGCATGAGAATTGATATGGATCATGGGGTTTCTGGAAAATATCGGTCTATCTGAGAAGAATCCTATACTATATAGTGACAATAAAGGAGCCCTAGCTCTGGCTAAACACAATGAATTCAGGCCACGAACAAAACACATACACATACGAGAACGATTCATTACATACTTAGTTGAATCAGGACAATGTCTTATTGACTACATACCTACAAGAGACATGATCGCAGATACCCTGACAAAGGCATTACCACGTGAACCTCACGAACGTCACGCGATATCGATGGGCTTATTATTCCATGACTCTTGTCACCATCAATGTGGACAATGCTTCGGCGTTTTTCCTACAAGAAACCAACTGTACATTCATATAAAAAAGGAAGATCACTACGTTGATAAACAATTCCCGAAAGCAAGTCCTTTTTGCTCCTAGACGGTATGCATCATAGAGATGAATATATCATTCACTCTATAAAACTGAGTTCTGATAGACATTTTTCCTACAGAACCAGTAACACGGATGTTTTTCCTGTGAATCGGACGTTTTTCCCGTTGCGGACGTTTTTCCCGCTAAGCAGACATTTTTCCTGCTACAGCAGACGTTTTTCCTGCTCGTGGACGTTTTTCCCACAAACACACGATTTTGCAGACGTTTTTCCTGCGTGGACGTTTTTCCCACATCGTGATTAAGTCGTGAGTACACAAATAAGAACCATTCAAATAACTCTATCTACTCTACAGATATAACACTAATATGAATACTAGTACACAATACTCGAAGAAAAACGGCAGAGCCAGGGGAGGTTTTTTCAATTTTTTTTTTCTTTCTCTCTCTTCCTTCATTATTATTATCATTTGAGTCATTCGGTATTGTAATACAATTGTATTATAATTTTTGTTGTTTTCTTCATCCTGGGCCCGAGGGGAGGTGTTAGTACCCAATATGGGACTAGCGGGCTGAGCATGTAACTATAGATAGAATATCGGGAGATCCAGAGGATCTCCCATCATAATGAGGAGGAGAATGAATATAGGTTCTATCAGTTTAAACGACCCGTTTAAACGGGCCTTTTAATCGGTTTAAGCGTGACCATCCTCACTTAAAATTTAGTACGCGCAAACCGTTCAACCCACTTGAACGAATTCGTTCAGGGAACGGTTTAAACGGCGTTCAAAATCAGGTTTGAATACCCCTATTAACGTGCTTGCACTCGAAGACCCAAAGAGGCCTGATTGAACCTCGACTCAAAGCTGACATGTAGTAACCTCTCGCGAGTGCAAAGGCACTAGAAAACCATCTCACATATCTCATGAGTAAAAACTCAAAAACTCATCGTGAAGCACTGGTAGGAAAATTAGAAACTCAAGTGTGAAACCGCCGGAAGAAAATCACAGAATGGCCCTAGTAAAACATTCAAATATATCGCGCAGGTGGAAAAGCATATATGCCCAAAGGAAAGAAACTCAAGTAGGAAACCCGGCACTGGTAAAAAATAAAAAACCGCACACAATGATGATAACGCTCAGCTGGGAATTTCTCATCTGTTCCAATCTTCGCCTACCTCTACCGCCCCCTCGCTGGACGATAGGAGAGTGTGTATATTTGATATTTGTTGCGTTCCTTTGTGTTATTCGCTCGCGTTGTTTTGATTTTGTACATAGCTTGCCCAGGGCGTCAGATTAACTTGACTGTCCCTTGAAACCACTCGGATTTCCGGGTGGCTCGTCATACGACCCTTAAGGTTGTGCACACGAGTACTGAGTTTAAAAAAAAAAAAAAAAAAAAAAAAAAAAAAACATCTGTTCCAATCGTAAGCCGTGGTGTGGAAAAATCTCCTCCCCACGTGGAGCTCGCACCGAGTGTCGATCTCTTCTTTCAGCCGACTTTCCAACTCTTCTATTCTCTTGCAATAACCAGTGGATACGTATCTGTTATGCTTGCAATGCACCGCTATCCGTAGGTCGCATTGCCGGACTCTGCTGCATAACCTGATCTTGAGCCCCTGTTCCGCCCATACTATTCTCCCGCATTATACCCGGTGGCATTAACCCTGAGTCACTGGAGCAAAGGAATCTTTATATTTAACACGCAACCCCTTAAAATCCCCGATTTCTTCAACCCCTCAAGCTAGGTATAGATGAAATGACCCAATGATCTCTAACACCTCCATACCAGAACCACTTCCGCTAACTCCTTACGCTTATCATTCCTCTTCGCCTCTTCAAAAGCTTCCTCGGCCGACTTGCAAAAACGTTCGATAGCTGCATTCACCAAACATTGATTGCCCAATTTCTTCTTAGATTTCTTGGAATCTTTCATTTTGCGCAGTAGGTATTCCGAATGCTGTCTCTTTGACAACATTTGATTTCTCCAATGTCTGATGTCCTAGCTCATCCAATTGATCAGAAAAAGACAGCATGACCTCCTGGAAATTTTCCGCTTCGACATCAGGCCCCTTCTCCAAGATTTTGACTAATGTATTGGCTCTCTCCACGCTCGGCTGTGGCTGCTTTTCCACTGCAACTGCCAACTCGCTTTCGATCTCCTGACGCACACAATCTTCAAACTCAACCAATACTAAGCAGATACCCGAAATTTGAGCCACGTGGTTATCTTCTTCGATCCAGCGGCGCATCAAACCGGGCTTATATTTAGTTGGGGCCTCGTGTAGGACCACAGTTCGTGCTTGTGTTCTTGTGTTCTTGGGTTTTATGGTATGTCGCTTTCGCTGGGGCTTTGCCTTCTTTTTTTTAACTCAATACTCGTATGTACAACCTTAGGGGTCGTATGACAGTGGCTTCAGATGGCTGATCGCGGCGTTGAATTTAGACGCAACAAGATGAAGGTAAGGGCTGTCTTCGCTCTGGCAGGGTCAGGGTGGAGGGAAGAAAAGGAGGATATGAAGATGCATCCCCTGCCTCATCTTGTTGTTCTTGCCAGCGTGATCGCAGTGGCTTCAGTTGGCAGATCGCGGCGTTGAATTTAGACGCAACAAGATGAAGGTAAGGTGGCGTTGGGGTAGGTAGAGGGAAGAAAGGGAGGGTTGCGGGGTATTGTGGGCCAAGCCAATGGTTTTGTGGGCCAAGGTTGCCACGGCAGTCACTTAGGTTAGGAGCGTGGCGGTAGTATTGCTCTCGTTGTTCCGTGAGAGTACCAAACCCTTTAAGGGGCGGAACGGGGCCGTCTCATAGCCTTAGGCTTCTCAGACGTACAGACTTCAAAAAAAAAAAAAAAAAATGCATGGGAGCGGATGAAGAGTAGTCAATGGTATTCACAGATAGAACCGGAGGGAAGACGGAGAGACAGTAGTACCAGCAGCGGTGGCAACACATGACACAGAGCAGGGCACCTACCTGGGACAACTAGCTACAGTAACTGACGGTGAAGAGACGAGAAGGGAATTGCACTGGCCCTCAACTCGGACGCCGGACAAGTGCTCATCCTCACGGACTCGATTACAAGCAAGCAAGCACTTCTGAACCTCGCATAGGGGCCCACCTAGGTCCGGGATTGAAAGGGAACTCAAAGACACCCTCACTAGGCATGGCAATCGGCTGGGTTAGGAGAACAGCCTGCGCTAGCTACATACAAAATCAAATTATGACGAGCTACACCGGAAGCCCGGGTGGATCCAAGGGACAGTCAAGTTAATCTAACACCCTGCGCCAGCTACATACAAAATCAAATTAAAAAAAAGCAACTAAAGCAAAGCGACGAGCAAATTACAAATATGCGAACTCTCCTATCGTCCAGCGAGGGGCGGTAGAGGTAGGCGAAATATGCCTCCACCGCGTCCCACTCCTCCTCCTCTTGCTCCTCCTTCCTCCATATTGGTGTGTCTAGCCCCTCCCACGTTCTGGCGTCTCCGATGAATTCCTGCGGTGCTGAGGGCAGTCGAATGTCATGTGGTAGCCATCTTCTGTCGGGTGGTCACAGTTGGGGCATGCCGGAGAGCCGACTGTACGGATGAAGTAGAGCCAGTAGTTCTGAGGGCCCCGGTTGGGGCGTAGCCAGGTGTAGGCCGATAGGGCATGCCTGTGCTATTAGAACCTGTTGACTCCGAATCCTGGTTCCGACGCATGTTATTCCGCCTGGCTTTGGCTGCTGCCCTGATGCCCGCTGCCGTAGCTATCTGTTGGCTCCCTGTGATGCGGCCTAAAGCTGGCTCGTAGGCTGCCCTCTTGTCTGCCTTTTCGTTGCCCGGGATGCCGGTGGCTACGAACCCAGCCGATCGCTGTCTCCTGATGTGCCCGCTTGCGGAGGAGGTCCTTCAGTTCCTTTTCGATGCCACACCTGGGTGGGGCGCCTCTACTGAGGCCAACAAGGGCCTGTTTGCTCGCCATCGAGTCAGTCAGAACTAGAAGTTTGTCCACCTTGTAACTGGCAATCTCTTTTCCTTCCCCGTCAGCTACCGTGGCCAGAGCCCCCAGGAAGGCGCCTTGTTCCGTGTCGTGTGTGACCGTTGCGGCTACTACCTCTTCGTTCTTGCCTATGGCCCCGTCGGTGAACGTTGGTGACCATCCGGCGTCCTTCAGGCTTCCATGTACCATTCCTTCTTGTCTTGCGATCGCTTGCTGTTGGCGAGGATGATGTCCAGGTACGTGATTGGTGAGCTGCTGTGGTCGTCACGATCTCCATAAAAGAGCTCTTTAGGCCCTGCCCTGTCAAGAAGAAGGCCCTATGGATTGGTCCCGCAAGGTCGAGATTTGGGAGGTCAGTGTTTGGGGGGGATGGTTAGGGCGTGGAGGACATGTCACTTCCGCCGACTCTTCGCCTTCGCATTTCGGTAGCGGGGCCGGCGGTCACCTTGATATCGATTGGGATGGATATCAAAGTGAATATATCGGGTAGGTATACAGCGTATAAAGAGGAGCGGTAAACCAGTGGAGTGTTAGAGGAAAGCGTGGGTCACAGGAGAGCGAGTATCGATGTGGGAGTAGCTTGATTGACTTGACTATCTAACGTGTGGAGGAAACACCCGCCTTAAATACATAAATAATAGATACTAACGGAGATGCAGTCAGCATTAAAGAGGCAGTGTAAGAATAAACGAGCATTGGTAAATAACCATGTAAATGAAGCAATGCAGAGTAAGCTGTTGCTACATTCTCTGCTTTGATTGGTGCGTTCTCGGTCCTCAACTTTTCATTGTCCACTTCCAATCGCTTCACTCTCTGTTTCAAGGTCTTAACCTCACTTGTAGGGTTCGATTCTTGTCTTTTGCCGCACGCATATCCTTATCAGAAGCCTCTGCTATATCTTTTGCGCGTTGTGCCTCACTCTCTACCTCCTTTAGCTGAGTACGGTGTTTCTCTTGCAGTACAGCCAGTCCGAGTCTCTGCAACCGCAATTACCTTGCCCCAGTGCTTAGCATCCCATGTTGGCATCAAATCTAGTCTGATACTGCAATTGCTCCAGATTCCTGACAGTGGGCAGGGCAGTGTACGCGTCAGGGCAGTGTACGCGTCAAGGATGTCCCCTAGATCTTCGTTAATGGCTTGTGAGAGTTCCTCCTCTGTAGTAAGTCCAAGAATGTATTGAAGCATTGATTTAAGCACGATCAGGCACTCCGGAGATGGTGGTGCAAGCGTGGTTGTGACAGGACTAGTATTAGGTTGTGTATGGTATTTATAGAACACAGAGATTGCATCCAGGACCTGGCCAATTGAAACTGAGTGAATCACTGTATTGGCTTCGTTGCTGACTTTGCTGAGTTCGGTCAGTGCTCGGAGGAGTGAAGAGCTGGTAATTCTGCCAAACATGTTACCGAGGTCGTCGTCGCGATGCTCCAGAAACCGTAGCAGACTCCTCCGGGCGTCTGCATGCTGTTCACGTACATGCAGGAGCGTCATTTTATCACCCATCATTCGAAAGACCTATAACATATTGTCAATATCTAGCTAATATTCATGGGAAGATACTGTCTTACCCTAGTCGAAACCTCACGGAAGACAAAATGTGCCTCGTTCCATTGTTGTAATTCTGTTTCTCCTTGATTGTCTCCATGTGTCCATAGCTGCCTCGGGAGTGGCGCCTACCACGAGGAGCATGGAGTTAACATCAGCAACCTCAGTCAATGTTTGACTAAAGTCAGCAATCTGAGACGCACTGGGTGCTATGTCTGGTGCACGAGACAGGGTAGTAGAACCGGTACCACGCGTGGGGCTTGTTTCCACCACACGTACCTTGCTGGCAGGCGATGCCGGAGTTGGTATACTGGGGCATTTTCCAGGCATGCGATAGGAGTAGGTTGGGATGTCTGTGTTTGGAGTACCCAGATGGAAACGTGCATGGTGTTGACGTATAACCCACTCGATGGTAACAAGACAGTGCCACACATACCTACGCCAACAAAGCGGTAGAAAGAATTCTACGGAGGCAATCAGACTCTTCTGCTAACCCTCGCTCTAAAATCACCTCGAGTACGAGTAGTCGACATGCAAATTTGGCTCATAATGCTGATTGTAGATGCAGTACAGGAATGTGCAAATAATGAGTGGCGAAGGAGGAGAAGGAATCTCTACATTCAAGCACCGAATAACACACCCCTCTGTGATTTGGGGTTCTTGAGGATACAGTTCGTCTGCCCCCTCTTTCGCCAGAACATCTGCTCGCTCATTACAAGGTATGCCTACATGTACCTTTACCCAGCCCTTCCTGCCAATCTTTTATCCCTCCGACCACCCTCCCTAAGTCCGCGGTCCTTGCCTTCCCTGCCTTTTTGTCACACTATTGCCGCCATTGAGTCTGTTAGAATTAAGACCTTCCACTTCGGTGGAGTCCTTTCTAATGCCTTTCTGATTCCAGCCACCTCCCCATTGCACACCATACACATTCTTCCTAATCCAATACTCCCCTTCATGGTCTCTCTCTCTAAATACCACTCGCCTCCCACGCGTCCCTCCTCATTCATGCTACCATCCATATATACTACAGCTATATCCTTCTTGGCTTCTCAAGCTTCTTTATCCACGGGTCCAGCTTGGCATCTCTAGTCAGGCCTATATCTATCGCCGGTACCTCGACTACGGCACATTCCCCACACAAGTTAATCATTTCATTCCCCTCCTCCTTGAGTACCCCGCCCTGCTCCAAATTGCTTACATACTCAAGGTAAAGCCATCCTTTTGCAGGAATGGTTCGCTGAAATCTTCATCAGCAAAAGAAAATCTGCATCTGGACGCAGCGCATCTTGCTGTGCGTCCTATGCTTCCCGGGCCAAGTAGCTTATGTCTCACTCCGTCCCATACTTCTCCGCAAAGGGAGCGAGGAGGCCGACAAACTAGCACCCTTCGCCTCCGCCCTTGGGGTTCTACGTTTTTGATCTTTTCGTTTGGGGGTCCTGAAATGAAGCAATGGCTCTTTCTGTTTTACAGGGCATAGACAAGGTTCCAAGGCAATCAGAAGTGAAACACGTACGTGCATAGGCTTCGGAGTCCAGAGACCAGAATAGAATCGACATGCTCTCTCAGCATACAAATGGCTGAGAGCCGACAAAGGCCCCATAAATACTGGCTTCACAGAATCGGCAAATCTGACACAAGCGCCTGCCGGTGCGTACACCATACACAGCACGGTTGACAAATCACATTCGGCTTCCAGATTTCGGCAACCAGAGAGCCGCTCCCGGCAGCATCAAAGATTGGGAGGACCTTGATCGTCCCACGTCAGACACGCTCTGTCGGCCTACACCTGGCTACGCACCAACGGAGGCCCTCAGAATTACTGGCTCCACTTCGTCCGCAAGGTCGACTCCAGCTTGCCCTAACTGTGACCACCCTACGGAGGACGGCTTCCACATCGCCTTCACTGCCCCCTTCACCGCTTGGGACGACAAGAGTTCGTCGGGACGCCAAGACATGGGAAAATCTGGACGCGCCAATATGGAGAAAGGAGGAAGGAGAGGAGGAGTGGGATGCGGTAGAGGCATGAAGTCCTGCCAGGACCTACCTCTACCGCTCCCTTGCTGGACGATAGGAGAGTGCGCATATTTGAGATTAGTTACTTTGTTATGTGTTGGTTAATCTTGCTTTGACTTTTTTTTTTTTGGTAAATCAGTACTTGCATTGAAGCATCTCGCTTATGGCAAGGCAGCGCATCCCCCAGGTTAAGCCTGACGGGATTATCCAACCACCGGGCCGCTCCCTGCCCCGTATCTACGTACATGACCAGATACCCCCCAAAAATCAGCTACCACAACCCCGTTATCACTGCCCCAATCACCCCCGGACTGCCTCCGCCAGCTTCTCGCACCACTCCGGGTCCTCCCATATCTGCTCCCATTCTCGCCCTTTGCCATCCGCCACCCCAGGACAGCTCAGTAGGTGTGCAGCATTCTGTGCCACCCCCTCCCCACACAACCCGCACGACGAGTCATCCGCCCTGCCCACCTTATGTAGCCACCAGCGCTGCGGTCCGCGGTCAGTAACCATGTACGTCGCCGTCTCATAGCCTTAGGTTGCATAGACGTATAGACTTCAAAAAAAAAAAAAAAAAACCATGTACGTCAACCCCCGTAGGGCTTCCCGGTTCCACTTTGTCTGCTTGGACGGCCGCCCCATGGGAAAAGCCTGTCGGATGTCTGCCGGTGTGATAATGTCAGGTCGTAGCATCCTCCTGCCCACCCATGCCACCTCCTTCGCCTTCCTGTCTGCCCTCTCATTGCCTTCCACTCCACTATCCCTTTTACCCACATCACCGTCTTGTGGCCCTTCACCATCTCCCCCACTGCCAACTCCTCTATCCACGACCGTGATCTTGCTTTGACTTTGAACGTAGCTTGTGCAGGGCGTTAGATTAACTTGGCTGTCCCTTGAATCCACCCAGGTTTCTGGTGTCATATGGCCCTCTAAGGCTGTGCATACGAGTACTGAGTAAAAAAAAAAAAAAAAAAATTCATCGTCCCACATAGATCCAAGAGGAGGACGGGGACGAATGGCTGCAGGGGCGGCCCTTGCGATTATGGAACTCAACTTTGGTTCGTTTGCTATTTGGGCTTGTTATTTTATTTTGGTTGGAAATTCGTTCGGCCCGGGCTTCAGTCAGGCCTCTAGGGGTCATCTGTCATCTAGCCGGTTAATGACAGCACGGGGGTTCCGTGTCACTTGAGTTCTTCATTTTCGTGTTCACTTATCGCAGTCTTGTTTGCTTTCACCTTTTGGCTCTTGAGATTTATATCGCGGTATATAGGCGCTGGACCTGGCAGATTAACCTGCCTTGTCAAGGCCTAGGCATGAGCCAGCTCGCGAGAATTACATGAATGAAGAGATAACTGGCGTACGCTACATATCTGTATGGGCGATGGAAAGAAGAAAAATGCGAAATAGGCAAGACACGTATGAGAAAGACATGGAAATAGAAAAGACATGAAAATAAGGAAAGAGATCAGTCATCATCCCCAACACCCGGAATCACTAGAGGCAAATCTCCCTCCATAACTTCATCATCGAAATGCGCAAGCAGCTGTTCCTCAACTATGAGGACTTCTGAGGTTATATGCACTTCCGGATTAATAGCTTTCGGGTATAGAGATGGTTGTTAAATCGACGAATACCAGCGCCAGATACTGTACGGCAAGGGAAAAAATATATTCCTGAACTGCAGGTAGTGGCTGTGTCAATTTGGCTGAAGCGGAGCACATGGAATTAAAAAACCAGAGGTAAGGGTAGGTAGGACAGCAACGTATTTTGAAGATTTGCACCTCCTGAGTACGTTCGGTATTTGGCGGCTGCAACGACCTCCGGGATCGAGCCAGGGCTCGGGACTTTAAACCCTCTGGCTCGAGCCAGCTCTTCTCGTGCCCAGGCCTATGTCTGATTCTCCAGCTGCGGTTCAAACCATATCTAATATGAGCAAGGGAGCTCCCCCAGGTCAGGCGTCGAGGCGGAAATCAAGAAAACCCTCACCAACTTCGTAGACTCCAAGGACTGAGCATCTCCTGGGTAAGGGGTAACAAAAGATATGTGGAATATCCTTTAGGCAGCAGACATGGTACTAGCGGGGCAACACGGGGGCAGAGCGGATCTATAGCAATATGCCTACTATAGCGGATGGTAATACGCAGAATAGACAATAGAACACAGAGTGCACTTTGATAGAGTGAACGATACAGTTTTTGTTATCTTATTTTCTACCCTCACTTGTATACTTATAGGACTTTTCACGGCACTCTGGTAACCTTCCAGACGCTATAAAGGTATTTAGTTATGGCAGACTATATACCTACTATTCCCCCTAGATAGGATCCGAGATTCTATTATAAGTAGAGATGGAAATGCATTGTATAACGTGAAGTAGAGCAATCTGTTGTGTAAATACACAATGCAATATGGCTGCAATTAGGTAACATCCAGTGGTCCTCAATTTCTGACACCAGGCCCATGGAAAAAACCACCTAATAAGAGGCCTCTGATATATGCCTATATTACTTTGTTTGCAAAAACTTGAGCTTTTCATCCAATGCAGACCACTTCTAGTAAGTAGGAACATATGTTAGCTACTACTAATACTGGAACACAAAGATTATAGGATAGTGATATGTCATGAATTGACCACGCTAGGAGAGGGAACATACAGCTTCCTGACTCTTCTGGAACTTCTTAAACTCGGTAGCTAATTCTGCATACTTTGCCTCCAATTTCCCGTACTTTGAAGCCAAATGGTCATACTTCATAAGCTTCTTGTACTTAGTATCCCAACAACTTCCGTAGTGCGCATAAGGATGGAGAGAACCTACTAGTATGTCTGTCTTGGAAACAACTAAGCCATCTTCGATTAACCCTTTTGTCCGCGCCACCCTCAACGCATGATCATATTCTTTTTTCCACTCGTTTTCAATCCTTGTCAGGAATATTGAGGTTTTGACCTTTTCCCGAAATACTTTCACCAAGTTTTTGAAACTTTTAGGCAAGTCATTTGGATTAGGCTGCGAAAGTGGGCGTCCAAGGATTGCCACTACCAGTGCCTTGACCTTTTCATAAGGCTCCTTTCCCAGGGATCTTTCCACGTTGTGGCGGGTAAGAATATTCACAACATCATGGACCGTAAGCTTATGGACTTCCATGTTCGCTGCATGTGTCACACCGGACAAGCTTTTAAGTACATCGACAAGTTGACCAATAGTAATGCTCGTTGCAGGGCCAAATATCTGGGGAGGGTTGGATTGAAATCCATGCTGGAATTGTCCACTACCAGGCCTCAAATTTTCAACGCCATTGATGATCTCCACTGGCTGAAGTGGTTGGCGGGGCTGTTCAGGGAGGGTCGGGAGAAAGGTAAAAATGCGTTGCCCTTTCTCAGTTAGCTTTCCCAGCCACATTTTGAAGTGTTGTTGAGGAACAAGGCCTTCGTCAACGATCCCAGAGTCAATTGTATTAGGATGTTTTACTCCAAACAGATTTCTCAGCAAGGTGATTCCTAGTTCCCGGAGTTTCGCATTGAAGTAGGTGCTCTCGTATTCTGTTAAATAGAGCTGCTCCTGCTCGAGGACAAAATCATCAGCTTCAAGCAGTACATGGGAGAACTGGTGCTCAGGCTCAGGGCCTACATGCAACATGAGGGCAGGAACGAGTTTTTGCTTGTAGCCGACAGCACTTTGCCGAGATATCCGGGCTGACCCTTCCTTAACCGCAGGGACAGTAGTATGTACGCGTATCTTGCGGCTTCCAGGATCTCCGGGGGCAGGGCTAGCTGCGGGGCGACGTGGTGGCATGTCGACGGTGTGACAGAGGAAGAGTATGTAGTGTATGTGTAAAACTAACTAGCCGCTTTGTTTGTGTGGGAGGGTGGAATGTTGTTGCAGGAAAATGGTGGACGACTGGCTTCGGAGATGTATATGTAGCTGGGAGGTGAAGCTCTTGTGGAGTTTGTTGTTTGATGTTCCTCCGGGCAAATATATAGCTGTAACGCGGTGCCCAGCCTCGCACAGTGACTGAGCTGTGCTGAGCTAACGTATACAGAATGCGCCGCAGATGCTATGCACACATAACATATCTAATCAGTACCATCCATTGCCGGGATTAGGACCACCACCGGGATGTGGATCAATATATTATTAGATACATTTTGAGCTAGATCTAGTTACACGAGAGTGCGGAGTAGATGGGACTGAACGAATATGAAGGAAAGACCTCCGAGAGTGCATTTTGAGGGGTGTAGGGGGGGTACGAGGGGTCCTACCCCTTTTTTTTTTGGTAAATCAGTACTTGCATTGAAGCATCTCGCTTATGGCAAGGCAGCGCATCCCCCAGGTTAAGCCTGACGGGATTATCCAACCACCGGGCCGCTCCCTGCCCCGTATCTACGTACATGACCAGATACCCCCCAAAAATCAGCTACCACAACCCCGTTATCACTGCCCCAAGGGTCCTACCCCTTCGTAATAGAGGTAATGGGGTAGAAACAGTAATAACAGACAAGGTAGAATTAGATGACAAAGATGAACTTGAATCAGAATTCCACCCATCCAAATCATCGTCAGGAACCTCAATAACCACTGATAATTGGATTGCAACCCGCTTGGCTTTAGTAGAGCGACCTATAGCTGATTGAGCAGCTGCTTGTTTAGCCTGTCTTTTCTCTGCAGCTTAAGCTCGCTTTAGATCTACTGCATCTCGCTCTTTATATAACCTAGCGAGTGTTTTGCCATCAATTACCTCACCATAACCCTTCCCAATATACCTCTTATCCTTCGGAGCTGCCAACTGTGCTGTCTCCTGCCATTTGCTAAATGTAATTCGCTCTAGATCCCGATCCTTATCTACCGCAATCCCAAAGCGCTCTAAGCGTTCTATCATATCCAAAAGCTCTCCTCTGTCAACAGGAGCATCTCTTTTCAACATAAGCTTGGCCCTTCGAGTGTGGCGGAGGAGGTCGCTAGAGTTCTTTGGAGTTGCAATAGTTCTCCCCTCCCCATCATACCAGCACTACAGCCGATGCTAAGATACTGTCCAAGTCAGTCACTTGGATAGCTCAGTGTATACTGCTTATATACAGTACCTAGCGATAGTGGGTTCCATTCTAGTAGCTCAATAATACTACATGCAGAGTCCCACCACGGTCGATAATACCATATGCAACACAATAATTCAGTTGGCAACAGCAATCTCCAAAGGACCTGACCAAGTTATAGAACGATGCGACATCGATGAAGTCACTCTAGCCATTTCCGGCAGCATACCTACGCAGAGTATAACCTACAACATTCCGTGCCACGTAGTGATTCGGATTGACCCCAAGAGTACCTTCCCCTCTGTAGAAGGCGTCCTGACCGATTCTCTTCAACAACTCTAATCTCTAATCTCCCACAATTGTCTGCAAATCCATAACGTAAGCCTCAACAATCTTGTATTCAGCTGGAGTTGCGCTCATGTGGGGGGGCTAGCAAGGCAGGGCATTATCTCAAATTCATGCCCCCCAACATGAGTGTGAGGGCACCCATCATATGCGGCAATCAATCAATTTATAAGGCATCGTAGGTTCAAACAAACAAACAATCAATCAATCAATCAATCAACCGTACATGTAGTGTTTAACATGAAGGATGGGTCGAAAGAGGCATCCTGTATGGAAAAAATAAATATTTTTAAACATACATATCCAGGGGAGGAGCCAGGGGGGCAAGGGGAAAGGGGCGGCGGGGCGGCGGAGCATCCCCCCTCCCCGTCCGCCCTCAAATTGAAGATTTCCTTACATATTTATATCTACCCCAACGAAGCAGCCCCCTCTTTTTCTTTTCACTCTATATGTGTGTTGAATTAGAAGTAAAAAAGATGATGGGCTGCTGCGCTGGGGGCTGAAGGGCCAAAACAAATTAAATATATTTTGATTAGAGCTAAAATATATACAATCCGTGGGTGAAAGTCTTTGAAAACATAGCCAAAATGGCCAAAAGTGGCCGTCGTAAAAAAAAGAGTTAAAAATCGAGTTTGCAAGAAATTTTTTGGCAATTCAAGGTCTCTTCTCTCATTTTTTGAAGTAGCTGCGAAGCCCTGGACCGGTACAGTGGCCTACAGAGTTGAAGCCATTTCCAAAAAAAAAAGAAGCAAAAATGGCGTTGAAATAGCGTATTTTGGCAACTTTTCACTTTACGTTGACTTCAAAAAAACGCTGGCACGGCTGAGGAGCTGCTCTAGATCTCAAAACTTGGAATTAGGGACTTCATATCCAGCTTAAGCTCCATAATAAAAATTGTCACGGTATTCAGAGGATAAGTACAATTATGTAGATATCTACGATGGGCACTTTTAGCTATTTTGGCTGTGTTTTCGATGTTTCACCAAGGCCTTTGCCCAGGATTGTAGAAGTGTGGGATTAACTCAAACCTGGAATTCGGGCCAGCGAGGGAGCCCCTACAACCCCCCTTCTAACCCCCAATCTCGAAATAGGAGGGTGGCAAAGCTAGGCTCCTTAACTTCTCTTCTTATACGTATGTATTGGCACATATGTATTCGAAAAATTGGCCTCCCTCCAGGGGGACCCTGGGGGTCATCATAGAGAGAGATATAGGGGTAAAGGTTAGCGCATCAAAAGTAGAGGAGAAGTGAAGGTAAATATGTCGCGCGTGTGTAAGAGCTATACTAATCTGAATTAGAAAGCTAACTATTCATGAAATAAAGACGAATAATTATGGTATTATCGTGTCAAGCTTATTGTTGGTATAACTCACTTGTTAGTCGTTGAACGTTCTTGATCCACCGTCCTTAGGAGTGTTGCTTTTCTCTTCGAAGGAAGGTGGCCTCCGGCACGCTCCGCATAGGAGGGCACACGAGGGGGTCCACCTACTCACAATATAAAATATATATTTATATTTATGTTGTAAATTTTCAACCATATGCCCCAAAGGAACACTCATACTCGTTGCGCTCGTTCCGCTCGTTGCGCTGGGTATCCTACTCTTTGTGCAAATGTGCAAACAGTAGCATTGGATCTTTGATATACAGCTCTTCCCCCTAGCAACCCATTAAGAAATGTGGCTTCTATGACTGCTACCCAATTTCGCAGCTCGTGCGAAACAAATGACAAACGTCACGTTTCTTCTCTTGCGACTGATGCATAGGTAGATCGAAGTTGGAATTTGAATCTTCGCTCAAATTGATATATTTATCTCTATCGCTGCTATGACACCGTCTGACTTCTTTACAGTTCTCGCGCCATCTTAAATCGACTGCAGTCACTTATTAGAGTCCGTCTGCGCGAACCAGGGACTCTTCCACAGCTAGATGCACACGATAGGCAAAGTGGCATGCTCGCACTGCGACGTGCATTGGGAGATGGGTACCAGCCCAACGTAAAGATTTGTTCCGATTGCGCAATCTACGTATTTATCGACTAAATATCATCCTTCAACAAGCCCCTAATTATAAAAGCAATCGAGCTTTCGGATCCTTGTATCTGTTAGTTAAATGGTTACGTCGGTTGATGCCAAGCTGATGCACGCTTTCGCCACATACTGTACGCGTTTGTTTGGTGTTGTGGCGTCGCACGAAAAAACGCATCTCTCTCTGTACATAGCGGACATCAAACACAAGCAACAAAATGCCCTCCTCCTCCTTGCCACCATCCACAACACGCCGACACGCTATATCGCATAGCCATCCTACCGCTACCGCTCCCAGTGCCGTGAACTTCACTCCCGCTTTCACATCCACCCCGCTCAAGCGAAAATCTTCCAGCCTGGGCCGACCGCGAAACATCTCGTCAGATTATCCAAGTCACCATCCGGGCTCGAAACGATTACACCGTAGTGCGACCACCGTCACTCCTCTTATTGAGGCTGAACTCTACAAATCCTCATTCCAATCGGTTACATTCTTTCATGACTTCATTTTCCCTAAACCTGCGTCTACCACAGATAGCGCTCTCGTTCGTGCGACCCATGCAGATCATCTACTCCGCCAACTCTCCGCCCACTCCTCGTCGGCTTGCAAGTCTTTGTCCCAAAACAACCTCACGAAATCTTACCACTGCATACCACCAGGGTTTTCGGACGCGGTCTTTCCATACTGGTTTTGCGACTTTGCCAATGCCGTCGCAGCTATTACAACACCTACCCCGTCCCCCATTCCAACTTGGATGGTGACAAAAAACCACACCATAGCTGGGGATCAGAACGACCGTAGACGCCCTGACTTTGCTCTAGCTGTGGGTGGCAGCTTTGAGTGGCGCCATGTGCTCATCGTTGGAGAACATCAATCGAAAGGATCCAGTGTCAAGGCAAGCTTTATTCAGCTTGCTTGCTATGTAGAGCAAGTCTTTATTGCACAGCCATTCCGCACCGCGGTCTTGGGCATTCTGACATCCCGTTCTGGGCCGCGCTTTACATTATGGAGGTTCGATAGAGCAGGCGCGTTAGGTTCCCACGAAGTGTCCTATTCATCAGCTGCAGGCCTACAACTCCTCATACTCTGCTTGGATTCCATGACCACCCTCCCTCTTGAGCTTGGTGGATTTCACACCTCTAGCATATCGTGGGCGCGCGATATTTATCCCCTAGATGCACATTCGTCTATATCTACTCACATACCGCCTGAATACCCTTCAACAGCCAATGACGCTATTGTCAGTGGTAACACGGTGCATTATAGACAACTCGTGTTTGGTGCTAAAGGCATCGTTAGCCGTGGGACGCGGGTGTGGATAGGAGTCATGCGGAATATTGCGAGCGGGGAAGAGGTCGATGTGGCTATCAAGGAAAGCTGGCGCAGTATAGGCCGTGACTCCGAAGCGGAGTTGTACCGAATGGCTGCTGCACGTGGTGTCCAGGGTCTCCCGACGTTATTACATCATGCGACATATGAAGATATCAAGGATGGGGTGCGACAAGGCCATATTCCTGTTGCGAATAATGACCCCGAAGAGTATAGTGCCGCTTACGCTCAACACATCGCTGCACATAACCGTGTCTTCTCTCGACTTATCCTTGGCCAGACTGGAATACCTATTGATTCCTCCGTGCTATCCCCTCTTGCTATTGCTCGAGCACTCCTCGCTGCAGCGATCGGTCATGCGTCGTTATTCTTCCAAGGTAACATCCTCCACCGAGATCTCTCCCCGTACAACATTCTAGCATCGCCTTCTGCCACTCCTCTATCAACCACGCAAGGCATTCCTGGCATATATGGTCGCCAAACAGAACTCTATGGGTCTCTGATCGATCTCGACTACGCTCTTGACAAAGAGAAATGTGGTGCATCCTCAGGAGCCAAAGATCGAACTGGAACATTTCCATTTATCGCAATCAACATACTTCTCGGCCTCGAATCCCACAGATACAGACACGATCTGGAGAGCCTTTTATACGTCCTTCTTTTCGTTTCTCTATATCCCCGCCACGATGCAAGTTCTAATTCCCTCACAAAGCCTAGTATCACCGATACATTGTGGGACCAACAAGACCCTCTCAAACTTTGGTTTACGGCATCGGAATCGGTTGTTGCCGATCACAAAAAAAGTAGAATTGTTTTAGACGCAATGGCCTTTGAATCACTACTTGCAGACTTTCGACCAGGCTTTCAGTCATTCAAGAATACGGCACGAAGGATCCGGCTTACTTTGTGGCGGGCGAGTAGTCAGATTGAGGCGTGTCAGCTGGTTTATGAGAAATCCACTGTCAGCGCCACCACTACCGCTCCTGCAGCCGCCGCCGCCAACCTCACCAGAGCTTCAACTAAAAAAGGACTTCAATCCCCTCAGTCCCATCCTCATGCTCGCCTGCGGAAACCAAAGCCAAACCCAGTCCCTTCTCATACCAAGAAAAGGAAGAAAACTCGCTCTTGGCTATACGAGGATGAAATGCGAATTGGGGTATCTAATTGGCAAGCGTATCTAGAAGTGCTCGACGCACTCGAGGAACTAGTCAATGAACTTTCACGCCTGGATGGAAGGTCGAACGGGAGTGAGTCGGAGGAGAGTTGGGAAACCGGGGATACGGATCAGGAAACGGATGACGAGAATTAATAGACTCTGCATTGTGATTTGGGGTTCGGTTGGGATGGGGATAGCTTGCGATGGTGCGTTTGAGTAAGATGGTACTAATAGTGCTGATAATTGAACTATGTTTTTGGAAATAGGAATTGATAAGTTTAAAAAAAGTCAGAAAAGCGTATAGAACCGAAAAGCGAATTATTTTTCGGGCGTTCAGTACACAAGATTTCCTTTTTGCACCACTGCTTAAGCGATTATACAAATATATTGATTACACCTCCACTTTAGTCCTTCATTATTCCGCATCTCATTGGGACTAGATGGCTATCTCGTTATTTCTTGGTCAATCACTCTCAACCATTTATATTCCTCTTGTCACATATTCTATATGCATTCCAAGTGGGAAATGTAGAAAGTCTCCTCCCACCTGGCACGCGGGAAAGAAGAAAAAAAGGTAAAACTTGCCTCCAAAAACACGTTAATTAATCTCCTATCATCTCCTCTTGACGTCATATTACCTATATTCTCTGGGAGGCGAGCGCTGGAGATTGAATGTCTCTGAAAGCAACTTGGAAACGCCCAGACCTGAGTCAGCGAGGAGGAGGAAGGGGTATGTTTGAGAATCCAGGATCTTTTAATGTTGGCGTGCAAATTGGGATTCCTTTTTTCTTGGAATGTGGTTGAAGTTGGTTGGTTGAAGGTCGTTTTTGTAGGTATGGATTCTTTATCTACACACATTCTTATTCTACCGTGCTCTAATTGCAGCCTCGGCACTCGTATTACTATATTCCAAATTACAGATACCCGCTACTCCATTCCCTCTTTACTCCGCAATATTACATTCTCTGAAACTTTCTCTTCCTTATTATTGAGTTTGCGGAAATTGTCCCTTGATACGGAGGTGGTTGGTGCATACCTAGCTTCCATAGCTGTTGCGATGACGTTGCCGTGGTGTATAAGAGAGACAGAAAAGAAGAAGGATTTGGGAGTTCAGGGAGCAGTAGGTTCATTTGCAATTATATAGAGTATGAAAAGGTATGCATTGCTGCTGCTATAGCTCTGGAGGTAGGGAAGGCTGAAAAACATGAGGTACCAAAGTTGGCAAAGGAATTGAACGATTCACAGGTTGTACAACATACTCAGGTAGTAAAAACTACAAGAGGGGGTACCACAATAGGGCGAGGTCATGGAAATGCAAAGATTGCCAGATCAGAGCTTGCAAAACAAGCAAAATCTGATGCCGAGGGGGCTGAAAGTTTACATAGGTTAGAAACAGCAAGGGCATTTATGACACTTTGCTGTAGGTGTAGTTCAATCTATACTAAATAACTCAAGTCTATCGTAATATAACCTATAGAATAAACCTGTACAGTTTCTATGCGTACTCGTAGCAGTTATAATAAAAGAGGTAGTAGAAGTAGAGGAGGTGGAAGAGGACGGGGGGGTAATTGGAGTTCTTGAGGACAGAAGTGAAATAGCACATGCAACGTAAATCTGGGAGAGCTGGGGATATAAGTCTGGTTGGCACAACAACCTCTGAAGTGGGGATATCAAATTCAAGTTTTTCATGTCCCTTTAGGTTATATAGCCAGTTGTATGGGTTTTTAATATAGTATATGCTGCATTCGACAGGACACCCTGGTCCACTAAGTACACCATCACCTACAATTACGCCATTCGTGATAGTACCTAGGTACCATTACATAGCTACCTACGGATGCACGTATGTAAACATCCCTTCTTACGGCCTCCTCCTCAGTGCCAACTTCAGCAAAAGGAAATTGGCGTCCGGGCGCCAGTACCAAACGGCCTAACGTGGGCTTCCGTCCCATGCGTCAGGGACATCCTGAAGTATATCCAAAATATACTTGATCTCGACGTAGTTTGGTTGTACTACCTCCATCCCGACGTAGTTTGATTATATACTTCATTATAATCTAGTTTCATTCTTTATCCGGATATGCCTCGTCCTGCAAATAGCATCCGACGCACTTTTAGTTGTTCACAGCTGGGCACTCGAACACTACCTGCACTTTTAAACTCATAGCTGTGGTATTCCCCCCCCTTACTGTCTAATACTCTTCCTACTAATCACTTGTACTCGCTAGCTACCTATTCTGCTACTACTCCCTCTCCTTATTCCTTAGGTATTCCACCCTCTTACTGTCTTCTATGCTTGCTAATGGTTATAGTATGTCTCCGACTCGTAGTGCTATTCAACTCCTGCTCAACACCCTCTCTGTTCAGCTGTTGCACTCGCAGCTGTCAAACTCCCTTCCTGTTCGACCCTACATCCAACTCCCTTCCTGTTCAGCTGTTGCACTCGCTGGCTGAATCCCCCTTGTTCTTCTGCCCTTGAACTCGCAAGCTAACAAACTCCCTTCCTGTTCAACCCGCTTGCTGTTTACCCTATTCACTATTCTACTGTTCATCCCGCTTACTGTGGACGCTACCTGTTCAGTTCACTTGCTATTTAGCTGTTCAGCCCATTGGGTATTCAACTATTAATCTGCCTGCTATTCAGCTTTTTACTCTTTTTTTGTTTTTTTTGGTAAATCAATACGTGTATTGAAGCTTCTCGCTTATGGCAAGGCAGCGCATCCCCCCAGGTTGAGCCTGATGAGATTATCCAACCACAGGGCCGCTCCCTGCCCCGTATCTATGTACATGACCAGATACCCCCCGAACAATAATATTGAAAACAGCAAAAGCACCCCCACCCCCGTGACGCAGGGAATTACCGCCTCACCGTCTCTGCCAGCCTCTGACACAACCCTGGATCTTACCATATCTCCTCCCACCTCCGCCCCTTACCATCCGCCACCCCGGGGCAGCGCAGCAGATGCGCGACATTCTGCGCAAACCCCTCCTCACATAACCCGCACCGAGGGTCCTCCGCCCTACCCAGCTTGTGCAACCACCAGCGTTGTAGTCCTCAGTCAGTGACTATATACGTCAACTCCTGCAGCGCTTCCTGGTTCCACTTTGTCTGTTTAGAGGGTCGTCCCATAGGCCTGTCGGATGCCTGCTGGTGTAAGGATGTAGTTTTTTACTCCATTTGCTGTGCAACTGTCTTGCTATTTGTTTCGCTTGCTATTGCTGTTCTCTATTGAGAATGTAAGAATAGTATACTTGATAATAATAATATCGATTGCAATTGAAGAACTATGTCAGACCGGTGGCAATATTGTCGACGTTAGATTGTTGATCTATCACGTCTGTCAGAGCTATGTAGAAAAGTATACGTTTGACTTCTCAGATGTACAAAGAATTTGCGATAGGTCTAGGAATATATATGTGGTAAGGAATCTGACCGAAAAGATGCAGGTTATATATAATGCGTCCTAATAGGCTGGTTACATCCGGACTTAAATTTTTGAACCACCTGGCTTCTTGATTTTTGATTTGTGTCCCGGGCATCTTATGCGTCTGATGCATCAGGCGCCAATTAGATTTCTTGCTGATGAAGAATATTTGGAGTAGACATTAATGCCCAACTACTGGCTGGAGGTTGTTCTCCTTTTTATTGACAAATAGCTTTTTCCCCTCATGCAGCAGCATCCATTGCATACAAGATATATTGACTCCGTAGCCCAAAGGACGGCTGGCATTGGCAGTGCTTATTATACTAATATGCAGCGACCAAACGCCTCTTCGCTACAACTACTGAAACGGCACGCACACGCAACGGCACAGGTACTGTGCTGCCGGGTTGTCCGGCATGTTATGCGACCGTATTACAATGCGTGGGAATACGGTAATCATGTATGTTGCCATATATGCAGGCCGATTATAGTCGCATGGCTAAATTTATAAATGGTCACAGGAACTCGGGAAACTGGGAATTTGGGTTATGTATATAAATCGCGCATTGAGGCCCTTCATGTGTTTGTAGTTTTTATTAGTCTGAATATACCTCTCTCTTCATAGCTGTGTAATCTTGAGCACTCGGCGACAATATGATAGTGTTACAGTGGTGTCTCGATATAAGCAACCCCATTGGGATTAGCAGCGAGTTTCTTATAACGCGAGGTTTCTTATATCAAGATATATACAAAAAACTATGAAATATCTGAGTGAGGTAAAAAGAAACCATGACAGTTGTTTGGTGTTGTGTTCTTTGAGCCATACCTTGCAGATCGGTACAAAAGACCCCCCAGCTGCTCTCTTTTCTGTAAACTAACATGCAGGTGTTGAAGACGAAAGAGACGTAGGGTTTCGGGGCCTTCTAGTGCAGCCTTATAGGAGATGCTAGGGATATCATCAGGGTCGGAATCGGATTCTTGCTGTGGAGCAGGCTCATAGATATCCAGAATGCATTGCTCCTCTTCTGCAACTGAGTTCTCAACAATTTCTTCATTCCGGTTAACGAACTCGGAGAGTTTCGCTCGGTCAAACCCAGGATGCGCTACATGGATGCAGTCCTATATCTCCTCTTCAACCTCATCAAGGCCATTGTCAATAGGCATTAGTGGAGGACTGTATACTTAGCTTGGCTATATTGAAAATAATGAGCAAATATTAATAGCTTTACTCCATGCCTCCATGCATCAACCACCCAGCGTACAGCATGTAGAACATTAACTGTTCTATATGGATAATCTTTAATCACCTCCAGAGCAGATTCTACATGTTTCTCATTGATTTTTTTTTTTTTTTTTTTTAACTCAGTGCTCGTATGCACAACCTCTAAGGGTCGTATGAGGAGCCACACCGGAAGCCCGGGTGGATTCAAGCGCACCACCCTCCACTACCAAGGCCCATTTGGGGCTAGTCTCAGGAATCCTTCACTGACTGGCTAAGCACGGGGAAACCTCCCTTGAGGACCAAACCCGTGCTCCTTGGCTGTTAGGAAATCTCTTGGGAGAGGCAGGGATTCGAACCTACTAACGCTAATGCGTTCGCCAAGGTGGCTCCCAACTACACCACCTACTCCCCCATGTTTCTCATTGAACTACTGCTTGATATCCTGATAGCTCTGCGTGCAGTAAACGCTGTGAGCGGATGCCATGTCATTCTTTTGCAGTCTATGCCTTGCGAATGGGAACCTTCGGTGGCATGATAAACGTTTTAGACAGAAGCAGCAGCGGTGGCAACACATGACACAGAGCAGGGCACCTACCTGGGACAACTATCTACAGTAACTGACGGTGAAGATACACTGGCCCTCAACTCGGACGCCGGCCAATTGCTCATCCTCACGGACTCGATTACAAGCAAGCAAGCACTTCTGAACCTCGCGCAGGGGGCCCACCTAGGTCCGGGATTGAAAGGGAACTCAAAGACACCTCACCAGGCGCACCGCAGGCAACGCAGGCATGGCAATCGGCTGGGTCAGGAGCCACATCGCGATTTCGGGAAAGGAGAAGGCAGACAAAAAGGCGGCGTACGAGTCCGCGCTGGGGCGCATCTCGCAGGGAGCCAACAGACAGCCATGGCAACCGGGATCAGGGCAGCTGCCAAAGCCAGAAGGAAGGACCAACGAACGGGACCGGGATATGGCACCAACAGAGTACTATGGCACAGGCATGCCCTCTCAGCGTCGATGTTTATGGGCATTTTCGCCGGCCGCTACCTGAAGATGACTTAGAAGACCATACTGCGACCGAAATCGCAGATCCAGATTCCAAGCCCAAGGTTTTTAGACCTCGGAATCGACCTGGCTTGATGACATCTCCGGAAAAGAACTTGGGTTTTCCAGATTAGCCGGGGAAGCATGAATGTGTGACGTGCAAAGATGGAAATCCTGGAAAAAAGTTTTATCCCTGGCCTATCCGAAAGGATGATCCCGAGCCTCCACGTAATCCCAACCCTGGGTGGAGGGAATCGTTAACGACTTTCGGCCTCGGGTACCAGATTCAAGGTCCTTGTCTTTATGACCCAGCTGCACACAATTATGACGCGTGTAAAATTGAGAGGCCAGATCCTCTCATCTATGCCCTCACACCTACAATGATACACATGGATACCGTACGCACCAACCGCGGTCCCTTCGGCAGCTGGATGCACCCTATCCGGAAATCGGACTCGCCGACCTGCCCACACTGCGACCACCCAACGGGAGGACGGACACCATGTCACCTTCGTATGCCCTCGCCACCAGGAACAACGCCGCGAAGTGGGAAGAGCTGGATTATCCGAAGTGGAACAAAGAAGAGCCGGAAGAAAGGGAGTGGGACACGGTGGGGGCGTACTTCACCTACCTCTACTACCCCCTCGCAAAACGCTAGCAACAAAACACATTAGAAGAAAGACGGGAGCGTGGAACGTATTTGTATTTTACCTTTTTTTTTTTTTCTTTCTTTTTGTTCTTTTTTTCTTTCTCTTTTTCCTTTGTCAACCTCATCATGTGCATAGCTCGCGCAGGGTGGCCAGCTTAGAGTAACTTGAATCACCCGGGCTCCCGGGTAGCTCGTCATGCGACCCCTGACGTTGTGCATACGAGTACATTACTGAGTTGCAAAAAAAAAAAAAAACTAAACGTAAGAAATTAGTATTCTACCCTGGCGTCAGGAAAACAAGTAAACTGAATATCATTCAACCGCGTTCCCCCCAAGCTGGAACGGGAATTATATCTGCTGGTCATGACTCCCTCCGTCGTTTTGGTCTGGCACTAAGACACTCTGTGTGGCTATAGGACTTTCATTTCTGGTAGGAGTAATGCTCACAGGTATAAAATTCACACAAACGCGGTTTTATGGTATGAGACTTATTGTATTGCTCCAAGGTCTTAACGAGAGAATCTAATGATGATAGAAAAAAAGAGAGGAGAAAAATGGGCCTTTTTAATACCCGAAAACATCCCATTGAATCTCCCGAAAACGGACAAAAACATCCTATTGAATCTTCCCAAAAACAAACATCGTGGTTTTCTTCACCAGCGCAAAACCGGACATCGTGTTTCCCGCTTAGACAAGAACCAACCGGCTCTCACCGGCTATCGTCAGCCGGCGATGATTACCCCTTCCAACACCCCCCTCTAATCCGTCGGCTGATCATTCTTCATTCCCGCCATTTCCGGGAGATACGTTAATCGGTGCCAGTCAATAGTCCCTACGCATTCCCGTATGAAATGGTGCCGCGTGCTTTGTTCTTTTGTGAAAGTCGGGATTGTAGGAGAGGTCCCCCCCCCGACTGTCAGTCCAGAGTTGAATCGATAGGCTTATTGCGAGGAATTGAAGGTGTTTTCTTATCCATAATGCATCTTGAGCCCCCGCTCCCGGGGGCAATATATTCTGCTTTGGTAGAGGATGTGATGTCTTGCTTCTTGCTGCCACTCTATGTAGAAGGTCATCTACATGAATGACAATAAAATCCTTTTGTGTTACTCGATAGTACAGCCCCAAGTCGTCCTTGCATTGAGTGAATCCCATTCCTTTTAGGATACCTTATATGACTTTATTCCAATTGTGCGCTGCCTGCTTCGTCCCGTAGAGAGATTTTAGGAGGAGCGATGCTTTATCAACCGTAGCCTGTTTATCGACCACGTATAGAATTTCCTCGATAGGTCCGTTAAGTACCATCAATATCGTACTGCCGCATGATGAGCCTTTTTTTAAGACTAAGGCATATCAAAATCCTCCATGATTCTTCCCTGCATACGGCGGCGTAGGTATTTTGTTAGTTAAAATCAATGTCTGGTCTTTGCGAGAATCCTCTCGCAGTGAGGCGTTCTTTAAATCGCTGTGGGTCTGATGGTTCTTTGCCCAACTTCTCCTTCAGTACCCAGTTAGTGTCAATGAACTTTGTGCCGTTACGCACCTTGTTCACCCATTCGTAAACTCCGTATTTTGTAAGCAGACCACTTCTCCCTGGATTTTTTTTTTTTTTTTTTTTTTTTTTTTGTAAATCAGTACTCGTATTAAAGCTTCTCGCTTATGACGAGGCAGCGCAGGTTAAGCTGAAGGAATTGTCCAACTACCGGGCCGCTCCCTCCCCCGTATTTACGTACATGACCGGATACCCCCCAGAATTGAATATTGCCCCCCCCAACATACACAAGGAAATTATCTCCGCAACGCCGTCGCCAGCTTCTCACACCACTCCGGGTCCTCCCATATCTGCTCCCATCTCCCCCCCACCCCATCAACTTCTCCAGTACAGCTGAATTCTCGTATGATAGCTGATACCACTGAGCTTTGTTTGGATTCCAGCGCTTCAGTAATACTTAGATGACATTCTGAAATATGGGTATAAGCAGGATCCTGCGAGGCGAAAACCAGTGGGATGCCGGCAGTGGATCGAGTTTTTCGTCTTGGTTGCTGATCTTCTTCTTGGAGAAGCTGCTGCTCGGCTTCTCGCTCGTTTTTCACTCTTAGAAGAGCATCATGGAATCTTGATACGTACTGTCTCCATCTTTCTTGCTGCATAGGTTGGACCATTTCTGATGCGCTGGGTATCATTTGTGATGGGGGTAATTGGGGGTTGTCTAAAATGGTAGGTTGTGACGGAGGTTGAAGTGGTAAAAGTATATGAGAGAATGCATCGGGTGCCGTTTGTGATACGAGTGATAAGGGGGGGCTCTCTAGAGTGGTAGGTCGTGACGGAGGAGATGTTTAGCAAGAGGGGCGATTCGTGGGAATTGGTTTCCTTTATCTTCGTCTCTCAGGAGTTGGATCTGTAGATACTGGTGGGGCAATTGATTAGGTATGGGGTACTTTACGGTTGTGACTCTTTTTGATAGTAAAATCACTATAAATACGACGAGAAGAAGTGAATTCGACAATTTTTGCGTCGGTGGCTTCGGCTAGTTTGCCATCTTCGTAGGTGCGACAGAAGACCGTTTGACCAAATGGTCGGAAGTGGGCGCGCTTTTTTTAGATGTCCACTGCTTTAATTTTTCAAGCGGGGCTGCTCCATTCAGCGAACTGTCAGGAAGTCGATTCTTGACGAATATGGCGTACTCCATGGCGAGTGACCATGTCGAGTTGGGCATTCCTTTTAAATTGGTTCTGACCAGTGTCATGATGGTTCGGTTCGTGCGTTCTGCCACTGCATTCGTCTCACTGTGGTATGGCACAGTTGGCTTCTCCATTATTCCTTTGGTTTTCAACCATTCTCGACATGCCGTGGACTTGAATTCCCCACCAAAATCAGTTTGGAGGGCTTTTACCCGAGAACCAGAGATTTTCGAAGTACCCGGGAACACTGGTGAATAAGACTCCTTGTCTGTATCTTTGCTCTTTCCTTTTTGTGGTAGGGCCGTTACTAGTTGTGGGCAGATTAGCGTCCTTGACTCGGATTTTGGGAGTTTGATTCAGATACAGACAAGGAATCTTATTCACCAGTGTTCCCGGTATGTGATCATTATTTGGACCCCTTCAGCCGCCTCGGATTTCGACCAAATTACACGTATCATGGTAAAGCGGGAGAAGTCATCAATACATAAGTGTGATCATGTATTTTCGATGTCTCAGGTCCTCCACAGGCATTGGTCCACAGATATCTCAATAGACGATATCGCCTATTTGCGTAGTTCGGATTCCATGCGATCGGGATGGTGGTTTGGTCATTTTTGTGACAATACAAGTTGGGCATTGTTGCATGAATATGTGGACCTTTCGCGGTGCTTCTGGGATAGCTTTAAAAGAAGGGAAGGGAAGATGACTATACCTTACATATCAGCTCATTACTTCCCTATTAGTAAAGTGAGTTTCGACAACATCGAGTTGATAGTGTTACGGCTGAGATTATGCAGACTGGATTAGCACCACTTAATGGTGGGTGGCCTGAAGTCAACCCCGCTTTTCCTATATATGCCCCTTCTTGTATCTTGTGAGGAACAGACCGTAGGGGTGTTACGAGTTCGACCTTAGGTCTGGGCCTTGTTGAATATGCAGGGTCTCAGCGAGAAGAATAAGCTTTTAGCGAGCAAGCAAAGGTATGACGTGCGAGCGAGTATATTCTGATACCAGGTAAACAAGACAGTGCTTGGGTTCTGGCCTTTCTAT
This sequence comes from Tirmania nivea, assembly GCA_015179035.1. Classification (NCBI taxonomy): domain Eukaryota; kingdom Fungi; phylum Ascomycota; class Pezizomycetes; order Pezizales; family Pezizaceae; genus Tirmania; species Tirmania nivea. Next base: position 337,170 of record WHUY01000025.1, read on the forward strand.
CTAGATACAAGAGGCCTTTATATAGCCTGCTGGCAATAACTCCTACTCATGACATCCATATGATAACGTAGTGCTTTTGCTAAAAGCCACCAATATCCATCCCTACGTAAGAAGCAGTTCATACCATAAGTCGATACGACCTAACCCCAGCCCTCAGGCCCTCGCTAGATCAGGCACACACTTCCTTATTCCGGTCAGTCTCTCTAACCCGCAGGTCTAGAGGGCCCATTGCTAGACCTGCTATGGGTGATCAATCCACGTCCTTAGTCTCAGCGGCTGTCGGCTTCGGTTTCCGCCTCTGCGTAGACTACCCTTACGTGCGAACTCGTAACATATCTAGTCTTGTTCTTCAGAACACAAGCGAAGTCTTGTCTACTGGACACCTATGAATGAACGTTTTAAACTCTCTCTTTACCACCCGTACGTGCTCCAGTTAGGCTGGAGTCAGTGATTAAGAGGATCGAGCGACCTGAATAATCTACGTCTGCCTTGATCGCTGCCTCGCCCCTAACAGATAGATCCCATTGGCGATTATAAGTTTAGAATTACATATCCCTAATACTCAAGCATATTGGTTTTCCTATATTGAGTGATCCTCTATCTTTAGACATTTTTGTGATGCTGATGAGCTTTCGGAGAACGTTAGGTATAAAGAGAATATCTTGAAGGGTGAGGCCCCCGATGCAGATGGTGCCTTTATAGGTGGATTGGATACTATCTCCTCCACTCATAATGAGTGGGTAATAAGGCTGTAGGTCAGATAATTCGGCTAGCCTATTACGGTAGAGATATGCATGTAGAAGCATGAGTTAGCGAACTATTTATTTCTGTTTTGCACTTCTATCATATTATAGAACACATCATAGACATTACTTGACTAAGCAACGTTGGCAGTTAGGGCTAGAAGTGACCTTATGAGGTCTCTTATCTTTGTTCTGCAATCCTTATAATTGTACGAGGTTTCTAGCCATCCCTTACTTTTGCAGTAATTGTATCTAACTGGCAAGCTGGTAACTGGAAATGGTGCATCTTTTCTTACGTGTACTTTGAGGTAGTCAGATACAAGTTAGAGGGTGCCCCAGACTAGCCTGCGAGCACGGAAGGTGGCAGACGCCCAAAGGATTCAAGGTCAGAGGGTGATGTGCCAACCAGTCTAGCATAGCACCTAAGCACAGAGGGTGCTAGGCAAGTGCCTACTGGATTCCTCTAGATTGCTAAGTCTTACCACCCGAGGCCAAAGTGATAACGGGTCCCGGTGGTATCACGGAGGTGTGCGGATTCCAGAGTGCTCTTGTATGGCCTTTGATTTTCAAGGGTGCTGGGTCACGTGCATGCTTAATGCTTCTGGCGTGCGGAGGCACAAACGATAACAGGTTCCCAAGAGGCGGGGGATAAAGCGCGTGGCTCTGGTACAGCTCCCCCGGAGAAATAGATTCACTAACTCCAGCAAGTGTCATATTTGGACGTGAACCCCGTATTTCATCCAATCTCTAGAGAATGCGCATTTCCACTCAAGAGCTTCATTAATGGAAGCTTAATTCTTTCCCAGAGTCTAAACCCCCATCTTGAGTGATGTTGCATTACTCGAGCCTCCTTCCATGATCGCTTCATACTTGGGACGAGCCGGAGTGGTGAGCAGCTCACGGAGGCATTGACGGATGAAGGAGCAGGGGGGGTTTTCTTGCGTCTCGGGAGACTTTATTACCTCATGTTCTTCATGAATTTTCATTTCCTTTCTCCCTCCTCTTTAACAGAGTATCTTCGTCATGCGACCCTTAACATTGCGCACATGAGTACAAAGTTCAAAAAAAAAAAAAACAAGGGGGTACCTATCTGGGGATGTATGTAGATACGGGCCAGGAAGCTGCTCTGGAGTTGAATAACCATTATAGATGGGTGCCTCAATACTAGTACGTATTGTGGCAGTGACTATGAAAGCTAGGTCGAGTGCCAGGTTGGGTCATGCCCATAGTGGACGAAAAATAAGGATTGTCCTATTATTTCTGGGGCCTGATTGTTGGCTGCTAATTCACCAAATGGAGCTATGCTTCCCAGTCTTCCTGTAGGAAGTTCTCAGAGGTATTGTTCTAGAATGGCATTCATCGGTTCTGTCTGTTCGTCCGTTCCTGGATAGAAGGGCGTTGAGAGTCGTGCTTTATTTTCAAAGCCTGGTATAGTGCTTCCCAGAACGTAGCAGTAAACTGGGTGCCATAGTCTAAAATGATTGATTGAGGGAGTATATGGAATCTAGATATCTATGGAGAGTTGAGGGGGTAATGGTGCATATGCGAATATCTAATATACAAACCAAACAAATACCTATTGCATGAGCCATACGTATCTCTACCTCCAACGCACTTTGACCCCAACCTCAATTATGCCACTCCGACTCATCATACTGACTACGTCGGAACTTATTGGCTGGGTTACCGCAGGGGCGCTACCGGTGGACCCCCCTCAGGCATACACTGCGCCGTCGATCCCCTCTACTTACAGCACATACCCAACATTACTACCTAACCGCCGCTTGGAATCTTCTTTTTCATCTCCCCATATCCCTGCCACTCCTACTCGCCTTCCTTAAGCCCCTGCCCTTGCCCGCGTTCACCAACTTCCTCATTCTTCTTTCCCTTCTCACCCCACTTCACAAACCTCTCCACGCCATCCTGTGTTGTCACATGCCCCCTCACCTTCACAACTGTTGTCACAACTCGCCCCTTGTTTGTCTTCGGACTCTCCTCCTTTGAATCTTGACTCGTCGCACTCTTCACACTGATGCCAGTAGACCTCCGCTTCTTCTTGACAAGTTTGACAAGTTCATTTTTCAACAACCTTTCTAACCATATAACTAGCCGCTCTGCCACATCAAAAGGGAGCAAAGGGGGAAGACTAGTAGGGTAGATATTCGGATGAGAGCAAAGGACAGTAAGTGGTACAGTAAGCGTATCCCTGTGCGGGTGCGTGAGCAGAGAGAGGAGTTTCGTGCAAATGGGGCAGCAGCGTTTCGAGACACCAATTGTTCTGTAGGTATTTCTGAAAGCGTGGATGCTGTCGCGGATTTGCGAGTGATTGGTGCTGGCGATGGAAGAGCTGAGATATGACATGGTGGCGAGAATACTTTCCGCATGGTACACACCACGGAATTTAATAGTTGATTCGCGATCGGGGAGGAAGAGGGTGGATTTCCCACCGTGGTCCTTCCCGTAAGCTTCCAGTGTTTCGACTACCTCCTCTGCTGTGATATTTAGCGTGTCGCCTCTCATTGCAATTCCAGCTTCAATGTCAATATCGTCCTCCTGTGCCTCTGGGTAAGTAGCAGGACTGATATCATCTACAGCAGGAAATAAACCTTTAACCACGTTCTTCCAAGACTCCATCTGCGTGTTGGGCGTTTTTGCAACAGGTGGGTTAAACAATGTTAGTGACAGTGGCTTTTTGGGGAGCGCCCACTCTTGACATACCGACCCGATTGCGTGCTGGAACGAAACAGCTAGCCAAAGGGACTGCTGGCCAGCGCGGGAGACTGCCTGTGCAGCAGAGATCTCAATTGCTGTGTCAGAGAGGCCGCCATCATTGTCTTCGTCTTCTGGTATGGGGTATCGCATATTTGAATCCAGTGGCTTTGCTTTTTGTGCCCGGGATTCCAATAATGAAAGTTGGTTTGACAAAGGTAATGGGTTCCGCATGAGGTCTGTGATATCACCATCCAGAGCTTCCACATGCACTCTGAAGATTGCGGAGTCATAAACCATTGCATAGATATACTGCATCCATTCCTCAACTACAGTAAGCAAGTCATCATTATGGGCTAGAAGGCTGCCTGTCTTATAGGAATTTGTAAACTCCGCAACAGCCTCTGCTGCCTTTTCGAGACTGTAAATCAGCACTTGGTGGAATTCTAAAGCCGATTCAGCCGTATACACCACGTCGGCTCCACTACCATTACTCTCATACTGTTCCCACAGATAGGGACATTTGCTCTCGGGACTCTCAAAATCAGCAAAGTATAGAATAGCTGGAATCAACTGCTCATGGACCTCACGTTTCGTGGTGAGAGTAGTAGGCATGATTTTCCACTTTTGCATATAGAACGCTACTGACGTTTTAATCTCCGTTGCACTCAGGCTCTTCAATGCCTGCAGAAAGCTGGTAAAACCAAGTGATTTAAACCAGCGGTGCATCTTTGGCGCGGCACGAAAGGTGATGTACCTCTCGAATAAGAGCTTCCGGTCACTTTTTAGTTGCAATTTAGGAGCAATGATATAATTCAGGAGGAATTCAATGCTGGAGACGTGGGCGGAAAAGGAGACATTTCTATGACTTGATCAGGAATTTATGCAGTACATGCAAGAAAAGAAGAAATACCGGTACTTGATGAGATACTCATACATGCCTTTAAGTGTGGTGACTTTTTCAAGCGCACTCAACACCTCAGCTTCAATTGCACTGGCATTGGATTTCTTGCTCGGTGGGGAGTCATTCAGTGGGTTCCGAGTCACAAAATACTTGACTCTAGAAGCTAGCTTGTTGGCCTCATGCGTTGAATCCTCTCCAGTACTGGGCTCATCTGGGTCGGAATCAGAGTCGGTAGTGACCATGACATTAACATGGGCCTGGGCCCCCGACCTTTTCGGCAAGACAGCGACAATCTCGTAGTCACGTACAAGCAGCAAAGCGACTTGATTAAGAAATTTGAGCGTGTCGGCGTTGTATTGATAGGTACTGTCGACATCTTGGGATCCTCCGGGGGTGGGGTAGAGATCTGCTTCCTGTTTCACTAGGACAGGGTCTGGCTCGAGGGTAGTTGCGGAGTCACTATTGGTAGCTTTGATCGCAGAAAGCATATAAGTGACTGTTCGTGTTCGGAGATCATAAGATTGATAGGAGTCTGAGTCTAGAAGCGGAGGCTCCGACATTGCCGTCAAAATCATTGGCGATGGTGACGTGAATAAGTCGGAAGGAACTGTCATCCAAGAACCGCGACAGAGCGCTTGGTATGAGACTAACCGATATGGACGTACGGTAGTAAAAAAAAAAAAAAAGTATTTGCCTGACTCAGCAAGCGATGGTTACTTAGTAGAATTTCAATGACAGTCGTCGACATAGCAATTCTCTACATCACTTGCGATATGTTATCATAACTACCGTATACATTAAACGACCAATAAGATAGACACATAGAGATACTTCCTAACATCAGCTCGATCAAACTGGTTGGCAACGAAGTTGCCAATTTTCTTGAGACTGGAACGAAGTGTACTTTATTTTAAGGTAGACTCCTATTGCTTGGCTCTGCCAAGATTGTCAGATCGAGTGACTTTATTCACGTGACCTCCATGTTCTGTACGTTGATGATGCACAGCTTGCTTGATTACTATTTACCCCTACTGTATCTAATATCTAACATGGTAACGGAGGCCCGCGCAGGCCTGATATGGCAACGATCCCTAGGAATAAGAACAAAAAACTAATTGAATCACCTGGGAATTTAACCTCAGACCAGCAGCCAGATAGTTGATAACGCGGTTGAGGGGTTGACGGTTTAGGGTTGATAATGTGGTTGAGGGGTTCACGATTGAGGGGTTGACGGTTGAGGGGTTGACGGTTGAGGGGTTGACGGTTGAGGGGTTGACGGTTGAGAGGTTGATATAATTCAGTACAATAGTGAAGAATCAACGGATTAGGACGAGCGAGAAGGTCACGTGTTGCTAACAGCTTCACTTAGCAAGCAGGTTACGTAGTCCAGGTCACGCGATCTTACAATTCTTGGCAATGCCAAGGAACTCGAGTCTACCTATATAAACAAAATATACAGGCAAACCTGGCTATAGTGAAACTCGACGTACTGAAAAACTGGCTGTACTGAAGGGGTTTGTCAGACCATTCCTGCACGCAGCTAAAGTACCCTGGCTATAGTGAAATTAATCGGTATAACGATAGTGAAGAGAATTCCGCGGCTAATAAATTAAAACATAGCAAAACTTTATTGGCTATAGTGAAACTAGTAGTGCGCTAACAAAATAAATGGAAGCAAGGGGCTTACTTGACGACACTACACTAGACAGGAATATAGGAATAGGGAACTATATATATAGACAAAAATAGGGAACTAGAGGAAAAATAGAGTGAACATACGAGATGTAATACAATATGAGAGTGACAAGAAAGAAAGGCAGAGCTTCTAATAAAAAACTAAGAAAGTGATGAGGTAGAGCATGGTTGCAGCCAATTATCGAGTGTATTTTGTTTCTTGTGTGCCTCTACATTCTGCATCTCTCCAGGCTGCTGTCCTCGAATCTGTCGAGCTTGACATATCTGCCATTTTTCTAAGGCAGTACGTCCATATCGGCGTTGAGGAGGCATATTTCAATATCGAGCTGCAGTAGAAAGAACACAAATTGAGCAATATTATCGAGCAGAAGCAGAAAGAACACAAATTGACTACATCCTATCTTTTTTCTCCACAAATCTCCTTACCCCTCGTAGGTACGTGACATCTTCTTATAACGAAACCTGGCTATAATGAAGGAAAGGGATCGGAATCTTGGCATTCGTTATAGCCAGGTTTGCCTGTAGTACACTTCGTTTCAATTTCTAGAAATTGGCAACGAAGTTGCCAATTATAGATCCAATCTGCTGTATCCGTTGTTATCGTAAATCTCTGAACACTAACTCAGGATGGCGTATGTATGAAGACATGCAATCTGTGTAGGAATAAGAGAATCATGATCTCGTCATACGACCCTTAAGGTTGCGCACACGAGTACTGAGTTAAAAAAAAAAAAAAAAAAGACAGAGAATCATGATGACGGTGGGGACTCCATATAAAACATGTAGTACATTGGTCTAACTAACCAGTTTGCAGTGGAAGAGAGAGGAGACTTCGAGAGATTTTTTTTTTTTTTTTTAACTCAGTACTCGTATGCATAATCTCAAGGGTCGTATGATGGAGACTTTGAGAGAGCAGAGCTTGAGAGTGGAGAGCTTGAGAGAAGAGAGCTTAAGAGAAGCGAGCTTGACAGAGGAGCCCCTCCGTCGCCACTGGTAATAACTAGGTAGGTAAAGTGTATTTAGTTTTCAAGTTCAAGTTTTGAACAGAAGAATACTTACAAAAGAAGTAATAATTTATTTCGTCATGGCCTTGGGCCCTACACAAGCACAGGAAAAAAAAATTAAAAAAAGAGCAAAAATCTACAGCACCAAGGATTCCCGCATGGTCACCCACTGCAGTACTAGCCTGGCGATCTGAAGCTTAGATATGGCAGAGCGGACGGGATGCCTCGTTTTCTTCAGTCTATGGTCGTAGATGCCAGAGTTACAATGCATTTGTAGAAGTCAGTAAGGGTCTGGATGTCATACTCATGACCGCTAGTGATAAAATATATTTGAGGTTGACGACGATGTAGTCACCCATATTTGGCAACGAACGCAAATCACAAATAAGGGTAAGAAATTAGCAGGTGAAAGTGGGAATTGAACTCAGAACTATTATGGATTGTTGTATCGTGAGTTCTAAATTGGATGGTATGCCGGCGTTATCGTACGGGGGTTGAACTTAGCTGGGAAGGTAATCCTGGAGAAGACTGGAGAGATAACATAGAACTTGAATCTTTAGAAAAGGTTGAAGTGAAGCTTTCATGAGATCATCAGTGCCCCTATTAAGTATATATTAACGTACTATGTATATTTTATATATCTTAATAGGGGGCGCTGAACCAGTTCAGTGTGGGGGGGCGCGAGCAAGCCTTTTCTTTCACCTCACCTTATGACGTCTCGGGGGGGGAGGGAGAAAAAGATATGTGCGTATAGTACATATGTTACCGCATATACGTTAGGGGGAAATTCCTAGGAAATATAGATGGTGGTTCAGTTCGCTCCTAGCCAGAATGTGACTGAGTTTCTCATTCTGCTTTTTCACTTGCAACAGCTCTCCAACGTTTAATTCCCTAGTTTATCTACGTTTCTTATACAATATTTATAGTCCGCTAGCTTAAATACCACTTAGAACTGTATATAATCAAATATTACTCTCGTATTTTATGCACTTTGAAATAATAAGTTTGTTACTGCATAGCACCAACTAAATACAATATTATCACAACTAGATCACTATGCAAATTACTATTCAAATCACTACTCAAGTCAACATCCAAATAAGCCTACAATTGACCATCTACCCTACCATCCAGAACACTGTACAAATTACTGTTCAGATTGCTGCTCAAATCCCCGTCCGATTCACTGTTCAGATCACTGCTCAAATCACTCTCTGAATTACCGTCTGAATCACTGTTCAAATCGCTACTCAGATCAGTATCCAAATAAGCTTGCAAGTGATAATCTAACCTACCATCCTGATAACTACTCATATCTACGTCCCCAATACTAAATATCAGAATTACCAGCAGAATTAACCTGTCTAGCCATGGCGTACGTCGGAATGGACCTGGGTAATAGAGGTGCACATAGTAGTAGGCAAACAGGCGGGAATAGAAGTAAGAATGGCCGCCGGTAATGGAGGTGGAAATAACGGCAAAAATTCTCTAAGTCCTTAGCAGCCCCTAAATGTCGGATCCAGCCCCTAACGTCGGATCTAGCCCCCTAATGTCGGATCCAGCTCCCGCTGTCTTAGACGCAGCCACTGACTGACAACGAATTTGAGCTCCTCCAGGTATTGATTGAATCTAGGACAGAGTGGGAAATGCCTGGATACAGTAATGGCGGATAGTGGTGATGGTATTACTGCCAATGTCGCTGCCATAGCGATATGTCGCTGCCATAGGAGTATGTCGCTGCCATAGGGGTATGTCGCTGCCATAGGGTTGTGTTCCTGTATATCGCTGCTAATATCGCTGCTATCATTACTTAACATATATATCGACCGTTCGATATGTCCGAATTAGCGCATATATCGACCGCGCGAGATGTCTGAATTAATACATATATCAACTGCTGGAGACATCGTATATTGCTTGCCATAGAGGTATGCTGCTGCCAATATTGCTGCCATTAGGGTATATTACTAACAATGTCGTTGCGATAAGGAGTAAGTCGCTGGCAGGCAAATATCACTACCAGAGGTATTTCGTGAATATCAGTAGCAATATAGCTACCATAGGTGTTAACGTGAATTTTTTTTCCTAATAATCAAGATGCTAAAGAACAAGTGAAGTACAACATGATGACAGGGGGTTCGGGAGGTAAACTAATATCAGGACGCTAGGTGTGGCATCAGGAGAAAATATTTTTTTTGCTGATGATAGGAATAAATGCCCCTTATCGAGCAATAGTAGTGCCCACACTAACCATAGTAGCCCTAATATCTTGACATATACGTGATCGGCTCTAATGCTCCATGGTAATTTACTTCCCTATCGTGCTATAGGAAGACAGTAGAGAGCATACGGGTTTTAGAGAGACCGGCATATTACCCTTTAGCTGTTCCGCAGCCTCTGTCAATTGTTCTGCTGTTAAGGATGCAATGTCATGACTCTTTCCTTCCCAATCGCCTCGCTTGGCAATAACAGAGGCTGCATGGTTTACGCTGTGACGGAATTCAATATTATATGCAACATGAATAAAGGTAGCCGAGCGAATCTTCGTGTATGAATGTTTCAGGAGGGATGAGAACCAGGTACGATACGAGATTCTTTGCCGTATTAAAGTAGGAACATTGTGACCTTTACTGCCATCTCAGAATAGTATTGGAAAGGTCCGGGAACAAACTACAATCATCATGTCATTTACTCGTTCACCCGAATGTGGAATTCGGATATAATAACTAGAGTCTTCGGTAAGGTTGTTTAACCAACTGTGGCCCCAATAGTGTGGACGATGAGTCAACAGGTGCAAAGCTGATGTCGAGAATAATTCGCCAACCTGACTCATATCCGTCTCTGCAATATCTTCAGGAATATCAGTCAAATATAATGATCGTTCAGCCGCGTCGCCATCAATGTTGTCTACTAATACCACTGATTGGAAAATCTCTTCAGGTATAAATTCATCTGGCCAAGAACTTGAATTAAGCAAAGTGATCAACTTTAATATTTGCATATAATCGATTATCCCGCCTTAAACCTAATAAAGCGATGCGTACGCTTCCCGCCGAACCAACAAAGACCGTCCCATCTCAGCCTGAGTTGGTATTCTTGTGCCAAGCCATAGGACTTTGATTGAATCTGCAAGGGACAATTCGCGGGAAGGCAAAATCATAAAGAGTGGTTGGGGGTTTGGGTGACCACGCATATATGGCCCTTGGTTTTCCTGTAATTGCCAATGGAACCCAATGTTTTTGCCATTTTGGAAATATAACCACACGTCCGGCAAGGAGAGATTTGACGCTCTTCCACTAATGTCAAGTTTTGAAGCTAATTGGGCATGTTAATACTACAACCGAAATCGAACCCGGCTCTCATAGAAATTGGAGGAACATTGAAAGTTGGTGCAGACAACACTTCCCAGCATATTGAGCACGTCTAATAAGCGTTGCATCACAATTTTCTACGAATCCACACGTGAGCTACACAATCCCCCAGACGGTCTACGATGCAGGGCGATTTTTCCAACGTTGCAACCGTGTTCACTGCTGACTGGTGGGGGATACAACGGCACACTTGTAGGCTCAGGCTACAGTAAAGAGCAGCACGTTGCAACCCCAATAGCAGCGCAAGACCTTGGGTCCCATTCGGAATGGGAAGTCAGAATTCTTCGGGGAATTCAACCAGACTTTTCAGGGATGCCACGAAACTACAAGGGTAAGGGTAAGGATTCTGCCAGACCTCTGAAGTCCCTTACCTAGACAACAGACCAAGGTATGAAACCCCGGATCCTTTGCAACTACCAACACCGGCCCAACACCCAGTGCAATGTTGCCTACAATCTTCAAGAAGATATTAGGGGGTATGCTCATCGAGAGCAAAGAGGAGAAGGAGGAGTAGGAGGAAGCAAGTTCTGGCTCAGAGGAGGAGTCATCTGGGCCGTGGGTGAAGAAAGGAAATCCAACAGGTTTTCTAGAGTCTAGACACAGATGATGAGGCAGAGATAGATGGATGCGGTAGAGAGCAGAAGAAGGAAAGATTGAATTCTATGAACCATGGAGAATGGAAGCTAGTGGCGCTGTGTTTACTCGGAAATATGGTCAGCCTGGTGGGAGGGGAGGGGGCATCAGAAAGCACTAACTTCAACTACGTTCAAGCAATTTTAGGAGAGGAGGGGTCGGTGGAGTTTGAGGGGGGGATGACTTATCCATATGTGTAGATTTAATCTTTCGGGAGCGAGACGGGTACCTCACCGAACTGGACGACGCACAAAATAGGGAAACCGAGTTATATAGGGAGATTGGAATTCTTACGGACCAAGTTAAGAACCTCTCGACAAGAGGAGATCCGAGAAGGAACTAGTAGAAATTAAGAAGACATAGGCATTAACGGTGGTGATGTTGAATAAGGCGTGGAGGGATTGTGCGAATCTGAAGGAGGAGGTAAGGAAGTTGAAGGCCTATAATGAGGCAAGAGAGAGAGAAATGGATTTGTTGGTGGAAGAAGCAGAGAGCAAGTGGAAACAGTGGGCAGAAAAGGAGATACAGGTGAAGGCGGGGAAGGTGGTGGCTGCAGAGCGGAAGAAATGGCAGTCGGAAGGGAAAGGACTACCGATTGAGGTGGTTACCTCAGCCGCCCAGACTGACCAGACAATAGAGGACGTAAAAGTGAGGGTGGAAGCGGCAATACAGACAGAAGTGGAGATTGGGAAGAGAGGGGCAAGTAACAGTGAAGATGTAGTGATGAGGGATGGGTCAAATATATATGAAGATCTTTCCGGGTATGATGGATGAGGACGAGGCCCCGGTAGTAGCGGCATCTCCAACTAGGACTAAAAAACAGGCTGCACCACGTCTGGCAGCAAAGGCTGGGAAGAAATCCCGACCAGCCAGAACACCCCCACAGAACACCCTACCCAGCATTACAGCAAAAGCAATTGTGATTCATGGGGTCCCCTGCCAGAGACCCATGGGAGACATCATGGGAGACATCATATAGGATATAGGAGTGAAGGGGATTATAGGGGCACGTTAGCTTCTAGAGGGTAACCGGAGATTGGGTAAAGCCACCAGCTCCATAGTTTTTTTTTGGCAGGAAGCTGGCCGTTGGGAGTTACCCGAAGTCGAGGGGACGCTGGCTCCCAATTGAGGCTTATGACTTTGAGAGAGGAAGGAAGAGGTAGAGTTGTACGACTGGTAATGGATTTCCTTGATAGCTTATTATTGTTCCTTTACCTTGTTTGACTTTTCGCACCCCCATCCAGTTTATACCAGTGGCGGATTTCTAAGTTGTATTAGGATTGTTGTTAGTTGGCCCATTGTTCCATGGGCGTACTGAGTCTTTTAAGATGAAGGGAACGGGGCCATCTCATAGCCTAAGGCTCTACAGACATATAGACTCAAAAAAAGAAAAAAGATAAAATCAATACGACTCTTAAATACGAAAACCTTTTACTTGACTTGAATTTTGTTTGCTTGACATATGGTATTACTATATACTTGTCGCCTATGATCTATAGATCACGTTTTCTTGCTTGTATATATTGACCAAATATTCTATGTCAAACTTTGACCACTCGGGATCTCTATAAAAGAGTCCTATTCTACTGTCTATAATCTACATACACTTTATATAGCAACTTGTATAGCTATTAAAAGCGTTATAAAAATATCCATTAGTAAATTTAATATACTATAATCTAAAATGCTATCAAAGTGTACTCCTCAGTAAAAGAGACAGATCAATGCTCCCGTAGTATCTAATAAAGCTAGGAATACTAGTGTTTTTTTTTTTAAAAAAAAATTCATTACTCGCGTGTAGGTCACCCCATGGCGAAGTTCAAGTAGGCCTAGGTCCTACGCTCCTTGTCCCCAGAGCAGTAAATTACAAAGAATCCATCCCAAGAATCCCCCTACTAACCAAACACTCACTCCCCCAGTTATCACAGTTGAGCAAGCAAATATAGAACCTATTTTAATTTCAAGTGAGGCTACTCTTAAATGAGGTATACTAGGAGAAAAAGGAAGGGATAAAATTATACATAGTCAAAAAACATATACTAATACAAATATAGTATATGAAGATCCTACTAAGAGACAACCTCAAGTTCGAGGTACGACTCCTATCACGACCATAGCTCCCTTACTTTGACACTCACGTAGAGACTTCTACGTGAGTGTCCGTTGTCCTTACTATTCTTGTTGTCGCGAGTGTCGTGCCGCTACCGGCACGACTCTCAACTTCGTCTGCCTCTGTCTTCCCTTTGCCACACTCAGGTTGATTTACTTCTCGTCGCTATTCGTCGCGAGAGTCGGGCCAGCATCGCACGACTCAAGTGCTATGGTTATCTCCGGTCGTGGTTTTCGTCATGAGAGTCGTGCCGATATTGGCGCGACTCTCTTTGTTAAATAGCTTGTCCTTCCCTCTTTTCCTCTCTTTCCTCTCCATCCAACGTCTTGTTTCCCCCCCGTGCACCTAGGCTGCTTTACCAACTATTCGCCTCTCCGTGACAGCCTTCCGTGACAGCCCTACGATCTCCCTTCGCCTCCGTCGTACCCCTTGGTCGCCTCACCCGTGCCTTCCCCGTTACAACTCCGATATTAGATTTAACTAATATTAGAAGAAACGAGATGAGTGGAGAAAATATCGGAAACTGGCACAATGATCTTGCTATTAGCCGACTTGTTGGTAACCTCGACTATGTACACCCAAAGGAGGATAGACCCAAAAATGCAACACCCTCTCCTTCAAGACCTAGCTCGGGAATATACAGTATGCCCTCCAAAAATGGCAAGTAGTGTCAAAAAGGTTACGGATATTGCAAAAGGGTATGTTACTAGAATCATGGGGAGCAGTGAGTTTTGCGAAATGTCGATATTCAGGCCCTTGAGTGGACAGCAGATGACAAAGGGGGGTCCCAGCTGATAGATGAAGAAGAAGAGCACCTTGAGTTGTGGAGCTAACTTTAGAATCTGGGGCATGCTGGGATAGTTATTAACAACTTTTTAGGGTAAGCGCGGAGGGGAGGAAAATATAACATTCGCGTGCAGGTCTCTACGGTAGGTATCTCAGGATATTTTGTTGGCTATCTTACGTGGTTTGCGCCACAGTGTAAGTTGGTCTGAGTTTTGTTACTACTCTAATCACTCGCCTTGCGCCTCGCCTCGGTCTCTTTGTATAGCAACTTGCCTCGCATCCACTTACCGAGTACTCGGTGATCTTCCGAGTTATTGCCAAGACATTCCACTAGTGGATTGACTAGGAAGTGAAATAGTAAACAAGCTGAATAGCAAGCGAGCTGAACAGCAAGTGGATTGAACAATTGAATAGCAACCGAGCTGAATAGTATATGAGTATCTTAGAAAAGGCAGTGATACCGTGACAAGCTACATTCCGTGACAGGCTATAGCTATGTTTATTAGGAAGAAGCCAGTGAACGAAATGGGCTTGGCGATCCGAGCTGAGTTAAAGACTAGGTGCGAGTTGCAAATAGGGCAACTCACCGATTTATTACGGACAGAAAACTCGGTAGGCGAGTCGATTCTTGGCGAGGCAGGGTGAGAAAAACTCAACTCATGGCGCACACTAAATTCTGATTCTGGTTCTTACGTACTTGTCCAGCGTACAAGAATGCAGATGAAATGGAGTTCTGGCTCCCGGTCAATGATTGTTAATGAAGTTGAGTAGGAAGGAGGATGATTGTTTGCCACTGACAGAGTCAGCGCAAATAAGCCGACAATATGGATTTCCATATATTATCAAGGCTAAGTTGATATCTAAGGGACTTCAGAAAGGTATAGAAATACCCAAGCTAGAAGCTTCAAAGCTTAGACGTCCTGAAACAATCCTCCTTATATTCACTTTGCGATTCTAAAAAATTGGAAAAGGGGGATTTTCTGCGATCTTGCAACAGGTAGTTCCTATCGATTATGATATCTGGCGGCAGGACCTCCGACAGGACAGCAACTCATCCAGGCTCACTTTAGATACCTCTCCTGCAAAGATAAGGCGTGTCATTGCATAATACAAATGATAGAACAAACACGGGATTAAGGATATTATTGAGGAATTGTTAAATTCTATTACCCTCATACCTAGTGGTTTCTTTTGTTTTGTTTTGTTTATTAGTCGCTCCTTTAGTTTTTGATCTTGTTCGTGGATTAAGCAATACTATACCAAACAATAGGGGTATTCAAAGTTAAGTTGTACGCTTTTTTTCCGACGTAATTTTCAAATTCATACAAGGGCACTTATACGCTCCCAACTTTGAATACCCCCCTAAGTTTTTCGTATAAATGGGGCGTATTTCCGACCGTAATCGCCATATAAACTGAGAAGGTTTGTACGGCCTTAGCGTGCAAAGCTTCGGGTGAATTGCAGGATAGCGTGCCAGATAGCGTGCCAAGGTTCGAGGTAGAAATGCAACCTGACGTAGGTCCCGTGTCATTCCTTACTCATCTCTACCTCCATCGTCACATGATGAGATCACATGAGCATCTGAGCTAACCCTAAATCCCTGCTGTTATCTAGCGCTTGGTGGCGTTCACTAGCGTGCAGCTGGTCCTGATATACGTGCAGCGTATAAGCCCCTCCAATTTGTATGGGCTGTACGGCGTATAAAGGCACTTACTCTACGGTTTTCTTACTCTACGGTTTTTTTCGTACAAATGGTTCTATGGAGATCGGTAGTTTATACGTTTTCGCAAATTTATACGGCGTATTTGGAGACCCGTACAAATCCAAAATTACGGCCGTACAACTTAACTTTGAATACCCCTAATGTAATGAATGGTACACGTAATGAACAACTTCCACACGAAGATCCCTAATATATCTGTACCGCCGATATTATCAATACTATGCTACCCAAAATATCGAAGTAGATAAAAGAGCTACAGTTCGAGCTCGAGCTGCATTATAAGTAGTTACCAAGAGCAGTAGACTCCGCTCGCAAGCATCCATGTTAACTCTACCACTCTCCAGAGAAGGCGTAAGGGTTTGCAGGTATCTAGATCTAATGTCCGCCAACCACAAAAAGGTGAAGAGAAGGCAATAGTCGACTTGAGTGACTTTATTTTCCAGTTACACTATTAATGCGAGTATCAACTTTACGAATAATAGACGTCAATTATCAGTACCATGTCTATCTTGCCGAGGTATATGCACACTGACAATACCACCAATAGCAAATAACTCAATTTGGTTTTGTTCATACCGGTTCACCATATTCTGACGAGCTTTACCTTAGCTGACCAGAATCCGCAACCCTACCTTGACTGACGTGTATATATTCTAGGCCGCTCGTGGCAATCGGCCAGCCATGGTAGATATAGATAATGTGCCTCCCGTGGCACTCAAGCACTAGTACCAACCTATGCTGCCTGTGGAAGTTTAATACAATTTACTCAATTGAGTAATTCTGACTGTTACAACATTGCTAACAGACCACATACCTACTACCTATATGAATTTTATTTTATTTTATTTTTTGAACTCAACTACTCGTATTCGCAAACTTAGGGGTCGCATGACGAGACCGGGTGGATTCAAGGGTTGGTCAGGTTAGTCTGGCCACGCTGGCTAACTTTGTACAAATAGTTGATAAACAAGACAAAAAAAACAAAAAAAAACACAAACTATGTAGTTCCCACCATGTGTCTTTCCTTCGGGGCTCTTCTCCGAGCGTTCGGCGAGGGGGCTTACCTATATAAATAACCAACTATCTGTGATAATATCAACATACAAAGAATAGGCCAACAAGAATAGGCCAACATGAGTAACCCAACAGTAACAGAAATATCCCAACGCTATATCACGGAATCAAAATTCAGGGTATGCAAGGGAAGGGGACCTCACGTTCTATCGCGGTAAATTAGGGTACAGCATTATGGAACCGAGGCCATCCGTAGGCCCTTCCCGACACAACGCAGATGAGTGTCGAACTGTCATCTGCAAGAGTTGCCAACGTAGAGGACACCAAGCTCACGAATGCAAAGCACCAAATCCACCCAGGAGAGCACAACGTCCCCTACGCAATGCCCCGTAGAAGGAACGATGCACGCGGTTTTGGAGGAAATTGAGGGAAGGGGAAGGTCGGAGAGAAAGAAGGAGTGACCAAAGGAGGGAAGGTAGGAGCACGGAGACAGAGGATAGAATCAGATACATCAATTGCAACAACACTAAGACCTGAACACTACCAGCTTTAGCGTTGGGAAAGGATGAGCTAGACATTATTAGAGTTTAAATTAACTATTTAAATTAGCAGTGAGACAAAAAGATTTATTTTGTGAATGACAGTAGCTCACATGAAATGCACAACATGCAAATATATTGAAAACATAGCACGATATCCCTTCCTTTCTTGCCCTCCATAGCTATGTGATGTGGTGCGCGGATACAGAAACCCAGTATTCCTCCACCCCGAACCCGGTCTTTTACCCTCCCGATGTTAAGTTGTTGCTCCACGTCCAAACAACTCCGCCATTACCCTCAGGCCCCCATATCCTCCAGAAAATCATTCCATTCTGTCTCCTTCACTGACTCCTTCACCAACCTGCGCTTACGCTTCTTCCCCGGGCTCTCCCCCTTGGAATCTGCACTCTTCGCCCTGCCTCCATTATTCTGACTCGCTGAACCGTCCTCGCACCTCTGTATTTGTAATCTTCTCTTCACCACCAACTTTTGTACCGCATCTCTCACTAACCCCTCCAGCCATACCAATACCTCGACCGCTATGCCCCTGGGTAAATAGGGAGGTAGCGCAGTTGGGTAGAAATTTTTGTGGGATGCGAGCACTCTTGATGGATCCCTGCTGTTGTCGTCCGAGGTAGTTGCTAATAGCGAGATTAACTTCGTGCAAACTGGACAACATCGCTTGCTCACCCCAATACTGTTAAATGTATACTTAAATGGGGCAACATTGATATCGACAGGGAGCATAGTTGTTTTGGGATCGAGTTTACTAAGATGCCTTAGCGTCCCTAATACAGCCTCTGCATGCCAACATCCAGAAAACTTATGTGACGATTTCCTAAGTATATGTGTGGCCCTCTCAATGCGATTTTCTTCTAATGTCGCCCACTCTTCAAGTGTCTCAATCGCTTCTTCGCAAGAGATATCCACGCTTTTATCGGCAAGATTGGCATGAGGGGTGTAGATACTACGCATGACGCCCTTCCAATCATGCAGTTCTCTTTTTGAGACATCCCCGGTAGAGACCTCACACAAGGTTAAGGTGATCCGGTCCGTGGGCATCGTGTCCTTATCCATCAGGCATTCAAGTGCGGCCTGATACCGAACTGCCAACCACAGACATTCCTCGCCAACTCGTTTTTCCTTATGCGCAAGTGAGATCTCGATGGTCGTGTCTGTAACCCCGTCATCCTGGTCTAGGTCACTCGTAAATGGGACTACAAAGGGCTTCCGCGCCATGGCATTGGAGAGCACTAACTCAATGGATTTCATATGTGCAGAGACGGATGGGCAGCGGTGAACCAAGAAATAGAGGCAGCCCATCGCGTATTGTGTATCCTCCAGGATAGTTGAGATGTTGAGGGGAAGCGTGGAATCAGAGGTGACACTTGTGTAAAGGTTATCGACGGTTGCTTGTGCCCTGTTCAAGACAAAGAGTAATAACTGGTGAAGGTCCCAGGCAGTTTCCTTCGTGTATAATGCGCGTGCCTCAGACAATGTTGCAGACAGCCCTAGATATGTATTTGCTCCAGGTTCCGTCAATAGAGTCTCAAAGAATCTCATCTCGCTAACGGTGAACGACTGGGGTTCATCAGACCCAAAAGCTATTTCAAACGCCGCTTCAACCTGCTGCTGCCGCATTCCAGTCATTCCTGTATGAAACATGACAAATGGTTTTGAATGGAACCGGCGACGTATTTTCCCCACAGAGTAGAATGTGACAAACGATTTGAGCAGCTTTTTACGTCGTGCAAAGTTGCTGCGTGCTTCTTGGATTGATGTAGTTGTGAATCCAGAGTCCAAGATTGTGGTGTAGGTACTCCACGCATCGACGACTGCGTTGAATAACACCTCGATACATAGGACATGGTTGCGATACGAGACTCGTCGGTAAGTATCGAAGAATTGAAGAATATCCTGCTGGGAGTGGATGACGACTAATTTTTCAGCAGGATTCCCGGAAGAGGGCTCGGAAGAGGCAAATCGTGCATTCTGCGCAAAGTGGTAACCAGGGACGGTGTTCCTCTCATCGTCATCGTTAGAGTTGTCAGTTGCTACCAGGAGGTTGACGTGTGCCGTGGGGCCGGAGCGTTTGGGGAGGATGGCGACTATTTCGTGTTCCCGGACCAGGAGCTGGGCAACGTAGTTAAGGAGTTTAAGCCAAGTTTGAGAGCTATCCCTCGGAGAGTCACGCACGACAGATTGCTGGGTAGTGTTCGCGGCCGAGGTGCCCCCCGTGTTGGCGGTGTTGCAAGGCAGGAAGTGTGAAACCGGGGATAAGGCAGCCAGGAGGGAAGTCAGGGTGCGAGCGCGAAGATCGCGATCATGATGGGACGTAAGGTCTGAGGGTGGGGGTAGAGGCCCCTCTGAAAGCAGTGGGCTTTGGGCCGCCACGGCAGTCGCCAGCGACGAGAGTGACATTGGAAAGCAATAGGGAGCAATATGGGTATCAATAGCAGAGAGCGAATAGAACAAGGTGTGTTCCCTTTATGTAGTCCGAGGCATGACTAAATGAGGTGCTTAAGGCGCCGATCTGCTGTATTTTTTTTTTCTTTTTTAATTTAATACTCGCATACGGCATGACCACGACGAGGTAGAACTGCTGTATGACAGGCAGTGTAAAACAATTCCTAGGCATTAGACATGGTGCAACCGAAATTTGAGCTGCAACCCACTACTAGAGCATCTCAATTCCGTTCTATATCTCAAGAAGAACTTACATATTTCTCAAGTGTGAAATTTTAAAAATGAAAGAAGAATGGGTAGAAGTACAATCCAGGGTTTTAGTGAAATTGAAGTAACATTATACAAAGAGACAAGGTTGAAGATATAGTTAATACCGTTCTTAGCTGCAATAACAGCTGTCACCCGGTTAGACATACTCCTCTACAGTAATTGAAAGACAGAGTCCAGAATTGATTACACCCAGCTATACTAATTGAATCGCAAGAACCAGAAGTATCACCAACATACGCTCTGAGTAGGATGGCCAAGATTGATTATAAGAATAAGCTGCAGGCAGCAATACAGCATACTCTATGGGAGCTGAATATTTCTACTGCACGATTTGCAGCTTTATATGGAGCAAACGTATACACACTAGGTCGATGACTTGCAAGAACCACCACAGACTATGCTACAGCTGCTAGAGACAAGCAGTTATTCAATATTGGAGAAAAGAAGGCAGAGTATGCTGTTTTTTTTTTTTTTGGTAAATCAGTACTCGCATTGAAGCATCTCGCTTATGGCGAGGAGTATGCCGGGTTGATGGCGGATGCTGATTTCCACTAAATCATGAGCTTCTAGGGGGAATAGTGCAACATATGATCAACGAGAGGCAAATGGTGAACCGAAGCCACGGGAAAGTATTGTAGGTCTGCAATAACTGTCGACTCTGCCAGGAGAAATGCCTTCAACAATAAGGAGTAATAAGCTCTACAACCCCCACTTCCTCAAACTCAATAACACCTCCGAGTCCTCCTATACAAGGTCCACTCCTCTTCATGTCATTAGTACTCATTGGGTTGATCGGTTTCTAAACTGCAATCCAGAATTCAAAAGGGTCTACATCTGCTATCAGGAGAGAAACCGTGCACCTGCCTGCAATGATATTAAACTCTAAGGAGATTTCCTCCGAAAAGCTGCCAATCTTCGCAGGAAAAAAATCAGTCAAGATAATATCTGGAATTGTCATAAGGGAATTACTATTAGCAGAAATAGTATAAGAACCATGGCTATTGTGTGTGCCGGAGGTCGGAGTACGGCAAAGATGATGACTGAGGGATCTCGGGAATTCTACAGTATCCTGGAGAGTGTGAACGCTTCTGGAGTGGTTAGTCCACCATTCATTCTTTGGCGAGGGAAAACTCACCGAGAGTCATACTATAAGCAGGTTACAAAAGAGAAGAAGATTATCCGGGAGACCCTTTAACGACAGTAGAAGGTAGATCCCTAACGACATGACGACATTGACATACCAGCATGGCAAGCAGAGTATTCAGAGGTTGATAAAGCATAGGCAACTACCAAACAAGCCACCGGCAAAAAGGGTCCCTTAGGAAGAAGCCACCATACTTCCCTCCACCGAAGGGACCCTTGAATCTTAAAAAGGGGGGTATAGGAGATGGTATTGCAGTTGGTAATCTCTTTATTATGATTGAGGATACTTTAGAGCCAGAGGTTAAACGAGAAACTGAGGAAGAGTCTGAGGACAATATAGATGTAGTGGATTTAGTAGATTCAATGACACAGATAAATCTCGAGATAAAGCATTTTGGGCGAGTAAGTGCTCTTGGACAATACTATCCCGTTTGCCAATTTATGGTTGTTTCTTTCAATATAACCTGACATGAACATAGGTGGAACGTTGAGACCTCCTAACAATAGTTAGTATATTGAACTCATCTATTTGCGACCATCTAGAGTTCATACATTGGAGGCCATGATATATGGTAGAAATTCCTACATCCGTGACCCTCAATTATGTATAGAATTATATTGGCGACCATGATATATAGTAGGAATTCATACTTATATTTGCGGCTGATATATATATGGAATTTATGCATTTGCGAGCACGATATATGGTAGGAATTTTAACATTTGCGACCGTCATATATGTCTGGAATTCATCCCTTGGAGGCTATGATATATTCTAGAAATCTATAAGTTTACAGCCAGAATAGGGTTGGCCGTAGGATCTGTTAATAGAAAGGGGATACGGGGGGTTTGATTGGCAGGAATTATTGCTTCCACATTATAGTTGAGGTCTACACAAACTTGGGATGTCCAATCTCTACGAAACTTTTCTCATCCCCCTGGGTCAGTTGAGGAGGGATGCCAGTGAGCAATTTCTTGGAATATCTCAGCCAAACAGGCCGAGGTCAAGGGCCCAATAGCTCACAAGAATCTACACAGAAAGCAGAATGTTTTGCGTAACGGAAGCCACCAGTTAACCTTTTCTTGGTTGACATATCCCAAGATTTGTCATTTCTGCCTAATAAGGCTACTACGCCAAGCCACCTCAATTTAGGCCAAATCAGGCTTATAATAAGTTCAAGAGATTGCCCTCCTTGTGGTGATTCTTTGGAGCCATCGAACACTTGACACCACTTTCTTTTGGTACACTTCTGACATAAAAGATCTGCTAGCTACTCTCTGTACATTTTACAAAACTCATGCTCTTTATTAGAACAGTCCTGTTCCGGATCTTATTCCAATTCCCCTAGTCTACCAGCTCAAGTGCCTACTTAAAACCGCGGTTAATAATTTTTTTTTTTTTTGAAGTCTGTACGTCTGTGAAGCCTAAGGCTATGAGACGGCCCCGTTCCGCCCCTTCAAGGTTTGGTACTCTCACGGAACAACGAGAGCAATACTACCACCATGCTCCTAACCTAAGTGGCTGTTGTGGCAACCTTGGCCCACAAAACCATTGGCTTGGCCCACAATACCCCGCAACCCTCCCTCCCTTCGCATCCTTTCTTTCTTCCCTTCTCATCCTTTCTCTCTTCCCTCTACCTACCCCAACCCCGCCTTACCTTCATCTTGTTGCGTCTAAATTCAAGGCCGCGATCAGCCATCTGAAGCCACTGCGATCCCGCTGGCAAGAACAACAAGATGAGGTAGGGGATTTCTTTCCTTCTCGCCTCCATGACCTTCGACTCCATATAAGGTAACCCCCATGAAAACAAAAACCCAACCAAATTGTCTTCCGAGCTAAATCTCAACTTAGATCAAGATTCGAGAAAAACGTCCTAGTAAAATCATCACCGGCAGCGATTTTGCGAGCAACTCAACACCACACGAAATCGACGTTTGACTGGAATTTTTGAGGGTGTTGGGTGCAGAGAGCGTGAGAATCATTCCGTTCAAGGAGCAGAGGTAAATATAGGCAGGCGAAATGAGGTGATAGGGCTAGGGGGGGGCTAACAGGTTTGACGATAGATGGGGAGAAAAAAGGCCGTTAGTGCAGCACCTCAAGATGTTCATCCGCCGAGTTCACAAGCCAGAAGCCAGATTGCATGGGTGGGGAAACTGGATACCTCACTGGCATTGCTGATGAAGAATAATTGGTCTACCTATCAATAGTGCAGAAGTAAAATGGATTGGTGCCGGAAGTGGGCGGAAAAACTGGGAATTCTTCATCAAGACCCAAGCGGGGAAAAAACTAAGGCTCATGTTGCGTATTTGGTTGCGTGTCACAGCAAAGCTAAAGAGTTGCTGAGGCAGACGGGGGCTGGAACAAAAATCAGGGAGTATAAGGTTGGGGGTAAGGTGGTGAGGGAAGAATTGACGCTTGACCAGCAGGTGGAGAAATTATGCCCGGCTTTCGATATCCTGGATGAGTTCCTTGGAGCGCGAGCAACGGTTGTGATGGGAGATGGAGTTGGGTTGGGAATGGGGGGTTTAAAAGGTCAATTGAGAATGGGAATGGGGGGGGCGGGGGAATTGAATGAGGCTGAAGGGGGGGGGGAACTCAGGATTCAGAGGTTGCACGAGGAGATAGGTTGGTCGTGGGGGTGGAATTGACGCAAACAATTGTTGCCGATTTGACTGGTGACCCGGCAGGGGATTTGGGGCACGGTCCAAGTAAGCCTTGGGATCCCGTGCTGGTGGATCTAATTCTGCATTCTAATTCTTTCTGCTTACACGCGGCATTTCCTATTCGTGGCACTCAGGCTCTGTGATCTCCGAAGGGTTGGAGGTGCTGCCTGAGATGAGTTGCTATGCTGGTAGTCTGGTTGCTGCCGGTTGAAATGAGTTGAGTAGCTATGGCAAGCGCTCATACAAAAAAGGACTTAGAGAATTTCAAGTCTCATTTTGCTGTGCCGTTGCTTAACCACACTAAGCTTATGCTGAACACGCCAAGTTATGCAGTCCCCTGAGCAGCTATGCAGTCTCGTGATATATCTACCTTATGAAAACCCATGTACACTATGAAACGAATAAAAAAAACGTTGTCCGGCGATATCCACCGGAATATCCGGTACTCTAGTTGTGATTTGCCCGAATACTTGTTCCCCGACCTGAATTCTTTTTTCATCGTAAACCACCGGATAAAAAAAACAACCTTTTTTTTATTCGGTTTTTCATATCTGGTTTTATTCGCCGGATACTTTTACTCTGAATACCCCTACTGTGTGTTCTTCCCCCCCATCCTTTATCTTCTTTATCCACCGCTTCCGCTCATCCATTTCTTCCCAATTACCCCACCTCCGCCCAATTTCTTCCCCACGTGGACAGACCAGGGCTACGTGCCTGCCAGTCTCGACATGCCTTCCACATGTTCGGCATGTAAGATCGACAGTATCGTCCAACTTTGCTCGCCAGGCTTGGAGGTTCCATTTCCCGGTCCTGCAGTGGACGTAGTTGACTCTTGCTTTTCTTCCCCACCTAACCACTCTGCCACCCCCAGTCCCCGCTACCTTCCTTTCAGCTTCCCTCCACCTCCTCCATTGCTGCTTCAAGCCCCCCTCCGTGATCACCGGGTCGGAGGGGTAAAGCTCCTCCGCTCCTGCTTTTGCCAGCTCGTCCGCTCTTTCGTTACCGGGGATACCTACGTGTGCTTTCACCCAGCCAATGCGGACAGCCTCTGCTCCCATCGCTTCCTGCCTCTCCCTGTTCCCCAATACTGCCCTCCTCAACTCCCCCGTCCTTGCTTTTCCCCTTCTACCTGCTTTCTTCAATGCGGCGACTGCCGCCTGCGAATCGGTCAGGATGAGGACCTTCCAATCCGGGTTTGCCATCTCGAGGGCTTTGCTTATGCCAGCTATTTCCCCGTCCCACACCGTACACATTGTGCCTAGGCCTGTGTGCCCCTGCAATGTCCCCTTGCGGTTAATAAATTATCGCTCCCGCATTTTATGCACTTCTTTGATTAAGAAGTTTATTACTATGCAGAACTAACTAAACTAACTATATATAGTATTATCGCGACCAAAACACCATCTAAATCACCGTCCGAATCACTGTTCAGACCATTCAGATCACTATGCAGATCACTGTTCGAATCGCTGCTCAAATCACCGTCCAAATCACCCTTCAAATCGCTGCCTAGGTCAGCCCTGCAAATGACCGTGTACCTACTGTCCCAGATGGCCACCCATATTAACATCCCGACACTGAATGTCAGAATCACTAGCAGAATTGGCCTGCCTAGCCTTTGCATAAGTCGAAAGGACCTGGGGAATAGAGGTGTGTATACAGGTAGGAAGACAGGTGGGAATAGGCAGCTGGGGATGAAGGTGGGAATAACGGCAAAAATTCTCTGAGTTCCCGCACCAGCCCCCTAACGTCGGATCTAGCCCCCTGATATCAGATCCAGCCCCTGCTATCTTAGACCTCGCCTGTGACTGACACCGGATTTGAGCACCTCCAGATGTTGATTGAATCCAGAACAGAGTAGGAAATGCCTGCATATAGTAATGGCAGATGGTGGTGATGATATCGCTGCCAATGTTGCTGCCATTATCGCTGCTATATAGGAGTATGTCGCTGTCTATATCGCCGCCAATACTGCTGCCATTAGTTCGACTACTTGATATGTCTCAATTAGTGCATGTATCGACCGTGCGAGATGTCTAAATTTCCATATATATCGTCTGCTCGATATGTCTGCATGACGCATATATCGACTAGTATATTGCTGTCAATGTCGCAGCCATAGGGGTATGTCGCAGTCTGTATCGCCACCAATATTGCTGCTGTAGGAGTATATCGCTTGCCAATATCGCTGCCATTAGAGTATATTGCTAACAACGATATTGCGATAGAGGTATGTCGCTGGCAGGCATATTTCACTATCAGTGGTATTATGATATGAATATCAGTAGCAATTACGACTGGGCACGAGCCAGCTCGACATTTCACAGTAAGGCTCGAGCCCGGGCTCGAGCTTTTTCACAAGCGAGGTAACAAAATAAATATACATGAACTAATTACAAAGGCCAATTCCTAATCATCCTCATCCAAACTTTCCGCAGGAAACCCCGAAATATCACCATCTACACTAAGCTCTTGAAGCCGATCCAGCAGCTCCCACTCTGCAGTCAATTCCTCCGGCGTAACCTCTGGGAAGCCCAACCAGTTTTTACTACACATCAATGCATTCATCATCTCGTCATACGACCCTTAGAGGTTGTGCATACGAGTACTGAGTTAAAAAAAAAAAAAAAAAAAAAAATGCATTCATCATGTTCTCACTTAGGGAGCTTCGGCGCTTGGTGAGAATCTGACGGGCAATTGAAAACATTCGCTGTGAGGGAACGCTGGTTGCTGGTACTGCAAGAAAATCTCGGGCCATAAGTGATAAATGCGGAAACTTTGATGCATACGTTCGCCACCACTCGATTGGATCTACCTAAATAGCCAGTAAGTATTGGAACCAATTGATCAACGAAGTAGAAAGCATACTTTTCGCCCTTCGACTGGCTCTTCTAGATATACCTCAATTTCCGATGGTGCATTAGATGACAATGTAGATGATTGAGAGCCGAAAACTGCAAGAATAAAATCATCGTCTAAGCTATCATTCTCAAAAATAAATATTAGCTATATAAATATTCCTCTCCCCTCCTGCACCTCATTTATCATATTCTATGTAGTATACCTGGATCATCTTCTACTGATTTTCGGATAAGTAGCTTGCGGGAATATATATAGTTATTAAATCGCCGTGATGCTTCACCCGAAACAATACGTGAATCCTGTAGTTCTTCATATCGACCGGCAAGTGAATTAACAAAATCTTGCACTGCGGGGGTAGGGCGTGATATCGACATTCTAGAAGTTGCAAGTGCTGCAGGTTGCTGAAGAAATACAGAAAATATATTGAAATGGATGGGGGGAAGCCACTATATTCAGCGATATTACCCTTGCTCCCACACCTGGATATCTGCGGGTTTTGGCGGCCCGAAGGATCATCGGGCTCGGCTCGTGCCCAGGCGTAGTAGCAATATAGCTACCATAGATGCATGTCCCTGTTAATATCACTGCCATGAAAGAATACCGGTACTATGAGGGTAGGCTATGTTCAGAAGACATGTCGTGGGAAAGGCAATGGGATACTAGGTACGTCCTAGAAGCACCTGATGCAAAGGCTCACAGGGGATGCCCCGCCCGCGAGGGGGCACTTGACATACACATAAAAACGGTGTGACGGGATGCAATGCACATGAAGATTTGCTTCGTCCGTATACAATTCTCTATCACTCTTGCTCTTTGTTCATTGTCAAACCTTTTTAGTTGAACTTACCTGATTCACGCTGCCACATAACCCTTCAACAAGGTCTAGCAATTGACGTACTGTATGGATGTTCTTAGGCCGATTTGTTGTCTAGGCCTCGCAACTGAGGTATACAACGTTCAGCTATCCTGAATCTAGAATTTCTGGTTGCGCTACCTAGCCTGCTCGGCAATCACACGGATTCCTACTTAGTCCCCGCGGCCTGTGTAACAATCATTAGCGGTTATGCTCATAACCAGAAACTGTAGTATCTTTTTTTTATCCCCCTTCTCCTGTATTATCGACATGGAGATAAAAAAACTCGTATAGCATGCATCGTTCAATCAGGGGTGCAATCTTTTCAAGCCCAATCAAGATTGTATCCACCGTTTCCTATTTAGCTAAACAAATCTATGGTTATGATTGTCAGCTCAGTATTCAGTCTCAGTGTTGGTGGAGCGTGAGCTCAACCTTAAGAAGAAATCGGAATCCTGCCCAGGGTAGCGCAGCATGGCCAGGATCGAATTGCACAATGATATCCCCAATCTCCTTGAATCTATTCACCCAATGAAGAATGTCAAGTTAATCTACACGAGGTATGTAAGATAATCGCGCCATCGCACCAAACTGTCAAAATAACGCCACTCAGGAAATAAAGCAAAGCAACGCGGTCAAAATCCAATATGCGTCTCTCCTATCGTCTACGAAACTATTGTATCTACATATAGCGTGATTGTATGTGTATACTGTACCGACAATGCCATAAGTCATTCGCTCTCTTTGTTAT
Source organism: Tirmania nivea (assembly GCA_015179035.1). NCBI lineage: Eukaryota > Fungi > Ascomycota > Pezizomycetes > Pezizales > Pezizaceae > Tirmania > Tirmania nivea. Next base: position 365,410 of record WHUY01000025.1, read on the forward strand.
GTAACAAACCGTATATAAATTTGTCGTCCACAACGAGCACAATCCTCTTCACTCCGTGAGTTTCTCAACCTTCTGTGGGAGATCCTTCTCTAGACTCGAAACCAGCTCCTCCAAAATTTCCCTCGCCTCCGCAAAAGCTTCCAAATTCGGCACCCCAGGCCTAACCTGCTCCGCCGTGACCGTCTCCTTCGACTCCTCCAACTGTTCGGGAAACGTCATGCATATCCATGATACATAATGCCATAATACCTTCCTCATCCGCCTCGCTGCATCTCTGAAGGGCTCATAGCCTGGTCGAAACCGTTCTAATAGTTTCTCAAACTCTTCCGGCCAGGAGACAATGGAGGTGGCTTTGTTCCTTGCGACGGTTTGCTCGTCGGCCAGGCGCCACGAGGCGAGGGGGTCGTGTGGGGGCCAGGAGGTTGGTGTCGTATACAAGGTTGGCTTGAAGAGGTTACGGGTTTTTCGAGAGCGGCGAAGGGCGCTGCTGTTGCTGTGGCTCAGGCTGGAGCGTTTCTGGCTACCGCTGTGTACTGAGAAAATTTCTCGGCTCGAGGTGCTAGCTCCAATGGACGATGAAGTTGCAGTGGGGTAACATGCAATCCAGACAAGCACGTAGAACATGCTTTCCAAATCATGCCGATACCGGTGCGGACACGAACCCCGCAGAATATCAATAGCGATGAACGGGTATGTGCCAGTGCGGTCGTGGGCACCTGACGGCCCTATCCTCTTAACATCTATGGCGTAATCAAGATCAATTATACACCCTCGCAATGACGTGTGCTTCCCACAAATCGGTGGTCTGGGATTAGAGATTGGAATAGGGTCACGGCAAAACATAATGTTATTTGGTGAGACGTCACGATGCAAGATGTCCGCTTCGAAAAAAAGTGAAGCATGGCCAATAAGTCCCGCCAGCAGCGCTTGTGCGACTTCTAGTGGGGTGAGATCAAGTGAGGCAAGCGGGGTCCCAATAGTTCCTAGGACAAGCCTGGAGAATGTTCGGTCATGGCTCCCCATGAACGAGTTATAATCTTCGCTGGACTCCTCCTCGCTTGCAGGCATATGACCCCCCCGGACACCATCAGAAATAGTTTCATATGAGTCGTAGGAAATGAATTTTGCTAGCCCGATTACGCCCCGCTGCTGGGCAAGGCTGTAGGACAGAGATTCAGGGGGTCGGCAGGTGCTGCGCCAGCTGTACTTGATGGCAACTGTTTCTTTGGATGTAAGGAAATTTCCCCTCCAGACTCGCGTTCCGCGACTGATGAGACCATCGGCGACAAAGAGAAGTTCTTGTAATGCGATTGGATTAGTAGTATTGGGTTCAACTTGCCCGAGTGTGGAGCAATCCTCCTCGCTTAGGTTCCTATGATAGTCGGTATGTTTGTCCATTGTTGCAATGAATTGACAATTCTCCGCCTCTGGGAGTGGAAAACTCGGGCCCCACGAAATACTTTGTGTGTGAAACCCGAGCGCCCTGGCGTCCAAGTTTGGCAGCGCATCCAAACAGAGAACAACCTCCAGGAGCTGTTTCTTGGTTGAACTGTATTCTAAATCGAAAGACCCGATCCCTCCCGCTCGATCAAATCTCCAGAAACTCACACTTGCTGTTTTATTCGATGTGAGGACTGCGATCACAGCACTTCGGAAGGGCTGTGCCAGGAATACCTGTTGCACGTATTGTATAGTTTGTGCCAGCGCAGAGTTTAAGCTCGCGCGGCCAGAGACATGGTCGCCAACAATTAGCACAGAGGACCAGGAGATATCCTTCTCGATGCCAAGAGAAGACGTGAGAACGAAATCGGGGCGAACACGGTTGTTGTGTTTGCCACTCAGGGAAATGTCTTTGGAGCATATCCACCTTGCGTTGTATGTTTGGTTTTCGCTGAATGTGCTCATAATGCAATTCCCCAGTTTGCAGAACCATGATGGGAAGTTGGCATCAGAGAAGTCCTGTTGTGTGCACTGGTATGTTCGTGGATCGTCAGGCAACTCAGAAATCAGGGAGAATGGATAACTAGCAAGCAAGGCAAGGATAGAAACGGCACGGTCTGTTTCGCCAATAGTGAGCTGATCGGTGGCCTCTGTAGTAGTTTTGAGCAGGATATAGTCCTGTATAAAAGACGTGGATACAAACAGACTGTCAACCATTTCAACTCGCAAGAGAGGTGCAGTTGTACTTGCTAAACGGGAGCGCTTAGAGGAGACAGAAGGGGATGCCATGCCGGTTTCAGCTAGACCCGCTATTTTGCGCTTCACGGGAGTGGATTGACAAACACCAGCGGGTGCGGATGCTGGGCGAGCGACGTCAGGCTTGGTTGAGGAAGAAGCTGTGGCATTGGAGATTAGTGAGGGTAGCACGGCTGACGCAGCGCGACTTGGATCTGTGGTGGGAGTTGTTGCAAGGGCCACTGTCGCGCTCCGAGACTCTGGCGCGGACATCTGTATAAGGCATAGTATGAGGACAAATATGGTTGTAGAGCGGGGGCCAGTATTCATATATACATACCACGCGTGCTAACGCCGCTGCAGCGACCGAAAATAACGATTAGGTGGTGGGGGCATACACTTCGTTGAAGTTAGGTGTAGGCTGGTATACATGGGTAAGTATTGACAGTCGCGTCGCGTGTATGGCATGAGACTGTCACGTGTACACATCCTTAGTTAAGCAAAGCATTGCTGACTCGGCCATGTCACGTGTTATTATTTTTTTTTTTATTGATTCCAGCGGCATGGATGGAAGCGACAGGGGTCCGAATATGGCCACACGCACTGCGGATTGGAAAGGAATGTTTGATTGATTTGGGACTTGGATATAGCGGATAATGCTCGATTTATTAAGAGTCCCCAGCCTATAAGAAACTGAGTTTGTATAGTTTCGCTTTTGTAAGCGCTTAACAAATATTTGTTTTAAATGTTGAATGCGGGTGGCGGATGTAGCGTGCGAAAAGCGATATCCAGTTCCAGGCCGTTCAGCATATCAAATTCGAGGTGGCAGGTAAAGGTGACAGTAAGTACGAATGTATTTATTTACCCGTTTACGTACGGAGGCGCGGAACAAAAGTCTTTTCCCCTTTCTTCTTTGGGAAAACCCTGCATATGAATGCATATTCGTACATATGTATGCATATATACTTGGCATATGCATATCAGTTCGGATTCAAGTTGGCTATCTACAACTAGCTATCTGTATGACCAATGCCTTCGCTCTCCACCCACCTTACACACCCATCCCACTTCACCCCCTCCTAACTTGCACCGGGTGTTGAGCGGTATGAAGCGCACCTTGTATGTTCGAGGGCCCTCGGAATATGCTCTAAGATGAGATACTAAACTGCAAGCCAAGCTGAACAAGTGTCTTCTCCCGACCATACTGATCCTTAGTGACTGCATCCATAATAGCCTGCTCCACTGCGGGAGTGATCTTTTTTTTCCTCCCACAGCGATCTCTATTCTGGACATGCTCTATTTTTAATAAGATGCCAGGTTCCTATCCCCTTTGCTGTGCTTCAGTATAGAGATTTCGGACATGTCTTGGAGTTATTCCAGTTTGCTGCTGAATAATGGCTAGAGTCTCTCCTATAGATCGCAAGATCACCGCCTGAGTGTAAGACACAATATCAAACATCCCAATTAGGAGGATTGTTGGGTATGCTCGATTGGCAGGTTTTGGAGGTACTCGATTGGTAGGTTGGGAGGTGTTCGATTGGTAGGTTAGGAGGTGCTTGATTGGTAGGTTGAGAGGTGCTCGATTGGTAGGTTGGGAGGTGCTCGATTGGTAGGTTAGGCAGTGCTTGATTGGCAGGCTCGAAGGGTACTCAATTGGCAGGTTGCGGGGTATTCGATTGGCAGGTTTAGGGGGTATGCGATTGGAGAGTTGATATCTAAGAAATTGAGGTCAATATAAGCAATTTAAGAGGGCGAAGAAGGGTAATATACTTGATAAATTATAGGGGGGAGTTAGTTGAAAGGTTAAGGGTCGAGGAAGGGCTGATATATGATGAATTCCATAGTTAGAGAAGAGTGGATATCTAGCCAATTGAGATGTCGGTAATATCTAGTAAATTGAGAGGTTGGACAGTAAGAAAGTAAGACAACTAATGATGTGGGAAGGCCATATATCCGTAAATATGCATGAATGCCTATGCATATGCCAAGTATCCATGCATGCATAGTCCTGCATATGCAACTCTCAGATAGGAAAGGGGAAAAGACTTTTGTTCCGCGCCTCCGTACGCTTAACGTTTTCATGACTCGAATCACTCTCACATATTCTCGTGCCCAGACCGATTTATTTGATGAGCAGCTTAAATCGCCTTTCACAAGTGGTCGCTAAAGACTGGTCAAGCATGTGCGCGAAAACGCGTCGAGACGACGTTACTAGGGTTTTTTTTTTTTTTTTTTACTCAGTACTCGTATGCACAACCAAGGGTCGTATGACGAGCCACCCCGAAACCCGAGTGGATTCAAAGGATCGTCAAGTTAATCTGACGCCCTGCTCGAGCTACGTACAAGATAAAGACAATGCGGGCGAATAACAATGTAAAGCAAAGCAGCAAATCTCGAATATGCCCACTCTCCTATCGTCCAGCGACGGGGCGGTAGAGGTAGGCGAAGTATGCCTGCACCGCATCCCACTCGTCCTCCTCTCCTTCCTCCCTTCTCCATATTGGTGTGTCTAAGTCCTCCCACGTTCTGGGCATCCCCGATAAGCTCTTGGCGTTGCTGGTGGTGCTTGGGGCAGTTAAAGGCGATGTGGTGGCCGTCCTCCGAGGGACGTTACTAGGGTCTTGGTATGTTACAAAGCACAGAGTATTATTGCAACTATATTACACATACAACCACCGTGGGAATACTAAAGGGGGAAGTAACATACAAAGGAAAAGGGTATAAGCGGGCCGGTTTCTCCTGGTTGATCTTGATGTCGGAAAAGTTTGATGATGAAAGGTTGATGCTGAATAAGAGGACTCTATCAGTGACTGTAAGTAGGTTAAGGGAGAGGCACATATCTCGCATTATAAGCATACCTCTGGCGGTCCCATATAGTAAAATAAGCATATTCATTACAAGAATATTCTCATGTTTTCTTCTTAGTCTAATACATATGCTTGTAACAAGAAATTTGAAGAAAAATGCTGAAATAACCCCGCACATAGGGTGTTGAATAAAACCAGCTTACACCATATGACATCACGGCCCCACTCATAGCGGCCCCACTCAAATGACATCACGGCCCCACTCATGTCGGCCCTCATAGCGGCCCCACTCATGTTGGCCCCACTCATGGGCCTACGTATGTATCATATCTAAGGCATACGTATGCTCTCTATTCATGTCTATATCTCCTGTATCTGCCTGACTTGACTCGATATCTATATACATTAGAGCAAGTCTGTCAAGTCATTCAATACACTTGATATCTATTACTCATATCTATCGCACATATCTCTTCAGTCTTAGTGAAAAGTCTTCCTCACGGAACCTATTGATTCACGCTGCTCATAAACCTTCAATATAGGGAATACTATACTTATGCTGAATCTCAAAACATATACAACATGCAGAGCCAGCACAGGTATAATGGCTACAATGGGTTCTAAGCGAATAAGAACTGGGAATCATCATATCATTATTTCAGTAACAGTAGTTGATGTTGATGCAAAAGCATATTGAAGATTTGATCAGTAATATTGAAAAATGCAATCCTGGCAACCTATCTTCCTAATGAGGCTAATGAACCAGAAACCTCCTCGCATGGAAATATCTATATGCGAGTAATGAATAAAAAAAAAAAAAGAAAGAACCAGAAACCTGTATTTAATCAGGTGCGAATATATTTAAAGGGGGTATCTAGTCATGGACGTAGATTGGCAGTATTGTCGCAGGATTCGGGGTGATGCGCTGCCAGAAGTGATACATGCGCACCACCAGGCATAGCCAAGCCAACCTCTGGCAACGAAAGACCCACGGTATGCCGAACAAATTGCAAAGGTCAACGCAATCAGGATGTACCCACAGAAGACCCGGATTCCGGTCACCAAACACCCATCAGCCTAGTCAGGGTCTGACGACAGACATAGATATCGATGAGGGTACTATCTTGACACAAGGCAATATCCCGACACGAGCAAGCGCACTACTAGCACCATAATCCCCACCTCCTCAGGTTCCTGAGACGAGATGATTTTAAGGCAAAGTGGGCAAAACGCTAACAGGAACTCGAGGAAGCGGAAGTGAGATACCAACAGGAAGCGGAAGTTAGAAGGAAGTTGGAAGCGGAAGAATTTATCAGCCCACTGAGATGCTCTCTATACGTGACAGGATCGAGGAAGACAATGACACCCAAATCCTAGGAATACGCTGGCTACTAAAGGAACAAAGAAGAATTGGGAAACTGGCCTCGTCGCTGGTTATCTACTTAGCCCATGACATAGACATCACCTGTGGGACCTTGCGAATGGGCAGAAGGCGCTTTAGGATTTCCGAGTATGACTGGGACAGACCATTGAGAGAGAAGGGAAAGGCTAGAGAGTAGTCTTGTTCTCGTACCTGTGTGAGGGTGTTGAGAGTGTGGATCGTTTACTCCTACTGGCGAGCGTTTATGTATTGTTTTCGTACCTGTTGGGAGAGTGGCACTTATGCTTTGTTTTTTTCGGGATCATAGGTACGAGGGTTAGTGCAACCAGACTAGATCATAGGGTCCATTTCTTTCTCTCTGCCGGTCGTGCAGATTAACTTGTACGTACCTTGAATCCACCCGGGTTTCCGGAGTGGCTCGTCATACGACCCTTAAGGTTGTGCATACGAGTACTGAGTTAAAAAAAAAAAAAAAAAAAAATCTATACGTGATACACATCTCATACCCTTTATCTATGCAGTTCTAATTCCAGATTCCATTCCGACGTACAAGATCTGCTACTTGCTCTCTGTACATTTTACAATCTCATGCTCTTCATCAGAGCAGTATGCAAATCACCATCCAAATCACTGTCCAAATCACTGTTCAAATCACTGCCCCGGTCAGCTGCCTAAGGCACCGTCCAGATCCCCACCCATATCAATGTCCAAACATGGAATGTCTGAATTACCAGCATAATTAACCTGCCTAGCCATGGCGTAGGTCTGAATGGACCTGGGGAATAGAAGTGCCCACAGAGGTGGAAAGACAGGTGGGAAAAGGGGTGAGAACGGCAGCTGGGAATGGAGGTTGGAATAACGGCAAAAATTCTCTAAGCTCCTGAGCGGCGTATGTCGCCAACGCAAGCCCCTTAACGTCGGATCCAGCCTGCTAAGGTTGGATCTACCCCCCTAATGCCGTCTAGAACAGAGTAGGAATGCCTGGATGTAGTGATGTAGTAATATCGGATGGTGGTGATGATATCGCTACCAATGTCGGATACAAGTGACGTCGGAATTAAGGTAACTCACAATAGTTGCCCCTGACGGAGTGCTGCGTTTGGACGCAGATTTTTTTTTTTTTCTGATTAAACGGCAGAACGCCGGAAACGAAGCTGAAGGAAATCTCCAAACAAAGCCTACCACTACCAGCACCACTACCACCACGACCAGCACCACGACCAGTACCTCTGAAATCGATATTCCAGAGGATAAGACGTGCTCTTTAGGCGCTCGCATGCGAAATCGAGAACACTATTGCTCCAGAAAAATGGGCGTATCACCTCCAAAGGTTTTCCAATCTTGGTAACAGATCTCCACCAGGATATAGCAAAGAGACACCGGGACCGGCTCCTCCCAGAACCTCCGGCAAAAATAGAGGTGGCGACCACACCACTCCCAGATACATCAACCGGAGCGTCAATGGTAGAGACACAGACTTCCTAGCAGACTACGACACATGCCGAAACTCAGGCCTCAGCTCCTCCGACAACAGTCACACTGAAGGATAGACAAACCCCCAGTTCCCAGTCTAGTGTATGTACTATACCTCTAGTAGCTTGCACAACCCCTCGTAGTGATAAGCGAGCTTGGCGCGCAAATCTCCAATTCTACTCTTGCACTGGTTCACACACATCGCCATTACCTCTTCACAAATATCGCTCAATTTTGACATCTACCTCAACCATCCAAAAACACCTCTCAACTCGCCAATAATGCCTCGAACAGTCCTCTCACGCCCCCTATACACAAAGGACACTTTACAGAGTCCATTTGGCATTGCGTCAACGTCACCTCCTCTACACGATCCTGTAGTCTCATCATTACCGCGATTCTGTCAACGCTCCAAGTCACGAGTGTCACCCACCTTGCTTCCGTGTGGTTCAGCCTCACAAGAGGTACTCCACTCACAGCTCGCTGACCAGTCGCACCCCGTCAAACAAACCGACAGCAGTTACGCCACCGATATCTCCTGCTCAACCCTGACCCCCCCCCTGCGCGGCGTTACCACACCCACGGTCGCCCCGACTTATACTCACGTTCGCCCTTTTTCCCAACTCCATCACTACCTTGCCACCTCCACCCTCCTTACAGTTCTCCAAAACACCTCATCGCTCTATATCCGCCTCCCTGCTACGAGCCCCGTCATCCCCCCACCTCTCCTCTCCCGCACCTACAAGTCCCTTCGCCTCGACTTCTCTCCCCACACCTCTATACTCCGTATCTGGATGCCCACCCCCCTCCATGATTCTATCCAATGCTTTGCCTTTGAAATGCTCAGCACCATTCCAAAGCGCCCCGACTCCCTCCTTCTCGGAACTATTACCTCTTTCCGTCTCCCAACAGCACTCTACGTTCATCATTCTACCTCCGACCACAACTCCGCATACCAACCTCCCCCAACCACCACAGGCAAGAGGAAAGCCGCGCACTCCGGTATCTCAAACACAAGGCGCAAAAGAATAGCGGCAGTGAATATGAAGACCCCTGATTACGCCTACCTGCCAAAGGGCGCTTTATTTCCCACGGTGGTCTTTCAAGTTGGATGGACAGAAGACCCTAATGACTTATATTCTGACGCCGAGCAATGGCTTATTAAAACCAGTGGCCTGGTTCAGCTAGTTATCACAGTTCACTTTATGGAAAGCAATTCGCCTCTAGCAAAGTGCAGGTCGGAGCTCACAAAGTTTATTTCGGAGTCCCCTCCAGAAATGGGGTCGCGGAAATTGCGTGAAACTCTTATTGTAAGGTTGAAGGATAATCCAGGGTCGGATGAAGAGTTGTTAAGAGCGATAGAGGGGTGCACAGAGGGGACAAACTTGGAGCCGGAGTGGGGAGAGTACAGAAGAGGCGTTGCCAAGGGTGCAGATTTTTCGACGGTATGGGAGGAGGCAGATGAAGTTGTTGAAGATTCGAATTCAGATGAAGCCCTCTCGCCAGCCCCAAGCACAGTTTCAGATCATATTTTGGAACGACAACAAATAGACCCAAATCAATGGGTGGGGGAAATCACCGCCAAGGTGAATTTCTTTAGGTATAGTAAGACTACGGGACAGATGTACAAGGATGGGGAGGAATATGTATTGGCTCCCGATGGAACTGTTTCTCCTAGAGATGCGCCACCCCCGACGTTGTCTATGCGGGATGTGTGGGGCGAAGGAGTGGAGAAAAAGAAGGCGGAAAAGGATGCTGCCGGGGGGACAGCGTGTGTATGGGATTGGAAAGCGTTCTATGGGTATGTGGAGAGTGCGAGGCGGGATTATGCGTTCAACCGGAAGAAGGATTTGGTGACAATATTGTGTCGTGATTGAGGTGGGAACAGGGGACTATAGTACCTTGCTTGGCAACAAAAGATAGATGATATGCAAAACAAGCTGGGGTGTCCGCTTGGGAACCGAGTTCCTAGTGTGTTTATCACGGATATATGATTCATTGTGGAGGAACCATCGCGAAGAGTTGGATACCTTTATTTCATTTCTGGGGATACCTGAACGCTAGCCTACACCCATCTCAACCATGAGATCGTTAGCTATCGCCAGCGACATACCAAATACCACTATGAGTTGCATGAGGGTGCATTCAATGATGGTGGCTCGCTCAATGAAAACCTGTCTATGCCAGGTAGTGATTTAATAGTTTGAGAGAAGATTAGGAAATAAATATAATCTGATCTTGTATCCAGTGTGAGTACAACAACGATTGACGTTGCTACTTTCTCGATGTAGGGATTATATTTTTCTATCCGCTTTGATGTTCGTGCAGGAGGACAGGACGAAGATTCAAATATAGAGAAATTCTTACATGACGAGATCCGAAATTCTCGAGGCTGTAAAACTGTTGGTTATATACACATGCTGAAGACTCGAGCGTTTAGCTACAAATGGGGATGGGAAAATACGTGAATATAGTTAGTTGATCAAGGGACTGGTCACAGGGTATTCATAATTTGAAAATAAAAATAAGAATAAAAAAAAGGCGCTCCACAGCAGACGCTGGTGCCAACAGAAGCCACAAATAAGGCAAATATGGAGAGTTGGGAGAGTGTTCTCATCAGTTGTTCAATCCCCTCCTTTTTTTTTAATTTTTAATTTTTTATAATGCTAGGTACCCATATGCGGTCTCAGTAAGGGGACTGTTCTGGCCCATTCACCAATCATGTCGATTTGCAATTGGGGGGGGCGCTATTTGCAGTTGGGTCCAACCGTTCACCAAAGGGCTCAGCAATGGTGATATTAGCGGGGCCCATTCACCAAGCGTGATGTTCGCGTCAATAAATTGCTACGAAATCGTGGAACTGCATAATCACGCATTTTGGTGTATATTCAACTGAATATTCTGGCATTTCAGTGTATGAACTGACGGTAGACATGGCGTAGTGGTAAGTTCTTTACTTTATGGTCATGGTTACTAAAATTGAGATTTTTGTTTGGTTTATATAAAATTAAAATATAATAGAAAACAAAACTAGCGTAATAAGTTGAACATAGGAGAGGACAGTGTAAGAATTATCAATAAACCAGATACAATTGAATCATCGGAGGTAGCAGAAATAGCAGTTGAAAGAAATAGTGGTGTAAATTTTGAGGTCGATTTAGTTTCATATGTTCTTCATCGGTTTGTCAATTTGCCTTACATTTTTGTTCTGATCCTGCTTTTATATTAGCCTCGTAACCAGTATGTTGTCCACTGGTGGAAGTTACTGGGCGTTGTCACGTGCACGTGATCTCACGAACGCTGCAAAAATGTTACCCTTGCTTTAATGGAGCAATTCAGAAGCTGATTCAAAGGCCGATCCAAAGCAAAAGGAACTGACTAGCAAAGCAACGCAAAAATTATGTTATCAAGAGCTTCCTCTCCCGACGAGATTGCGGTACAGGAAACGAAAAAAGGCCTCCACTGCATCCCAACATTCCCCTTGCTGTTCCCGAATCAAAATAGCCCGATTGAGATCCTCCCAGTCTTTGATGCAGCCCGGGGCTGCTCTCTGTGCGCTCGCCTCCGGATAGTCGAAAGTGACGTGTTTATCGTCTTGGATGTGGTGACCACATTGGCAGCTGGTAGTCTCGGAATTTCCGATATAGTGAAGCCAGTCTATCTGCGGCCCCCGGTCTGTTCGTAGCCCTGTGTAGGCCGACAGGGCGTGACGGTTCCATTCCGATCTCCTGACGCCAAACCCCTGTGCTGTGGGTGCTTCGCTCCTGCGAGCTTTCGAGGCGAGCCTGATTCCTGCTTCTGTGACTGTGGATGGGGCTAGGGAGACCTGTTCAAGAGCGGAGCTGTAGGCTGCGGGGGATTTCCTCCCCGCATATACAGTGTACACAAGATGCATTCCCCTAATCTTCTCATGGGCCGCAGAGTTCTGGTTCAATCCCACTTATAACCCAGACCCGCGCCTCTGCAGCATGTTACGCCTTGAATACGCAGCCTTGCGAAGGTTCACCGGAGGCTATCACGGCTCTTCACACGACAAACTTGGGCTCATAGTAAACGCCGAGCTCCTGGAGTGTAAGCTTCAGTACATCGTAACCTCGTGGGCAGCTCGAACGATCAAGATAGGCAACCTAGCTCTACTAAGAGCACCCCACATTTTCCCCCATGGATCCGATCATCTCGTGCTTCGACGCAGTCTCCGCCTCTGATGTTAAACTCTACAGTGTCGGTGACGCCACAAGAACAACCCCTTGCAGCCTCACGTCTTACCATCTCTTCCACCCTACAGACCTGGATTCGAAACATAAAGGCAGGTGGGTGTCAAGGATAGGAGGAATGCTAGATGAGGGATGGTCAACCTGCTACACGGAGGGCACAGGAGAGGAGGACATTGCGCCATGGACTTTACAGAGGAAAGACGAGGCAACTCTCCATCCTAGGCTATTCTTATCTAGGGGAGGAATCCAAGGTCGTAGATGCCTAGTAGATGCCTAGTGATAAGCCATGGTACTCGCCCCGATGGTAGTGATACTATGCGACTTAGCTTCGGGTATTGCATCAGCCATCAACATTTCCCAGTGCATCCCTCCAAGGAGGGGTATAGAGACAGATCTTGTAGGCTGTTGACTAAACGTAATACCAACATTCACATCATAGGTGTGCTCTCACATCGGTATAGATGGCAACGACAACGCCGACAAGCTAGCAGCCTTCGTGTCGGCTTTAGGATCATGGATGGAGGGATCAGGCAAGCCTCGAAGCAACGCAGAAAGGAAGCACGGACAGCTCCAGGCTTCGACAGAGTGGAACCGCCAAGCTCTATTTGCCTACACTTGGCTACGTATAAACCGCTGTCCTCAAAAGACATGGCTCTATCATATCAATAAGTCCGATAACAGCATCTGCCAATGCGGACATGATACAGCACGGTCAACATATCGTGTTCTCCTGCCCAAACTACGAAGCGCACAGGACGGCTCTAGGTAGCATCAAGAACTGGGAGAATTTAGACTGCCCCATGTGGATCCAAGATGACGACGGAGAGGAATGGGGATGCTGTCGAAGCCTTTTTCACCTTTTTGTACCGACAACTCGCCGGGAGGGGCATCCGATAATACCGCCCTATTCTTTTCTTTTCTCATATGTGGTTCTTTCGTAACGTTTCGAGCATGGTACTTGAGTTTGTTCGTTTTTGCTTTGGATGGGGCCTCAGTGGCAACAGCCGGTTAAGGACTGAATGGAAGCTCTGATCCTTTTCTCGTGATGGTTCCTCCAAGTCTGGGTAGATATTCTGGTTATGGGCGGTGAGGGCTACCTCGTGGTGCTGTCTGCTTGTGTGTAGCTGCTCTAGTTGTTGAGTTCCGACCTTTTTCTGGGTATATCAAAGTGGTTGACGGTGTGCATCTGTTCTGTTGAGGGTCCATCCCCCCCCTCCCATCTTCCCAAGGGGCAGTAGCATGCTTCTCCTCCTCTTCCTCGTCTTCCCAATGCGCAGGAACAGGTTTCTCCTCCTCCTCTTCGTCTTCCCAAGGCGCAGTAACTGGCTCCTCCTCCTCTTCTTCGCCTACCCAAGGCGCAGATCCGTCACCATCGGACTCCAAGGCGTCGGAGGCGGAATAATTACTAGTAGGATAATCGGGAGAGTAGGTCGTGGCAGCATTAATGTAGTCATCGATCTCAGTAACCTTTTGCATCGCGAGAGTGTAAGTGTTCAGGGTGGGATAGCTCATGGCAATGGTGGGTAACCCGTGTAGCGGTGGTGATGTACAGCAAGAAGGGAACCACGACAGATAATTGAAGGAGGTAACAGGCCACCTACTAGTTCTTTTCAAGTATCAAACCTCCCCTCATAGAAACTTGATGCCACACTGGGGGGAATTATTCATAAAGTACTGTATCTAGTGTACACTACTTATGAAGGTTACATTGTTAACACTCATGAGCTTTGGGACTGGCAAATAACTATGCATGCTAGGAGAGAGGTATGCTATTATTCTGATAGTTCCGAGTATGCATGTACGGGGTTATGTATTTATGGAGGAGGATGTAATTATAAAGGGTCACCTATATATACCAATATATCATAGGAACCATAGTCTCCCGAACTGTGATGACATGCTGTATATATATTCTGGTCCGTTCCGGGATTCCAGGCCATACCGGTATGGACCGGGCTGTTGCGAGATTGCCGGGCCGTTCCGGGATGGCATAAATATCACATATATAGTTATCGAGACTAATAATGTAGCTTATATATAAGATATATACATAAGAAAAGCTCCGCCATCCCCCGCTTGATGATCAGCATGAACACAACAGCTTCAATAGAACACCATCAACGCCTCAATCCATAACCACCTCCAACCCTCCAACGACTAACAACACACACCACAAACACCAACCACACCTTTCCAGGAACTGCTCAATACAGTTGCTCCACCGCCTGTCAATCTCTTCTCCACGCGGACATACCAGGACTACGTGCCTGCCTGTCTCCACGTGTCTTCCACATGTTCGGCATGGAGGATCAACACTATCATCCAGCTTCGCATGCCAGGATTGGAGCTTCCCTTTCCCGGTCCTGCAGTGAACATAGTTAATCCTTGCCTTTCCGTCCCACCGAACCACTCTACCCCCTCCCGTCCCAACAAGCTTCCTCTCTACCTCTCTTATACTTTTCCATTCTTGCCTAAGTCTCCTCTCCGTGATTTGGGGTTCTTCAGGGTCCAACTCATTCGCACCGTCTTTAGCCAAAGTATCTGCTCGCTCATTGCCGGGTATGCCAGCATGTGCCTTTACCCAGTCCAGCCTAACCGCCCCTTCCCCCAGCACCTGCCTTCTCTCCCTTATCAACTCTGCCACTTCTACCAGGTCAGCCATCCTAGCTTTCCCGTTCTCGCCACCTTCCTGATTGCCGCCAGTGCCGCTTGTGGTACAATGCATGTCTTCCCAGCTTTCCAACCCGACCTGCCAGTGGAAGGGCGGGGGGTCTTCGGCTGGAGGCGCTCGTGGCGCTCGCCTTAGTCTTTGCGCTCGCGGTGCTAGCTTGGGTCTTCATCCAAGGCAGGGGGTCTTGTAAGCTCGCTCGCAATGTTTGAGCTTGTCGCTCGACATCTAACACGTTCGGAAGATCCGGAGATCTCAATATAGGATTAGTATGTCGGTTAGAACAAGCTAATAAGCATTTGAAACAGGAGGGAGAAATAATTATTTCCGAACGTCGCTCATATTGGCAAATAATCCAGCGGCAGTTTCTTACGTCATATTCGCGCCGTCCGACAGAGTGTAGGTAGGGAGGTGGTTTGAAGCTGTTTTTGCCTTGTTTAAGTCTTATTCTTCGTTTCGTATTGATTGCAGACTAACATGAAGATGGCTCCAGTGCCTCACGGCATGTAAAAAGAAACGTCTTGCAAGTGGAAAGAAACGTAGAAATGAAGACCTCCGACATGCACATGCTGTAGCATCAAGAACTGGGAGGACCTGGACGGGCCAGGAGGAGGACGGGGAGACGCGGGTTGCCGTCGTGGCTTTCTTCCGCTTCCGCTGCCGACAGCTCGCTCTTTGCTTCAATGGGTTGTTTGACCTCACTAAACCAGTGACCATCTCTCCCGAAAAATTTGATGAGATTTGGCCATAGGTTGACGCGGTTTACACAAAGCTTCAGTAAGAGCTGTTGCAGGCTCATGGTACAGTACACGTTCAGAAATATGAGTGCAGACTCCGAAATAGCAAGAAGTCATGCACAACTCGAGAAGATACCGATGGCAAAGTCATAAAACGTCGGCAGAGCAATGTTCGAAATCAGGATCTTGCCACGTCCGAACGAAGGTCACCCATCCAGTGGATTGTACAGCAGTTACGATTGAGCGCCAAGATGAGCATACTCACATCCGACATTGAAGAGCTTTCGGAGTAAAAAATTATTCTGCTTCTCAGATATTCCATGCACTCCCCGAAAACTTGCTGTTTGTACTAAATAGTACTCCGAAATTAGTCAGTGAACCTGATGCTGTTGCAGAGCACATTGCTAAGGGGAAGGACATTCCTACTGGTTATGATGAAAATTTGCGGTGCTATTGCAAATTCTACAGGCAATATTTACTTCCATGTCGACATATCTTCCACCTTGATACTAGGATTAAGGTCCTGACTACTATCCGATGAGAGGAATATGTAATGATGTTTGTAGAGTGTGGTATGGAAGTATATGAGACGGTTGGGGCAGTATGGGTTGAGCTTGAAACACCTGAGAGGAGGATAGGTAAGAAAATTCCGTTGTACTTTAGCTGAGAACGATGTTAACGGAAAATTTATACTGTACAAGAAGCAATGCATTAGATGAGCTTGGAGGAAACAGTTCAAAGTGCACGGCTGGGAGAATGGGTAGGTCATGTGGTAGAAACATTGGATGCTTGGGAAAGGATACCGAATATAGATCTTGCGAGTAGATACAGGCCATGGGAGTTGTAGTTAGTTAACTAGGGAATAGAAGCACCCGTCATGACGTAACTCACAGCAAGACATCCATACCGCTACATTTCCTTCATGGGATCGTGAGTGATCCACCTAATACACTTCCCTTGTTTGATTTGCCGATTGGCGCTTAAGGTTATTGCTTTGCTAATTAGCACTTTACTTTATTATATTACCCTGCTGTTTTTTGTTTTTGTTTTTGCTTATTAGCACTTGAGAATTTACCGGACTTGATAGATTAATTTCTGAATCTACCTATCTACATATGAGTACGGAGTAATTCAAAAAAAAAAAAAGGTAGCATATCACTCTCCCTGTGGCTTAGTCGACCTATTGTCAGGTGATGAGACAGCAGCTGACATAAGCCAGCTCATCGTACTTAGTGCCACCCAATTGCCCCCTCACAACAATCACAACTGTGCAACCTCCATGCCAACCACATATTCGTCATGCGGTGCTTCCAGCGCAAAATAATTCCCCCTAGCCTGCATACAGGGTCCAATCCCTACCCAACCCCTGATAACACTCCCGTTCGCCTACTCAGTGTTCCCTACGATCGCGAGCAAGGAGTGGCACCTCAACCGCGACCAGAACTAACCGGCACCATCTCTGCGGAGGCCGATCCGCCAGGAGGGTGTGATATCTCAACTTCGAGCACATCTGCCGGCATCTACGATTGCTTTCTACCTCCCTGTGTTCGCTTGTTCAACGCCCATTCCATCGTTCAGCCGGGAACTGGATCCTTCCCCGACATCATCACCGGCGTATCAACTATCCGGCAAAAGTACCCGGAGTCATTCCTGCTCTTTACCCACCTACCCCCGGGATTCTACTGCGCCCTTACATCCGCTCACACTCACATACCACACTCCAAGTAGGGCACCATAATTCATTTCAAAACTCAATGCTAACCCCTGAGTTCTAGATCCACCTACATTCCTTCGATTGGTCACCTTCTCCTTCATCCCATGCCCACTCCACCTCACGGTTTCGTCGTCTCCTTCTTCACCTCCTTACACATGGCCCTCCTCATCTCCTCACAAATCACTCAGAAGGAATACCTTGACTTGGTGCCCATCGCGCACTCAATTGGCCTCCCCGCCCGAGGGAGCCCTAGCATCATTGGACAAAAGGCCCTTGCACGTTGCAAAGAGGCGGATTGGGCTATGGGTTTGCGCATTGGGGTGCACCGAAAGCCGCCAGACATTCCTACTGTGGTCATGGAGTGCGGCGTTTCTCAGAAGGAGAGCGATTTGGGCTTGGACGCGAGGCAGTGGTTGCTCAGGACTGTGGATCCTGAGAGTTCCGCTGCTGATCAGGAAGGAGGGGTGAGGTGTGTGGTGTTGGTTAAGATCCTTGATGGCCCGAAAAGGGGCGTGGAAAAGGGTGGGAGGAATACTGACGGCGAGCTTGATCAGGATGGGGACAGTGATGACGAAGGTCAAGGCCATGACGACCCTTCTGCCTACGATTCGGATAATTCCACAATGGCCTTATACAAGCACGTGAAAGCCCAATTTGAAGCCTCTCCCAACCTGACAGCTTTGTGGGCAGGAGAATTCACTGCATGGATTGAGGTTTGGCGAATTGATTCTAATAGAGTTATCAAGATGGACGACAGGATTACATTACTTCCCGCGCAGGCAGGCTCGGAACTAGTCTTGCGCAGAAGCGATTTCGGCTTGCAGAGATGTGAAGGGCAGAAGGCTGAGTTGCGTGTGCCACTGGAGCAGTTGGTCAGTGATCTGGAAAGGCATGCCAGGTCAGGGTTGGCATATTCTAGGTGGATTCAGAGTAGAGGGCCAGTTAAGACGGGGGACTTTGGTTACATTCCAAATTAATGGGAAGCGAGGTTTGTTCTTTCCTTGCAAGATACCATGTGAAGGCCGTACTTTGCTATTTGAACTTTTAATCACCTGGTCATTAATGTATACAGAATATATCAATCAGCCGATTAGGATTACCTTGCAGGTATCGTGAAGCTGTTTGTGCCTTTGCTCAAGTGTATGGAGGAATTGCTCTCACGCCCAAAGTGCGTACAGGTAGAAATCAGCCGCTTATATCTCCTCTTTTACTTTTTAGAACGATTCATTACTTGTATGCAATGTATCTGGACTATGACGAAAGACCGTATCTGTGGGTGGTGGCTCATCAGGATTATCCAACCCGAGGGCCGTTTTCGGCCCTGAATCTACGTACAAGACCAGATCCCCTCAGAAGATAGGTAGTGACCGAAAAACCTGCACGCAGAGAGAAAAAAGGAGAAAAAAGGAAAAACCCAAACAACCGCGGTATCCCTACCCTCCATAGGGCTACTTATTCTTCCTTACAATTTTATCTATCGCTCTACACTACTTAGGGTCCACCTCTGCTTCTTCCCTGGCACGCTTTTCGGTACTGGTAGCTATGTGAGCGTGGTCAGAGGTTACGCTCAGAGGAGAGCATAATGAAGTGCAGGAGAGGGGATCCGTGATTATTGATTATCGCGATTTGAGGGGCGTTTGAAGGCAGAGGAATAAGGGCGGGAATGGGAGCAGATATGGGAAGATCCGGAGTGGTGCGAGAAGCTGGCGGAGGCAGTCCGGGGGTGATTGGGGCAGTGATAGCGGGGTTGTGGTAGCTGAATTTTGCATGTACGTAGATACGGGGCAGGGAGCGGCCCAGTGGTTGGATAATCCCGTCAGGCTTAACCTGGGGGATGCGCTGCCTTGCCATAAGCGAGATGCTTCAATGCAAGTACTGATTTACCAAAAAAAAAAAGGCAGAGGAATTGGGGTTCGCGGAAGATGGAGTTGGAGAGGGGAACTGGAGTGAGTATGTTAGTATGAGATTGCACTTGTAAGTAGGGGGAGGCTCACATTGATTACAATCAAGAATAATTAATTAATTCATTAATTAATTGGGGCGATCCATTCGAAACAATGACGTTCAGTAGCGGAGAAGATGAACGAAGCTTTATGGCAAACGGAGAAAACTTCTACAGAACTATTTTGTGTAGCTGCCACTTGCTGTATGTCTCAGATTATAACGGTGTTCAGCGACGCGTTCCATAAGCAAACTGATGTTTCAGGCATGGTACCGCTGCTTGTGACTTGGGGATGTGGAGTTTTAGTGCTGGCAGCCGTCTGTGGCAGCCTCTTTAATAGCCCGGGGAAGTACTGGTAGGTGCTTTCTTTTTTTTTTTTTTCTTTTGAAATCAGTACTCGTGTGCGTAACCTTAAGGGTCGCATAACGAGCCAACCGGAACCCTGACTGGATTCAAGCGCACCACCTAGTTCAGACTAGCACCACCCTACCACTACAAAGGCCCATTTGGGGCTAGTCTCAGGAATCCTTCACTGACTAACTAAGCATGGGGAAACCTCCCTTGAGGACCAAACCCATGCTTCTTGGCTGTTAGGAAATCTCTTGGGGCGAGGCAGGATTCGAACCTATCTACTCCCCCTACCGGTAGGCAGGCATGACCCTCATAATTGTAAACGTGTTCACCTACACAATGCCCGTTTGTCCAGAGGCTAGAGACCTTTTCATGATCAATTGAGAAAATGATTACCTTTTTTTTATTTATTTATTTTTCAGACTCTGTACGCGCAGTCTATGCAACATAACGTTATGGCCAGGCCTCCACTTTGAAGGTGCAATACCCCGGCGAGTATGTTTCTACTGCATACATATATATAGACTGTGGCCACCTGTATCACTGTACCAAACTGTATTCCATATCAGTGTAATGTGTTTGCATTTCCAAGTACCAGTAGCCAGGCTCGACTACTACTATGTACCTTTGGCCCCGAATTCTCTCATCCACGCACCTTCTTCGTGACAGCACGGGGTTTTGGGGGGAGGCATTCATACCCACTACTTGTACTTGTTCCAGGTCTGCCAGCTGCACACTGCCTAGCTTCTGCTCTGGGCACCGAGCCGGGCACCGAGCTGGGTGCTTGTCCAATTTTGTCAGTGATTATGTAAGCTCTAGGTAGACCAGTATCCGCCCGTCTTTGTCGCGATTACTCCGCCATTGCACAACCTGGCACGCGTCAGATCTCTGGCAATCGTGTCTGGCCAAGATTCATATCCAATCTCAAGCCGTTGTCTCCCCAATTTCCTCCTTTGAAGCCACATGTCCATTCGTACAGTATGTCTGTTCCTCATGGTATAGCATTCTAACTGGACATACGGCTGAAACTTGCACTCTAAGGTTTCCTATAGCACACAAGATGGCTGGGAGTCGTGTCCAAAAGCGAGGAACTCTAAAGCTTAAGCCTGGCATATCCCCGGAAAAACATTTAGCCCTTCTCATAACTGCCTTCCCAGAATCCACCTCTGAACGTTTGGTGGCAGCACGGGGATACCATTTTCTTTTTTTTTTCTTTTTTTTTGAACTTATTACAGTACTCGTATGCACAACCTTAGGGGTCGTATGACGAGCCACCCGGAAGCCCGGGTGGATTCAAGGGACAGTCAAGTTAATCTGACGCCCTTCGCGAGCTAAGTACAAAATCAAAAACCAAACAATGCGAGCGAGCGAACAAAGCAAAGCAGCAAATATCAAAGCACCCTCCTAACGTCCAGCGAGGGGACGGTAGAGGTATGCGAAGTATGCCTCCACCGCGTCCCAATCCTCCTCCTCTCCCTCTTCCTTCTTCCATATCGGTGTGTCTAGTTCTTCCCACGTCCTAATCCCTCCGATGAGATCCTGGCGTTGTTGGCGATGCTGAGGGCAGTCGAAGACGATATGGTAGCCATCCTCCATCGGGTGATCGCAGTTGGGGCATGCCGGAGAGTCGACCTTGCGGACGAAATGGAGCCAGTAGTTCTGAGGGCCCCGGTTGGTGCGTAGCCAGGTGTAGGATACCATCACTTCTGCGGTATCCAACCTCCCGACTGTGGATTTCGAGCCCTGTCAAAGACCTCGTTATTGATGCTCTCATCGACATATTTGCATTAAAATATTCCTTTAAAATCGCCGATTATAAGGTGCATCAAGCATGGGCCACGGAATCAACTTTACACGAGGCTAATCACACACCCAGTCAATAACAAATGGTCAAGAGTGTGGTAGTGCACCTGGACCGTTAGCTACACATCTACGTTGAAGTTGCCATCCGACATTCGGAGGCTATGTGCTCCATGCCCATTTATCAAGTTTTACTGGAGGACATTGCTATTGTCGGTTGTCATTCTAGAGACTATGGCGAAAAACCTATCTCTTATACACCCAGCATCTACACGCGCATGCGACTAAATACAGAGCTGGACCTCAGGTACCAGCCCCTGAAACTAGTGTTTCCCCAATCCGCCGGGCGTAGCCACATTGGACATGGCTCAATCCTCCTACAGCATCCGAAGGTCTACACCGGACGTTTCGATTACTGTATAGGTTTCCTCGAGTCACGTGTCATGGGTTATATCTCCTCGCTAGAGGTATCCCATCTCTCACCTCGGTGAATCTAATAGTTCCATTCACTTAGACAGCCAACATATGCCAGAAGCTGTCGCCGTGCTTCTATAATTCCATCCTGCATTCTCGCTTCAACAATCCCGAATATATACTTATATAGTTCTGGTTTCCCTATATCCAAAGGTACCTCCTTGCTTCACTTTGCCCTCCCCTTTACCCAGAATACTGTGCAGCTCTACTGCCTTACTCTCAACTATTCCTATACTTATATAGCCTCTCTATATGAATATTGACCTTACTAGTAAATCCTTCCTGCCTTTGCTCTATCCAGTATATTCTTTAATTACCTTATCTCCTCTCGCCTCATTAAACTATAGAATAAACTTATTTGAATCTAATTAGATATTGTAAGCTAATTATTTAAATAAATCTCTATACTTCGGAGGTGCACCACAAAAGTCTTTTCCACCTTCCTATTTAGAAATAGTGGTCTTGGCAGCATATGCACATATCTATTGCATATATTTATTCGATTTGCATATGCACATAGTGTTGGCTAGGTCTCTACCTGCTCAACTCTATATATCTCTAGCTATGCCTCCGGTTCATTGTCTAGCTATTATTCTCCAGCTATTCCCTTCGGTCAATCTTCCTTAGACTATGTTCGATATCGTAACTCGTGCTCAAGCAGTGATCTGATCTCTTAGACAGGTAATTACTGTTATTCAAAAGCAAACTGGAATCACCCCCCGACACATCCGGAATCGCCACAATAAAGCGCAGAAAAGGGGGTGGCAGCCTGGTACCCCCTTAACATTGACTCCTCCCTCGTGTACCTAGTCTCCTCTACCAACTGGTTCGCCCCCCTCCGTGACAGTCCTCCGTGACAGTCCTCCGTGACACTCTTCCATGACACTCTTCCGTGACAGCCCCGTGGATATCGCCCCGCCTTGTGCCCCTTGGTCGCTTTGCTCCCTTGTCCGCCGTCACAGGGTGGGAGAAGTTTAATTAAATTAAAATAAAAAATATATTATTTGATCTTTTTTTAATTTAAATTTGGAAGATATTATTTTACTTATTACTAGTAAAATATTATTAATTCGATATTTAGATATATTTTCTACTTATATATATTTTTTTAAGTTATAGATATTTGATTTGACTTTGTTTTAGTTTAGCTATAATAAGAAGTACTATATCTATACTTTTGATTAAGAGTATACTTCTAGACTAGTTTTTTATATAGATAAATCTTATACAATTGTATATCTAATGTATACAGACTGCAAGTATCAAGTACAAATAATAATTCCTGCTAAGCAAAGCCATTATAGGCCTTATCTATTCAAATATCTCATACCAAATCTATCTCTTGATCTCTAACACATCCCCTTGTATTATTTAAGTGGCTATGTGCCTTGGCCCTTCTGTGATTTATTTGACAAATTACTATACATATATAATATATTTCGCAAATTTGAGCCCAATCTCAATGTTGGGCTCGAAATAGTCAAAAATCACTGAATAGTCGTGTGATCCATTTCCTGGTGGTGATCCGCATCCCTGTGATTGATGGTATTAGACCCAACATAGAATAGACACAGAGGGTTACCTCCCAAGCCGCCTGTGATACCACCATCAATCTCGTACATGGCTCCCACTCCCGGTCCGGCATCGAGAGAAGAATAAAGAAGGCTCTCATCCAATGATCGGATCAACCAACTACAATCAGTTGGATAAGGAGTCATATAACCATACTGGGCAACTACCCCGCAGACAGTAAAGTCGTCTAAGAGAGCCACCTAGTACGCTACAACAGTTCCATTACAATAGTGACTAAGGGTGGCATTAGAGCAATGTTAAAGATACTCAGGAAAAAAGGAAAGATCAGAAGTGGGATACGTCATACTCCGGTCAGAATAGCCGCGGTGCACTCTATGCTTAAGGCAGTCCCCAATGCCCCCGCTGCCTCCACCCGAGATTCAAATTGTAATAACTATTGCCACCGGCTATAAAATATTAATAGTTATTCTTTATTATATAATAAATAAATAGTACTTTTCTATTATAAAATATATAGTTGTTAATATCTGATTGTTTCTAGCTAATTAAATTTTTTAGGGGCTGTTATAATTAAAAGTATAGAATTTTCTAAGACTTTCTTTCCATTCTATGCCTACTTAGTTTATTTAAACTATTGATTTTAACTGTGAAGTATTGGAACTAATACAATATCCTGTGCCACGGCCACTGCTGACTCAGCCCTGGGGTCATACGGCTTATCAACATATCCACTCACAACTCCTCTTCTCTCACCACTTACCATAGCATTTGCGCACGCTCACAATAACTCATTTGCTCCAGCATTGTTCCATCAGTACAAGCGATGTCTTGCTCGACACTCGAGGACCTGTCATCACATCGTGATCGCGATCTACGCATGCGCACCCTTACTTCACTCCTTGCCGCGTTATCCCCGCTCACCGGCGCGCTGCCACACGACGACCGTGCAGCTGCATCCGGCCCAGTGAATATCCAACGAGAGCCCACAGCATCGCAAACCTGGGCAAAGGTTCTTAACCATGTTGCCCAACTCCTGGTTCGAGAACACGAAATAGTGGCTGTTCTCCCAAAACGATCCGGTTCCACAGCGCATGTCAGCCTCCTCATTGCAACTGATAGTTCAAGCGATGATGACGACTTGACTTCTGCTGAGGGTTACTTCATCGCCCGGAACCCCCTTACAAGGTTGGTTTCCGTCTCCTCCCACCAAGATCTGGTTCTATACTTTCATGCGTACCGGCATGTTACATACCGCAATCACGTCCTAGCTGTTGAGTGTTTATTCAACGCAATTGTTGATGCATATAATACCTATATGGCAGTGCTGGATGATGACGACTCTAATTCTGCTCAGGGAGCTTCGCCCGACGTGGATGGCAAACCTACCACGACGGAAGCATATAGCAACTTTGTGTTGCGCACGGACCTATTGAATTCATTTATTACATTCTACGCAGTAGGCAAAATGCGCCGCAGGTTTCATTCCGTGCCATTTAAAAAGTTCTATACAGCTATGAGAAGCATGCGGCAGGCGCAAGTGGAGGGGGCATTTGGGATGGCGTCTGGGGCAGACAAACCGAGCCCATTTATCCAAGGTGAGGTGTATCTCTTCGAAGCTCTATTGAGGGATCATGCAGCGGATGAGTACCCACGATTGGCGGCTACATTGTCATACGCGCACGCAGCCAGCACAGTCCCGTTATACACACAAGATACTACCTGGGATCTTCACCGGTTATTACTGTCTAGCCTAGAGAGTGCCAAATTAGCCGTCGATACCCTCTATGCACAAATCGCTTCCCCCATCTCTTCATCCATTGATCTCTCAACCAGCCTAGCAGATGTACAACAAACTATGGACGTCCTCCACTCCTTGGTACACGTTTCCCCATCCATCTCCTTGCACATGAAATACATTGAGACCATCCTCTCCAATGCAATGGATATAAACCTACACGAACCAGAACACTCGTTTACTAAGGAGCTTGACCCAGATGAAGGGGTTACAGATTCAATGATTGAGATCTCACTTGCACGCAAGGAAAAGCGAGTTGGGGAGGAATGCCTTTGGTTGGCAGTTCGGTACCAAACTGCACTGGAATCCCTGACCTCCATTGACTCACTCCCTACGGATTATGTCACGTTTACCTTGTACGAGGTCTCTGCTGAGGATACCCCCAACAACGAGATGCATGATTGGAAGGACGTGATACATAGTATCTACCGCCCTCGGGTAAGCCCTGCTGATGCAAGTGCGAGTACCATCGATGTCTCTTGTGAAGAAGCAGTTAAGTCGTTGGAGGACTGGGCAACCTCAGCGGGGAACAAGGTCAGAGCGACACACATCCTGAGGAGCCCAAGCCATAAGTTTTTTGGCAGCTGGCATGCGGAGGCACTGTTGGGTACGCTAAGACATGTTAGCCAGGGGCACGCGAAACAGACTATGCTTTCCCGCGAGATTGATTTTACCCTATTCAAGCATACGTTTAACAGCATCGGAGTGAGCAAGAGGTGTTGTCCGGTTTGTGCAAAGCTACTTTGACTATTGGCACCGCCCCTTACTCCCGACGGCAGCAGTCCCTCAATGGTGTTTTCCTCTCACCAAAATGTTTACCCAACTGCACTGCCTCCATATTTACCTAGAGAGATTGCTCACCAGCTATTGGTGTGGTTGGAGACATTTCTTAAGGGCGCGGTAGATAGGTTGGTGGTGGAGAGAAGGTTGGCAGCGCAGAAGAGCGCGGAGGCTGTAGAGGGTCAAAAGCAAGAAGGAAGGGCAAAGAGTGCGGATTCAATGGGGCAAAGTCCGGGGAAGAAGGCGAAGCGTAAGAGGGCTAAGGCCCCGGGGGTGAATGCGACTGGGCCTATGCGGCGATTGGGGTATATGGGGACAGAGTAGGTCACAGCCGAGGAGGCTCACATCAGTGTGTGGTATTGACGTGGGAACGATGGACATAAAGAAGGCGTGTGTCTCCCCCCCCCATCTCTCTCTGAGTCTTTGACTTTCGCCTGAAAGACTTAAGAAATAAGGGGGGACTTTCAATCAATGATTGAAAGGGGGGAACAAAAAAGCGAAGCTTTTTTTCCCCCGATTTTACCCCCCCTCCCCTTCCCCCCCCCACAAATATTCTATTTGAATAGGGGGGGGGAGTAGGGAGGGGGGGTGAGAAAAAGGGAAAAAAAAAAAAATCTACATATATGTTAAAGGGGGAAAAAAAAGAGGAGAGCGTATCAGAGGGGAGGAGGGGGGCGGAGAGCTCAGGTGTTCAAGAGCTACGGGCAAGATCTAAGAGGTAAGGACAAAGCCGGTTTCCTTAAGCCGGACCTTAAGCTCAAGCCTTGAGACTTCAAAACTAACGCCCAGGAGTATCTCTCAACTCTCTACGCGTCGCATCTCTCCGCGGCTTCACTGGCAAACCTCACCTGTGTCAGGTGCGGGACCAGTGAGCTAGTAGAAATGCACCACGTAAGAAAGATGAGTGAACTCAATCCTAAAGTCTCGGAGATCGATCGGATTGTGTTGAAGGGACGGCTCCTATTAGTGTGTATATGAATCCAAGTATTTCGAGCAACTCACCAGCAAGCAATCATTGTTCCGTAATCAAGAAATATTCGCTAGCTATAATGAGCAGGGTGGCAGAGGACCCGTGATGGTTCTTTGATGCTATCCCATTTCCCCTTAAATAAAATAAAATAAAATAAAAAAAGCTGCCACAGGACGGCTTTTTTCGAACACGTCAATAATATCAGCATATAGAACATATGCGCAACGATGGATTATCCATAGTTCAATTCTAGGTACGCGAAGTTAGAAGGAGGCTGTTCTGTCCCATAGGCCAAGTAGACCATATTGGCAGTTGGATCAACCCGTACACAAAGTGCACTAAGGCCTCGCTCCATTCACCAAGATCACGCTAATTCAGCGTCGCATGCATCAATGTCACGATATGTTCAATGTAACGTTGCATTCAAATATCCTCATTGCATACAAAACAAATGACCGCGCCAACAAATAAACAAACACAAGATCACCACACCAGTAAACAAACCAAAAAAATTTTAAAAAAAAACCAGAAAAAAAATAGAATGCGACAGGAAAAAGTTAATAAAATAAAATAAAAACCAAGAATATAACACGACATGAAAAAATTGAAAAAATTAAAATAAAAAAAAACCGCTCTGATCATTGAGTTTTCTTATAGCCTGGTCGCAGGCTATATATCGAGCTGAGGAAAAAGCAAATATTGGGTATATCACATGCTGAATATCAAGCTGGAGAAGAAGTGAATATTAGGTATATCGCAGGCTAGATATCGAGCTAGGGAAGAAGTGAATGTTAGGTATATCACAGGCTGAATATCGAGCTGGAGAAGAAGTGAATATTGGGTATATCGTAGGTTAGATATTGAGCTGAGGAAAAAGCGAATATTACGTATATCACATGCTGAATATCAAGCTAGGGAAGAAGCGAATATTAGGTATATCGCAGGTTGGATATCGAGCTGGGGAAGAAGAGAATGTTAGGTATATTGCAGGCTGAATATCGAGCTAGGGAAGAACCGAATATTGGGTATATCGCAGGCTATATATCAAGCTGGGTAAGAAGCGAATATTGGGTATATTGCATGCTGGATATTGAGCTGGGTAAGAAGTGAATATTGGGTATATTGCACGCTAGATATTGAGCTAGGTAAGAAGCGAATATTAGATATATTGTAGGCTGGATATCTAGCTAGGGACGGGACAAATATTGGGTATATTGCAGGCTGAATATCGAGCTTGGGAAGAAGCGAATATTAGGTATATCGTAGGCTGGATATATATCGAGCTGGATAAGAAGTGAATATTGGGAATATCACAGGCTGGATATTGAGCTTGGGAAGAAGCGAATATTGGGTATATCGCAGGCTGGATATCGAGCTGGGGAAGAAGTGAATATTGGGTATATTGCAGGCTGGATATCGAGGTGGGGAAGAAGCGAATGTTGGGTATATTGCAGGCTGGATATTGAGCTGGGTAAGAAGCAAATATTGGGTATATCGCAGGCTAGATATCGAGCTGAGTAAGAAGTGAATGTTAGATATATCGTTGGCTGGAAATCGAGCTTGGGTAAGAAGCGAATATTGGTTATATCGTAGGCTGTATATCAAGCTGGGTAAGAAGCGAATATTGGGTATATCGTAGGCTGAATATCGAGCTAGGGAAGAAGCGAATATTGGCAATATCGAAGTTGGTGAGTTCAGGGTAAACACGTATATGGTGGATATAAAAAAATATCGCAGCCAAATGCCTGGGTGTTTGCATGTAAAGCTGGGGACGAGGCGAATATTGGGTATATTGTAGGCTGGATATCGAGGTGGGGACAAAGCGAATATTAGATATATCGCAGGCTGGATATCGAGCTTGGGAAGAAGTGAATATTGGGTATATTGCTGGCTGGATATTGACCTGAGGAAGAGGCGAATATGGGCAATATCAGAGTTGGCGAGTTCAACATAATGACGCGTGTGGTGAATATGAAAAATAACGCAGGCAAATGGTTGGGTGCTTGCACGTAAAGCTAGCAACAAGTCGAATATTGGGTATATCGTAGGCTGTATATTAAGCTGGGGACGGAGCGAATATTAGGTATATTACAGGCTAGATATCGAGCTGGGGAAGAAACGAATATTGGGTATATTGCAGGCTGCATATTGAGCTAGGGAAAAAGCAAATATTAGGTATATTGCATGCTGAATATCAAGCTAGGAAAGAAGTGAATATTGGCTATATCAGAGTAGATATGAAAAAACAACATAGTAATATATAGCTAGACAGTTGTATATTAAGCTGGAGATAGAGCGTATACTAGTATTAATAGCTGTAGACTATTATTAATAATATAGTATATAACTAAGTATATTATGAATATATAGATAATAGATCTATAATTATATCTATACCTCTTTGTTTACTTAATAATCTATTGGCAGTAGCTACTGAAAATAGCAGCTATTATATATATAATATAGATAGACTTTATAGGATATACAACTTATAACTTATTTATTCTTAATATAGTAGAGTATAATTTAGAAATTTCTATTATATAAGTTAGAGTTTAAACTAACTATTAATTTTTTTTATTCTATTCAAATTAGCTATATTAAAAAAGATAATTACTAAATTTGTATCTATTATATATTATATTATTATATATATCTTGCTTATACAAAACTATATACAATTGCTATCTATGATTATATATATTCTTTATAGGCTATTATATATAATATCAAATATATATATATTATATACTTAGATACTCTAATATATATAGGTAAATTTATATATATTTAGTATTATATATTTTTATCTACCTATAGTAGTTATTATTATAAAGATAGTATAGAGTGAATAGTGAGTTAAATAAAGGAATAGCTACTTAAAACTATATAGAAATTCTCAAATTATACTCTACTATATTAGGAATAAATAGGTTATAAGTTATATATCCTATAAAGTCTACCTGTATCATATTTATGCCAGCAGCTATTTCTAGTAGCTACTACTGATAAATACCTAATTAAGTAAGGAAAAGGATATAATTAGTTAGATATAATTATAGATCTATTCTCTATACTATTTACTATATGCTAAGGTATTTGCCTTGTTCTTAGCTTGATATTCAACTATAAAATAATATTATAACTATATTATTTTTTTAAATATATTATATATATGTTTCCCTTAAATTTACCAACTCTAATATAGCCAATATTTATTTCTTACCTAGCTTAATATCTAGCCTATAATATACCTAATATTTATTTCTTCTCCAGTTTAATATACAATCTATAATATACTCAATATTTACTTTTTATTTAGCTTAATATCTAGCCTACAATATATCCAATATTTGCTCTATACTTAGATAGATATCTAGTCTAAAATATACCTAATATTTATCCTATTTTTAGCTTTACGTACAAGGATTTAGATATATTACTATGTTATTATTTTATATCTACCAATTATATATTTATCCTAAATTTACTAACTCCAATATTACTAATATTCGTTTTTTCCTAAGTTCAATATTTAGCCTATAATATACTCAATATTTACTTCTTTTGAAGCTCGATATCTAGCCTACAATATACCCAATATTTGTCTTATACCCAACTCGATATCTAGCTTATAATATATACAATATTTATTTCTTACCCAGCTCAATATCTAGCTTGCAATATATCTACTATTCACTTTTTACTTAGTTCAATATTTATCCTACAATATATCTAATATTTCTCCTATACCTAGTTCAATATCTACTCTACAATATACTCAATATTTATTTTTTACCTAACTTAATATCTAGTCTATGATATACCTAATATTTATTTCTTTCCTAGTTCGATATCTAACTTATAATATATCTAATATTCACTTCTTACTTAGCTCAATATTTAGTTTACAATATATCTAACATTCATTTCTTTTCTAGCTCGATATCTAGCTTGTAATATACTTACTATTTGCTTCTCACTTAGTTTAATATATAGTATATAATAGACCTAATATTTACTTTTTTCCAACCTTAATATCTAGCCTATAATATATATAATATTCACTCTTTTTCTAGCTTTATATACAAGTACCTAGGTATTTGGCTATACTATTTTTTTAAATTCACTACATATATATTTACCCTAAACTTGCTAACTCTAATATTACTAATATTTACTTCTTCTCTAGCTTGATATTAAGTCTATAATATATCTAATATTCACTTCTTACCTAACTTGATATACAGTCTATGATATACCTAATATTTACTTCTTATCTAGTTTAATATATAGTATATAATATACCCAATATTTGCTTCTTTCTAAGCTTAATATCTAGTCTATAATATACTAATAATTACTACTTCCCAAATTTGATATCTAACTTATAATATATCTAATATTCACTTCTTCTTTAGCTTAATATTCAGCCTATGATATACCCAACATTTGCTTTTTTCTTAACTCGATATCTAGTCTATAATATATCTAATATTTACTTTATTTTTAGCTTTACATATAAGAACCTAGCTATTTAGCTACATTATTTTTTTATATCTACTATAGATATATTTATTCTGAACTTGCCAACTCTGATATTATCAATATTCACTTATTCCTTAGTTTAATATATATCTAGTCTGCGATATACCTAATATTCACTTCTTCCCTAGTTTGATATCTAGCCTATAATATATCTAATATTTACTTCTTATATAGCTCGATTTACTTCTTTTTCTACTCGATATCTAGTTTATAATATACCTAATATTTGCTTCTTCTCTATTTTGATATATAGCCTATAATATACTTAATATTTATTTCTCATCCAACTTGATATCTAGCTTATAATATACTGAATATTTATTTCTTATTTAGCTTAATATATAGTATATAATATATCTAATATTTACTTCTTTCCAAACTCAATATCTAGCTTACAATATACTCAATATTTACTTTTTATTTAACTTAATATCTAACCTACAATATATCTACTATTTGCTTCTTCCTAAGCTTAATATTTAGTCTATAAGATATCTAATATTCACTTCTTACCTAGCTTAATATATATCTAGCCTATAATATACTTAATATTTATTTTTTATCCAGTTTGATATATATCTAGCCTATAATATATCTAATATTTGCTTCTTCCCAAGTTTGATATCCAGCCTATAATATACTTAATATTCACCCTATCTCTTACTTAATATAGATTCTAGCCTCCAATATACCTAATATTTGCTTCTTACTTAACTCGATATCTAACCTATAGTATACTTAGTATTTGCTTCTTACTTAGCTCAATATCTAGTCTACAATATACTTAATATTTACTCTATCCCTAGCTTAATATCTAGCCTATAATATACCTCATATTTGCTTCTTACTTAGCTCGATATCTAGCTTACAATATACTTACTATTTGCTTCTTACCTAGCTTAATATCTAACCTACAATATACTTAATATTTGCTTCTTCTCCAGCTTGATATCTAGCCTATAATATACCTATTATTTGCTTTTTACCTAACTTGATATCTACCTTATAATATACTTACTATTCACTTCTTTCCTAGCTTGATATCTAGCCTATAATATATCTAATATTTACTTCTCTTCTAGTTTGATTTGCTTCTTTATCAGCTTAATATCTAGCTTATAATATACCTAATATTTACTTCTTTCTTACCTTGATATATAAGCTATCATATACCTAATATTTACTTCTTACTTAGCTTGATATCTAGCCTACAATATACTAAATATTTGTTTCTTATCTAGCTTGATATATAATATATAATATACCTAATATTCACTTCTTCCTAAGTTTGATATCTAGCTTGCAATATACTCAATATTTACTTCTAATTTAGCTAGATATTTAGGCTATAATATATCTAATATATACTTCTTATTTAGCTCCATATCTAGTCTATAATATATCTAATATTTACTTCTTTCTAAGCTTGATACATATCTAGTCTGTGATATATCTAATATTTATTTCTTACTCAGCTTGATATCTAGTCTACAATATACTCAATATTTACTTTTTCCTAAGCTCAATATTTAGACTATAATATACCTAATATTCACTTCTTACTTAGCTCAATATCTAGCTTATAATATATCTAATATTTACTTCTTTCCAAATTTAATATCTAGGTTATAATATACCTAATATTTACTTTTTTTCTAGTTCGATATATATCTAGCCTATGATATACCTAATATTTGTTTCTTACTTATTTCAATATCTAATTTACAATATAACTAATATTTATTTCTTCCTTAACTTGATATTTAGCTAATAATATACTCAATATTTGCTTGTTCTTAAGCTCAATATCTAGCCTATAATATACCTAATATTTACTTCTTCCCTAGTTTGATATTCAGTATATAATATTATAATGGAGAGGGTATGGGGGAGCGACTAAGGAGTATAGCAGAGGCAAAGATGGGTCATAGGATACTATTACAGAGGAGGTTATTATATAGGAAGCTATCATAGGGGAGCTACTATAGAAGAAGAGAGAAGCTATAAGAATAGTCTAGGTACAAAGGGAGAATAAGATATTAGATAAAAAGAGAAGAGAAGAGAAGAAAAAAGTAGAGGAGAAGGTAAGCTATTTAACAATTAGGAGTTATACTAATATCACTATGACTCTGAGGATAAGAATACAACCCGAAATAGCTATAACTCATGATAACTACAACCCGAAGGAAATATAATATGAAATAATTATAACATAAGATAAGATATCATACTTAAGAGTAACAAAGAGAGAATAAAGTTGTGGTCATGATATTACCCCCCTCTTCTATAATTATCATTCTAGCAACAAATAGGGAGAGTATAGCTTGTTAGGGTAGTATTAGAGAAAAAATAAAACTAAATCCTCAGAATATTCTAAATACCCCTTCGAGTGCTAAGTCACTTCCTTATTACCTACTCACTTCACCTTATACTCTAGTTTGTGGTAACAGTAGCAACTGTCCAAAATCTCCTTCACTTCCTACTCATCGATACTATCTATAATTACTGGTAGGGGAGGGAGCTATACTTGTCCTAGTAGGGGATTGTTAGAGGCTAGCTCTAGCTCAAAAATATGAATTATAGGGTATTATTTGATTGTATAAGAGAGCTTCAGAAAGTAGACATACATACTTATAGCAGTAAGGACTTTATATAGTCTAGTGAACTTGTAATCTAGCTTATAGGAGGGTCGTTCGGTGTAGAAGTACTAGATAGATAACCATACTCTATCTCTAGATTTGTACTATAGAGTTGAAAGTCTTAATCTATTAATATACTCTGATTGCTAGATTAGTATATATTTAAGCTCTGCTTTGAGTATGGTATATAGGTCAGCAAATTACAAGGCTAGCATTTTAGCTGAGGGGTTCTTTTTGGCCTTTTAGAGTAGTACTACAATATCAACAAACCTTGAGTGCCAACCATAGTTAGCTAGGAAGGGGGAGTACCTAAGTATATCTAAGAAGTGATTATTGGCTACAAATTCATAGGTTACTAGCAGTGTTATTCAGTTATCCTACTGGTAGTTGACATACACTTTTAGGTATTGCTCCATAATAGTATTTATATACTCTAACTAAATATCGGTTTAAGGATGATAGGTAATAGATAAGTGAACATTGATTCCTAATAGTTTATAGAGAGCTTTCCAGAAGTTTAAAGTAAATTAAGGGTCATGATCAGATACAATAGATAGAGGCAATTTATAATAGTATTACATATAGTTCAGGTATAATAGGGCAAGGTTTTCAGTGGTATAGAAGTCTTTATAAGGGATGAAGTGTCTTATTTTTGTTAGTTGGTCTACTACCATAAGTATTATATTGAATCTCTTATCCTTTAGTAGACCTATTACAAAGTCTATTATTATATGTTGTCAGGGCTAGTTAGAAATCTTGAGTGGTCAGAGGGTACTATAGGGTATATGTCATATGGATTTAGCTCTCTTATATATATAGCAATTGTAGATATATCACTCAATATACTTCTATTAGTCAATCTAGGTATAGCTCCTGTTCAAGAGCTCTAGGATTTTTACTATACTTGAGTATCTAGCTACAAGAGTGTTATGGTGATCCCTTATTAGGCACAGCTAGAGCTGAGGATCTACAGGTATATAGAGTTGGTTAAGGTGATAAAGGAGATCATTATGCACTTTATACTCGGCAAAAGAAATTTTAGTATATTGTTATTGCCCCATTCCGATAGCTGAAATAATATCAGTAATAAAAAAGTCTACTATATATATTGCTATCAAGAGTTTATACAAGGTAGGAGCTGAGTCGCCTATAATATCTATTGCTATAGAAGTAGATAGAGAGATATTTTTGGGCTTAAAAATGACTTGATTTTAAAATTTCAGTCATTCATCCCTCCCTTTAGGGAGGTCTTCCAACCTTCTAGTTAATATATTTAGTTTATTATCCACTCTACCTAGATGGTACTTGATTTTGAAGTTAAAAGGTGACAGGAATTCTGACCAATAAGCCTGTTACTGGTTGAGGAGCTTGGTTAAGGTAAAGTATTCTAGATTTTTATGGTCTGAGAGGATTTCAATGATGCTTTTTACTAATTTTAGGTATGGTCTCCATTCTTTGAATACTCGAATAATAGCTATCAATTTCTTATCATATATTTCATAGTTACATTCGATAGGAGAATGCTTCTTTAAGAAGTATGTGACAGGATAGAGTATGCTTTAATCACTATATTAGGAGAAAATACTGATAGATACATAGTTTAATGCGTTAGTTTCTATAATACATTCCTAGTTAGGGTCAAAATGGGCTAAGATAGGAACTGAACAGAAGGCTTCTTTAAGCTGTTCGAATATAGACTGTACTTCAGATAACTATTAGAACTTTTGATTTTTCTTTGTTAGTACTATTAAGGAAGTGACTATTTAGAAGTAGCCTAAGATGAAGCACCAGTAGAAGTTTGTAAAACCTAGGAATACTTATATATCCTTTACATTATTTAAGGTTTCCTATTCTCTTACGATAGCAACCTTGGCTAGATCTATTTGAATTCCCTCTATAATAATGATTAATCCCAAATACTTTACTTCTTAGATATGAAATTCATATTTCTCAGGTTTCAAGTATAATTCTACTGCTTCTAATTTCTCTAAAACCTTACAGATATATACCTTATATTTAGTTAGGGAATCTAAATAGATGAAAATATCATCTAGGTAGGCTATATAGAATATGTCAAGGAAATCACGAAGTATATTATTAATAAAATGTTGGAAGGAGGTAGGAGTATTAGTCAGTCTAAATGGCATGACATTATACTTGAAATGCCTATACTAAGTTCAAAAAGCTATTTTCTATTATTTCCCTTTTGTAATTCTTATAAGGTTATAAGCCCCTCAGAGGTCGAACTTAGTGAACTACTTGACCTTAGAAAGGCATACTAAGGTCTCTTGGATTAGGAATAAGGGGTAATAGTTCTTTACTATAATCTTATTCAATTCTTAGTAATCTATAGAAAGGTAGAGAGAATCATCTACTTTCTTGACGAATAGAACTAGAGTACTAGCAGGAAATAAGCTATGATAGATAAAACCTTTGGTAAGGTTTTTTTTAAGGTATTTCTTTAGGGCTTTGAGCTCTTTTTGAGATATCCTATATAAAGGTCCATATAGGGATATTTTACTATCTACTAAAGGGATTATGTAGTCATATAGCTGATGAGATAGTAGTTTATCTATTACTTTCTCTGAGAATAGATCTATAAAGCTATGGTATTCCACCAGTATAAGGGACTTTTAGTCTTTCTTAGATTATAGTTTATTGATTATGAAGTTGATATTATAGATAGAAAGTGAGTAGGCCTTTAGCTTATAGTATTTGGTAAGGTATGTAAAGGCCTTTGTTTTAATAAAGTTGATATTTAAAGGGAGTGATTAAGCTTCTATATTTGATGTAGAAGTAGGTAGGTTGCTAGCTTTATTGTACAATTCAAACAACTTACTCTGTTTGATACAAATAGGGTTCTAGGTAAGAGGGAGTAGAGATAATCCTATAATAGGTGTTTTGATTACGTTACAGTATTTCTGGCAGTACTAGCTATTAAACTGTATTATGTAGGAGCTAAAGTAGATTGATATATCATGTAGTATTAGCTAGGAGATTCTTAAAATAATAAGGTATTAGATCTTGGTAACAAATAGGAGGAGTATCTTAATATGGTTTTGAATATTAGTAGAAAGATAGGCAATATCTGTAATATCTCTAGAGGAGATGGGTCATCTGTTAATAATATCTATAGTATGAGAGGTCTTTAGGGAGGATATAGGAATGGTATGGGCACTAATAAAATCTTTATCAATAAATATAATTCCAGTTACTTTATAGTCTATCAAGGTGGAAGTAGTGATTATTTTTCTATTAAATGAGATGGGTATAGATATAATAAGATGACAACCTGATAGCAAAGATTCCTTTAATGCTTCAGAGCTAACTAAGAATATAGAAATAGAAAAAGACCCTTGGGTAGGTCCCTTACTTGCATTAATGATTAAGCAAGGGACTTGCTATTTCCTGACTCTACAAGAGTATCGAGATCTATTGTAGTTATATAGACAGTAAAGGGGCGAGAGTAATGGATTAGATAGTTTACTATTAAATGGTCCAGTTTCTTACAGATAATATATGCCCTTTCTGCTATGCAGCGATCCTATTCAGCTTAAGAGAGGTGGGAGCATCTAAAAAAGAGGTCCATAGGGGTGGAACCTCTGAAAAGGAAGAAAGGGTATACTATCTTATTAGAGGAAGTTGGAGTATATAGGCAAGGGGCTTAGACTGTAGTACTAGTAGTAGTAATGACTTGTAGGGCACGGATACTGTTTTGAAGATGGGAGAGCTTTTGCTCAACTTTACTGGCTTGATCGATCAATTGCTCAAGAGTGGAGGTATCCAGATAGTGTACTAAAGCTTGTTTGAGTTTATATGAGAGGCCGTTCTAAAACTGATCTAGCTTAGCTTGAGTATCCTAGAGGATATCAGTAGTGAGGTATAAGAATTTAGTAATATAGGTAGAAAGATTAGTATTTCATTATTTTAAAGTACAGAGTGCTCAAGTAGTAGTTCTTATTGGATCTAGATCTCCAAAGGTGTAGTCAAGAATGGTAAATAGGGAGATGATATCTACCAGGTTAATACCAGTAGCCAGTATGTAAAGCTGTACCTAGTCCATCACTTTCTCTTCTAGTAAACCATATATATATATAAGCTGATATTAGATACTAGAGAATTTAGCTATATCCCTATTCAACTTGATACTAATAGAATTCTTCCAAGACTTTAGACAAAGATAGTCGCCATTAAACTTCAACAGGGCGAGAAGTTTTTGAGTTTTTGGTAAGCTTAAAGCTAGAGCTTCTAGAGCTATGATGGCTAAAGCATAGTTTACAGTTTCTATAGTCAAGCATTCATTATGCAGCTCCTCCTAGAGGAGGGTAATCTCATTATTAGAAGCTTGTAACTGATCTTATGTATTCTATAAAATTTATTGAGTAAGGGCAAGATCACCTCCAAGCTCCCTACTAATAGTATCAGTAACTAAAAAGATGTTGATGATATTGTAGTAATAAACCGTTAGTACAACGTTGTCAGTAAGATATGGGAGGGCCCGCCAGGCCTCAAATCTGAGTCTAGAGGGGGCCTGGGGATTAGTATTAGGGGCTGGAGGAGCTAGAGGGATTAGGAAGCTAAAGGAGCTAGAGAAGCTAGGGGAGCTGGGAGAGCTAGGGTAGTAACTACAAGGGTTAGAGAGTTCAATTTTTATATATATACTAGTTAGTTAGGTAAGATCCAATATAGTATAATAGAGAGAGTATAGGGGAGTGACTAAGGGGTATAGTGGAGACGGAAATAGGTCGTAGGGTACTGTCACAGAAGAGGTTATTATGGAGGAGGCTATCATAAGGGGGCTACTATGAAAGAAGAGAGAAGCTATAAGAATAGCCTAGGTATAAAGGGAGAACAAGATATTGGGTGAAGAAAGAAGAAGAGAGAAGAGGAAAAAAGAGGGGAAAGCAAGCTATTTAATAATTAGGAGTTACGCTAATATTACTATAACTCTAAAGATGAGAATATAACCCAAGATAGCTATAACCTACGATAACCACAACCCAAAGGAAATATAATATGAGATAATTATGATATAAGATAATATATCACACTTGAGGATAATAAGGAGAGGACGAAGTCATAGTTGTGATAGATATACCTAATATTTACTTTTTCTTCAGCTCAATATATAGCCTGCAATTAAGCTATAAAAAAACTTAATAATTAGGCTAGTTTTTTTTTTTTTTTCAAATTTTTCAATTTTTTCATATTGTATTATATTTTTAGTTTTCATTTTATTTTATTAACTTTTCCCTATCATATTTTATTTTTTTTTCTGGTTTTTTTTTAAAATTTTTTTTGGTTTGTTTACTAGTGTAGTGATCTTGTGTTTGTTTATTTGTTGGCGCGGTTATTTGTTTTGTATGCAATAAGGATATTTGAATGCAACGTTACATTGAACATATCGTGACATTGATGCATGCGACGCAGAATTAGCGTAATCTTGGTGAATGGAGCGAGGCCTTAGTGCACTTTGTGTACGGGTTGATCCAACTGCCAATATGGTCTACTTGGCCAACTGGCCGGCCACTTGGTCAAGATGTAATCTTGGCCTATGGGACAGAACAAGGCTGTGCCAGACCATCTATGCAGAGTTTGTCTTGTCCTAACTGCACCCGGGTTAACCCGGGTAGCGCCCCTGGGGGGACCGCATACGAGTACTGAGTTTTATTTAAGAAAAATTTAAAAAAAATGTACCTAGAATTCCCGGGCATATATCAGGTCCAATTTCGTCGTCCCATAGATACACCTAATCTCCCGATAGCGTCATTGTGAGGGAGAATGCATAGAAAGCCCGATAGTTGCCTACCTGTCAGGCCTGAGAGTTGATGTCCGGACCTTCGGGGTCATCTGGTAATTGCCGGTTAATGACAGCATGGAAGCCGTAATCTACTTGATTTTCTGCGTCGCTTTTGATTCCTTGTTCATATCCTTGAATATTTGGCCAATTGACATTTGAGTTTATCGTCCCTTTCTTTATATTCGCTTTTACTTTTGGCACTTGAGCTTGTCATGTGGTATGTATCCGCCGGACCTGACAGATTAACTTATCTTGCCCTGAATCCACCCGGGTTTCCTGGTGGCTCATCATGGTCCCCCTGCTGGAACCGAATATGAGTCCTGAGTATTTGGAAAAATAAAATAAAATAAAATGAGCGTTGATGTGTCTTGGTGGGGGGGCAAAGTGCATGATTGGCCCATAGTCACGTAAACGTAGTGTGTTAGTGTGGTTGGGGTGGTTCCCTTGTTTTATGATAGTCTAGACAACATGAATATTGTAGGGGCTAATATGTGTGGAATACGGAGGGTACTGAGTTTTACCTGCCTTCCTGGCCAGCATGAAGTTCTTCCTAGACTACATTTCTTTTAAATAAAAAAAGAAACCCTCAGAACTCATATACAGTCCTGGCGAGGGGTCCATGATGAGCCACCCCGAAACCCGGGTGGATTCAGGGCAAGATAAGTTAATCTGTTAGGTCCGGCGGATATATACAAATAAATCAAAAGATCAGCGTGGTAAAAGGTAAGTCATGGGTATCATGAGTGTAGAAAATTCATAGTCAAACGTGAATAGCAGTGTCATACATAGATATGAAATCAACGCGGCGAGCAGCAAGTGTAAAAAATAAGGCGAAAGTATCCAAATAAGTCAAAGTAGAACACTGGGATCGTATATAAGTACGGAGTTCTTTTTAAAAAAAAGTCAAGGTAGAAGTATAAGAGTAGAGTCATAGAACTTCCATGCTTGTCATTAACCAGCTATTGCTAGATGACCCACTGTTTGAATTGACAACCAAGTATGAAATATCCACCGCCTGAAACAAATAGTGCTTAAAATACCAATCGTGCTGAACTACATGAATACTCAAGCCCCCTTATGAGTGGACAGTCGACAAAAGACAGCACTACGACTTAACATTTCAGCAATAGCGTTCCATCTACGGAGGGCGTCGTAAATTTCCAATACTGTGCTTCAATCTCCAGGCCGGTTTTAAAATATTTCAACTATGCCCCATGTACCTAGGTAGTTAGTTGTCTTCCGCTGCACGACATGCGGATTATAA
Source organism: Tirmania nivea (assembly GCA_015179035.1). Lineage (NCBI taxonomy): Eukaryota > Fungi > Ascomycota > Pezizomycetes > Pezizales > Pezizaceae > Tirmania > Tirmania nivea. The sequence goes on from WHUY01000025.1 coordinate 406,475, forward strand.
TGCTAACTCCCATTACAAGCATACCACATAAGTTCCTCCAATACAAAAAAGCAGTTTCAGGACATTCTGGTGGATTCAGGACAAGACAAGTTAATCAGGTCTAGCATACAAAATTTTAAACGACTCAAGTGGCTCTTGGCATGTTAAAGAAACATCCCGCCAGTGGGAAAGCTCGACACGGTGATGAAGCCTCTCGCGAGTTGAGAAGGCCTAAGTAGAAGAAAACTTCCGTGCTATCATTAACCGGCTTGCCAGATGACCCCAACAGATCTGACAGAGGTAACGTCAATGAAACAACATCTCGCAAGCGGAAAGAAACCTCTCGAGCAGAAAAAGGCTCAAGTAGAGGACCTACTGATGTCCAACCTCCATTCTGTCATGTCCATAATACAAGTAGGAAATGAAGACTTCCCCGAGCCACTCGTAGGAAGATAAAGCTACTTAGTCAATGCCTCGTGAAGGGCGCTTGATTTCTTTGTTATCATTGTTGCATTTTTTTTCTTTTTCCTTTGTAGGCAGCTCCGCAGTACACGCCCACCATAATAAAAAGAAAAAACTCGGAGTGAAACTCGGTAGTGAAACTAGCAAAATCATTGGACGTACCCATCCATCCTCGGGATGCGGATCACCACCGGGATGCGGATCACTCGGCTATTTACGCACTTTTGATGATTTCGAGGTCAATACACAACTAAATAGGCCCAAATTCTGGGATCGTATTTGAGATATATAGTACTTTGTAAAATAAAGTATAGAAGGGCCAAGGTGCACTACAGCTTGAATGATCCTGGGAGAAATACTGGGGATTACTGGGTAGGTTTTAGCCATAAAATATGTGAATAGATGAGAGTGAAGAAGGTTTCAATGATCAGAAATTCATGTTCCCACTTGGTACTTGTGGTTTGCACTTACTATACATGCAATTTCATATAATATGCCCATATAGAAGGATCGGTCTGAAAGGATAGCTTAGCCAGGGATACAAATGAAGGTATTCCTTGTTGTAGCTCAACAAAATCATGCCCAAATCAAGCGCTCTATAGCTCAAACGAGTTTACATATGTAAGTAGAATAGCTGAGCTTGTCTCAGCAACTACATATTTATTTTAGGTAGATAGAGATTGATATATGCCAAGACATTATATTTCTTCCCAATAAGGCTATAATACTAAACTACATCAATTTAGGCTAAATCATGCCTATAATACATTCAAAATATTGCCCTCTATATATTAATTCTTTTAAGATATTAAATACTTGATCCTATCTTTATTTGAAAGAGATATTCTAAAATCTACTATCTATTTATCTATTTCTAAAAAGATTCTTTATAAGATAACTTTACTTAAATCTAGTTAAGCTACTATATAGTATATATACAAGTGTATAGTTACTATTAGCATTAAAATAAACTACTTATTGCTTGATTTAAGCTTAGTTTCATTAAGTTATAATATAGATATATTTTATCTACTCTCTCTCTAAACTTTTTATTAGTGATATATCTTTACTTAGTTTTTAGTAGATATTATATATAGAGTATCTAATTAACAGGCCTATCTATTAGCATACTTTCGTGCTATTAGGTATTTAATTTGGACTTAGTTTAATTAAATTACTAGAATAAATATATTCTATATACCCTCTCTAGGCCTTCCTTTAGAGGCATGACCTTGCCCAATTCTGATCAGATATCCTGTATAAGCTACTTGAAGGTCTTTCCCTACCTATATGCTTACTTTTGAGCTATCTAGTTCTCGAGTTGGGTGTGGTTTGGTTGAGCTACAATAATAAATACCTTCATTTGTATCCTCAGCTAAGCTACCCTTTCAGATGAATCTTTCTATATGGGCATATTATATGAAATTGCATGTATAGTAAGTACAAATCATAAGTAATAAGTGGGAATAGTAATTTCGGATCATTGAAACCTTCTCTACCCTCATCTATTCATATATTTTATGGCTAAAACCTACCCAGTAATCCCTAATATTTCTCCCAGGATCATTCAAGCTGTAGGGCCCCTTGGCCCTTCTATACTTTATTTTGCAAAGTACTATATATCTCAAATACGATCCCAGAATTTGGGCCTATTTAGATGTGTATTGGCCTCGAAATCGTCAAAATGCAAAAATAGCCGAGTGATCCGCATCCGGGTGGTGATCCGCATCCCGAAGATGCATGGGTAAGGTAGATATGTCTAAGGTGAATAATCCCTAACAGTGATATCCGCTGTCCTCCATATGAAAACTTGCCATACAGACATCCGGTATCTGCTCCGGCCAAGCGCTCACATGGTTCTGCCCATCCTGCCATATTCCCATTGGAGTTTTACCTTTATACCTCCTGCCGCAGTCCCAGTTAGTAGACCCGTCTTCCCGCCAACCACCTGCATTCATGAGGATGGAGATTATGAGAGCCAGGGGTTATTGAAAGGAGAAAATTGGTGAGGGAAAGTGCGTCCTCGGCGGCCATCTATATGAAATTCCAGTTCAATTTGTGCATGGGCAGGAAATGCAACCGCGGCAGGGGTTCATAGGCCGGTCATTATTATATACGGCAGAGAAGCAGCCCAGAGGTTGGGTAACCTGGTCAAGCGATCACGGATGCGTAATCTCATCATCAAAAAGATAGTTTGAGTAGGAGTACTAATTTACCCAAATTGAGAAGAAAAAGAAATCCCTTCTATATTTGCGAGCCGGACAGCCTCTAGATACCTATGTGTGTTGGTACATATATGGCACGACAGAGAACAACGGGGTTTCATTAGGCGTCCCAAACGACCGCTTTAACTATTCCATAAAGACCGCAATAAGATCATTCAAGCAGTGATTTTCCTTCGGCAGTGCGCAAAATTTATCCCACAAAGTCTCTGATTCAATAATGCTTATGCCACAGGCAACAAAACACCATTGCTAGCTTCCACCGATGGTATTATGGCTACGGACCCATCTTGCTTCAATTCTATTGTCCTCAACGTTCGTCTTAACATACTTCGGAATCTGATATTCAACACCGCCCCATCCACCAACATGTTCCCGCCCACTCCGGTCTCGACATCAACCAGTGTCTCCTGCAACGTACTGCCCAAGGGCGGTACCCCCACCACCTCTTCCCTCTGTCCCACGTGTACCTGACAACAATCTTCCTCAAGCGGATGCCGCTTCACCGTCGATCTCTCCCCACTAGCCACCTGACTCCCCCATCAGTGTTTGCAACGTGCCAGGCCACTCTTCAGGCCGCCGTGGACCTGGACTGAGGGCCGAGGTCCGTGCTGGCCTGAAACAGCCTGGACCGGCCCCGGCGGGCAATCTTGTGGACTGGGCTGCCTGACTACTCACACGGGCCGTCCAGTCCGTCCAGTCCATACAGTCAGCCCAGTCCGCCCAGTCCGTCCAGGCCAGTCCAGGCCAAAGGACGCAATTCAGGCTGGTCTGGTTCGGACCAGGCTATAGAGGCGGACTAATACAACATTTACTAGGCAATCCGGCTATATAAGAGCATACATTTCTCAATCGGTGATGGCTTCGCCGGTGGATAATCCAGGGGTAACGGCGACACCGGATAGCGCAACAATAGCAATAACCGGGGGTATTGGATATACGTTTTAACACACTCTCTCAGACAGTACAGCCGAGTTGAATAGTAAACTTGGAATGTTTTGAAGCTTCCAATGGCTTGGTGAATACATCAGCAGGTTTTTGGACCAGGTCAGTCTAGTCGGACCAGTCGGACCAGGCCAAGGCCTCGCCCGCCTGATTATTCAGGCCAGTCCCCTCCCCAGCTCTGACTGGTCCAGGCCGGCGCGGGCCATGGTTGACGCCGGACTGGCCGGCCCGATTCAAAGACTGCCGGAGTCGGAGTCGGAGTCGTGTGTGACTGCTGCTGCTCCTACCTCTCCTTTCTTCCTTCCAGTACCATTTGTGAAGACCAATGACCATCCCTCGTCTACCTTCCTACATAGTTCCTTATACCACTCCCTCTCCTTGCTTGACGTGGCATTGTCCACTGGGATGATGTCCATGGCTCATACCGAGAGTTGGCGGTGGTCGTCCCTGCCGCCAAAGGAAAGTTCTTCTGGTGCCACTCCTGTCAGGTAGAATGCTGCATAGATATGGCCTGTGAGATTGATTTGGCCTGTGCCGTCATGCCAGTTGGATTTGCCAATAGTGGTGGCCTCTAGTTCGTTTTGGATGGTTAAATGACCAGTCCTGACTGCTCTTGCTCCCCTCGCGCTGATAGATCATCCCCCTTCGATTTAGGTACTGCCGCGATCCAGGCTAGCGTCCGATGGCTGCTCCCGGAGTATGCACTTGTGATCTTCCTCAGTGCCCGATACTCTAGCCTTTTAAGGTTGCGAGTTGGTTGTTGTCCTGTCCGTGTCTGTGCCATTCGGCTCCCCAGGTGAAGACTGGACGTGTTTTCTTGGAGTAGATATCTCTAGAACATGAATGTGAAAATATGAAGATACTTTATAGGCGTTAGAAAAAGCATTAACCAGGATTCCAAGCGTGACCGATTAAAAGTAACGAAGTGAGAGGATAAATTCTCGGTAGAGTGAATTAATTATAATTATGTTCAGTTGCAATAGTTAGTATGCACCCCCGACATAGCCGATTGAGCAATCGTCGTGATTGCTGAACGGAACAGAACATATGCACAGGGGCCGGATGCAACTGCCATGGCCTCAAGTAACGGGTGGTTAGGCAGTTGCATCTGGCCCCTGTGCATAATAATGTTCTGTTCCGTTCAGCAATCCGTCCCTCACAAACGCGAAAACGATGCCACAGCTCCACCGGGTCCGAACCAAAACCCGCAAAACGACTTTGTTTAATATTACGGGCTTTTTGGAGGCGGTTTGGGGTAGGGAATATTCTAACAAATTGCAATATATTGCTTATGGTGCTTTAGAATTGGTCTATGAGATCCAAAAGGGCAATCCCGACGTTATGGGATACATGTCACCCCGCCATCAGAAGGGAGCAGCAAGTTTTTACAAAGAACTAGAGCGGTATATACTGTCATAGCAAAAAACAGTTCTGGTCGCATCCCTCATCACCGGTTCTGTATCCGACACAGCCACCCGGAACCATGCCTCCGACCATGAGTAGACAGAGGAAGAATGGGAAAAGCTGGAGAACAGAGGAGTATCCTGGAGGACCGATATATATCCCGAATAGCGGAGGGATTTCGAGTGGGGACGGAGATATTTTGATTTGAAGAAGGAGATTGCTAGTTTGCAAGCGGAGGTAAACAAGAGAAAGATTCCTCCGACAGACCCACCAACACCAGCACCGAGGACCGCGAATATTGATACCAACACTGATGCCCCTCTAGCACGCCCGTACGCTGATGTAGTAACCAATACCACCCGGCAACCAATACCAACACGAACATCACCACGAGCCCCTCCCCAAAGAGCAAAGGCAAATCGGCAGAAGTGACAACACCTCCACCCCTTAACTATCCCCCCCAATCAAAGGGTAAAAGTAAAGAGCCAACAGCAATACCACCCCCGAGCCCCCCGAACACCACAAAACCCGAGAAACCAACAACACAAGCACGAACCGTAGTCCTACACGGGGCCCCAATAAAATACAACCCCGGACTGATGCACTGCTGGATAGTGGTTCAGCGTTTTTATTTTGCCTACTATTATGCACTGGTGCACTATCTCGAGCAGGACAGTGACAAAGGAATAGAATAACATCTCCGCCAGGCCATGAACAGAACATAAGAGAAAGAAAAGGGATCCACGGGTATTGATCAAGAATTGCTATTAAAAATTCTCAGAACCAAAATAGAGAAGACGGCATCAGACTAATTTGGTTACTTTTTCACCGACTTCTAAACCCGAGAAGATGCTAGTGAAATATATTGGCAAGGACTAGCGCGTCTATCACAAGAATTTCGAGCTGAGGTTACACGTCCTCTGAGGTGTAGGAGTTCAGTCTGAAGGCGAGCAACTTCTTGATAGAGGGATTTGACAGTTTGCTCCAGGCGTAAGATAGAGGTTTCGACATTGGAAAGGCGCTGCTCTGTGAATTGCGATTCAGTTGTGCACTTCCATATCAGCCTCAGTGTCAATTTCTGTTTCGATGGGCGTGGTGTCGGCTTTGGCCTAAATATTGTGAGGTTAGATATAAACAAGTCCAGAGTTCAGAATTTTCATAGGGATTAATCACCTAGGTTTGTCCATGTACCTCATTCCCTTGCACGAAAACGTTACCTCGTAAATTTTCAATGTAATTGGTAACATGAATGGTACGTTAATTGGCGAGCTGGAAAAATTAGTACCTCCGCTGCCGCAGTACAGGTCGGCACTTGGCTGGCTAGGGGAGATTCTCCATCCTCACAGGAGGGCACGCCTCGAGAGAAACAGAATACCATTATTGCGGTAAGTGAATTTCTCACTGGCTAATTGGGAAAGAAATACTCCTAAACTGGGTAGGGTTCCGGAATGCTCTGTCAAATAATTTTTAAAAAAAATTTTTGGGGGAGTAGGGCTCCGAGCTTCCAAAGTAGGTCGGATTTCTTCTATGTAGGGCCCCAGGGGAGGATGGAGCACAAATAAACTTCACCCGTTTTAGCTCTTGAATAGCAAACTCTCGCTGTGTGCGAAACCTAGCATCTTTGCTTGTACTGAAATGCTTGAGACACTCTTTGTATAAGCCCAGACACTTGTCTTTTGGAATTTGTGTATTCGGCGTAGTTATAAATTTAAAAAAGCGACTATAGTTATAGGACTGGCGCTCAGAAAAGTATGCGATACCGTGGCTCCTGAGGTAATTATTCTGTTTGTGGTTGGTTATTCATTTTATTACGTGTTGAACAGGAGAATGGACAACCCCGAGAGATGACAACTATTTATTCTAACCAGCCTCTCTATTAGTCTGTTTTTTTTTTTTTTTTTTTTTTTTTTTAAATTGAGGGGCTGTTTATTGCCCTCATAATACTAACTATACTAAGTCCCAACTTTATACAACTGTATGAGAGAGATACCTATTTACCCCGAGGTTCCCCCGATCCTGTATGTTTGCCGCTGTCAAAATCGTATACCTCTACAGACAGCTTTCTCCCACGCATCTTGATCCAGCTACCTACTTCATCGAACATGACCTTGGCCTTTGGGTCGAGAACAATGACTAAGGACGGTATCAATTTTCCCACCCTCCTGTGTTCCTTTAGAAGCCACCTTGCTCCTATGACCCCACTCAATGCAGTCTTCTTCACATCTTGTATTACTTCCGACATGGGTCTCATTATCGGAATACTGTGGATAACAAAAGTTTTCCGAAAGGTAATACAGTAGGCGTATCGTTTCCTTGTTTTTAGTCACTCGAGGTCTCTTAGTGACCTTTTGTTTTAGTGTGGCTAGGGGTGCTACCATTCCCTCTTCCGATCTCCCATCCTCTCCCTCATCTTTATATCCTTACAGGTCTTCATACATATCCGACCTGTCTTTCATAACAATATCCAACTCCATTACTCCCTGTTTCTTCTCCTCCAGTGTCTTCATCTACACAGTAACTTCTTCCTCCGTCTGTACCGCAACCTCTACCTGTGACTTCCTCTCATTTTTACCCTTGGCCTGCCAGTCCTTGACCTTGCGAGCCAAATTGCATATCCTATAGTTGCCTTTCATGCACGTATCTGAGTAGGCTGGGGGGTAGATAGCTGTATCGGGGGATCCTGTAGGGGTGGTGGGCTCAGGGGTCGGATGGTATAACTTGCGGATGTCTTTTGCTGGTATGATATCTGGGATGGTATCCTTGACGACTTTCTTGATTTCAGCTATTGGTGTGGTGATAGGCCTGGGCACGGGCCGAGCCGGCTCGAGCTTTCGGCTTGAGCCACGAGCCGGCCTGAGCCAAGGACAGGAAAGTCTCGAGCCCTGGCCCGAGCCCGGAGGTCGCTGCAATCGCGAAATACCGAAGGTATCCGGGGAGTGGAAATCTTCAAAATACGTTGCAGTCCCACCCTTACGTTGTGTTTTTTTTTTCCACCTCAACGACAGAACCTCCACCAGCAGTCCAGGAATTCATTACCTTCCTTAAGAATTTCTTACAAGATGTTATACAGTATCTTGCGCTGGGTCTTGTCTGTTTAATAACTATCTCTACAGTCCTAGGCTTTTATTAATCGGGGGTCTATTCAGGATGAGCCATCATGTCACCACATTTATTGCTACAATCGCTCAATGTCCGACCTAAGCAACCACCACCAACACAAGGAGTCCTACGTATCGTCCGATTTCGCTACGGACTTTAAGTTAGTGATGAGGGTTGAAATTGACTCTTTCCTATTTCCATGTCTGTTTACCTCCGTATCTTTCATATTTCTGTGTCTTTCTTATTTTCCATGGCCTACATAGATATTTAGCGTACGCAGTTCATTGTAATTCTCGCGAGCCGGCTCGAGCCTCCTTTGTAAAACCGTGAGCCGGCTCGTGGCCAGGCGTATACAGTGGTGAGTGTCTCTTTGGGAGAGTATGCCTCCCTTTGGGGATAATTTCGGCTATTGATATGGTTGGTATGGCCATTCTAGTGCAATGAGTGGCAAGTATCCGTTTGGGGATTGTAGCGGGTTTGTGCTGAGGTGTGAACCTCCCCTCGGGGATATGCTTAAACTTCATGTGTAATTTGCCTACGTCCCCTAGGTTCCTGGGGGCCTGGTGTTGCTTGAACTTGGAGGTGTGTTGGGCCTAGCGCACCCTTGTTACCCGTGCTGCGTTGCTTTTCATGTGTGTGTCTGTATATGGTTTGTCAGATATCTTATATATGTCCTCGGCCTCCGCTGTCTTGAGCAACTCTACAACTTCCTGTGCGGAGCAAGGGTCCCCTTGGAAACTATACTATCTGGGCTCGTGTGCAGATATTGAAGCGGGGGGGGCAGATGAGGGGAGATCCGGTGGTGTGAGAAGCTGGCGGAGGCAGTGAGGGGGTGATTTCGTTAATCTCTTAGGTTCTTTGCTTGGTGTCGTGCGTATTTAGTGCGAGTATTTTGGAGCTGGGGTTATCTAGTCATGTACGTAGATATGGGGTAGGGAGCGGCCCGGTGGTTGGATAATCCCGTCAGGCTTAACCTGGGGGATGCGCTGCCTCGTCATAAGCGAGACTCTTCAATACGAGTACTGATTTACCAAAAAAAAAAAAAAAAAAAAAAAGTTGTTTATCAGTCAGGTTCTATCCTTCAAGACAAGGATTAAGGAAGTGAAGATATTTAAGCGCATTGATGCCGAGTAGGCAGCTGTGTACCGAAATGACAAGTGGGTGGGGATTACACAAATTCTAGAGGAGCATGGTCGGCTGCTGACCCCAGAGAATAAGAACAACTTGGAGAGCATCTCGAACATGAAAAATACAGGTTCTGTATTGGAAATACAAATTCCGGCCATTAGGCAGAAATTAGAGAATGAAGGGCAGTTGCTGACGCCAGAGCATAAGGACAACTTGGAGAGCATCCCGAACATGAAAAATACAGTTTCCATATTGGAAGCATAAATTCCGGCCATTAGGCAGAAACTAGAGAATGAAGGGCAGTTGCTGACGCCAGAGTATAAGGACAACCTAGAGAGTATCTCGAATATGAAAAATATAATTTCTGTATTGGAAGCACAAACTTTGGCCATTAGGCAGAAGCTAGAGGATAAAGGGCGGCTGCTAACTCCAGAGCATGAGGACAACTTAGAGAATATTCCAAACATAAACAATATAGTTTCCGTATTAGAAGTACAAACTCTGGCCATTAGGTAGAAGCTAGGAACTAGAGGATAAAGGGTGGCTGCTAACGCCAGAGCATAAGAACATATTGACAGTATAATTTCCAGCTATAGAGCATGAGCTTGCACAACTTCCGCAGATGCTTACAATAGTGAATACACAAATGCAAGTAATTATAGGACTCTACCAAACCAGATAAATAGGTAGCCTGCTACCCTAGGAACCTTGTCAATTTATACTAACAACAGTATCCTAGACTATGGAGGTATCTAAAATTAAGCATACATTGCTCCAGTGAAGAAATAGAAGGAGCAATATAGGATGTCATTATAGGAAGGGGGTTGTACCTAGTTATTTGTAAGGACTAAATGTATTTTAAAAGATGAATTACTAGAGTTAATTAGTACTACTATATAGAGGTAGATATCAATAATCAGTATTCAATACAACTCCCCCCTAATACAGGAAGCCTACATATTGTCTCTCGCACTAATCCACAGACCCATTCCGATTCCTGCCCATATGAAGAGTCGTCAGCCTCAGCGTTGTGGAGACGAAAAATAAATAACGAGTAGGGATTCAGGGTAACGAAGTAGATTAAGTATCGGGCAGATAGGGTTCTTTGTCTTTTGGTAATTTGTTAGTCACTCTTTCACGTTTTGTTCTTGTTCTACATACAATGTCATCGTCTATCTGCACTCTATTGAACAGTCCTTTCTCGCTAGCCGATACTCACGTAGACTCTTTACGTAAGTGTCAACAAAAACGAAGTTGCTACTATATACCACTAGCTCTTACGACTCTTCGGGCTTTATTCTCTGTTCGTAACTTTTACGGGTCATTCGCAGTTTCTTCATAGCATGTAGTTATATTCCTATCCCTTCATATCGTCACCTTGTTAACAAGGTAACTGAGGCTAACGCAGAGTTGTCCTGGTGTGGCAACGCCTTGATAGATTTAAATTATATACCATACATATAAGCTGCGAAAGGCCGAGCCTAAGACGGGTCTTGGCATGAGACTAGTAATGGTGAGGGTATGAGACAAAGAGTTCAACGGATGAGTACCTAAACAGTTCAACTGCTCACATAAACACAATCACGCGGCTGCTCTCAAGTCACATGGCCTGCCCGCGCCAAGATTCGCTAGCGGGGTTGGATTCTATATATACTTCTTGAATTAAAAACAAACTTCGTTTCAATTAAAATTAACAACTTCGTTGCCAATAATTACAACATTAGGGATGGGGGCCTTCCAGAAGCCCCGCAGATCTATGAATAGCCAATGTGTCCTGGAGATTCTAAGACTATCTTATCTTGTAAAACATATCAAAGCAATAGATAATATGCGTCCTAGGTCCACTGATAACCTGTATGTTTATCCACCTCTAAATCAGCAAGTATTTCTAAATCATCTGCTACATTAGGTGTATTATAGACTCAATACTAACAGGGCCCAGTTGGTATGACTCAGAGGACAGAGATGTTATATTTTAGATTTTATTGACTACACAGTAGTAAATTAATCTTCAAATATGATTCGTAGTACAAACTAAATGAAAAAAGAGATTCTCCTTCAGTTATGAAATAGGATACGCTACACTTTTTAGCTCTCAGACGAAGGTATATAGCCAAGTAATCAAAGATGAGGCGGGGTAGCCCTCATGAATGCAGAATTCAATTCATTCCCAGCCTGATTTCCAGGGCAAGCAACCTCTAGTGAATTGACCAATATATTAGTAGGTGAGGTGACCACGACCGCACTGGAGAGGGAACATACCGCTGCCTGCGCTTGCTGATTTGCCTTCAATTCCCTGTTCTCCATTTCCAAGGCCTTGTACTTCGTTTCCAAGGCCTTGTACTTCATTTCCAAGGCCTTGTACTTCGTTTCCAAGTTCTGGTACTCCGTCCTCAGTTTGTTATGCTAGGATTCCATCATTTACTCAGTATGTAGTCTGTATGGAACCACTGTGCAATTCAGATGAGGGTTTGAACAACCTACCTCAGCCCTAGACACTACTAACCCCCTTTGGATCATATCTTCTGTCCGCTCCACCCTCAACGCATCATCATATTCTTTCTTCCATTCCCGTTCAATCTTTGTAATGAAAGTTGAACCCTCAACCTTTTGTCGGAATACCCTTACTAATCTTTTAAAGCTCTTAGGCAGGTCAGCACGATTGGGCTGGGACAGAGGCTGTCCCAAAATTGCAACCACGAGCGCCTTGATTTTTTCAGAAGGCAACTGTCCAAGTTTGTTTTCGATGTCGTGCCGAGTAAGAAGGTGTATAACATCATTGACAGTAAGACTGTGGACCAGCTTGTTGGCTGCGTTAGTTGTATCGGACAAGGCTTGGAGCCCATCAGCAAGTTGACCGACAGTAATGTTTGTTGCACTACCGAAGATCTGAGGGGGACTCCACTTCCGTGCCTGTTGAATATGCCCACTGCCCGGTTGCACATTTTCGGTGCCATAACTGGGCAGCATTGCCTGCAGGGGTTGGCGAGACGGTGATGACATCGGGGCTGTAAGCATTGGGGGGTTGAATTTGAAGATGCGTTCGCCTTTGTCGCTTAACTTGCCCAACCATGATTGGAAATGCTGTTGAGGAAGCAAGCCTCTACCGTCAATCCAACTATCAATTGTATTAGGGTGCTTTACTCCAAACAGGTCACTTAACAAGGTTATTCCTAGTTCTCGAAGTTTCGCCTCGAGAAAGGTTGTCTCGCAAGTCACCATATAGAGTTGCTCCTGATCGAGAACAAAATCGTTGGTCCCGAGAAGAACGTGGGAGCACTTGTGATCAGTCTCAGGGCCTACATGTGCCATGAGTGCAGAGAGGAGCTTTACCTGATATCCACCGGCTGTTTGGCGAGACATCCGAGCTGTACCTTCCTTCACCGCAGGGATAGTCTTATGAATGCGTACCTTCTGGGACCCAGGATCCCCAGGGGCGGGACTGGTTGCAGAGCGACGTGGAGGCATGTTGGGGCGATCTAGAGGCATGCTCTGGCGATGTGGAGGTATAGGCCACGTCGACCTAGGTATTCAGATGAGGAAGAGTATTGGCTGTAAGTGTAGCCGCTATCGTCTGTGCTGTTGTTCCAGAAGCAGTAGTTATTCCGGGAATCGAAGAAGCAGGCTTTGGCGATGTATGGTTTTGCTGACTAATGGGTGGGACGCAAACAAACGAAAAGAATCTTGACTGAGACACAAGTACATTGTAAATAGGAATGAGATATAATAGCGCTATGCAGACTGCCCAGTAACTACCGAGCCTCACTCCATCTGTCTCCGCGGCTAACACGGAGGGTGTTTGTGTCAACCAGACTAGATTTAAACATTCAGAAGACAATCCCGGGAAGATAGACGGGTCTTCCATCCTGTTACATGTATCTTCCCCCTTTCTTGTAGCCGGGTTCTGCGGATTAACTTGCCTGGGTCCGGTCGCATATAGGGATCAAAGGAAACGAGGAAACAGACAGGTTGGCCGCCTTCGCGTCCGCTCTAGGACAAATCTCCCTCCAGGAATGGGTAGTCACCAAGGGAGGCATTAGGCAGCTCTTCAAGGCACAGAGGGAAAAAAAAAAAAGATTCAAGGCAGAGATTCGCAGCAAGAACCGGATATGGGGTGAAGGCTGGAGTGGAACCGCCACGCCATGTCAGCGTACACGTAGTTACATACCGACCGAGTGCCCCAGAAATACTGGCTACCGTACACCATCAAGAAAGCTGACAACAGCACATACCACTGCGGCCACCACACACAGGACGGTCGGCACATCACCTTCGACTGCCTCTGTTGCCTTTTGGTCCTTGAGTTTCATTATTTGTGCTATATAGGCACCGGACCTGGCTGATTAACTTGCCTTGTCCTGAATCCACTCGTGATTCCGGGTGGCTCCTCATGATCCCCTTGCCAGGACTGAATAGGAGTACAGTGAAGTCCCGTTATAAGAAACCCCTATTATAAGAAACCTCCCGATATAAGAAACAGTGCTCCGGTGCGGCCAGAATTTGTATGGGAAAATAAGAAACCCTCGTTACTAGCAGGTTTCTTGAGTATTTGCTTAGTAATACATATAAAACCGTGAGTTTCTTATAACGAGATGAGCCGCAGATATTACCCCCCAGTAACAACCATATTGTGCGAATCGTTTTATCACTAGTACACATCCAACTGCCAGTGCAACATTTGGGGTCTTATTTTACACATCTATACCCAGTCAATTCTGGTCAATTGTCATTTTGTCACTCTTCTACAAGTCCTCTATACCCAAGCCAACAATGCCACCCAAGGAGATTCAAACTCGCCAGGCATGGAGTCAAAAGGAGCGGGATATTGAGGGGTTACAAGGCATGGCGCGAGGCAGAAAACAGCAAACAACTATTATTGTTTTTTGGGGGGCCTCGCTTGGACATTTCTTACTTTTTTATCGATATAAGAAACCTCCCGTTATAACAACCCCCGGACGGTCCCGAGGGTGTTTCTTATAACGGGACTTCACTGTAATGAGTATTATTTTTAGGAGTATTCAGGCAGCTATGTGATGGGTGGCAGCGGCTGCTACAATGCAAATCTGATTTAATACAGCTGCATTGTGGGGTTTGGCATTTCCCCTTACACTTGCAGGAATTCTATCACAAACGTAAGTCTAGGTAGAGATTAAATTGTGAATGTAGAAAAAAGACTTCGGGATATAAATGGAGAGCAGTACGGCTTTCTTTCGTGTTTTTTTTCAAAAACTCATTACTCATATGCAGTCACATTAGGGGGACCATCCAGAAACCCAGTTGGATTCAGGACCAAGCAACTGTCCGCCGAGAGCATTACGGGGAGCAGCTTCTCGAAGTGTTAACAAAAGATACGAATATCTATTAGGAAGCGAAGGTTTCACTAGCGAGGCAGCACGGGTATGTGGGTCCCGAGCAGATCTGTAGCAATGTCTACTATAGCGGATGGTAATACATGGAGTGGGCAGTAGAGGGCAGAGTGTACTTTAGGTAGTAGTAAACGATGCGGGTGAATGTTTTTGTTAAAATAAAATACTCATTACTCCTATCCGATCCCAGTAGGGGGACCATGAGGAGCCATCCAGAAACTCAGATGGATTCAGGACAAGGCAGGTTAATCGGCCAGGTCCGGCGGGCAGAAAGCAAAGAATAATATGGAACTCAAGAAAGGCGGCACTCCCATGCTGTCATTAACCGACTCATGTCGGAAGACCCCACGGATCCTGACTGAAGTCCACGATGCGGGTGAAGACTTGCTTAATTCTTAACACAAATACAGTATCCAGAGCATTGTCCATTACAAGGAAATTCAGGGTAAGACAATGTGCAGGGATATTTTATTCAGCCAATGGAAAGCAAGAAAAAAAATACGGATTGTAGATAGTAGTCCTGACAGCCAAGTGGTAACCGGGTGATAACCCAACTTGCGTTTATGCGAACGTAAGGAGCTTGTGTGTATAAATGGCGGCGGTACAGATAACTCGAGTTTAGTAGATGTGGACTTTAACGAGTGTAATATATTATAGTGTAATACCAGGCTTTTTTTTTTTTTAATACTTATTCTGGTTCTAGTAGGAGGACGATGAAGAGCCACCCACATAACTGGGCAATATTAGACCATGCCTGCTCAGAAATAGAAATATTATATGCTTTTAGAATTTGATTATTAGGTACATCTAATAAGTCTAGAATATGTAGTACCTCACGACTTAGATAGTGCTGATCTACAGAACTTTTTTTTTTTTTTTTTTTAATTATTCAGTACTTATATGTGGTTCTATTCAGGGAATCACGCAGAAGCATCCAGTAGATAACCATATAATTTGAATAAATAGTAATGATTAGAATAGAGTTTTCGCAAATAAGACAATAGAGATATCAGTCATCAGTACCATGTCTATCTTATCGAGGTATATGTATACTCCTAAACAATATTACCAATAGCAAAGACCTCAATTTTATGTTCATTGTTCTTGTTCATACTCCTTCACTGTATTTTGAGGATTATTAATAGAATTTTTTTTTTAACACACTAGAGTAGATCTTCATAGTTCAGTAGTAGTTATAGAGCTTCTCTAACAAACTCCTGATTATTGTGTGAAAAATAATGAGACAAAATGTTTTCTTAAATCAAATCATTGGATTCCTCCAAGAGCCTACCTGATTATTTTTTTTTAAAAAAAATACTCATTACTCCTATGCGGACCCGTTAGGGGGTCCATGAGGAGCCACCCGGAAACCCGGGTGAAGAGCCTACATCAGCTGAGCGTACCCTAACTGTGTAGAATACATACCATGTGGCAGGCCTACCTTAGCTGGCCAGAATTCGTAACCACTAGGCCTGGTCATGAGCTGGGTCTGCTACCAGTGGTTACGTACTGGCCTATTTATGCAAGTCAGGTTACAGTACCTCTCGTGTGCAAGGCCCCCCGGGGACGAGACAGGAATTGTCGATGTAGCATTAGTTAGTCAGATGTGGACTGGTGCCTCTGACCTTGGTACCAAAGTGTATCGTTGGCGGCATTGGGTCACCCGGCAAGACCACGAGGGCCTTCAAATCACAGAGTGTCATCTGTCAACACTCTAGGTTTTCGGGCGTGGGCCCTGGAAAGGCAGCATGAGTGTGAACCGCAAAAGGACTAAAAAGCCCCGAGAGGCAGTCAGTCAGTCTTGGGGAGTGGCAGGGCTCGACAGGACGGTTCTACTCGTCATAAGCGAGAGCTTCAATACGAGTACTGATTTACCAAAAAAAAAAAAAAAAAAAGGACGGTTCTAAAGCCGAGGTCGGTCTCAGCGAGAACCCATACTCCAGTCTTCAAAGCGGCAAATCGTAGAGTTATTTTCTTCTAGTAGTCCTAACTGTTATGCTTATCTTGGAGTCCTGTTGGGGGACCCCAGACAGTCGAATGGCTGTAATTGGATCGAAATGCAACTGGGATAAGCAAGGGCAGAGACAGAAACTCGCCAGACGGGAGTATAAGTAACATAGTCCACTATGAAATGAGCGGGGATTTTAGCGAAGAGCCTCAAAATGCATTTTATTTGCAATAGACGAAAGTACTCGAAACTGGTTACTCTACAGCAGAAGCATCGGGAAAAAGAGCGACGTTTACAGACGTTCATCTGTCTCCCTCTGGACGTCAGGGAATTGATATTGCGATGGATATCGGGTAAGGTAAGCCCGGGAGCTGACACCTGGGAGGAGTTGGACACGATGGAGTGGAGGAAGGAGGACGAGGAGAGTTTTAAGGCCACGGAGGCCTTCTTCAGTTACCTATACCATGAGCTCACCTGACCCGGTTTCTCCCCACCTAACTGGGATTTATTCTTTATTCACGAGTTCCCTTACTAGTTTGTCCTTGGGAGTTCCATGAGTTCTTTGCCGTTCGGTTTTTTCGGGTTATTCTTTTCACAAGGCCCTCCATGAGTTCTTGGTCGGATTACGCTTTTTTACAAGTTTCTTCGGGTTATGCTTTCTCACGAGTTCCTTTATTAGTTCATTCCCATGAGTTCTTTCACAAGTCCTTTGGTTTTTCGGGCTTTACCTTTCTCCGGGGTTAAGGTTCAGCCAGGCCCTCCGATATGGGTCATCGGACCTGGAAGATTAACCCGCCTAGTCTCTGAATCCACTCGGGCTTCTGGGTGCTCCTCATGGTCCCCATATCGGGACCGCATAGGAGTAATGACTGTTTTTTTTTTTAAAAAAAAAAACAAGCCGGCTCGTCATTTTCCAAGGAGGCTCGAGCTTTTATCATACATTTTCGGCATCGATCTTTTTCCCGGTCGGGCTCGAATCGGCCCGTGCCCTGGCCTAGCAACCCCACCTTAACTGGCCTGTATATTCATATCCACTAGTGAGCCTTCCTTATTGACCACCATGCTTGTATTGGGCCAATTCTTGGAGAGGCCAGCCCATGTAGGAATACCCACCCATTCCTCGGCATGCCAGAAACGTAGGAATACCTACCCATTGCTCGGCATGCCAGAACATCACTAATAGCAAACAGAATCTTCAGCAGATGCAATTATCACATCTCCCAAATACAACCGGAGGGGGTGGCTCAGAACGCGGCACACCTGTTGAGCTGCCCTGGGGTGGCGGATGGGAAGGGGCGGAAGTGGGAGCAGATCTGAGAGGACCCGGAGTGGTGTGAGAAGCTGGCGGGAGCGGTCAGAGGGTGATTGGGACGATTCTCCTTTTGTTTTTGCGTTCTGTTGAGGTGTATCTTTCACGGGGGGTATCTAGTCACGCGTATGGACGACGTACGGCCGGATATACGACTTCCGTATCGCAAAAATACGGTACCAACCAGACTAGGGTATTACCACGCTATATTCCCTTCAGGGAATTGTTACGAGTTCGCACGTAAGGGTGGTCTACGCAGAGGCGGAAACCGAAGCCGACAGCCGCTGAGACTAAGGACGTGGATTGATCACCCATAGCAGGTCTAGCAATGGGCCCTCTAGACCTGCGGGTTAGAGAGACTGGCCGGAATAAGGAAGTGTGTGCCTGATCTAGCGAGGGCCTGAGGGCTGGGGTTAGGTCGTATCGACTTATGGTATGAACTGCTTCCTACGTAGGGATGGATATTGGTGGCTTTTAGCCAAAACACTACGTTATCATATGGATGTCATGAGTAGGAGTTATCGCCAGCAGGCTACCATACTGCACGGGCTACCGGATCATCACGGGCAACCGGATCAAATGGCGATTTGGTGGTTTGAGTGCAATCTCCAACCAAATAGGCTCAAATTTTGGGAATGTTTTGTATATATATAGTAGTTTCTTGGATAAATCACACAAGGGCACATGCATATTACTGCTCAAAATATATGGGAAAAATACGTGATTGCACAGAATAGAGTTGGCCATAGGATCTGTTAATAGAAAGGGGATACGGGGGGTTTGATTGGCAGGAATTATTGCTTCCACTTTATAGTTGAGGTCTACACAAACTAGGGATGACCAATCTCTATGAAACTTTTCTCATCCCCCTGGGTCAGTTGAGGAGGGATGCCAGTGAGCAATTTCTTGGAATATCTCAACCAAACCAGGCTGAAGTCAAGGGCCCAATAGCTCACAAGAATCTACACAGAAAGCAGAATGTTTTGGGTAACGGAAGCCACCAGTTAACCTTTTCTTGGTTGACATATCCCAAGATTTGTCATTTCTGCCTAATAAGGCTACTACGCCAAGCCACCTCAATTTAGGCTTTTTTTTTTTTTTTTTTAAAGTCTATACGTCTATGGAGCCTAAGGCTATGAGACGGCCCCGTTCCCTCATCTTAGAAGACTCGGTACATCCACGGGACAACGGATTGCATGAGCGCCCAGCCTCCCGAACCAAGGAAAACATAACAGAAAACACCCCTTCCTCCCCCGCCACGCCCAATACCGGCCCTCCCCTTGAAACAACCACCGCCACGCCCCCTACCGGCCCTCACAAATATATATGAATCTGCCGCCGCCACGCCCACTCCCGGCCCTCCCCTCCACGTAGCCCCCCCGCTCATACCAGGTCCAAGTTGGCGAAGAAGGTCTCCGCCAGATCCACGATGATTTCCTTCCCCCCATCCTTTACCTTTTTTAACCACCTCTTCCGAACGTCCACCTCCTCCCAAGTGCTCCATCGTCTTCCCCTTCCTTCCCCATGCGAGCAGACCAGGGCCACGTGGCTGCCTGTCTCAGGCTGCTCACCACATTTCCGGCAGCTGGGGTCAGCAGTGTTATCCAATTTTGCGCGCCAGGACTGGAGGTTCCCCTTTCCAGTCCTGCAATGGACGTAGTTGACCCTTGCCTTCCTCCCCCACCTCACTACCCTACCCATACCCGCCCCCGCCACCTTTCTTTCCTCCTCTCGCCTCCTCCTCTATTCTTGTATGAAGCCCCCCTCCGTGATAACAGGGTCCGATGGTTCTACTTCCTCTGCCCCTGTCTTCGCCATCTGGTCGGCCTGTTCATTGCCGGGGATCCCGACGTGTGATTTTACCCATCCGAACCTCACCGCCCCAGCCCCCAACCTCACCTGCCTATCCCGGATTTGTCGGATCGTACTAACCAGCTCTGTAGTCCTCGCCTTCCCCCTTCTACCAGCCTTCCTTATTGCGGCAACGGCTGCCTGGGAGTCGGATAGGATGAGCATCTTCCATTCCGGATTTGTCGTTTCCAAAGCTTGATGTATGCCGGCAACCTCCCCATCCCACACCGTGCACACTCGACCCAGCCCAGTATGTCCCTTCACCGTTCCTCCTCCTGAACACCATCCCCCTCCTACCCCTCCTTGTTCGCTCATGCTGCCGTCTGTATACAGTACGGCGGCATCCTCCTTCACCGCTGCTATCTTTCCCACCCACCTGTCTGGCCCTGCGTCCTTTGTCAAACCTAGGTCAACCAGAGGGATGTCCACGACTGGTACTCCCCCCCCCAGACTGATCCTCTCACTACCTTCCTCCTTCAGCCCCCCTGCCTTGCTCCGGATGGCTGTCATAACTGAGGTAAAGCCGTCCAACAAGGGGAAGGGTTCTCCGAAGTAATCCCATGGTCTTCCGTCCTCCACATTCCTTCCTCGTCTGCCGTCTCCTAGCCACAGGTCCCCCAGTACATCGGGATCGTGCATCATCTTAGCCATCAATCTAGCTTGAGCTGCATCTAAAGCCACCCTGGGCGATTCAACTCCTGCAATCTGGCTTACTAGTTCCCTGCGGGAGCCGCGGGTTGCATTTACGCACTGCTTGAGAGCCTGGTATTGGAGCTTCTCAAACTCCTCTTCCCAGTCCTTCTGCCCCCTCCACGCAAGCTCCGCCCCCCACAGAGCTACCGCTCTGACCATACCGGTGTAGGCCGCTCTCCAACTGACAGCACTCATACCCCAGTTGGAGTTTCCTAGCCCCCTCAGCTGGCCTAGCATTTTCCTCGCCTTCTGTATCCTGCTTCTCCAATGCTCTATGAACGTCAGGCTTTCATCCATGATGAAGCCTACCCACTTCACCCACTTGACGTCCTTATTCTTTTTTCTTCTCTTATTTCTCAGCACCATTTGCTCATGCTTCGAGTCTTCTAGCGGTAGATGGCACTCTTGTGCCACTCTATGGACCGCTTCGTCTGCTCGTTGTAGGACCAAGCTCATATCCGTCTTCGTTACCGTATCCTTACCCCAAATGCAGACATTAAGGTGAAGGTCGTCAACATATGAGGGAAGCTCATTGTCGAACGGCGCCACTCTCTGGATTTCCGTTTCCATTTTCCTAATAATTGGGGCTAAATCAGGCTTGTAATAAGTTCAAGGGATTGCCCTCCTTGTGGTGATTCTTTGGAGCCATCGAAAACTTGACACCACCTTCTTTTGGTACACTTAGCTCAACTCTTGCCCCAATCCAGAGTGGGCCCCCACCGAACGACCTGACTCGGGTCTGGTCAGATAACATGACTAGAGTATCTAGGTGGCCTCCCTACCTGTAAACATCGTTTGGACCCATCGGGCTCTTGACTTCGGCCTGATTTGGTTGAGATACTCTAAGAAATTGCTCACCGGCATCCCTCCTAAACTGACCCAGGGGATGAGAAAAGTTTCATAGAGATTGGTCATCCCTAGTTTGTGTAGACCTCAACTATAAAGTGGAAGCAATAATTCCTGCCAATCAAACCCCCCATATCCCCTTTCTATTAACAGATCCTACGGCCAACCCTATTCTGTGCAATCACGTATTTTTCCCATATATTTTGAGCAGTAATATGCATGTGCCCTTGTGTGATTTATCCAAGAAACTACTATATATATACAAAACATTCCCAAAATTTGAGCCTATTTGGTTGGAGATTGCGCTCAAACCACCAAATCGCCATTTGATCCGGTTGCCCGTGATGATCCGGTAGCCCGTGCAGTATGGTATATAAAGGCCTCTTGTATCTAGATAGAAAAGCCAGAACCCAAGCACTGTCTTGTTTACCTGGTATCAGAATATACTCGCTCGCACGTCATACCTTTGCTTGCTCGCTAAAGCTTATTCTTCTCGCTGAGACCCTGCATATTCAACAAGGCCCAGACCTAAGGTCGAACTCGTAACACCCCTACGGTCTGTTCCTAACAGGAATATACCATTTGCGTACAGTACAGACTTAACAAAAAAAAAGATTCTGACCGGCCGGGGCTTTTAGCCAAGAGATACAGGATGAAGGAGCTCATGAACGTTGTTATTTAATGTAACCTGTCGTATTGAGCCTCAACATTTGCGAGGAGAGAATAAGAACATCTAAGAAAGCGGTATTGCAGTGGTGACGGTATATCCCAAACATTTAACCTCCTCACCTCCTGCCAGTTTTGGTTCGCAGTATACTATGGAGAATGGTTAGCATGTGCTATCTGCCATCTTGAAATGGTTACACTTACTGACGCATTCGGACCGGCTACCTCGCCCTTCACGATCGGGGCCCTGGTCCATTGATCCCATGCTTTGGGCAAGGGTTTATAAAGGCGGTTTAGAAAAACAAACTCCACACGTCAGAGCCAGGTTATTTATTCATGAGGGTTACTTACCTTTTTCCAAGTATCACCTTCTAAGTTCTCGTGCTCGAATTGCCTTATATATATAGTCAAAATTCCCACATCGTCATTTCCGAGTCCGGATATGCGTCTGCGCAGGTTTGCATGATACTCTGCTAGTTCCTTGTGGGGTGTCAAGTAGATGGCTGGGAAAGTGCAGAAGTCGGATGGTGGCAGTGATTCTATCTCTGTGACGTTTCGAGCTTCCGTAGTTGATGTCCATGACAGGAAGTGCTTCATAGTGCTGAGCCCTCCTTTGTACAATGTGATAAACTGCTCTGGAGCATCCCTCCGGTCGGTTATGGCTAACTCCAGTAGCGGAAACTCTTCTTCATTCATGTCCTCATCTATACCGGCATGATTCTCAGGGGTTTGCGTGGACGATATGTCGGGTTGGGAGATGCTTGCGCTACCGACTTGGGTGGGGTCCTGTATATCTGAGCTGTCCTCTGATTGGTTGCTCGACATCTTAAGAACGCTGTTTTCTTGAAGTCAGAATCCAGTAGTCTATAGTAGGAAATGGTACATACGCCATATAGAATAGATGTACATCTTCAATGTTTTCCACGATCAATTTCCACAGCGGCTGGGAGGCAATCCACTGAAACTCAGCTGAATCGCCCATGACAGAGCAGAACCGCCTAGACATCCCAATTTCCCTCGCTGCCTCTACTAGCTGCTCCGAGGTCTCTAAAAATGACGTGAGCTTGATCTCCTTAATATTGGTTTCTAGGGTAATTTACCTAACCAACCAAACCTCTTCATCTGTTGTCTTGCCCGCACATGGGTTAATGCCATCTCATATGCATCGTCCTCATCCTCAACAAACTCCGCTTCAAGTAACATCTTGTGTGCATCTTCTTCTGAAAATCCGTAAAATTGTAACTCCTCTGTGGGGGTCAGGAACCTCTGGTCGTGCGCTGGATAACCTGTCAGTGCTGGCCACAATATGTGATAGTCCCCGCTTACTGTGAGCAAATTTGAGCTTTGCCCGTGCAGCCCAGACTCCATCAACTTCCTTGTATGCCAATTCGACAAGCAGCGTCTGGTCGGTTGATGCTCCGTGTGCTGCTCCACCCCCACCACCCTCTAGAATGGTTCTACCTTCTTCTAGTTCACCTAGTAATACAGAACATCGATCTCTGATAATCTGCATCCGGGCACTTTCACCGGGCCATCTGGGACATCGTAGATATTGTATCCAAGCCTGGTAGTCAACATTGAAGATGGGTCCCTTGTGTATTGTTTCGAGGGGTGGGTATGTAGGGCACGATTTTACTGCCTCGCTAAATACGCAATAATTTGCAAATAGCTCTTTGCATGATGCCTCCAGGTGCTTACACTGAACATCCTGTAAGCCGTCAAATATTTCGATGCCATCTGAAATGACCTCCAGCCATCGCAGAACAAAGGATCTTGTAAATTTTAGGAGGACTTTAGTAGAATGTAGGTCAATAGACTTTGCGGGGGCCTCCGGTTGATTTGGGGGGCTACTGTAATCATCAGTTGGTTTCGACATGTTTCCCGGAGTGGCCGGTTAACTTCTGATCCGTATCTGTGGGAACGGAGTTAGTAAAATGGTTAGAGGCTAGGTTTGTGCCAACCAGACTAGGTTTGTCACTTTTTTTCATTTGTATTTTTTAAATACTTGTTACTCTTATGCGGCCCCAAGGGGGCCATGAAGAGCACCCGGAAACCCAGGTGGCTTCAGGACAAGGCAAGTTAATCTGCTAGGTTTGGCACTTACTGGTTGCTTTGATCGAATCGCTACACTTGCGGCTATTTGGCTGTTCACGTCTCCGAGCGTGCTTGCTGTCCGTTTGTGTTCCTCTTTGAGAGTAAGGAGACAAACTGAGAACTTAAAAAGAAAATGTGTCTGAGAAAGTGTAGGCGAGCAGGCTATGGTGAAGGAGGGTGAAGGAGGGTGTAGTGTTTGAGAGGTATGTCGTGAACACGATCGATGATGATTCTTCTAGGTACATCTTTCCCTCACTATAAGCCTCTTATCCGCTATAGGCCCACGCTAGTAACAAGACCCTCGCTAGTAATATTTTCCACCTACACTTCCCCCTGCTTAAAGGGACATAACTCCCTATAGAGCACCCAAATTATTCCTTTCCTTCAATAAATTAGTCAACAGCCAATACCCTTAGAAACAAACTTAGCAAAGAAAGAAAGAGAGAGAAAGAGAGAAAGAAAAAAAAATCAAAATAGATAAAGAAAAAAATTATATTCTACTCTATAATTCCCCAATATTCTATGACACTTTTCTTATTAAGTATATTATATTCATAGACTCCTACTACTATAATTTATTAGACTTCTACTATAATAATCACTAATAACTTAAAAAATAAATACCTCCAATATCTCAAAGTCCTACTAAGTTATTCTATATATTCTTCCTTTTTCTAGTATCTATATAACTTGTTTCTTAACTTATATAGCTTTTCATATCTTCTACACTTATTTATTATTAAGGCAATTTGTTTTAACTTCTTAGTTCTTAATTATATTATTTCTATATATTTCTAGTATATATCCTTTAGTAGAACCTTAGTCATTATATCTACTACCATATCTTTTATCAATATATATTTTATATTAATTTTTCTTTTTTCTTATATTTTTATAATAAACCTTTACTTACTATATATATATTTTATCTTACTATGATATTTTAGGTTTTTTGATAAAACTTTTATAGCTTAATTATTACTAAATAATATTGTAGGATATAATATTTTCTTCTTAAGTCTTAAAGCTCTTAAGAATATTTATATCTAAATTAACTCTTTAGTAGCTTCTATACTAACTAAATATTCTACTTCTATTATACTTAGAATTATAGTATATTACTTTTTTAAAAATTAAGATATAAAAGAATCTTGATAGAAAAATACGTATACTATTATTAAATATCTATTCTATATATCATTTATATATACTGTATTAAATTATCTTATTATTAATCTCTTTGATAACCTATAATCTCTCTTTTTTAGGATCAATTTAATCTCTAAAAACCTTTTTATAAACTTTATAATTCTTTTTACTTCTTTTCAATATCTTAGAGTTAGCTAATTATAGTATTAAGTAACCTTATTTACTACAAATAGTAAGTCAAGTTTAAAACCTAGTATAAAGTATATCAAACTTCTAATAGCTACTTAATATATTCTTTTATTATCTCTATTTAGAATCATATTTAATAAATTAATCATTTAGTCTTATTTTATCTCTAATAGTATATTATATTTATTATAATTTACTATCCTAAATTTTAATAAGATTTGTCTTATATAATTTCTCTAATATATAATAATTTACTAAATAGTTCTATCCTAGTTCAATTATAAGCTAAAGAATAATACTATTATAGTAGGTTCTAATCTCTTTAAAGTAAAGTTTTTACTCAATAATATAAAAACCTTCTCAATTCTTTCCTTCCTTCTAATTACCTTTATATTATTTATATATACTAAAATTACTACTACTTCCTCTAGTATCTATATTTCTTAATTTATTATAACTCTTATAAATCTATATTTTTTCTATACCTAATTAAGTTTTTAATAAAAATATCTTAGTAATTGTTTTAAACTATATAGACTTTTTCTTAACTTCTATACTAAATATAAATCTTTATCTTCTAGTATCTTTATCATACTATTATTATCTATATATTTATCTACTATCTTAAGCTTTATATATCTTGGTAATCTTATATCAACCTCTTCTTCTAGTTCATTATATAAAAATATGATAACTATATCATATTATTCTACCTCTAGATTATCTAATATAGCTATTATTAGTAGAATTCTTAATGAAACAAACTTAGCTACTAAAACAAATATCTTTTTGAAATCTTCTTCTTTTTATCTATATATACTTACTACTATTTTTATTTTATATTTTTTAATACTCTTATTTTATTTCTTTTTTATACTAAATATCTACTTAGATAATAACTCCTTTTTATTCTTAGGTAATTCTACTTACTTATATACTTTATTATATAGTATTATCTCATATTCTACCTTTATTACCTGTAACTACCTGACATTATCTATAATAAATAATATTAGACAATAGTCATTCAATACTATTTATATAATCTATATCTGCTAGAATAGATATTTGTATATATTGGTTCTGCTAAGAGATTGTCTCAGAAGGATAGTTGTTGTTAAGTAGAGAGTTCCATTAGGAATATTAATTAATAGAAATAATCTCTATTTAGATTATTTACTAACTAACTAATCTATTGTAGGTTATTGTCTATCTAAATAGTCTAAGGAGGAGATTCTAAAGGGAAAATCATACTCCTTTTATACTTATTCAATAACATGTCTAATAAATCAGAATATATGAAATACGGCACTTGCCGTAGAGTAGTACTATATGAGTTATAGGAAATATAAGTTATAGAAAATGAATAAGTTATAAAAAATATATAAGTTAAAGGAAATAGAGCTATACTAAGGCTATATAATACTTTTAAGAGTATATATAGGATGACAAGTTCTACTAAGTAACTAACTACCAGATTTAGCAGTTGTAAAATAATGACAAATATAGAAAATATGAGATAATAAAACAATAAAAAATAATATCTTTTATTATATTTCCCTACTTTGAATAGATTTTACTATATTAGTAATTCTATTTTATAATCTTAGCTTTTATATATCCTATTTTTAGAGATAATTAAAGTACATTAGTATTAATATATTTGTCATTAGGGGATTTATTTATAATGCAGTTCTGTTCTTATTAAATAAGAGCCTGAGTTTCATTTCTTGTCTAAGGTTCTTATTTTCCTCTTTTGGTATAGCATCTTTTGAAGGTATCTTCTAGACTTCCTCTAACCTAGAAATTCTGAAGGATTTCAATAGTAATATCTTTAGTGTTTATTTAAGAATTATGTTCTAGAGTATATTCTAATTATTTGACCTTGTATTAACATTTACTAGATCATAGTGCTATTCTAAATTCTAATACCTTTTCAACTTCATATTGATTATTATTAATTAGTCTCGGTTCTAGAGATTATCTATTAGAAAACTAAGTATGATCATTTTAATAATATAGTTTGAGTTTTGAAATATCAAAGATATTATATATGAGATTAAGGTTAGGTTGAGAGGATAAGTCTAGATTATAATTATTTTGAGTATAATTAGTAAATATGATAATGAAAGGGCTTAACTATTGAGGTTTTATCTTGAGTAAAATATTTGGTATATTTATATTTTTTAAAGATAATATAACTTATTATCTAACTAAGAACTTAGCTATATTATAATGTTTATTTGCTTGTATCCTTTAGGTTTTCTTGTCATTATAGAGTACCTATAAGGTATTGTTATAATATTTATTTACTAGTGCAAATGCATTGATAGAATAAGGTAGTAGGGAGACTACTTAATATACACTAAACTCTAGTAAAGTTATAAAAAAACTACTTTTTCTAGTACTATTAAATCTAGAGTTTAGCTTCAACTGAATCTCAGGCAATTTATATAGCCAGTCAGATCCTTCTACTTTAGATACTCTTGCTACTTGCAAAATTTTCTTATTTACAATCTTAGATTATCTGTTTGTACGAGAATAATATATAGTAGATAGTTTTAATTTGATTCTATTCTTCCTAGCCTAATCTTAAAAGTATAATGATATAAAAAGAGTATCACAATCAAAAATAATATATAAGAAATATCACATAATTGAGACTACATAAATATTAAAAGAAGTAGTATATTATTCTGCTATAAAATTGTTACAAATAGGGATAAGAAACTTAAATCCTAATTGTCTATCGATAATCATCTAAAGGCATGAAATATAAATAATATATTCTTCATTTTCAAGAATATTCAGGTATAGAAAAGAATATTTGATAAAAATAGAAGCAAACTTAAGGAAATTCATCGAAATATCTAACTAAGGTCTTTCTAGTATATGTAAAAGAGTAACAAGCCTGAGAAGTAGTTTGTTAGAATACTTTATCTATTAACAAGTATCACAACTTTTGATGTATTCTTTAACTAACTCAAAGAAGGACTAATATTAGTATTGGTCAATCAGATATTTCATAATTTTCTTAATTTCACTATAAGCTATTGCTTTATACACTTCATTGATTACTAGCTCAAGATAGTTCTTATCTTCAATATTAAAAGTACTGAGTAAGACCAATCTCTATTATTTATATATGTTTCTAATATATAAGAATCTATCTCTGATACTATAATCTTTATACTATTCTATGGTATTATAGTAATCCTTCTAGATGAGGTATACCTTCATATATACTTGGTATGCTACTTTTATTCCATCTCCTAGATCCAACTATTATATAATAAAGAAATCTTTATTATCTTTCTAACTATCATTAATATACTTATTGTTAATAAGCTTATTAAAGATTGATTTAATTTACTAATTAAAATCAATAACTGTAGGTTTCTTTTTTTTACAAGTAGTAGCATTGAGTTCTAGTTATTTACAGAAGTCATAATATCATCTAGAGGATTGGGATGATTTAGTAGGAATAATGATGGGAGTTTTATCTACTACTACTTACTTTTGAGAATAAGTAGTAACTATAGTAGTCTAGAAGATATTATTAATATTACTTTCAGAAGGGTTTGGTATGGGGTTTTATAGTTATTAGGGTACAATTAGTATATTTTAGTAGATTTCTCTTATGTAGTTACTGAGTACTTCTTTATGAGAGTTAGTGAAAGGAAGAATAGAAATTGATTTGGCTAGTTTCTTATAAGAATCTTAAACTACATTGAGGTTATCTAAGCAGTTCTTAAGAAATTTCTTCTCTTTCTAAAGAACTGAATCTGTAAAGGTACAATTGAGGCTGCTATATCCCAAAGTATTGCAAATAGTATAAATTTCAATTGCAAATGTATGGTTATATATTATATAAGACCTGCTATATATAAGATAGTAAAAATCTTGATATATAGACTAATGAATACACTTATATTATTAATAATTGGTATAGATAAAAGTAATATTAATAAGAGTTGGTATTAATAAAGAAGTCAAGAGCTTCTTTTCTTTATTCTTAGTTGCTACTTATAAAATAGGTTCTATCTTGGATTCTTTAGTATTGATAGGATGATACCTATTAAATAGTTTGGTATTAAGAAAGATGAGAGACTCCTTATCAGAAGCTTCCAACTTATAGCTAAGTACTTTGTACTCATAGTCATCTTCTACTTCACTTTTAGCTTCATAGTAGAGGTAAGAAAAATAGTATCCAAGCTCTATAGCTCTTCTATTACATTTGTTATAGTCATAATTGATATGCTGGAAGCTAATAGCTCTACAAAAAACTATTTGTAATAAATAATACTAGACAGTAGTTATTTGGTACTATTTATACAACCTATATCTACTAGAATAGATGTATATGTATGTCAGTTCTACTGAGGGATTGCCTCAGAAGAGTAGTTGTGAGGTAAGAAGATCTATTAAAAATGTTAATTAATAGGTATAAACTCTTTTTAGATTGTTTGCTAATTAATTAATCTGTTGTAAGTTATTGTCTGTCTAAGTAGTCTGAGGAGAAGATTCCAGAGGAGAATTCGTACTTCTTTTATAATTGTTTAATAATATATCTGACAGTTTAGAATATATAGAATATAGTATTTATTGTGGGACAGTATTACATAAGTCATAGGAAATATGAGTCATATAAAATACATAAATCATAAGAAACGAAACTATACTAGAGCTATACTATATCCTCGAGGGTATATACAAGATAGTAAGTTCTACTGAATAACTAACTACCAGATTCAGTAGTTATAAAATAATAATAGATATAGAAAATATGAGATAAATAAAATATTAAGAAATAATATCTCTTATTATACTTCTCTACTTTGAATAAATTTTACTATCTTAGTAATTCTATTCTGTGATCCTAGCTTCTATGTATCCTATCTTGAGGGATAGTTGAAATATATTAGTGTTGATATATTTATCATTTAAGGATTTATTCATAATATAGTCTCGTTCTTGCTGAATAAGAGCTTGAGTTTTATCTCTTGTCTGAGGTCCTTGTTTTCCCCTTTTAGTATATTATCTCTTGAAGGTATCTTCTAAACTTCCTCTAACCTAGAAATCTTGAAAGATTTCAGTAGTAATATCTTTGACGTTTACTCAAGAATTATATTCTAGAGTATATCCTAACTATTTGACCTTGTATTGATGTTTACTAGATCGTAGTACTGTTCTAAATTCTAATACCTTTTCAACTTCATATTGTTTATCATTAATTAGTCCCGGTTCCAGAGATCATCTATTAGGGAACTCAGTATGATCGTTTTAATAATATAGTTTAAGTTTTGAAATATGAAAGGTATTATATATAAGATTGAGGTCAGGTTGAGGAGATAAGTCCAGACAATAATTATTTCGAGCATAATTAGTAGATATAATCGAAAAAGGGCCTAACTATTAAGGTTTTAACTTAGGTAAAATGTTTGGTATGTTTATATTTTCTGAAGATAATATGACTTATTATCCAATTGAGAACTTAACTATATTACGACGTTTGTTTACTTGTATTCCTTGTATCTTCTTGACATTATAGAATGCTTGTGAGGTATTATTATGATATTCCTTTGCCAGTACAAATACGTTAATAGAATAAGGTAGTAGGGAGACTCCGTGATATACATTAATTCCTAATAAACTTATAAAGGAACTACTTTTTCTAGCATTATTAAATCTAGAGTTTAGTATTAATTAAATCTCAGGCAATTTATGTAGTCAGTTAGATCCTTCAACTTTATATGCTCTTGCTACTTGCAAGATTTCCTTATTCATGATCTTAGATTATCTGTCTATATGAGAGTGATATATAGTAGATGGTTCCAATTTGATTCCATTCTTCCTAGCTCAATCTTAGAAGTGTAATTACATAAAGAGTATATCGCAATCAAAAACAATATATAAGGGATATCCTATAATTAGGACCATATGAATATCAAAAGAAGTAATACATTATTCCACTATGAAATTATCAGGAATAAGGATAAGAAACTTAAATCCTGATTGTTTATCGACAATCATCTAAAGATATGAGATATAGATAATATGTTCTTTATCATTAGAAATGTTCAGATATAAAAGAGAATATTTGATAAAGATAGGAGCTAACTTAAGGAAATCTATTGAAATATCTGACTATGGGTTTTCTAGTATATATAAAGGAGTAACAATTCTAAGAGGTAGTTTGTTAGAATACTTTGTCTATTAATAAGTATTGTAACTTCTAATATACTTTTTGACCAACTTAGAGAAAGACTAGTATTGGTATCAGTCAGTAAGATATTTCATAGTTTTCTCAATTCTACTATGAGCTATTACTTTGTATGTTTTATTGATTACTAGTTTGAAATAGTTCTTACCTTCAATATTGAAAGTACTAGGTAAGAACAATCTCTATTGTCTATATATGTTTCTGACATACAAAAATCTATCTCTGATCCTATAATCCTTATACTGTTCCGAAGTATCATAGTAATCCTTCTAGATAGGGCATACCTTCATATATACTTGGTATATTGTCTTCATTTGGTCTCCTATATCCAACTATTATATAATAAAGAAATCCTTGTTATCTTCTCAACTGTTAGTAATATACTTATCATCAATAAGTCCGATATCTAGAGTTAGTTTGATTCCCTGGTTAAAATCGATAACTATAGGTTTCTTCTTTTTATAAGTGGTAGTGTTATATTCTGGTTGTTTGCAGGAATTATAATATCATTTAGAAAATTGGGATGATTCAGTGATAATAATAGTGGAAGTTTTATCAACTAGTACTATTCACTTTTAGAAATGAGTGGTAACTGCGGCAGTCTAAAAGATATTATTATTATTACTTCCAAAAGGGATCAGTGTAGGGTTCCATAGTTACTGAAGTGCGATTAGTATATTGTAGTAAATTTCTCTCATATAATTGCTAAGTACTTCTTCATAAAAGTTGGTAGAGGGAGGAGCAGAAACTAATTCAGCTATTTCCTTATAAGAATCTTGGACTATATTGAGGTTGTTTAAATAGTTCTTAAGGAATTCCTTCTCCTTCTGAAGAACTGAATCTGTGAAGGTATAGTTAAGGCTGCCATATCCCAAGATATTGTAGATGGCATAGATTTCATCTGCAAATACACAATTGCATATCATATAAGAACTGCTATATGCAGAATAGTAAAAATCTTAGTATACAGACTAATATATATATTTATATTATTGATAGTTAGCATTGACAAGGGTAATATCAATTAGAATTAGTATTAATAGAGAAGTCAAGGACTGCTTTTTTTCATCTTTGGTTACTGCTTGTGGAATAGGTTCTTCCTTAGATTCTTCGGTAATATTGGGCTAGTATCTATTGAATAGTTTAGTATCGATAGAGGTGAGGGATTCCTCGTTAGAAACTTCTGACTTATAGCTGAGTACTTCATACTCATAGTTATCTTTTGCTTCTGCTTCAGCTTCATAGTAAGGGTAAGAGAAATAGTGTTCGAGCTCTGTAGCTCTTCTATTGTATTTATTAAAGTCACAATTGATATGCTGAAAGTTGATGACTTTATGAGAAACTATTTTAGATAATAAAGCTTAGAGGTATAGAGAGGAAATTAAGGCATTAGTATAAAGATAAGGAGGAGGGTCCATACTAATAGGAATATAATCGTCTTCAGTGGTAGGAACATTAGGATATTTATGCTTTCTTGATAAAGGATCTGCTATAAAGTTCTTCTTTCCTATTGTATGCTGAATTTCATAATCAAATTCTATAAGGACTTCCTACTATCGTTTAAGTTTCTAGCTTATAGGTTTCTGAATACAAAAGGTGACCAATGACTTGTGATTTATAAGAATAGTAAATTTGTGATCTCTAAGTTGTACTTCAAAAAATTTTAATAAGTCAATAATTACCAATAATTCCTTTTGGAAGGTTAAATAGTTTAATTAAGCTAGATTAAATTTTCTAGAGTGAAAGTATGATGGTCTGATATGAGTAAGGGGGCTTTGACTAATTCAAGATCCTAAACCTATATCACTAGCATCACAAATTAAGTATTTGGATTCGGTAGATATATTATTCTAGAGTTTTAAAATATAAGAAGAATTCATAAGTTCTTTTAGTTTTTTAAATACTGTATTATGTATATCTATCTATTCCTATTTCTTAGTCTCTTCTTGTAATTCTGATAATGTGCTTGTATAAGATACTAAGTCAGAAATAAAATAACTAATATAATTAACAATTCTAAGAAAGTCTTAGAAGTCTTTCTTCCTTTTAGGAGTAGGAAATATTAATATTGTTGTTCTCTTTATAGGATCGATATAGATTCTATCTGAAGTTAAAATATGACCTAACATCTCTAGTCTGTCTGTAAAGAATTGATATTTGTTTATTTTCAGAAAGAATTATTTATCTTATAAGTATTATAATACTATTATAAGAGTAGTAATATACTATTTATAAGTCTCAGTAAAAATAATAATATCATCAATATAGACTATTAAATCCTTATAGAGCCTATTCTTGAATACTTTATGCATTGTTTGAACTATAGTAGTTAGTACATTATGGTCTCTTTATTGTATAACTCTACTTCTATAATATCTTAAGTATATCAAAAACGTAGAGTATTTCTCTGATTCTGGATCAATTCTAATATTATAGTAGCCATCTACTAGGTTTAATTTTAACCAAACAGGATTTGCCGCTACTAGTTCAATTAATTCATTAATATCGAGTAGTAGTATATAGTCTAGTTCAACTATGAGATTGTGGTCTTGATAGTCATTGATGAATCTGGCTTCTTTCAG
Organism: Tirmania nivea; assembly: GCA_015179035.1. Taxonomy (NCBI): domain Eukaryota; kingdom Fungi; phylum Ascomycota; class Pezizomycetes; order Pezizales; family Pezizaceae; genus Tirmania; species Tirmania nivea. The sequence continues at coordinate 440,630 of WHUY01000025.1, forward strand.
TTTATTTCTTTTAGGGATTATAAATATGGTGACTGCATTGGTATTATTTTCTGCTTAATAGATTTGTCCTGTCTTTTTATCTTTAGTAATTTTGTCATAGATTTATTATTTGAATCAGTGGCCTGATAGTCTTTATTATAGTATCTATATTACTTTGGGTTTTAGTTTGATATAATGATTGACTTTTCTGAGAGGCAGTAAGTCCTATGAAATTTTTTTTGAAAATAATTTGGGAAATTCCATTATTAGATTAAATTGCTTTTATATAGATGAGACTACAGTTATAATATCTACTTTTATGTTAATATCTTCTGTGTCACTAATAGTATCCTAATCGTCTAGTTTACTATAATTTGTAACTGTCTCACAAATTACTTCTAGATAGGTAGTTCTAATTCTACTTTGAGTAGTTCCTAAACTTTTCTATATTTTTAAGGGAAAACAAGTAATATTTTTAGCCTAGATAGTAACTAGTTCCTAACTTATAGGGATTATAGTACGAACTTTGGTCTATATAGGTTCCCTTAGAATTATATCCCAGTTATTAAGGTAAGTTACATAAAAGGTATATTCTTCTACATATTCTATCTAATCTAATTTGATTGTACATATATTATCAATTGTTACCTTAGATCCTTTCATGGCTATATTTAAGGATATTGTCTCAATACTTTTTGTTAGTATTTCATACAAGTGTATAAATGCAGAGTTGATTAAATCTCCTCTCTTGGTTTAGAGATCTATCAATGCCAGAGCTAGTCAGTCATTTACTCTAATATAAACCTTATTATAGTTAATTAGTTGTATCGATAGGGGTCGTTCCTTAATTTTATCCATGTTAACTTTCAATGCAGTAGTTGTAGTGAGATCCTATACTATGGTTCGTAAGGGTATCTTATTCTGTCACTTTTTACAATCCTTGTAAGAATGTTCAGGGTTCTAATACTATAGATATTTCTTATCTATTATTAATTGCATCTTTGTTTTATTATCTAATTTTTTTGTAATAGTATCCTAATTAGATTTCTTTTGTTTATTATAACTGGTCTTGAAGAAGGGTTTATTGTTATTACTGTTATTTGATCTATATCAATTATGATCTTTTTTGAATTAATTTTGTTCTTAATTAGTTGATTTTTAATTTTGTTAATGGGGTCCAGTTGGTATGTATAGTAGGGTAATTTCTTTCTTTGATGCTTCATATGACTCTCCTTGATATATGAGTTAGTCATATATCCATTTGTCTTTAATTAAGGGAATTAATATTACTAACATGTATGCAGGTAGGTAATTAAGAAACTTCCTTCTTTTAACTTTATCTGATATTGATTGTTTACCCTTAGTATCAATCAATTTAATATATATTTTGTTGAACTAATTAGTGAATTATTTGATACCTATATATCATCTATTCTTATAAAGTGTAGTAGTTTCCTATTACTTCTATAATATATTTTTGCTAGTAGATAGTATTAGAAAATCTCTAAGTACTATTATAAAGCTAAAGAATTTCACCTTCTTCTCTTTATCTCTTAGATATTAATTATAGGTTATGAGTATACTTCCTTGAAATAGAAATTCTAGAATTTCTAATACTTCGGTCTTCTCTAAATTAATTTCTTTTATCTTCAACTAGTGTTAGATTACTATAGCCTAAGAGTTAAAATATTATGAGTCTTTCTATTTCTTATCTATGCTATCAAATTTTTCTAATAAATCAGTTTTGATTCCTTTAATTTTCTTGACTAAAGTGAGGTTACTTACTAAAATCATTCTAGTAGTAGACTCCCATTGTTGATGTTCTACCGATTTGCTTTATAGAATCTTTTTTTGTTTGGGTATACTTACTACTAATAAGATATTATCATGTGAATCAGAGCTATTACTTAGATTATTATTTTCTGGTCTGCCTTGTACTCCAAAATATTATTATTATTGACTGGTATTTTTATTTTCTCCACTATTGCTATTATTATCTTTATCTTCTTCATTATTATTCGGTTCCTATATTTCGTCTAAGGAAGGTGAACAAGATTTGGAGCTTCCTACTTTTTATATTGATGCAGTATTCTTTTGAGTAGAATATTGACCTTTACTTTTATCTTTTATTGGAGTTCGAGCAAAGGTTTCAAGTAATCCTTGAATTGGTTTAAACTAATCTTTTGCTGAAGTAGGAATTTCTTCTAAGTGAATACTACTTAATATTAAGACCATTAATTTATTCCAATTTTCTATAAGCCAATACTTCTATTTCAAAAGTCCTACTAATAGTTTTCTTAGTTCCTTTTTTAGAAATACTCTCAATTCCAAATCCTTTTTTCTAAATGGATATAGTGTTTGCCATAGGTAGTGTCTTACTACAGCTTCCATTAAGAGTCTAGTATCTGCAGGATAATATTCTTGTATCACTTCTAGGATCTATGCATATTTCAGAATTTCATATATGTAGGGTATATGTTCCTTCAAAAATATTTCTAGTACTTAGGGAAGAATTATTTCAAATAAAATTTTCTATTCTGATAGATAATCAGATATGTATTCTAGAGTTATTTTTTCCTTATAACTTGGATCTATTACTCCTTTTATACTAGAGTCAATGATTCTGGTCTTTTTGGGAGTACGTTTGACTAATTTTTGAATTTCTTTAGGTAGTATAGTCAAATGTCTTGACTTTTTAGTCCATTTTCCAACTACAGATGCTATTCTGTCTAATTCTAATTCTTATTTAAGTTCGCTTTGATATCGATTATTGCTTCATAACCTGTTGGGTTATATCAACAACTTTGATCTTTAAGTTACTTTTCTACTTTAATGCCTTATTGTTTTAGTAGTATTGTTGAAGAATATTTATTGAATATCCACTCGACTGAGGATAATATTGGCTCGGTTGATAGTAATAATAATAATGTAGTAGCTTGGCAAAGTTCGAATATGTTTTACGGATCTAATTTATTTCCTACTTCTAAGTTATCTGGTAAGAGTGTTTCGTTTTCTGATTATAATATTAAAGTAAATGTTGAAAGTATTAAAACTTTCATTGAGATGTTTGAGTCTGGTATTGCTTTAAGTGAAGATAATGCTTTCTTTGAAGTGTTGTCTAATATGAAGAAGGTAGTTCATAAGCTATAGGATAATGATCATTTCCTTATTATCCTAATACTTCCTAGGACCTATAATACCGGTTTTTTGATAATATACCACATTTTTTCGTTTTTAATATAGTATTAAGTATTACTAAGAATACAAGTAGATTTGTCGAGAGTACTGGGAAAAGTATTTGGAACGAGGGTGGGATACTTTTATGTAGGGGACTACTGCCTATTAAAGCTCTGCTTAGATTGCTTTTAAGTCTTGTGGTTATACTACAGTTGAGAGTCTGATATCTCATTAGTTATTATTGTAGCTAGCTGAATTTATAATGTCATTATTGTATTCGAGATACATTATACTAAAAAGCATAAAAAAGTATTGTTAAGGTTGATTAGGCCTTAAGATAAGGGGTTTTAAGTAGTAAAGATTAACTTTGGATATTAAAAAAAATGTAATAAATAATACTAAACAGTAGTTATTCGATACTATTTATATAATCTATATCAACTAGAACAGATGTATGTATATACCAGTTCTACTGAGGGATTGCCTTAGAAGGGTAGTTGCAAGGTGGAGAGTTCTATTAAGAATATTAATTAATAGGTATAATCTCTTCTTAGATTATTTGGTAACTAATTAATCTATTGTAAGTTGTTGTCTGTCTAAGTAGTCTGAGGAAAAGATTCCAGAGGGGAATTTATGCTCTTTTTATACTTGTTCAATAATGTATCTGATAGTTCAAAATATATAGAATATGGTACTTGCTATAGAGTAGTGCTATATAAGTTATAAGTAATATGAGTCATAGGAAATATATGAGTTATAGGAAATGGGGTTATGCCAAGGCTGTACTACATCCTCGATAGTATACACAAGATGGCAAGTTCCACTAAATAACTAACTATCAGATTTAGCAGTTATAAAATAATAACAGATATAGAAAATATGAGATTAATAAAATAATAAGAAATAATATCTCTTATTATACTATTTTAGATAATGAAGGCAAAGAGTATGAAGAAGAAATTAAGGTATTGGTATAAAGATGAGGAGAGAAATCAATACTGATAGGAATATAATCATCTTCAATAGTAGGAACATTAGGGTATTTATACTTTCTCAATAAAGTATCTACTATAAAGTTCTCTATTTCAATTATATATTAAATTTCATAATCAAATTCTATAAGAAGTTCCTACTATTGTCTGAGTTTTTAGCTTACAGGTTTTTAAGTATAAAAGATGACCAATGATTTATGATCTGTGAGGATAGTGAATTTATGACTTCTGAGTTATACTTTAAAAAATTTTAATAAGTCAATAATTACCAATATTTCCTTTTAGAATGTTGGGTAGTTTAATTGAGCTGAATTAAATTTTTTAGAATAAAAGCATGATAGTTTGATATAAGTGAGGGGGCCTTAACTAATCCAAGATCCTAAACCTATATTACTAGTATTATAAATTAAATATTTAGGTTCAGTAAATACATTATTCTAGAGTTTTAAAATATAAGGAGAATTCACGAATTCTTTTAGTTTTTCAAATACTGTATTATATATACTTATATATTCCTATTTCTTAATTTCTCTTTATAATTCCAATAAATTACTTATATAAGATGCTAAGTTAGAAATAAAATAACTAAGATAATTAGTAATTCTAAATAAGCCTCATAGGTCTTTTTTCCTTTTAGGAGTAGGAAAGATTAATATTATTGTTCTTTTTACGAGATCAATATAGAGTCTATCTAAGGTCAAAATATGACCTAAGATGTTTAATTTATCTATAAAGAACTGATATTTGCTTATTTTCAGAAAGAATCCTTTATCTTATAAATATTATAATACTATTATTAGAGTGGTAATATACTATTTATAGATCTTGATAAAAATAATAATATTATTAAGATAGACTATTAAATCCTCATAGACCCTATCTTTAAATACTTCATATATTACTTGGACTATAGTAGCTGATGTATTATGGTTTTTTTATTATATAACTTTGCTTTGATAATATCTTAATTGTATTAAAAATGTAGAGTATTTTTTTGATTCTGAATCAATTCTAATATTATGATAGCTATCCACTAGGTCTAATTTTGATCAAATGGGATTTGCCACTACTAGTTCAATTAATTTATTGATATCAGGTAGTGGTATATAGTCTAGTTTGACTACAAGATTGTAGTCTTAATAGTTATTAATGAATTTAGCTTCTTCTAATTTATCTCTTTTAGGAATAGTAAACATAGTAACTATATTGTTATTATTTTCTACTTAGTAGATTTATTCTATCTTTTCATCTCTAGTAATTTTATTATAGATTTATTATCTAAATCGGTAGCCTAATGGTCTCCATTATAGTATTCATATTACTTCGAGTTTAATATAGTAGTTAACTTTTCTGAGAGGTAGTAAGTCTTATAGAATTTCTTTTAAAAATAATTTAGGAAATTTTATTATTGGATTAAATTGTTTTTGTATAGATAAGACTATAGTTATAATGTCTATTTCTATATTAGTATCTTCTATATTACTAATAGTGTCCCAACCATCTAGTTTACTATAGTCTATAACTGTCTCATAAGTTACTTTTAGGTATTTAGAGCTGATTTTACTTTTAGTAGTTCTAAAACTTTTCTATATTTTCAAAAGAAAATGAGTAATATTTTTAGACTGGATAGTAATTAGTTCCTGACCTACAGGGATTATAGTATAAACCTTGGTAAGTGTAGGTTCCTCGAGAATTATATCCCAGCAATTTAGGTATGTTATATAGAAGGTGCATTCTTCTACATATCTTATCTAATCTAATTTGATTATATATATTTTGTTAATTGTTGCTTTAGATCCTTTCAAGACTGTACTTAAAGATTTTTTCTAAATACTCTTTATTAGTATTTGATATAAGTATACAAATACAGAATTAATTAAATCTCCTCCCTTCATTTAGAGATCTATAAGTGCCAGAATAGATTAATTATTTACTTTAATATAAACTTTATTGTAGTTAATTAGTTGTATTGACAGAAGTCATTCCTTGATTTTATCCTTGTTGACTTTCGATGTAGTAGTTATAGTAAGATCATATACTATAGTTCATAAGAATACCTTATTCTATCACTTCTTACAATCCTTATAAGAGTGTTTAGAGTTCCAATACTATAGATATTTTTTATCTCTTATTAATTACATCTTTGTCTTATTATCCAATTTTTTTATAATAGTATCTCAGTCAAATTCTTTTTGTTAATTATGACTAATTTTCAAGGAGAGTTTATTGCTATTACTATATTTATATCAATTATGGTCTCTTCATTGATTTTAGTCTTAATTAGTTGATTTTCGACTTTGTCAATAGGGTTCAGTTAGTATATATTATAGAGTAATTTCTTTCTTTGATACTTTATATAACATTGCTTGATATATGAGTTAGTTATATATCTATTCATCTTTGATTAAGGGAATTAATATTACAGATATATATATAGGTAGGTGATTAAGAAACTTCTTTCTTTTGACTTCTTCTGATATTGATTATTTACCCTTAGTATTAATCAATTTAATTTATATTTTGATGAGCTAATTGGTGAATTATTTGATGCCTATATATTATCTATCCTTATAAGATGTTACAGTTTCCCATTGCTTCTATAAAATATCTTTACTAGTAAACGATATTAGAAAATCTCTAAATACTATTATAAAACTGAAAAATTTTAACTTCTTCCCTTTATCCTTTAGATATTAATTATAGGTTATGAGCATACTTTCTTAAAGTAAAAATCCTAGAATTTCTAATACTTTAGTCTTCTTTCAATCAATTCCTTTTATCTTTAATTAGTATTAAACTATCATAGCCCAAAAGTTAAAATATTGTATGTTTCTCTATTTTTTATCAGTACCATCAAGTTTTTCTAGTAAATCAATTTTGATTCTATTGATTTTCTTAGATAAAGTAAGCTTATTTACTAAAATCATTCTAGTGATAGATTCTTATTATTGATATTCTATTGATTTGCCTTATAGAATCTTTTTGGGTTTAGGTAGACTAGCTACTAATAAGATACTATTATCTAAATCAGAGCTATTGCTTGGATCATTATTGTTTGGTCTACCTTATACTTTAAATTATTGTTGCTATTATTGACTGATATCTTTATTTCCTCTACTATTACTATTATTATTTTCACCTTCTTTATTGTCATTCAGTTTCTATATTTCATCTAAGAGAGATAAAGGAAAGTTAGAGCTTTCTGCTTCTTATGCTGATATAGTATTCTTCTGAGTAGATTCTTAACCTTTACCTTTATTTTTTGTTAGAGTTTAAGTAAATATTTCTAGTAGTCCTAGAATTAGCTTAAACTAATTTTCTACTGAAGTAGGAATTTCTTCCAAGTAAATACTACTTAGTATAAAAACTATTAATTCATCTCAATTTTCTATAAGCCAATGCTTCTATTTTAAAAGTTTTACTAATAGTTTTCTTAGTTCTTTTTTAAGAAATACTTTCAATTCTAAATTCTTTTCTCTAAATAGATATAGTATTTGCTATAGATAGTGTCTTACTACTACTTCTATTAAGAATCTAATATCTACAGGATGATATTCCTGTGTTACTCTTAGAATTTATATATATTTTAAGATTTTATATATATAGGTTATATATTTCTTTAAGAATATTTCTAATACTTAGAGGAGAATCATTTTAAATATAACCTTATATGCTAATAGATAATTAAATATATATGCCAGAGTTATTTTTTTATTATAATGTGAGTCTATTATTCCTTCTATAGTGAGGTCGATAATTCTAGTCTTTTTAGGTATGTATTTAAATAATTATTGAATTTCTTTAGGTAGTATAGTCAAGTGCTTTAACTTCTTAGTCTGTCTTCCAGCTGTAAATACTATTTTGTCTAATACTGATTCTTATTTTGGTTCGCTTCGATATTAATTATCACTCTATAATATATTAGATTAGATTAATAGATTTAATCTTTAAGTTACTTTTCTGCTTTAGCATCTTATTATTCTGGCAGTATTATTAAAGAAGATTTATTGGATATTTACTCCACTAAAGATAATATTAGCTTGATTGATAGTGATAATGGTATAGTTGCTTAGCAGAGTCCAAATACTTTTTATGAACCTTATTAGTCTCCTACTTCTAAGTTGTTCAGCAAGAGTATTTTATTTTCTAATTTTAAACTTGAGGTAGACATTAAAGGTGTTAAGACTTTCATTAGGATATTTGGGTTTGATATTGCCTCAAGTAAAGATAATGTTTTCTTTAAAGTTTTATTTAGTATAGAGGAGGTGGTTTATAAGCCATGAAATGATAATCATTTCCTTATTATACTAATTCTTCCTGGGACCTATAATGCTAGTTTTTTATTCATATACTATGTTTTTCGTTTCCAGTATAGTATTAAGGATTGCTAAGAGTATAAGTTGATTTGTTGAAGGTATTAGGAAAAGTATTTGGAATAAGAATAGGATACTTTTATGTGAAGAACTATTGTCTATTAAAGCTCTGCTTAGTTTACTTCTAAGTCTTATAGTTATACTGCAGTTGAGAGTCTAATATCTTATTAGTTATTATTGTAGTTATCTGAATTTATGATATCATTATTGTATTCGAGATATGTTATACTAAAAAGTATAAAAAAATATCGTCAAGGTTGATTAGGCTTTGAGATGAGGGATTATGAGTAGTAGAGATTAACTTTGGATATTAAAAAAAATATAATGAATAATATTAGATAGTAGTCATTCAGTACTATTTATACAATCTATATCTACTAGAATGGATATTTATATATACTAGTTCTACTGAGAGATTACCTTAGAAGGGTAGTTGTTATTAAGTAGGGAGTTCTATTAAGAATATTAATTAATAGGTATAATCTCTGCTTAGATTGTTTTACTAACTAACTGATCTGTAGTAAGTTGTTATCTATCTAAGTAATCTGAAGAGGAGATTTCAAAGAGGAATTCATACTTCTTTTATACTTATTCAATAATATATTTGACAAATCAGAATATATAAAATATAGTACTTACCATGAGGTAGTACTATATAAGTCATAGAAATTATAAGTTATAAGAAATATATGAGTTATAGAAAATATATAAGTTATAGGAAATAGGCCTATGCTAGAGCTATATAATACTCTCAAGTTTATATATAAGATAGTAAGTTCTACTAAATAATTAACTATCAGATTCAGTAGTTGTAAAATAATAATAGATATAGGAAATACAAGATAAATAGAATAATAAGAAATAATATCTCTTATTATAATATTATATCAGATTAATCTAATTTCTTTAGTTTATATACTTATTGTATCTTTAAAGATATTACCTATACTATACTATATTTAGTTTGGCCTCTAATATTATAACTATTTCTTCTATAGTAATAATTCTTATAACTTCTTCTTTATAAGTATAGGCTTTATCTATATATATTTTATAGCTAAGTTTTAGCTATATATATATATATATAATAGAAGTACTATTATGGTTATAGAATAAAAGTAATAGAGTATTATTTATAAGTATAAAATAATATTAAGCTATTACTTCCACTCTTCTTATATAATATCTATAATAATAGAATCCCTTCTCAGTAGGTATACTTAAATACTCTCCTCAGAATACTAAAGCCTCCTTCAGAAGGCTTTTTTTAGGTGTAAGTACTTAGTCAGTCTTTTCAATAATCAGCAAAGACTGCTCGCTTCCTCACTTATCCTCATTACTCACTACCTAGCTATCTTACCTCATACTTAATAGTACCTATTACCTTTGAATTTAAAGAGATCTCTTTCTCTAGTTTATTATCTAGCCTTTAAGTAGTATTGTTATACTTCCTATCTCTTGATAACTTCAATAGTGCTTTCCTTTTTAATATAGTTAACTTATTAGTACTTAGGATATTACCTCTCTAACCTATAGCTTTCTATATTAAAGGGTATTCTAGGTATTTTGATACTCCTATAATAGTAGTATCATCTTGTAACAGTAGTATTATCTCATAATAGTAGTATTATACTATAATAGTAATATCATCCTATAATAATAGTATTATCTTATAATAGTAATATCCCTTCTATAATAGTAGTATCACCTTTATAACAATAGTATTATCTATGATAGCAAGTACCACACTTATGATACTACTCCCCTTCTAGGCTTCTTGTCCTCAAAAACTTATATATAGAAGATCTAATCTATATATTATATCCTAATTTTTCTATTTTATACTACTTTAGAGTTCTTTCTATAGAACTTCTTTAGAATTCTTTTTACTATTCCCTTTATATATTTATAGAGTTTCTACTTAGTATCTTTATTAGAGTAACTTATTTATAGAACTAAGTATTCTACTAGCATTACTCTCTTCTAACCATTCTTTCAACTCTCTACTACTTCTTTAACTACCCAATTCTCTTCTTCTTCTAATACTTTGACTGAGAAGAGTTTTATTTTTTAAGTCGGATCTGTACTCTAGTAGTAGAGTTTGAAAAGACTGATATAGAATACTCAATAGACTTTTGAGTTTGCCAGTAGCTCTAATTTATAGGCTTGTATGCTTACTAGCTGAATTATTCATAGAGGTCTGATTTTTTTATAGTCTAGTTTCCTACTTGATTATTATATAGTAATATTCTGACTATTAAATATTACTATATCTCCTTCCTTAAACTGTAGTTGCTGAACCTGATTTATATTATACTATTTAGCTATCTTTACTCTTGCTTTTAAAACTCTTTTCTATAGTTTTTTCTAAGTTCTCTTTCATACTCTCTCTAGTAATTGGCTTACTAGATTTATATAGGTGACCTTCTCCTGAAGCTTTTAAGACTATCTCAATAGGAATCCATAATTTATTTTGAATTGTAATATTCCTATAGCTTTTAATGATACTAAATTAATAGTAAACTCTGCAAAAAGTAGTAAGTTATTCCAATCATCTTACTTCTATGAATAATAGTAGTAAAGATATTCCTCTAATATCTGATTTATTTACTCAGTCTATCTATCGATTTCTAAGTAAAATACAGTCAAAAGTTTATTTATAATCCCTAAGCTATTTATTAAAACTTGCCAGAAGTAAGAAATAATTTTACTATTTTAGTTAAAGATAATATTATCAGAAAGACTATAATATCACTATATCTATATAAGAAATATTCTAGTGAGGTCTTTTATAGTAGTATTAATAGAAAGTAGTACTAGTTATATCATCTTTGAGAACCTATCTATAATTACCTATATTTGTATATTTCTATTAGACTTTGATAGCTTAGTAATTTAATCTATCGAGATTAATGTCTAAAATTAGTATGGTACTTTTAGTAGTTCTAATAGTCTATATTTCTTATATCTACTTATTTTATCCTATTAATATATATTATAGAATTAGATATAATTACTAACATTCTTCTTAAGCTGAATCCAATAGTAATTATGTTTAAGCTATTTCAGGGTCTTGTAGATATCAAAATATCCTATAATTTGGCTATCATAGTTGTCTCAAAGAATCTTTATATAGAGATCTTTGTCTTCCAAAATATATTATTTACTTTTCTATAGTAATAGGCTATCTTTAACTAAGAAGTTTTTATCGACCTCCTTAGTCCCTACTAATAGTACTTTCCTTATTGCTATCTAGTTAGTATCTTATAGTTCTTTCTTTAATAACTTATCTTTAAATAAATTATATAATTGAATAACTTTTAATACTATAATCTAGAGTTGTTTAGGTTAGAATAAGAGCTATAGTAGCTATAAATCTTTACTCCTCTCCTACAGGTATAAGTTTTAGTACTTTAATAATATATCTAACTTACTATTCTTCTTACTAGGTCTATATTTATTAGTAAAATCAAATTCTACCAAAAATTCTGCCTACCATATTTATTACTTTATCAATATCTTTATATTAATAAAATATTCTAAATTCTCATAATCTATCCAAATTACTATTTGCTATTGATAGGACTTTATTAGCAGTTCCCATTCTTTGAATACCTATATTATTACTATTATTTCTTTATTATAAATGTTATAGTTCATCTCTACTAGAGAGAACTTTTAGAATAGGAATGTATAAAGGTATATTTTTCTATTCAGTTATTTTTATGATATGACTACTCTAATAATATAGTTACTAATATTAGTTTCAATGATAGTCTTGGCTTCAAAATCAAAGTAGACTAAGATAGGAGTAGTTATAAAATATCTTTTTAATTCTTCAAAAGCTTACCTATATTTTACTATCCAATTCCACTGATAATCTTCCTTAATGAGCTTTATCAAGAGGTATATAATCTTTAAAAATCTTTTAATAAATCTACAATAGAAGTTTGCAAATCTAAAAAACTTTTATACCTTCTTAACCTTCTATAATAATTGCTAATTTTTAATTTCTTCAACTTTTTTATCAGTTATTTGGATTTCTTTTGAAGAGATTCTATATCCTAGAAATTCAACTAAATCCTTATAGAACTCACTCTTCTAGAGATTTACCTCTAGATCTACTTTATCTAGTCTAAATAATATCTCTTTAATAAGTTAATTATATTCCTTCTCATCCTCAGTATATATTAGAATATTATTTAAATATATAATAACTCTTTTATGTAATAGATCATATAAAAGATTATCCATTATATCATAAAAGGTAGTAGAGATATTATATAAGCTGAAATGTATAACTTGTCAGTAGTAGAGCCTAAAATAAGTATAAAAAGCTATCATCTCTTCACTTTCTTTTAATATTTATATAAGATGATATCTATTTTTTAAGTCAAACTTAGTAAATAATTTCGTATTATTCACTTATTGTTATAGTTTAATTATTAGTAGTAAAGGATATTGATTTTTTACTATAACTTTATTGAGTGCTTAATAGTTAACACAGAGTCAATACGTACTATCTATTTTTTATATTAATAGGATCAGTGTTCCTACTAATAATTGGAATTTTATAATCTTTCCTACTACTATCTGTTTATCTAGTTATTCTTTAAGTATTTTCAGCTCTTACTCTAAGAATAGATATAATAGTCTATATAAAGCCTCTACTCTAGAGACTAACTTAATTATATGATTAAACTTAGAGTATTATAGTAACTCTGCTCCTTGTTTTCTGCTTTAGAACTAAGCCTACTCATAATATTGGTTAGAGAGAAATATCTTAATATTTTAACTATCATCTATATACTAAGTCAAGCTGGCTACTTATGTGAAGAGGTCTTCTTTAATTTCCTTCTATAATTGGAATCTATTAACTAGTTTGATATCGAAATCACTTTATAAATAATTATACTTATAGTACTTGCTTCTTTACTATAGTATACCCTTTTCCCAATCTATATCAGGATTATATTTTATAAGTCAAATGATAGATAAATTCCTATCTACTCTATCCTTCATCTATGTAACCTCCTAAATAATTTTCTCAAAGTATTTTCCTATCAAAACTTTTAATAGTTATATATAGTACATACTAACCTTTAGAGTTAGTTGCTGACTTATGCTCTATACTTGTATAGGTTTTTAATACTTCTTCATAAGGATATCAGACTTACAAATATACTCATTATTAAGTATAGGACCTGTTGCCTTATAGTCTAATAATAATTTATAGGATATCTCTTACTTTTGGATTTTAAGTATAGCTTTGATTATAAGTCTTTCACTATAGATAAAAAGGTTTTTAGATATTTGTTGATATGTTCTTTTTATTTTGACTATGATACTTCCTTCTTATGATAGTATAAGGTGTCTGCTTAGTCAAGTATATTAAGGTTATTATAATAGTTTAATCGGAAGTTATTATAATAGTTTAGAATTATACTATATGTTTTAGATATTTTGGCTACTCAAACTATCCTTAGTAGTACTATTTAAGAGAAAATAGAAATAAATATATTAATAAACTTTTAAAGTACAATTATAAAATCCTCTAAGTCCTAATTAACTCTTTTCTAATTATTTCAATAAGAAATAGTCTCTATTACTATCATCTATCAATTTAATAATCCTACCTCTATACTCTTCTTTTATCTTATTTACTACTAAGATCTTGACTTCTTCTTTATCATTCCTTTTATTTGCTTTCCCTCTCTTAGGTAGGAATTTCTAGTTAGTGACTTTAGTGGTAACCAGATCCTTTATCTAGTACTTAAACTACTTATAGTTTTTTTGGCCATACTTTAGATAAGAGTCAAACTTCTTTCACTCTTCAATAATATTATTAGGAATACCTACTAGTTCTACTTTTCAGTTTTTATAATTCCCTCCTTAATTCCTTTTCCTTTTCTTCCCACTACTTAGTCTTTTAAATACTTCACTATCCTTTTGACTCCTAGCCTTCTCCTTTTTTTCACTTGATCTTTCTTTTCATAACTTATCTTGGAGATGATAGAAATTCTCTACGTTATAACTAATATCTTATATCATTACTATTTATTCTCTAAAAAATCAAGCTTTATTAGGCATCTAAGCCAATGCTAAACTGACTTCTTTACTAAGTCCTTATACTAGTTTATCCTTTACAACTTCTTCTATGTATCCAGTTCTCTATATAAGATTAGTAAAAGTATCTAAGTATTTATTAATAGAGTTACTATATTGAAGTTTTAGCTAGTCAGTTATTACTTATTCTTTACCTACTTTGGTTCTAAAAAAGCTTCAAAATACTTTTATAAATATCTCTTATTATGCTCAAGCAGGGTTCAATATCATTCGGTAATTACTTAGTAGTCTTTATACTATAGTAAAATCAATCTTAGGTTAGTAAGCTTAATACTATTGAACTAGATCTTAATATTTAGTACTACTTAGTCATTCTAATAGATTAGTATAATATTAAATTTTGACTAGGTTATCCTAATACTTTTTCTTCTCAATAGTATAGATATTTTTAACTTCTTAGATAAATCTCTCTATATCTTTCAGATCTCCCTTAAATACTTTAAGTTTTGTAGTATCTAGTTTTAGTTTTTTTGACTTTAATATTACTTTAATAAATACTTTTAGGAGTTCTTATATTACTTATAAAGTCATTTTATTTTTTTTAAAGCATAGTAGTACAAGGTCCTTCTTCTCTCTACTAGAGGAGTTATTTGAATTATTACCTTTTACTATTGCTTTCCTTTTTTCTTTTAGTAGTAGAAATCCTATGCCGAAACTTATTCTTTTTACTTGACTAGATTTTAGCCTATATTCTAGAAATAGTAGAGATAAGGTTCCATATTGTTATCTTCATTGCTGTCAATTAAATACATTATCTAATTACTTATATTTCTTTATTCTCATACCATCTTTGATCTCTTATTCAAGTATTATTTCTAAGATTAGTATTAATTTTACTGGGGGGTTCCATTACTAGTCTATTATCTCAAACTCTATTACTAGTATAATATATACCTTAAGTACTTTCTCAAGAGAGTATTTTATTTTGAAGGTAGTTTGTACTATATACTAGATTATCCTTTAAAGATAGATGAACTAAACTCTTTTCTTCTTTTCTAGTTATTATACTTGAGCTTGAACTGTCTCTAACTACTTATTTAAGAATATATTTATACTAGTTTAAAACTATATCTAGAATTTATTTATCTTTATTAGTCCTTATTTTAAGATTTTAACTCTCTTATCTAAGATTTTGACAGTAAATTCTCAAGGTCTATTAATAATAAAACCTTTCGTATTATTGAGTATAGTAAGGGATTGTTTTTTTTACTCGATTTATAAGAGAGTTGATATTCTGAATAAATAAAGTTATTAAGTAGTAGCAATACTTAATATTATAGTATAATGGGGGTACTATCATGGCTATAGAATAAAGGTAATAGAGTATTATTTACAAGTATAAAATAATATTAAACTGTTACTTCTACTTTTCTTATATGATATCTATAAGGATAAAATCTTTTTTCAATAAGCATACTTAAATACTTTCTTCAGAATATTAAAGTCTCCTTTAGAAGACTTTTTTCAAGTATGGGTTCCTAGTCAGTCTTTCTAATTATTAGCAAAGACTACTTATCTCTCTACTCACTTTTACTACTTATTACCTAGCTATCTTACCTTATGCTTGATAGTACCTATTATATTTTAATCCGAAGAGGTCTTTTCCTTCAGTCTATTATCTAACTTCTAGGTAGTATCATTATACTTTCTATCTCTTAATAACTTAAATGGTATTTTCCTCCTTAGTATAGTTAACTTATTAATACTTGAGGTACTATTCCTCTAACCTATAGCTTCTTATACTAAAAGATATTCTAGATATTTTACTACTTCTATGACAGTAGTATTATTCTATGATAGTAGTATTATCCTATGATAGTAGTATTATTCTATAATAGTAGTATCATTCTATAATAGTAGTATCTCTTCTATGATAGTAGTGTTACCTCTATAACAGTAGTATTATCTATAACAGTAAGTGCTACACCTATGACAGTAAATTGTAAGTTACCTTTATAAGCTGTATTACCTTTAAAAGCTAATAGATTAGTTATTTGATCTTTTCCTAAAGTGGTTGAGAACTAGTTGAGATAAGTTTCTTCTATCAGTATATTCTCTATTATTTTAACTAGTAATAGAGGCTTTTTCTCTATAGCCATATTTGTTAGTATAATAACTAATAGAAAAAACTTTTCTCTAAGTCCTATAAATAGAGTATATACTATATCTTCATTCTTAAGCTTATTTCTACAAGCTTTGAGTTTAGATATAAGTCTTTTCACTCTTTTAATATACTCTTCACAAGCCTTTTCCGTTATTTGTACAGACATAAATTCCTTTCTTAATCTCTTTACCTTCAACTCTTCCTTTTATGTATACTCATCCTTGAGGATTTTCCATGATTCATATGCTGTCTCTGAGTCCAGAATGAGTTCTTGTTGGTCTGGGTTGCATCCGAGGTGGATCTCTGAGCGTGCCCAGTTGTTCTTGCTTTTCTAGGCATTATTTCTCCGATCCTCAGCTGGTAACGGACTAGTCGTGATCTCCCAGCACCCCATCCTAATCAAAATCATCTCCATATCTTTTGACCAGGTTCTGTAGTTCGTTGCCCCATTAAGTTTCAGCAGGGAATGCTTTGCTACTAATGAAGAGAGATCCTTGTCAGCCATATCTTGCACCCGACCTCTTGTTCTCGGGGTTCGTTGAGCCTCCTCCGGTCGGAGCAGTCGTCGACTAGACCTTAGTAACAGTTTGGAAGAGTATTAGAGGTTTGATAGTTATGTCAAGGAACAGTTCTTTCGAACAGGCTTCGATTTCCAGGTTTATCACAGCGGAAGAACTAAAGGGCCCATAACCTTTGAGAGGTATGTCGTGAACACGATCGATGATGATTCTTCTAGGTACATCTTTCCCTCACTATAAGCCTCTTATCCGCTATAGGCCCACGCTAGTAACAAGACCCTCGCTAGTAACAAGACCCTCGCTAGTAACATTTTCCACCTACATAGTGGAGGAGGGTTTTGGTGGAGGTTGTGGTGGCAGAAGCAGGACAAGGCCAAGAAGGGGTTACCGCACCATGAGGCTCGTAGAAGTTCTAACGTTTGCTGTGAAAGATTACGGATGCCAAGGACGCCACTAGCCACGTTATGTATGTACATGTATGTAGGGGCTGTTGAAAAGCACGTGAGTTCACACATGTCGGCCGCACATGTCAGCCACTCATGTCATTGTCGGCCACTCATGTCATTGCGGCCACTCAGGTCATACAATGACATTCATTAACATATGTCATGTCGGCCACTCACGTCATTGCGACACTCACTCACGTATCTCCAGCATTTCCTGCTTTCCAGCAATACTTAGTCTTTTGCATTATCCCTTAGTGTATATAGAACTGGCCTGACTGCCTCTTCTTTAGAGGTATTAAGGGAAATATACAACTCATACGTTCTTATACTGGTGAAGTGACTCTTCGTTGATCATTAGCTATCATATCTGCTCGCTAGTGTTGCTGCCTCCTACAAGGTCATTCCAACAGGTTATGACCCCCGGTGCACGCGCAAGATAGTATTCACCACAACTCCTCTATTCGAGAACTCCATAACGAACTTCTTCAACATGGAAGAAACATCACCTGCAATGACTGTTGCTAGCAGCTCTCACCCTTATGAGCTGATATACAGCGATCTGAGTGGAAAGCAATCCATACCTTCTTATGGAACTCACAATACTATATAACGTTCATTGATGATTTTACCAGAATGGGGTGGATTTTCTTCTTAAAGAACAAATCTCCAGATGCTCAACAGATCATTCAGGAATATATTACCCTCATGGAAAGGCAGTATAATACCACTGTCTTAAGCATGATTACTGACAATGGTAGAGAGTATATAGAAGCTGACAAATATCTAAGATCCAAGGGGATTCAGCATATCTATACACCTCCATATTCCCATCAGTCGAATGGGGTCCCAGAGCGTTATAATAGGACAATACAGACAATGGTCCGCAGCATGCTTATTGACCTAAATCCAGCTGACCCGCGCCTTTGGGCAGAAGCATGCCTTGCCGCCGTCTATATCCGCAACCGCTTACCCCATTCTCAGCTTCCTCAGAGAAAGACTCCCTTTGAGATGCTGCATAATGTACAACCTTCTATTGCTCATCTGAAACCTTTTGGCAGCATCTGCTACATCCACATACCTGTAGAACGCAGGCCTCCTGGAAGCAAGCTCCAGCCAAGGGCAGAAACAGCAATATTCGTTGGTTATACAGAATCCCCGTCTATCTATAGGGTCCAGCTAGCTAATAACTATATATTTACCGTTAAGGCGTCCAACTGCACATTCGCTGAGCAAATACCAGCTAATCGAGCTGAGCAAATATCAGCTAATCGAGCTGAGCAAATACCAGCTAATCGAGCTGAGCAAATACCAGCTAATGGAGCTGTTTCTCTGAGCTGGCCGCAGCCAGATCAGCTTGACATTAAAGGAGCTTTTCTATACGGTTCTCTAAACGAGGAAATCTATATGAAGCTTCCTCCTGGCCCGTAGTAGGACAATCCCGTCAGGCTTAACCTGAGGGGATGCGCTGCCTCGTCATAAGCGAGAGCTTCAATACGAGTACTGATTTACCAAAGAAAAAAAAAAAATACTATAACAGCCACCCGTAGCGGCTATTGTTCAAGCCGGTCTATCGCCTCCCTTAACGTGCGCACCAGCTCTCCGACACACTCGCGCTCCTCCTCGACCTGCAGCCCATCCCCATCTTCTAAATCAGGTGTCCTATTTCTCCCATCAACCACAAATATTGGTACTACTGCCCAATCCTTCTTTCCTGTCACTCGATTCCTTGTTTGCATCATTGCTTCCCGAAAGAATAGTATTTGTCGCCATTGATGGAGTAGGAACCCAACTGTAGTACTACGTAGAAATACCGGTTGAAGCTGGGTTAGAAGCTTTTTCCATTTACTCTCGTATTGGAGGGACTTGGTTTTCTGAAGGGCAATCTCTACACAGTGACCCTTGCGCCAGTTGAGTAGTGGGTCGGGATGCGATTGCATGGAGCCACCTTTCTGGTTTGGATTGGCGGAGTAATCTGAGCCCAGGTAGATACAGCACCATACTAAGACAAAGAAAAAACTTTGAAGGTCATAGTGGTACCTATGTGCCAGGCCTGGGTTATACAGAATTGGAATTGCCATAAACGGAAGTGTTCCTGTTCGATGTGGTGCACCTGACCTTAATACTGTAGTCTCACTTCCGTCAGGAATACCAACATCAAGTGCATAATCCAGATCAATCAATAGGCCATTGGTGTTGGATTTGCCATCAGGGATCTTTGGAGTCTGTAGGATGTTGTTAATACTGATATCCTGGTGGAGTATACCTCGATCGAAATAGAGCTCTCGGTGGGCTAGGAGCGCTGAGAGAATTGATAAGAGTAGAGATTTGACTCCATCATCATTAGAAACCCTAGCAAGTGGTTCCCCAACTGGGGAGAGCGCTATGCGAGTAAGAAGTCGATTTTCGAGGGAATCAGGTGCTTGCTGTGAAGTGTGAAAGTCTTCCGTAGCTCTTCTTGGTCGTAATTCTGTTTCCTGCAATATTAAACCAGCAGACATTGCTGGTGTATGACCCATCCGGATTCCATACATAATATCCACCGAAGTATCATGTGCAGTCATACGTACAAGCCCTGGGATTTCCGTAGGCACGTGCGCCTTCCGCAGCATATCCCCTTCGGGGGGGAGATGTTGAAATTTCCAGGACCATTTAATTATTGTATTTCTTGTGTGAAGACATGTATCTTTAGACTCAGTAAGCACATGATCCGCAAGGTAGCAAGCTGTTGCCCGGCAAGCAATCCCAGGACGGCAGATAATTCGGCGCTTAAGCTTGAACCAATTGCCATTAATGACTGTGTATACGGGCGTCTGCGGAAATACCGAGAAGAGTATATTTGAATACCAGACATGCTGACGATTCTTGAGTGATGTTGCATCAGGACACAATGGCTGCTCAGCCAATGTTGGATCCCACAAGGCCTTGGTGATATCCATTGTCGTATAAGCAAAAAGTGTTCTGAGAAGTAGGAATACATTAGAAATCCCAGCCTTCATACTCGCAAGCGCACCACACCGATCCCATAGCCAGCACCGTAACCCACCCTCCACAATTGTCACTGCATGCATTCCGTGTCGAAAAGGGGACTGGGCTGTCAACGCTGCAGTAACATATTCCCCTAGTTGTACGCTGAGCTTGGGCGGCGACCCTAGCTTTTGGGACGACTTGTGTTCTGCAATCGCAATGATGGAATTCCAGCGGGAGGGTGTTTGAGGCGTGCATGTGAGCACGAGGTCACAGTAACGACGAGAAGAGACGTGTTCGGTAGCAGGCGCTGGGCATGTCATGGCAATAGCCCTGCAGCTCCGCCAGTGGTTGGTTTGACAACGCCGCTGGAGGTTATCCAAGGCCTCTCTAATGATGGGTGTAGAGTACGGCGATTTTGGCTCATACATGTTGTTATCATCAACCAAGGAAAGGTTATCCATGTGACGGGATATGGTAGATGCAGCCTGGTTCGCACCTTCCGCTATTTTCCCCTCGTCCTTATATGCAGCAATCGTTGCCCACCTTGATTTTTCTCTATCAAGCCAAAATGAGACTGATGCTTCCGCCTTCTTTAGTGTAGTTAACAACCAATCATGGAATGGAGCATCCAGGAAGTTTTTAGGCGGTCGAAAACCCTTCAAAGTGGCATGAACCATACGATCAAATAGCCATCTCTCAACATTGCCGGCAGGGGGCAAAACAAATGTGTCTAGGAATGTGTCTTGCGGAAGGCAGTCAAGGTATATCAACCTATCTAATTCCAAGCGCAACTGTTGGTCGACACTTGCATGGGTGAGAGCACCGGCCCCCCTTTCTAGTGATGCTCGGCCAAAACGAACGGGTGTGGTGTTGACAACGGGTGGAGCGACACCATTTGTTTGCCCTGTACGCGTGGGGGAACTGGAGATGGGCAACTCCGGCAGGGGTTCACTCTGCGGCTGAGAGAAAGGCCCACTTGCCCCGGGCGCGGCATCGGGCTGGGTGTGCACACTAGGTGTTAGCATGTTTGGGTATCCTACTGTAGATGACGTTGGGGGCTGGCTTCGCGAGACGGGCTGAATGTGCAGTGGCAGAAAGTGTTTTAGCCTCGCACTTGTGCACGACGTTCGGGAAAGGTTCTGGACGGAGGAGGTATGGCAGGATGGCAGCTTGTTTGTTTTGCCTAGTGGCGATGCAGGTCTTGACAGAGTAACTTGCATGCCCAGACTAGCCCACAGTGGCCCACACAGCGTTTGGCGGGGCGCTTGCGCCAACCAGACTTCTCCAATACTTACATCTAGTCTGGACTTCCGCCGTTTATGCAACCCACAACCTAGATCCCACTGTGCACACTATTGTTTCTTTATCGGAGTAGAGCTCTGGCTCCGTCGTTGCCGTATTTAAACTCTGAGAAATAAAATAGGCAATCGATTACAAAATCGATACGCTGCTAGGTTCTGGTAGGAATATGTGCAAACGGCAGGGATATACGTATGCGTTATTTGTACCGCTTCATGTGTGGCATTCAAACATCTAGATCATCAGCCCCCTTCCCTAATAATCTAGCGGAAAGAAACAAAGCCCAAATTTCTTGATGGAGGATAATCATCTCGTAAAATGTCCCCCCGGCCCATAGCCCCGTTACATTACGTTTTTTTTTTTTTTGGTAAATCAGTACTCGTATTGAAGCTTCTCGCTTATGACGAGGCAGCGCATCCCCAGGTTAAGCCTGACGGGATTATCGAACCACTGGGCCGCTCCCTGCCCCGTATCTACGTACATGGCCAGATACCCCCCTTTAGGAAAAACACAAAAATCACCACCCCCCGCTCAAGTGAAAAAACACACAAAGATTCCATCTGCTCCCACCGGTCTCAAAAATTCTGATACCAGTAGGAATCGCCAAGGATGTCCGCGCGCAAGTAGAAAAACCCAAAAGAATCATTGGAGCGCATCTGGTACAAATACCCGTCCACTTCCCTCACAGACAGGGCATCCCCTCTCTCCTCCCTCACACAGCCCGCAAGACTCATCGGTGGTAGTTGACCTGGTAGGTGATGCTGCTCCGCTAAGTGATGTTGCTCTTTGCCTCCCTTTCTTCTCTCTTCCACTGCTGCTCAGACGGTTCCAATCATATGTTGTAGTGCGGAAGAATTTTCTTCACATACATAGGCTCCCTACCTCCTCCGCTGACGTTGTGTAGACCGCCAGAGAGGATTCCACCTTCTCTGGTTCATGTTGGTTCAATAACCACCTAATTCCCATGACTTCCACACTGTCCGTTACATTACGTTGCGTTCACCGAGCTCATCCACAGCCATGTCCCTTGTCACGATTCCACCATGAGTTAGCCAACTGCCTGGCCGATGGCAACCAGCTCAGAACCCCACCGATATTACAAACAACCCAACCCAGTCCATGATAACCACACCCATCTTGCTGCCATCACAACCTACCAGACCAAGGCCCAACAGTTATGGACCTAACGAACCAGGTCCAAACGCTTACAGCCCAAAACAACAACAAGCTACGTACGCAGGTTCAGAATCTTAGAGAATGAACAACAAGTGGCACTAGACAACTCTGCCACACAACAACAAGACATGACCCTAGTACGAACACAACTGACAGAGGCATGCACAGAGAATGCACGGAAGCATGAACGATAGCCGCTGCCCTAGCCAGCCAGTAGACGAGGATCACGACAAAAAATACCAAAGCCAGAAGAATTTGATGGAAGGCGAAGCAAACTACAAGCCTGCGTCCGGTTTGAGTACCCTTTTATCCAAATCCGATGAAAACTGCTCGAGTTTAAGCCTTTACCCGCTATATTGCACTTCCGCCCCGAACCCTCTAATTTGCGTGCATGCTCATGTATCTGCCATCATACCACGAGGTGCAGACTTGACTTCATGGTTTTTGCACTATATGAGAGGGCCAGGAAATGTATCCAGACTCTGCTCCATCATATTATTTGAGTTTATTACCTGGTCATATATTCACATCACGCAATTCATGTATTAGCCATATATCAGGATACCTCCCTAGACTCCCTGATCTAGGGCTCTTGGGCACTTCAAAAGTTATTCTCCGAACTCGTGCGCAGCTTTTGAGCCCCTTGCCATCCATTTTACTAAAAATCCATTGAGTTCTACCCTACCACTGTTTTGTTGCATATCCCGGTCGTGTTGCACTACCCTGTCAGATGCTGTAGTTATGAGGCGTTGCCACTTGCTATACTTCATAAGAACTGGGTGAATCTAGCTGTCTTGTAATACACTGAACCTCATGGTCTCCCCTACTGGGACCGAATAGGAGAAATGAGTATTTTCTTTTTAAAAAAAAATAAAATCACAGTCTCCCGGTGGATATCTTAACTCTGGTGCTGCTTGTAAAGCCAGCTCCACTCACATGCAAAATCGTTGCTTGCACTCAATACCCGCTTTGCGCGCTTCCTGTTTCGTACTGCCGCTGTGCCGCCAGATAGCTACGCAGGATTCATTTGGGGAGCTTGATGACGATACTACCCACCCCTTCGCATGAGCAAGCCCGCCATGCATACATATATTCAAACTCGCTGTGCCAAAATCCCACCTGCCCATACCGGTATTTATGTTCACGATGTTCAATCTCAATCTCGCTATCTTAAATTGGCTTATAGATCAGAGGTAGTCCCAGCCAAGTTTGTCGCCCAACCTCAATTTTTGGAATGTAAAATTCTGGCTATGCTCAATCCCACTTTATTTAATGTTGCTATCCTTGCCCGGGTCTCTTTCTGGCTAAAATCACCATCTACATAAGCTCAAAAATTACTGTCGAAACAACATTAGATATTAGCATCCAAATCACTCTAGATACCAATATCTAAATTACTCTATATGTCACTGTCTAAATTACCATAGAATTAGTCTGTGACCTGACTAAGCCGGCCTATGCAAGTACAGTATACTCTCGATATAAGAATATCTGATATAAGAATATACCATACATCACCGGCATGAGGCCCACCACCGGGATGTGGCTCACTCGGTTATTTTAGCGGTTTCGACAGTTTCGCGACCAATATGGGACCAAGGAGGCTCAAAATTTGGGATTGCATTGTGGACATATGGTAGTTTGTTGAAGCGAGTGCGGATGGGCCAAGGTGCATTACTGCTCGAATTATCCTGACAGAACTACTGGGGATCATGAGATCAGTTGGCTGTAAGAAAAGTAGATATATGGGGGCTATAAGGGCTATAATCAAGCAACAATTATTGTTATGACTTGGTAATTACGGCCTGTATAAATTATAGAAGCAATTGCATGCAATAAGTTGCCGTAGAGGGACCGGTCTGCAAGGGTGTCTTAACTGGGACTGCATATAAGGTATTTCTTCTTGTAACTCAGTCAAAGCAAGTCCAAAACAGATGATCAGTGGCTTAAAAGAACTTACATAGGCATGAGAGCTAGGGGAGATCATGTTAGCGACTGAATATATTATTTAAATCTGTACTGAGTGTATATGCCAAGGTTTGTCATTTCCAGCTAATATGGCTACTAGGCTAAGCTACTTTATATTTAGGCTAAATCAGGTCTGGAACAGACTTAAAAGGTTATTTGTTATGCTTTGGTCCTTTTGGGCTATTGAATGCCTGATAATACATTCATTTGGAAGACTTATCTCAAGGTTTGCCTACTGTTGCAAGTAAGCTCCTATGGAACGGCTTCTCTCAAGCTAAGTCAGATATGCTAAGTAGGGTTTATACAAGTATCTAGTCCCTTAACACATTCGTTTGAGCTATGACCTGCTTGGTTTGGACTTTATTTCACTGAGTTATAACAAGAAGGTTTTTGATCTGAATCCCTCTTATCTTACCTTTATCAAACTAAGCTCACTCAGTTTTAAACAAAGATCCTCAGTAGAGTACCATAAAAATTTTTCAACCTATGTGTATGATTTTGAGCTATCAGGCACTTAATATGGACTTGTTTTGGTTGAGTTATAAGAAGGCATAATTTATTCACATATTGCCTTAACCTACTCTTGGCAGTATGGCCTCACTAATTTCTGATAGAATATCATACATAGGGTATCTTGATGACCCCCCTACCTATGTTTGTGCTTTTGCGCTATTAGGAACTTGATTTAGACCAATTTTAGTTGAGTTACAAGAAGGAATACCCTCCAGTTAAGACTACCCTTGCTGACTAGTCCCTCTATAGCAACGTATTACATACAATTGCTTCTAAAATATATACAGGCCATAAGTACCAAGTCATAACAATAATTGTTGCTTGATTATAGCCCTTATAGCCCCCATATATCTACTTTTCCTACAGCCAACCTACCCCGTGATCCCCAGTATTTCTGTCAGGATAATTCAAGCAGTAATGTACCTTGGCCCGCCCGCACTCTCTTCAACAAACTACCATATACCTACAATGCAATCCCAAATTTTGAGCCTCTTTGGTCCCATATTGGTCGCGAAACTGTCGAAACCGCTAAAATAACCGAGTGAGCCACATCTCGGTGGTGGGCCTCATCCCGGTGATGTATGGTACCCCCCCCCGCCCCCATACAAAATAAGAATATATTTGATAGAAGAATATTCTTATTTTTTCGCGGTTGTTTACTAAGGTATTCTTATAGCAAGAGTACCTGATTGGGTAATGTATAAACAGCCTAGCCAGAATAGGAACGCTTATCGTTAAGAAATACCTCGCACAACCAACAATGCTATACCGTAAGCACACAACGCCACCAAACACAACACCGTGACACAATACTGCTACACAGGCTACAATCCTACCTCCGAACTCCAGAACTAATTCAAGCAAACAGTCATTACTGCCTTCTTCACTTCATCCAGGGCTGTTCCTAGTCCTCTTGTACCTAGTTCTTCCTCTACCACACGTTAATTCTCTTATTTGATGTACACCTTTAGTAGTTACCCTGACATTTGATATAAGAATATATTTAATATAAGAATATTACCCCCCCGCCGGACGATATTCTTATATCGAGAGTATACTGTAACTATATCTATGCAGCCTAGTTATACTATATATGCAGCTCCGTAGTACAGCCTACCCCACAGAGAATGGCTATGTAAATAACAAACGAAACCGCCAAACCATCCACACCAGCCAACCCACTCTCTCTACCCTCACCTCCTGTGTTCCTTGTTTCATGGACTCTATCCAGTCTGTTCCTATCTCCAACCTTGCCTAGAGTGCCTCAGCTTGCCTTTGCAGCGAGCATAATTGTAATAACATCATGTCTGCTACATATTTTTTTTTGGAACTCAGTACTCGTATGCACAACCTTAAGGGTCGTATGACGAGCCACCTGGAAGCCCAGGTGGTTCAAGGGACAGTCAAGTTAATCTGACACCCTGCGCGAGCTATGTACAAAATCGCAAAGGGAAAGAATAAAACAAAGTAAAGCAGCAAATATTGAATATGTCCTCTCCCTTATCGTCCAGCGAGGGGGCGGTAGAGTTAGGCGAAGTAGGCCTCTACCGCATCTCACTCCTCCTCCTCAGAGGCTCCTCTCCCTCCTCCTTTCTCCATATTGGTGTGTCTAGCTCTTCCCAAGCCCTGGCGTCCCCGATAAGCTTCCTGCGCTGCTGGTGGTGATTGGGGTAGTCAAAGGTGATGTGATAGCGTCCTCCGAGGGGTGGTCGCAGTTAAGGCAGGCAGGAGAGTCGACTTTTCAGACGAAGTGGAGCCAGTAGTTTTGGGGGCCCCGGTTCATGTCTTCTACATCAATGTCTACGGAGTCCGTGGGATCCGCCGTCCCCCAGTCTGTTTATAATCTCCGTACTCGAACCCTCACCTCCATACTCTCCGCACTCAGGGATGTTGAGGCTCCTCACGCATCACCACTGCCGCTACTGGTACTCTTAAACCAAAGCCTATTGCAATCCCACACGATAGGCACCTAAACGCGGATCCTACGTAATCACATTCTCCAAACACTGATGACCTTTCAGTACATGTTGACACCCGGTGGCTTGAGTTGCTTAATCAAGTGGGACTGCTCCTTGTCCGCGAGCATGAGATTGTTGCAGTTCTTCCCAAACGGTCGGGCCCTCGGGCTGATCTTAGTATCATGACCACTACAGACTCGGTTACCCACAGTGATGTTGATACCAACAGCGACATTAGCGAAGACGACCACAGCAACAATGTGAATCCGCAGGTGGGTTCAAAAATACAAGACGACTTTGGGTATTTCATCACCCGAATCCCACATAGAAATTCTAAATCCACACCACAGGATCTCTTGGAAGCGCTTGGTGAGGTGGATACCCTTACTGGGATCCTCACCCATCTCAGCACATACCCTATGTTTCGGTCACTAGTCACACTTCCAGTGTAGAGTAGTTGATAAATAAGATCATCTTGACCCACCCCTGGAAACGAGGCGACTTTGTCAAGCTTTTGCAAAGGTACATTACCTTTTGCAAAGTCGCCAGCATTTAGATTTATTATCGAGGCGCTTCACAAGATCAATTCCAGGAAAATCCCTATCGGCAATCTGGAGATACCCTAACTCCGCCGCAATTCCAAACCCACTTGACGCTCCCGCATCCGTACGTCACATAAGCGCAGAACCATTGACTGTGCTGTGGGTTACCCTCCCGCTTTGCCTCCTTCGGTTCCGACCAAGGTAGCAAGCGAGTTAGTGGTGTGGTTGGAGGTGTTGGTCCTACTAGCCCTATAAAATTGGATCTAGCTCCCATTGATTTTGAATAACCTTAGACTATCCTAAAACTAGTACCTACTCTTATGAAACTAATGTATAGTATCTTTGAACCAACTCTATTTACTGTCAATCTAAGTGAATGTACTATTATTAAACTTGCTTCATGTACTATTTTAAAAGCAACTTCTATAAGTCTTTTAGTATCAGATTGAGTTCCTTTTACTATTTATACAATTTAGTATAAAGTGGGAAATATCTGTATATAGTATATATTAAAATAGAATTAATTATAATTACATCTAACTAATACTACAGTAATATTCTAGTATATTACTTGGTCTCTTTACCACCTACTCTAATGTAGCAGATACTATTGTAACTATAGAATTAGAAACTTGATTTTCTAATATTATCTCCTGTCATATGCTATTTCTTCTCTTTTATTTCTTTTATAGTAAATTAGTCAATAGTACTTATATTAATCCTATATCTTTCATACCTCTGCTTCTTTGGGCTTTGTAATAATGTTTGCGTTTATATCCCCATACCTAGTTCTGTGTACTATACCTATATTAGTTACAACTAGAATATTACTATAGTGGGTAAATAGCCTGCTGGATGGGGCTGGTCAGTCACGCGAGTGGTGAATGGGGCACCAGTCCAACCCCAGGTATAGCGAACCCATTACTGAACGGGTGGTATTATAGTAGGTTAAAATAATCGGTGTAAAAAAATATTGATAATAATATCAATGGTGGCAATATTAGTGGGGTATACCTATTCGTTGTTAGTGTTCCGAATCTCACTCAGAAGTCAACACCAGCATTAATGCTTCCATTCCGATCCACACAGAAAAACTCTGTAGTCATAGCTACATATACATTGATACTAATATGATACATGGAACAATCTAGATCTTACGTTTTTCCTTCCCCCCAAGATTACTCGGGCCAGGAGGACTTATTACTAGGACTAAAAATGTCAAAGAACTCTCATACAGTTGGTTGGGAATGTTATTGTATAGACTATGGGGTGGAAAAAGCAAGAAACAGAAACTGGGGCTAGTGACACATGATATGGTTCATGGGATGCTTTGATAGTATACTATAGAGAGATTCAAATATCCCACTTAACCAAGTAATCCAACGAAAAATCACATGCATGGCGTGTTAGAGGAACAACTTCACACATGCGAAAATAAATCACCATCCTCTTCCGTCAAGGTTTCACCATGTGCAAGAAAATTGGCCTCATGTTGCACTTGATCTCCGTCATCTATTGCCGTGGCTATCTCTCCTCCTGCTTCCGCATACCCTGGCCTCTGTGGAGAGTTCTTTGGAGTTTGCAACTCCCCTGCCCGTTTAATCAGAGCTACCAGCATTTGTAGCACGGCAGACCAGCCGTCAAGCTTTGCATCTAGAAGCTTGCCCTCTTTCACTACACCATCATGATCAATCATCACAACTTGCCATTTGAGCCCGTCCGTTGCGAGTCCATATGTTGTACAGTCTTTACGCGTACACTTTTTTTTTCTCCCCTCCCAAATACACGCCACATATCCTAGGACCTCAGATCTGGCTTGGGTGAAGAGTGCCTCATTCTTAGCCTCCACGAGGATAAGGTATGAGGTAAGTCGGTTTGTTGCCGGATCGCGGGTACTGACAGCATAGTCGGCTCTGCCAGTGTAGACTACTGCCTTGGAAACCTGACTATCTTGCTGGCGGTGAACGGGGGAGGTAATCTTCAACTCAGCAAAGCATTGGACGCGACGGGCGATATGAGTAGGAGTACGGCACCGGAGATTGCGGAGGTTCTGTTCAATGTCTGCAAGTGTACTGTCAGGGGGTTGAGTGGCGGACCGCCAATCGTCAGCCATGCGCGACGTAATTGCGATAGCCTCCAGGATGGCGTGGTCAACAGCTATGCGGCAAGCGGCTTCGGTTTCCCGGGGAAATATGCTCCCGTACAAAAAGTTGAAGCGCAAAAGGGGACCTAAGCAGGCGTGATTGATCAGCTCCATGTCGAGAACGTCATTCTCTCCCTGCCGGGGTATCTGAACAAAGTGGGATTCCCTGTCGAGATAGTGATCAGAAAAGATGAGACCGAAGACCGCAACTATGCGCTGGTAAGTCAACTTTTTCACAGGGATTGACACAGGGGTATCGCGTGGTAGTAGTGCAGCAAGAGGGGCCAAAACAGGATGGAACTGTGGCGGAAGAGACCCCTGGACCGTTAAGAGCATGTCGCCGAGAGTGTCAGGTGAGATGGCGGAGAATGTAGGGCGGCAGGATGGAGAATTCGCGGGGTCTGTAGGTAGTCTGGTTGCGTCTGTAGGGGCATTGCAATCTGTTGCCGCCATTGTACAGGAAGATCTTGAGCGTCGTAGAGGAGCAGGTTGGTGTTCGTGCTGAGTAAGAAGTGCAAGCCTTGTCGGGTAAGATAACTTCTGGGCTTGTACTTTGCCACACAGCTGTATATAGTTTCTACAATACCACAACATTGCTATGAAATTTATGAAATTATAAATTCATTACCGTAGAAATGTCCAAAGTATGATTATTTCGGATTGGTGTGATCAAAAAGCGCCAGCGCGATGTTGTTGTTTTTGCTAAACCGCTGTATAAACCGTTAAGAAATCACTGTAGGCGATATTCTGTGCGTCCCCAGGCTACATACTCCGGTAGTTATTTTATTACCTTAAGGATCTCAGTCCGTTTGATATGAAACATAATAGCCTGTTCCAGCTGTCATGCACTAAACAATATGGGCGGTAGACATACAGTATAATAATAAAGATGCATTATTTCAAATTTTGAATATCCGTATAGCTCAATCCATTATTAGCATCAAGACTTATGAAATTATAAACCTTAGATCGCGTGGAGGACATGGGCTATATTCATACTCTACCTACTTGGTACCTTGCACCTGTCACAGTACAGTTAAGCCCGAAAACCCCACGACTAGCATTAGTCAAACTCATGTCCGGAGATATCGATATATAATTCACTAACAACCCAATTCTACAAACCAGCAAATCCGAAGGGGAAAAATAATATCTATTTCCAATATAGTAACACTGATCAATCAACGAACAGAGTATTTTTTGCCAAAATATGGATTATATATGCTGAGATTTTACTGGTGCTGAACTAATGAAGGTTATTTTACGCTGGGGCCTTAGGTGGGTGCGGGTGAAGTACTGAAACTCAGTGTAGGTAGGATGAACTAATTTATTTCCTTCACTATGCAAGTGTCGAGCCCGTTGGCTGAGTGAGGAAGGTGATATATATATATTCGATTTATGAGGCCAAACTAACGCGATAGTCTAGAGACTAAAGGGGAAGTATTTTCCGATAGATAGATAGATAAATATAAATAACAATTCCGTTCACTCCTTTTTTCATGATATTCCTTTGATTCATTCACTGTTGTCACCGGCCGAAATTCCCCATCTTCAACTGGATAATTAACCCATATTTGGAACATTGCCCCAAGAATCAAAATCTATGTACAGGAGGTGCGCATAATTATAAGAGAGCGGGGTTGGGGAGGCCATCCACGATCGGGTGGTACCCTCCCCCTCCCCTCCCCCCGTACTGGGCCTCAGCTATAACAAAAGGTATGGGAGTCCATAATATGCCCAAAGCCCACCCTGGTAGACCCCGCCCCCAGCTCCACTTTTCATGCTACAAGCTATCTTGTAGCGAGAATCGGAAAAAATATTCACTCTGGTAACTGACTCTCGCCCGCCGTTCACCACTAGTTACCGGATTGCCACCACCACCAAACCCTCCCTCGGCATACCCTTCCCCTCGCTTCATTTTAACTCGCATTATTAAAACTCGGCCCGATGTAATACTTTGACTCCTTCCCGAAATTATGCCCTCTACAACTGCTACAGAGTCATGTGCCTGGACGAAGTCTGGCGATGACGCTGAGGGTACTTCGAGAAAGTAGCTCGCTCGGAGAGGGTGGCGGGGAGGTAATTGGGGAGCACGGTTGGCCTGTGATATTTAATTGCTACGACCCGGTGGCCGTGTTGGCAGTAGATACTGGTCGGTGCTGTTTCTCAAAATCTCCGCTACTATGACGGAAAATATGTGAAAATTGTATGAATACAGCAGGGCTCTGGATTTCCTAGCCTTTGGCGATCAAGGTATACTATAGCTTACGTTATGCAGAACAATCACTATTGAAGCGAGTTCTTCATACTGAAGAGCATCACCTTGCTCAATTCCTCCGCAGCAATCTGCATCTCAGTTTTTTTTTTTTTTTTTTTTGGAGTCTGTACGTCTATGCAGCCTAAGGCTATGAGACGGCCCCGTTCCCTCGCCTTAAAAGGTTCGGTACATCCACGGAACAACAGATTGCATGAACACCCTGCCTTTCCGAGCCAAAGAAATCAATGCTACCGGAATAACCCCTCTTCCCCCGCCACGCCCCTACCGGCCCTTCCCCGAGTATAAAATACCCTCCTCCACCACGCCCCTCCCGGCCCTCCCCTCATCATGTCCTTCCCTGCTCAGGTCAGATCAAGGTTGGAGAAGAACGTCTCCACCAGGTCTACCACATATTCACCCCCCCCATCCTTGACCTTCTTCACCCACTTCTTCCGCTCGTCCATCTCCTCCCAATTACTCCACCTCCTCCCAATCTCCTCTCCGCGCGGACAGACCAAGGCTACGTGCCTTCCTGTTTCCACATGTCTACCGCAAGTACGGCAAGATGGATCGACCGTGTCGTCTAGCTTTGCTCGCTAGGATTGGAGGTTCCCTTTCCCGGTCCTGCAGTGGACGTAGTTGACTCTTGCTTTTCTTCCCCACCTAACCACTCTACCACCCCCGGTGCCAGCTACCTTCCTTTCAGCTTCCCTCCACCTCCTCCATTGCTGCTTCAAGCCCCCCTCTGTGATCACCGGGTCCGAGGAGTAAAGCTCCTCCACTCCTGCTTTTGCCAGCTCGTCCGCTCTTTCATTACCGGGGATACCTATGTGTGCTTTCACCCAGCCAATGCGGACAGCCTCTGCTCCCATCGCTTCCTGCCTCTCCCTGATCCCCACAACTGCCCTCCTCAGCTCCCCCGTCCTTGCTTTTCCCCTTCTACCTGCTTTCTTCAATGCGGCGACTGCGGCCTGCGAATCTGTCAGGATGAGGACCTTCCAATCTAGGTTTGCCATCTCGATGGCTTTGCTTATGCCAGCTATTTCCCCGTCCCACACCGTGCACACTGTGCCTAGGCCTGTGTGCCCCTGCAATGTCCCCTGTTCAAAGCTCTAACCACCCTCTACCTTCTTTTCTTTGCTCATACTGCCGTCGGTATATATAGCCACTGAATCCTCCCTTCCTTCTTCAATCTTCCTAACCCACCTATCTACTGTTGATTCTGTGGTCAGGCCTAAGTTCACTACAGGAATATCCGTGAACGGAACAGTGCCTCCCATGCTCAACTCTTCATTGCCTTCATACTTCAACATGCCTACCTTGCTTCTAATTGCCGTCATTACTGAGGTGAAGCCATCCTCATCCAGATAAGGCCTTCCAAAGTAGTCCCATGCTCTTCCCTCTTCAATATTTCTTCCTTCTTCCTCCAGCTATAGATTTCCCAATGCCTTAAGGTTCCTCATCATTTTGCCCATTAACCTTGCTTGTACTGTATCCAATACCATTCTTGGGCTTTCTACCCCAGCTATCTAGCTTACTAGCTCCCTTCTCGATTCATATATTATATTAATGCACTTCTTCAGAGCCTAATACTGCAACTTTTCAAATTCCTCTTCCCAATCCCTTTGGCCCCTCCAACCCAGTTTTGTATAAGCGGCTCTCCAACTGTTGCTACTTATGCCCCAGCTCGAGTTGCCTAAACTATTGAGTTCTCCTAACATCTTTCTAGCCTTCTCAATCCTGCTCTTCCAGTGCATCTTGAACGAGAGGTTCTCATCTATAATCACTCCGATCCACTTAACCTACTTCACATTCTTGTTCCTCTACCTCCTCTTATTCCTTAGAACTATCCTCTCATACTTACTATTTTCCAAAGGTAGATAACTTTCCTCTGCCACCCTATTTACTACCTCATCTACCATATTTAGTAGTTCTTTCATATTAACCTGATCGCTGTCCTATATATAGATATTCAGGTATAGGTCATCCATATATGATAGGAGTTCTATATCAACTTCCTCTTCTAGCTTTCTAGCTAACTCCATCTCTATTTTTCAGATAATAGGCGCCATCCAGATCAAATAAATTACCAGTGAGAGTGGTGATCCTTGTGGTAAGCTTAAGTTCATCTTGCCTCTGCCTCTAACTTTTCCATCCTATTTTAGCTCAAATTTTCTAGCTCGAAAAAACTCTCTGATCCAAGTAATCTATCTACCCCCCTTCTCTAACTTCTCTAATTCTTTAATAATATCTTCCTCCTTTATATTCTGAAAACCTCTCTTCATATCCCAAAATACCCAGCCTACTGCTCCTCCTTTCACTATATATCTTTGAACTCTTGTTACTGTTCTCAACACTGCCTCTGTAGCCGATTATCCCTTCACTGACTCAAATTGGTATTTGTGCAGTAGACCTGATATTTGCAGCCTATCCGCTACTACCTTCTCTTCTAGCTTACCAATACAATTTATTAAATTAATTAGCTTCTACCCCTTTGTTTTCCCATGATCCTTTCCTGGCTTCGAAATTATGACTACCTTACTAAATTACCATACTTTTGGTATTTTCTCTCTAGCTAAGTTATCTGTCACTTCTCTAATTACTTCTTTTCCCAGCTTAGTCTTCAGGATTATCTTGATAAAATGATAGCTAATCCTATCCAGGCCGGCTGTAGAGTTGTTGCTTGTCCCTTGGAGTACCTTTCTGACTTCTTCTTCCCATGCTTCCTCTAATCTTTCTACCCCAACTAGCTCTTTTACTATTACTTTTTCTTCTTCTATGGCTCTACCTTTGTCCTTCTAGCTAAAATGATTAGCTATCAAGCCTTCTACTTTTTCTTTATCATCACTAAGCTTTCTGCCCCCTATATTACATAAGCTCTTTATCTTTTAGTGCAAGTACTATAAGTCTCTCGCCCACTTGACCACTTCCCATAGATCTTTCTCGTCATTCTCTTTGCAGAACCTCTACCAATATTCTTTCTTCTTTTCTCTTACTATCCCTCTCAGTTATTCCTTCTCTGCTTTCTACCTCTTAGTTCTTATATCTTGTATTAGTCTATCACTTAATTTCTTTCTCTGGCTCTGTCTTATTACTTTGAGCTGCTCTGTAAACTCCTTATCTTACCACCTCTTTAATCTTTCCATGATCCTTATCTTTTTCGAGACTTGCCTTTGAAGAGTTTTGAGTTTTTCACATTATATTTATCTTTCTAGCCTCTCGAACCATGTATTTTTTTTCTTGTCTTCTACTACTTCTTCTACCAACTGCTCTAATATTTTCCAGTCTACTACTTCCTTAACTATATTCTTCTAGTCTTCTTTCTAGTCCATTTTCACTATTATAGCCCACTGGTCTGAGCCTAATTTAGCACTATTGACTTCTTCCTATCTCTTTGCCCCTTTGCTTAAGAATACGTTAATCTTGTTTCTTTCAAATTTACCTTCCCTTTCTCTTTCCCATGTCTAGTGACCTCCTCTATCAGTAATCCCAAAGCCATTACTGATTACCTAATCTGCCATAGTCTTACCCTTGTTATCTTCTCTATTTCTACTGTCTTAGAGCTCCCTATGAGTATTCCAATTACCTACTACTCTGCTTTCTAGTCTTAGTAAGGTTCTGATTCTTCCTAGCTAGACTTCCCAGTTCTTACTATAGACTTTTTCATCCACATAAATTCTATCTAGCCTCTTCCTTTTCACTTCCAAAACTATTAGATTAGTTTCTTTAGCGAATACTTTAACCTTTTTATCTCACCTCATTTTCCAATAGGCTATGACTCTCTTGTCTTTTTTAACTTTGAAGCCCAATATAAATGATGAGTAGCTCTGAGTTCCTTTTCTTTTCTTATTAATGAATGCTTCCCCCATAAATATAATGTTTATCTCCTCTTCCTTACACCATTCTAAGAATGCATAGGTATTTATATGACTCCCCCCTGTATTCTGGTATACTACCTTAATAACTTTACCAGCAAGCTGGCCCCTTGAGAGGGCCTTTATATGCTGACCAACTTTCATTTTCCCTATTTGGGCTTTCCTGGTTCAGGCTTTCCTAGTTCGGGCTTTTCCAGTTTAGGCTTTCCCCATTCGGGCTGAACTATACTTTCTTAGTTACTGATGTCTAGTCTAGCTTCATACCTACCTCATCCACTCTCTTTGAGCTACCCTTCTTATATTCAACAGTCTCAAACCCATCCCTATTTATCTTCTTCTTCTCCTTTTCCTTATCTTTTCTAACTTCTTCTCTTTTTTCTATGATTTTACTTGGGGCAGCCTTGCTAGTCACAATGTAATTCTACCTGATATACTTCCATCTTCTATAGTTATGATATTGTACCTCACTTAGTCTTTGTTATACTTAGCCTTGGTATCTATATTGGGCTTGTTCCTAGTATCTGTATTGGGCTTATCCCTGGTATCTATATTGGGTTTTTTCCTAGTATCTATATTAGGTTTTTCCCTAGTATTTGTATTGGGTTTGTCCCTTGTATCTATATTGGGTTTGTCCCTAGTATCTGTATTGGGTTTATCCTTAGTATCCATATTGAGTTTAGCCCTAGTGTCCGTATTGTATTTGTCCTTAGTACTTGAGCCTTTATAGATTGGATACTGCTTTCTAGCCTCTTAGATCTACTAGTGCTACTACTATCCTTGTCATAGATCGTCCTTCGCCTGTCATGGATCTTGTCACAGATACTATTATAGATACCATCATGGATACTATTACAAATACTATTACGACTACTATAACTATCATACTATAAACCTTGATATTATACCGATAACCCACGTACTTGCCGGCATAAAAGCATACTATCTTGGATTCGATCCCCTAGAACCTTATATCCTATGACAATCGTGCTAGTACTAGTATGACTCTCATTGATTCTCTCATATTTGATCCCTATTCTGGACTAGTTAGGCTACCGACTGTATCCCGGAAGTCCTAACTAGGTATTCACTTAATTAGGGAATTTACTACATTAGTCCAATAGAATAACCTTACTTCCCTTGAACCTTAGGACTTGCGAGAGTCATGCCGGTACTAGCACGACTCTCAAATGAGAAATCGATCTTCCTGCGCTACCCTTATCTACTGTTTCCTTATACCTCACCTTATTAGTATTGAAGAATTTATACTTCCTAGAACCTTATATATGCATCTCTCGTATATTTGTATATGGTTGTTTACCTGTTCCTTATATATTTTATCTTCTGTTTTGCCGATATACTTCAATTAGGTATTTCGACATGTGGTTGCTTCTCTTTTATTATGAATAGACTAGGCTATTTGATAAGTGCACTGATTCTCTATAAAAGAGGTCGGTCTTTGCCTTCTATGTTGTCTTTCTTCTTCACATAATAACTTATTCACTTCCTGTATCTAGTATCCCAATATCTATCTCAAGCGTAGCTTAGACTCTCTCGTTATCTGCAACCCTCTCGAACCTTCACTTGGTCACTCACGTAATATCCCCTATGTATATGATACTTGACACCTGTGATATATTTCTATACCCATTTATAACACTTTATTATGTATCAAATAGTCTCAACTACTTCCTATGTTTTCTGATTTAAATATAGAGGTAGGAGATCAGACATAAACTTTTATCAACGATGATACCATTTGGTAAACTTTAGCTATTCATTTAAGGAGCTACCCCCTGACTCCTTCTGCTCTCCCTACAATCCAAGCTAGTATTCCTGCATACTTCTTTGAAGTCATTCATCAGGCTCACAATGCAGGATTAGCCATAGCCTGCGGAATTCCGACCACCTTCATACTACCTACTATGGGTACTTCTACTTTAACAGAAGCTTGTTGATTATATTATTATCAGGGATTTTAATTTGGACTTACCCTCTCCAGTCTTATCCAAAACTCAGCTCCTACCCCATAACAATCTATCCGTGTTCTGAAAATTGAAAAACCTGAACATTTCAATAGAGATCGATCCAAATTTACTAAGTTTGTAACTAAATTCTCCTTAGTCTTCTCCTCAGATCCAGCTTGATATACCTTAGATATTGCTAAAATCGCTTACGCTGCATCCTTCCTAACTACATCTATGATGGAATGGTTCGAACCCCATTTAGACAAAACTACTGAGACTATAGACTTCTTCGACTATGCAGCCTTTGCTAAGGCATTGAAGAATACTTATGATGACCCAGATACTCGTACTACTGCTGAAAGGAAACTTTTCAGCCTTCAACAAGGGGATCGAGGCTATTCTTCTTATTATACTGAATTCACTACTCATGCTTCCATCCTCAATTATGGTAATCAAACTAAGATCTCGTTTTTTATCAATGGAGCCAATACCTCCCTTCAGGCAGCTCTGGCAGTTCAAGCATTACCTCCAAAAACCTTCAATGAGTTCGTCTAACTCTATATAAAGTTAGACAATAAAGCTAAGATCTTTAAAAATAAAAATCCTACTAAAATGGCCACTCTCGTTCACGAACCTACTAAATCCCCTATGACTGCTGTAGGAACCAATTCAGGCCCAATGGACCTATCTATTATCTTGAAAAAATAAGAACCTTATTTTATCGAAACTTGCAAATACCGACGAGACAACAACCTTTGTATGTATTGCAGAGGGACTGGCCACTAGGCTACCGTATATCTAGTTTTTGCAAAAACTAAGAAATTAGCTACTACCAACACTATACTATCACGGGTGTTGACACATACCTAGAATATCCTTTAGAATAGGAAACTATGGGCTAGTGGGGTAGCTCCCTAAGTACCGATAGTATACTATACTAAGGAGGGAAGTGTTATCCAAGTTATCTAATAATAGGTAATGTGACGATATTACCTAGAGACTAGATAATACACCGGAGGTAGCAAAGGACCTCCTCGGATCGAAAGGCTATATGTACTATCGAGTATGAAATGAGATAGCTAGGTCGTAAGTAGCCAAGGTGAGTAGGGGTGACCAACTACAATATAGTTGGTCGGTCGATGATCGAGTGAATCGACTTGGCACCTACATCTACAGAAAGCCTTCCGGAGGAGGCTCTAGTATTCCGAAGTGAGTATTTAACCATATCCACTGGAGACGGAATTCTATTCTCATGGACATTACACATAATAGTAGGAAGCAATCGCTTAATATTATTTCATACTTATGAATAATATCTTGTTACTTTATTCTATGGCTGTAACTGAGCACCCCTGTTATACTATAATATTAAGTACTACTACTACTTAATATCTTTATTCAGAATATCTACCCCTCTCCAAATCGAATAGGAGAAAGAACCCATCATCGTCCCAGATAATACCAAAGCACTTGTGGTCCAACAACCTCATGAGCTTGCCAAAAAGATTCTAGGCAAGAATATCGATATACCAGAAGAGAAACCTATAAAGATAGATGAGTTCTGGACATGGTTCCAAACTGGCATAAAGGCGTTCTTAAATGAGCGGTTGGAAATAGTCCAAGCTCGAGCGCACCAGCTAGAAGAGGAAAATAAAGTCCAGTTTCACTATCTTCAGATAGCAACTTAATATATGGTACAAACTATATTTGAGATAAAGTACTCCCTCGAACAAGCTCTGAAAACTTACGTAGCATCAATAGAACCTGATAACATGGATTGGCAATAGGACCTGCCTGTAAAAGAACTCCCATACCTAGATAAAGTGCTAGAGCAAGAGGTTAAAGATGGGAAAAGAATAGAAAAGCATGAGGACTCAGACGATGCATTCGATTGGTAGCAACGAAGATATAGAGGAGGCACTCTACCACCTCCCCTCCCTAAAAGTTAGGCAGGATTCACCCTGGGCTCTAGCAGGCCTAGAGGAACTAACTTTGGTAGAATACTACTACTACTACCGCTAAAAGGAAAAGGTAAGGCAACTGCGGGAGGTGGAGATAGTGACCCCTCTAGTAAAGAGGATGAATACGCACCGACCCCAAAGAAGAAGAAGAAAACTACTGCAGCACAAGCAACATAAGAACTTCTGGAAATGCTTGTCAAAGTGGTATCCAAATCAAAAGAACCAAAGCCGGAAGCCCCTAAACTCAAAGTATTCAAAGGAGATCTGGAGGACCTTAAGAGATTTATTTGGGGACTTGAGAATATATGGGCAATTGAGAAGAAAAAATATCAGGATGACTTAATCAAGATCCGATATACTGCTAACCTCCTAAAACGACCAACTGGTACCAAACATCGAGATCCAGTACAGTGGTACGAAGCTTACCACCCCAAAATTGATTTTGCGGTAGCATGAAGACTTTCGGGTGGCCTTCAAACAGTACTGGATCCTAGTTAGACGAAGTGGGAAATATTTGTAGAGGCTTTCCGAAGTTCTTTTGGGACAAAAGTGGGTAAGGAACAAGTAGTGACCAACTTGCTAAACCTTCGACATAGCAACTCTATCGATGAGTACCTAGATATCCTCACGAATCTTATATGGAGAACTAGGTATCTAGATGAGGTGGTTAAGCACAAGCTAGTACGGGGACTGAATAAGGAAGTCGGATTGGCATGGGCTCAGATGCTCAATAAATCCCGACTCCTCAGTGAATAAATGGTAATGATACGGGACATCGGCCATAATTTAGAGAATTTCTACCATCTCTAAGGCGAGTCCCGGAAGGAAGGGACTGGTGGAAAGAAAGAAAAGACCAAGAGACGAAAAGATAGTAAGGGAACTAAAGGAAATGGGAAAAAGAAAAAGAGGAATCAGGATGAAGATTTTAAGGACCAAGAATTAGAATTGGCGGGTATCTCTAGTGAGGTCATTAAAAAGCGGAAGAAGTCTGACTCTTGTCTGAAGTGTGGTAAAGGAAACTACAAGTGGTTCGAGTGCTGGATAAAAGATCTAGTCACCTCCAAGGTTACTAATACGAGCAAGAAATCCCAGACTAAGGGAGGAAAAGAGGACAAGAAGAATGACAAGGAAGAGGTCAAGATCTCGGTAGTAAATAAGATGGTGGATGAGCATAGAGGAAGGATTATTGAATTGGCAGAACATAGTGATCGGGATTATTGTTTGTTAAGATAATTGGAAAGGAGTCAATTAGGACTCGGAGGATTTCTTATTTATACTTAAGTTCAATTAATATACTCGTTTTCCCTCTCTTAAGCAAGTGCTGCTGAGGATGGCTTGAGTAGCCGAAACGTCTGGAACGTACAGCACAATTCCCAATTACTACAATAAACCAATAAGAAAACCCTATTAATCATACTTGACCAAGTGGACACTTTGTACTTTCCTGAGAAGGAAGTATCATAGTCAAGATGAAGTGAACTTGTCAACAAATATCCAAAGGCCTCCCCATCTATAGAGAAAGGCTTCTAATCGAAGCTATCCTAATGATCCAAGAGCGAAAAATATCCTGCAAATTACTATTAGATTGTAGAGCAACAGGCCCCATACTTCATGATGAGTTTGTTTGTGAGTCCGAGATCCTTGTGAAGAAGTACCAGAAACCTATACAGGTTCAGAGTGCTGGTCAGCAGCTAATCCCAGGAGCTGGTGTGCACTATACACAACTACTAGGCGTTGTTATAGGAAAACACTCCGAGTATATAGTTTGGGAGGTTGGACAAATCGAGGAAGGGATTGATGGGTATTTACCTATCACGTGGCTTATGAAACATAACTCTGATATAGATTGGGAAAAAGATATACTATAGTGGAGAAGCAACTACTGTAAGCATAATTGCCTACCTAAAGAATTCGAGGTCAAGCTAGTTGATGGATTCTAATTACAGAAGGAGGTCAGGGAAGACCCCTTCGCACAAGTAGCTAGCTTAACTTGGTATACAGATAATGGGCAGGATGTTAAGATATTCCTCCCTGACCAATATCATGAGTAGGCTCATCTCTTTAGTAGAGAACAAGCTGTGGAGTTACCGCAACACTCCAAGTTTGATTACGTTATCAAACTAGTGGCTGGAGTAGAAGCCCCTTATGGACTACTATACTCGTTCTCCAAGCAAGAACTAAAAGCGCTCAAGATATGGCTAGATAATCAGGTAGCAGCAAGGAAAATTGTAAAATCCCAATCATCAGTAGGAGTACCAATCCTCTTAGTACAAAAGACCGATGGCACCTACCGTCTTTGTGTCGATTACCGAGCACTCAACAAAGTCACAGTGAAAAACTGATACCCCTTACCACTGATGACTGAACTTAGACAGAGGTTGAATAATGCTAAGTTATTCACTAAGCTTGACCTAAAAAATGGCTACCATCTAGTACGAATGTCAGAAGAGAGTGAGAAAATGATAGTATTCCATACTCGGTTTGGACTATACCATTGGCGAGTGATGCCCTTCGGATTATACAATGCCCCTGCCACCTTTCAGGCCATAATGAATCATTTATTACATGATCTATTAGACAAAGGAGTTATTGTATATTTGGATGATATCCTAATATATACTGAAGATGAGGAAGAACACAACAGGCTCATTAAAGAGGTATTATCAAGGCTAGATAAGGCAGGTCTAGGGGTAAACCTCTGGAAGAGTGAGTTCCACAAGAATACGGTTGAGTTCCTAAGATATGGAATCTCACCAGAAGGAATTTAAATGACCGATAAAAAGGTCGAGGAAGTTAAGAACTGGCAAGTGCCACAAAAAGTTAAGGAGATATAGGAGTTCCTAGGATTTGCCAATTTTTACCGCAGATTTATTGAAGGATTCTCCAAGATCACTTATTCCTTAACTGAACTTACCAAAAAGGATCGCCAGTAGAATTGGATAACAAAATGCAGACAAGCCTTCGAGGAATTAAAGAAGCGATTTACAACTACCCCGATCCTAGTCTACTTCCGTTCAGAGGCCAAAACTATTATTGAGATAGATGCAAGTGACTATGCTATCGGAGTGGTCATATCGCAGAAGTAGTCTAATGGGAAAGTACATCCATGCATATTCCTGTCTCGAAAGTTCTCTCCAGTGGAGATGAATTATGATATTCATGACAAGGAAATGACAGTGATAGTACAGGCTTTTAAGGAGTGGGAACTGCTAATGAAGTCTTGTCAGCAGCAAATAGTGGTCTGGACGGACCACAAAAATTTGGAATATTTCACAAATACAAAGATACTAACAAGGTGACAAGTGCGGTGGGTGGAATTCCTAGCTAAATTCGATTTTATTATTAAGTATAGGCCTGGTGAGAAGAATGGCAAGCCGGATACTTTATTAAGGCGCTGGGACTTGTGTCCTCAGGAGGGGAGTAAGGATCTGCAACCAATACAGCTCTTATTCCAACCTGGACAACTCCGGATCGCGGTATCAAAAGTTGTTCGACTGCGTGACATGTTCAGAGAAGAGTTATTGAAAAAGGGGCTGAAGGATACTAACTCGGTAGTAACAAGGAGTGCGGTATTGGCAGGAGCTAAGGAGGTTGATAAAAACTTCTCAGTTGAAGATAATCTCCTGCTATGGAAAGGCAGATGGTATATCCCAGAAGATAAGGACCTCCGAGTTAAGATTCTGCGAGACAACCACAACAGCTGAATTACAGGACATTTCGGTATTCACAAGACCCTAGAACAACTCAAGTACAACTACTATTGGATTCAGCTCGAGAAGGATGTTAGTAATTACGTCCGATCCTGTGATATATGCCAGCAGGATAAACTAAGTCAGCATAAGAAGTACAGACTACTAGAACCACTAGAAGTACCATATAGACCTTGGGCCTCGATCTCTATGGACTGGATCACTGAACTTCCTGAGTCTAATGGAAATACATAGATATGGGTAATCGTGGATAGATTCTCAAAGATGGTATAGCTAGTACCCCTCCCCATTAATACTATGGCGAAAGACCTTGTCAAAGCATTGCTTATACATGTTTGGTGCTACCATGGCCTCCCTGATAATATTATCTCAGACTGGGATAGTAAAATTACTTCCTACTTCTGGCAAGCACTGATAGATAGCTTGGGGATTACAAGTAAACTCTCGACTGCTTTCCACCCAAAAACAGATGGACAAACAGAACGGATGAATCAGATACTCGAAGAGTATCTCCGCCACTATTGTTCATGGAAGCAGGATGATTGGGAAGAGTTACTACCCCTAGCAGAATTCGCTATCAATTCGGCATCCTCGGAAGCTACAAGGATGTCACTATTTGAAGTGAACTATGGATTCCTACCGAGGTAGTCTTAGGAACCGCGGGGAAAGGTGACTTACGTGAATCCGGCTAGCCAGTTATTGGAAGGAGTTTGGAAAGGAACATGAGAAAGGCTACGAGAGAGGTTTCTGAAGGTAAGAGTTAGGATGGCTAGATGGTATAATACTAATAGGGTTCAACAACCGCAGTTCAAGGTAGGAGATATGGTTATGCTCGATAGTCGGAACATCATAACACAACGACTAAGCCGGAAACTGGATCATAAGAAAATCGGTCTCTTACGAATAATCCAATTAGTAGAAACACGAG
Source organism: Tirmania nivea (assembly GCA_015179035.1). Classification (NCBI taxonomy): domain Eukaryota; kingdom Fungi; phylum Ascomycota; class Pezizomycetes; order Pezizales; family Pezizaceae; genus Tirmania; species Tirmania nivea. The sequence continues at coordinate 485,606 of WHUY01000025.1, forward strand.
CCTATAAATTGGAGTTACCAGCCAATTCGAAAGTATATCCAGTATTTCACACTAGCTTCCTTGAACCCTACTGCTAAAGCAGAGACCCTACTTGGAGAGCCGAACCCCCCTTAGTCAAGTTATTGGAAGGAGAAGAAAATTGGGTAGTTAGGGAGATAGTTGAGAGCTGGAGGAATGGCCGGAGAAGAGGCCGTTCCATAGAATATTTGGTTTTATGGATAGGTTACCCTGATGAGGATGCTACGTGGGAACCCTATGAATATATGAAGGGAACGGCAGAAAGGATTCTGAAAGAGTTCCACAGGAAGTACCCTAAGGCAGTACGGGATAGTTGAATTAGGATATAATATGTATATAATAGATTCCTATATATAAGTTCTTGAGGATAAGAAGCCTAGAAGAGGAGTAGTATTATGGATGTTGACATATACCTAGAATACCCTTTAGAATAGGAAACTACGGGCTAGTGGGGTAGCTCCCCAAGTACCGATAGTGTACTATACTAAGGAGGGAAGCGTCATCTGAGTTATCTAATAATAGGTAATGTGATGATATTACTTAGAGATTAGATAATACACTAGAGGTAGTAAAGGACCTCCTCGGATCGAAAGGCTATACGTACTATCGAGTATGAGACGAGATAGCTAGGTCGTGAGTAGCTAAGGTGAGTGGGGGTGACTAACTGCAATGTAGTCGGTCAGTCGATAATCAAGGGAATCGACTTGGCACCCACATCTGCAGAAAGCCTTCCGGAGGAGGCTCTAGTATTCCGAAGCAGGTATTTAACCATACCCACTGGAGATAGAATTCTATCCTCACAGACATCATACAGAATAGTAGGAAGCAATCGCTTAATATTATTTCATACTTGTGAATAATATCTTATTACTTTATTCTACAGCTATAACTGAGCACCCCCGTTATATATACTTTCAACCTCGACCAATGCTCTTGTCACCTCCCAAAGTCCTCAAACTCTATATGAGACTTTAAAAAACTAATGCTCTCTTTGGGTAATGATGGCTACCTGAAGAGTGCCAGGATACAACCTGGTGCTATCTCTTCCCCTGTTCCTGTATTTAATTTTTTTTCTACTTTGACGGAAATTCATTTAGAAGAAACTGGATATGTTTTGCCTATTGTTTCTCACAAATCTCATCAATGACTCGCTCCTCGATGCCGTTGTGCTTTTGCTTTATGCATCTCTGCTATGACTATTTCTCAAGACTTGGGATCAGATGATCTACTCAATTTGCCTTGTCTAGTTAATGAGAACCTCTCTGCTTCTCATATAGTAGACTCGAGAGCAAGCTCCCAGTTTATTGACCTTGACTTTACCTTAAATATAAATTTGTCTATGGAATTAAAATCTAAGCCTAAAAACCTTGTACTTGCCGATGGTGGACATTCTGCTATAGGATGAATCACCTATACCTGCATACTTGCCTTAACAATTGACTAACATAAAGAAACCCTTACCTTTCATATTACAAAATTGGCTGGTTGGGATATCATTGTAGGAAAGTCATGGCTTTACCGCCATAACTCTATGATTGATTAGTCCCTTAATACAATTGACTTTGTTTCTTAGTTTTGTTATGCCCATTGTCTCCCACTGTACTCCTAGACCAATCTGCCTCCTCACAACGGATTGCACATTGCTATTATCTCTCGTACCGCCTTCTGTATTGCCATCAAGAACCCTGATTCTCGACTTTGTATTGCTATAATTTACTTTTCTCCAGATAACGATGATACTACTGAATCTGCCACTAACCTTGTCCCTCTCGAGTATCACTACTTTTTGCCTCTCTTCTCTGAAAAAGAAGCTCGAGCCTTACCTCTACATCATTACGTTGACCATGCTATCCCTTTGCAAGAAGGGGCTAAACCCCCTTTTGGCCGTATGTACTCCATATATAACTCGAAACTAAAGGAAGTATGACAATGGATTGATGAAAATCTATCTAAATCCTTTATTTGGGCAAGCTCCTCCTCTGCTACTTCTCTAATCCTGTTCATTAAGAAAAAGGATGGTTCATATCGTCTTTGTATCAATTACAAGGCCTTGAACAATATTACCATCAAAGATTGGTATCCTCTGCTATATATAAAGGAAACTCTTAATCAGATTCGGGGATACAAGTACTTTACCTGTCTCGACCTCCATACATATTTTAATCAGATCCGTATCAAGGTAGGCAATAAATAGAAAATTGCCTTTCAGACTCGATATAATCTTTTTGAATTTCTTGTTATGCCTTTTGGGCTAACCAATGCCCCGGCTACTGCTCAGCACTATATAAATGATACTCTACGAGAATATTTGAATATCTTCTGTGTTTGTTATATTGATGATATCTTAATATACTCAAAAACTCTAAAAGAATATAAGAAGCAGGTACAGAAGGTTTTGGCCAAACTTAGGGAAGCTGGATTATTTATCAAGTCGGAAAAATGCAAGTTCTCAGTAAATAAGACTACTTTTCTTGGGTTTGTTATCTCTAAATATAGATTGGAAATGGACCCCACAAAAATTAATGCTATTCTTGCCTGGGAAACACCTTGATCTATCAAGGATATTCAGTGCTTCCTTGGTTTTGCTAATTTTTACCGCCAGTTCATTTATAAGTATTCTAATCTTTGTCAGCCTCCTTTTAATTTACTTAGAAAAGATACTCTATTCTATTGGGATTTCACTCATAAGAAGGTTTTTCAGCTCTTAAAACAGTCCTTTATCTCTACTCCTGTCCTCCACCATTTTGATCCTGACTTTGATACCCTGATTGAGACTAATACTTCTAATTATATCACTTCTAGAATCCTATTCCAAAAACTCCTTGAGGATGGTAAACTCGTACTCCACTCTGTCACATTTATCTCTGATAAAATGTCTCTGGCAGAGTGCAATTATAGGGTTGGCGATAAGGAACTCCTTGCTATTGTTTTGGTACTAGAAAAGTGGTATATCTATTTACATCAGCTACTACAACCCATTACTATCCTCATTAGCTATCACAACCTTCAGAGCTTTACTACTAAAGCTTTTTTCTCCCGTCATCAAGCTCGCTGGGCATAGAAATTGGCTCAGTACGATTTTAGAATTCTTTTCCGTCTTGGCAAGCAAAATACCAAGGTCAATACCCTTATCTAATGATCTAGAGACCTCCCTGAAGAAGGAGATGGTCATGCCTGCCCCATCCAGTCCTTGATACCCTCCAATAAATTTTCTCTTTCTGCCACTTCGATCACCAATAATGAGGATATTCTTGCTGCACTTACAATAGACAAACTTGCTATGGAAATTATATATACCCTCGAAACTAGTTCCAAGAAGCATGCCATTATTTTATTATCTGAATGCCAGCTTTCCGATGGCTTACTGCTTGTCAATGGCCTCATCTATATTTCTAATTCTCTAGATATTCAGCTCTGTATCCTTCGGAATTGTCATGATCACCCTGCTGCTGAACACTCTGGTCAGGCCGCAACCTATAAACTTGTATTGCGCAATTATTAGTAGCTAAAAATGAGATAAACTATTACCCAGTATATTCGCAACTATGATACTTGCACTTGGATTAAGCCTGCTCATCATACCCTTTATGGTCTCTTAAAACCCTTCCAAGTTCCTTTCCGAAAATGGTCGTCCATCTCATTTGATCTTATTATAGGGCTTCCTGTCTCTAACGGCTTTGATGCATTGTTAGTCGTGGTTGATCGCCTATCCAAAATAGTACATTATATTTCTACCATTACTGACGTTAATTCTAAGTAAATTAACAAGCTGTTCTTCGATAATGTCTTTCGCCTCCATGGTATTCCTAACTTTATTATCTCTAATCGTAGTATCTAGTTTGTTTCTGAATTCATTCGTTATTTGACCTCACTCGTTGGTATCCATCAAAGCATTTCTATAGCATTCTACCCTCAAACTGATGGCCAAACTGAGTGGATCAATGCTATTGTAGAGCAATACCTTCATGCGTACTATAACTATCAATAGGACAACTAGTCAGAACTTCTTACTATAGCTGAATTCTCCTACAATGATACTCTATCCTCGACCCTTGGAATCACCCCTTTCCAAGCCATATATGCTGAGAACCTACATCATTAAATTAACTCATACCCAACTATAACACTCCCGGCACCCTCAGTAATTAGGAAATATGCCGATTGACTTACAAAACTCGATTCTCACCTCCGATCCGAGATGATTTGGGCCCAGACAAGATACTTTAAACAAGGTAATAAAACTCAGATTCTACTATCCAAACTAGAGGTTGGTAATAAGGTATGATTACTCCACTATTAAGTGAAGACTACTTGCCCATCTACCAAACTTGATTTTAAGAAGTTGGAAAAGTTTTGAATCACTCAGAAGGTCTCTACCTATACTTACAAACTTGACCTTCCTACCTCCATGAAGATTCACCCTGTCTTCCATGTCTTACTCCTCGAACTCACCTCTACTGACCCTCTTCTAGGTCAACATCAGCTACCCCCACCACCCATCATGGTTGAAAACGAACCTGAATGAGAAGTCGACGAAATCATTGACTCCCGTTTCTATAGACGAACACTCGAATATCTTGCTCGATGAGTAGATTATGATGAGCTTACCTGGGAACCTGCACACTTATTCTTAAATGCACCTAGTACTGTAAAACAATTCCATGCTGTATATCCCTCCAAACCTCGACCTTGTACTCTTCTAAAATGAGTACGAACTTGAGTTATGCCTCGGATTCATAGGAGCTCATCTTCTAGAAAGGGGGCTACTGTCACGAATCATCCTTTACCTGTTACGGATCTTGTTATGGACACTATCACGGATACTATCACGGATACTATTATGAATACCATCACGACTACTATGACTATTACACTGTGAACCTCGACATTATACCAGTAACTCACGCACTTGCTAGCACAAAAGTATACTACCTTAGACTCAATCCTCTGAAACCTTATGTTCTGTGACAGTCGTACCAGTACTAGTATAACTCTTATCAATCCTCTCACATTTGATCCCTATTCTGAACTAGTTAGGCTATCGACCATATCCTAGAAGTCCTAACTAGGTATTCACTTAACTAGGGAATCTACTAGATTAGTCTAGTAGAATAACCTTACTTCCCTTGAACCTTAGGACCCACGAGAGTCGTGCCAGTACTGGCATGACTCTCAAATAAGAAATCGATCTTCTTGTACTACCCTTATCCACTGTTTCCTTATATCTAACCTCGTTAGTGTTGAAGAATTTGTGCTTCCTAAAACCTTATATATACGCCTCTTATATATTTGTATGTGGTTGTTTACGTATTCCTTGTATATTCCATCTTCTATTTTATTAATATCCTTCAATTAGGTATTTCGATATGTAGTTGCTTCTCTCTCATTGTGAATAGACTGGGCTATTTGATAAGTGCACTGATTCTCTATAAAAGAGGTCGGTCTTTGCTTTCTATGTTGTCTTTCTTCTTCACACAATAACTTGTTCACTTTCTGTATCTAGTATCCTAATATCTATCTCGAGCATAGCTCAGACTCTTTCATTATCCACAACCCTCTTGAACCTTCACTCGATCGCTCACATAATATCCTCTACATATGTAATACTTGATACTCGTAATATACTCCTATACCCATTCATAATAGTCCTACTTTCTACCTGGTTTGTTCTATTTTGTTTGAACATAGCTACTTTTTATCTTCTCCTATCCCATATTAGTCTGTCTTTAACTATCTTAGATGCCTCTATTGCATCAGCCACATTAAACGTGAATCTTATCACTTTGGCTCTACTTTAGACCCTAGGTATCCTTTTGCCCTCCTTTAGATCCTTATTCTCTTTCTTCAGCTTCTTTGCTAATACATCCCTTCCTCTGCTGTTATTATTAGTATAGTTGGGGCAATCATGTTCACTAATTTACCTTCTTCAGCCTATACATTTAGAATATCCTCCTTGCCTCTGAAGGCTATCACTAAGAGCTTTCCTACCTCCCTAGCTACCTTAACTGCCTCTTTGTCTAGAGCTACTCTACTGACTATCCAAATAGACTCATTTTTGAACTTACTCATCCCTACCTTCACTATTACTATCCAGGCCTTTCTATCCTCTATTAGGGCACTTTCCCTTAATAGCTTATTTTTTTTTTCTACTACTGCTTCTAGCTCTGCCTTACCTTTTATATCTATATCTTTCCTATAGGCTATAATTACCTCTACTGACTTTAAGATTTGGTCTCCTACTATTTGTCTCTTGCTTTTGACCTGTCTTTCTACTAGTTGGCTTACCTCCTTTTCAATCTTCATTATCATTTCTTTTGAATCCTTCATTTTTTAAGCGAGTTCGATCAACTCCTCATTATTTAGACTTGACTTATTTTTTGATCTCAGCTCTTCCAGTATCTCTTTACAGGTATCCCAAGTCTTCTGCTGGCTATCCAATACTGATTTGGCTTTCACTGCAATCTTTTCAGCCTTCTTTTATGTCTTTTCCTCTCTTTTCCTTTCAGCATCTATTTTTCTTTTCCTTATTTCGATTTTCTTTATCTCTTTCTCTTTTCTTTTCTCCTCCTCTACTTTGCCCTTTCTTATGTTTAGAAGCCTATTAACTCTTGCTTGTTCTTCAACTATTCCTGCTCCCATCAAAACTGCCAGCATGGCTAGTTGTTCTTTCATTTCCCTTAGCTCCCCTTCTAAACCTTTAGGTGGTCCCATTCCAACTTCTAATGCTAACCTCCAGTGGCATTCTGCCTCTAATACCACTTCTATCTTTTCTAGGTTGCCATCTCTAATAACCTCCCTACTTAGTCATTTCTAACCACTCTTCTCCTGACTATCTCTATCTATATACCACTCTCCTTCTATAAAGTCGCCCATTGTCCTAATCATACTCTTTGCTGCATTGGCATCCCTCTTAGACCTCCATAGTCTTTATTTATGCTTTAGCTCTCCTACCTCCTTTATAGTGATTGCATTCCTTCTAATAATCTTGATTATTTCCAGTTCTATTTTTAGTTCATCTGGTATTATCTAATCCCCCTTTACTCCTACTATAACCTCCTCTTCTTCCATCTCTTCATCACTATCTACTACTGCCTTTTGTCTCTCCACTAGTCTTTTTGTAAACTCTTTTACCTCCTTCTGTGTAAGCTCTTATATTGTATACTTGCTCTTATCTAGCCTTTCTACCTCTTTATCTGAGCTTAATAAGTCTTCGGCCCACTCTATCTAGCTGTCTTCCAGCCTAATCATTGTAGGAGTTACTACAAACAAGTTACTCTTTACCTCTTCAAATGGTCTTAGAATGGCTAGTACTACCAATCCTACCCCGAGCTCCTCTTCTAGCTGCCTTATTACAACCTGCCCTAAAACCTTCTTCTTCTCCTTCTTTAAACTTCTTGTCTTTAAATTCTTCCCTTTCTTTACACTATTTATACTCTTTACTTTCTATGCCTCACTATCTTTCTCTTTAGTACCCTTTATCTTTGTTTCCAACCTTTCGAGCTGTTCTTTTACTATATCTAGCTCCGTCCTCCTCAATTTTGATTTTGGAGTAGAGAAAACCCATTTACATATCATAGCTTCTACTATCCTGCCATCTGGTCTCTTTGGTCTTACTGTAATGCTGTCCAAAATCTTATCCTCTTTCTCAGTTCTATTATATTTGAAGTTGAAACCATCTAGCTCCCCGTTCACTATACCATCCTGAATAACCACTTCCTTATTAAGGATTTCTATAGCTCTTTCAGCTGAAGGTCCATCTACTACTCTTAAAGTCTCCTCCTCTACCCTACACTCCTTTTCAATCTGAGACGTATACAGATCCCAATCCCCTTTACCCCTCTTGCTCCTTTATTCTTTCTAGCACCTATCGGTATAAGTGAATGCCTTTAAAAGTACTTCCTGACCCTTTTCTCCGAACTCCAGAACTGTGATCCAGTTCGCAATATCCTCCAAGACATATTACTTTCTTATCTTTACTTCTCCTTCTCCATTAAATTCCAGTAATGCTTTACTGTACCCCTTGCCCCAATCCTTAATGGGGCCAAACAAGACACCCTTCAGGGGTAGTGCCATCTTGGTAATCTAACCAAACTGGACTCAAGTTCGAACTTAATACAAGTTTCGGACAAGTGAGAGTTAGGGAGTTGGATGGATGCGAGAGAAAAATTTAGCCGGGGTCTAGTGGTTGCCGTAGCAGCGGGCCAGAGCCTGTAATATCCTGACCTAGAACCTGTGAAGCTAGCGTGGCGGGACCGGACCAATGTAGATTGGGGCGGTTGCCACTTAGGTGAGACACAGGCAGGTAATCGCCCCTTTTTCCGAGCGGCGAGTTGAGAACTTGACCCTCGGGGGGATTCTGTATTTTTGATCAATTAGTAGAATGGATCTGATCGTTGCGTTGGTGTTCACGCAAGGATTGATCTAAGCTTGCCGCCGACAGCGGGGGCGTTCTGGTTGTCGAGTTCTTGTGAGCACTCGGTTCCTAGAAGTTGATGTCGGTGATCTGCATCTCAGTGGGCTGCAGGGACAGGGTGAGGACTTTGAAATAAGGTGCATCTCCGCAAACCAGCGGGAGTGATACTAGAGGTGGGTGAGAGGGGCATGGGTTTTGCTTTGCTCGGGGTCATCATAAACAGGAAATAATCGAATATGAGGTTCGAGATGTTGATTTTGCCAGCCCACAACTGTAACATGGAGTCGAATTGGTTGTATGGTGCGTTAAATTTGTATCCCTTCCTTCTCCTCAACTTCCCTGTCAAAATCCCCCATATGCCCTGTGAATCACCTTCTTCAAAACCCACTTTCCTTTTTTTGTCCATATATCCTGGCCCTAGCTCGCTCTCTCCAAAGCCTCCCTATCCGCTCTTCATGAGCTCTATTCTCCCGAGAGGCAGAATGAGCCCCCACCTTGGCCTGCTCCTGTACACAGTAAACCTCATTCGGCAGTAGCGGCTTACATACATACTCATCCACCACCCTCCTTTTCACCGGTAGTGAATTAGAACTGCTTCCGCCAATATCGAGGTGGCGGTGGCGCATCGCTGGTACCAGCTTGCCCTTACTTTGCTCATTGACAGTCGGTCTGGCTGTCAGCTTCACCAGACAATCAATAGACGGCGGTCAGGGGTACATGAGCTGGAGTATCTGTTGGCTGGGGGTCGCCGACACAGTATCAAGTTGGAATGTACTGGATGGATGGTAACAGGAACCTACATTCTTGCACTTATATAGTCTGATTGCAAAACCTCTTATAGAGGGCACCTGTATTAGTCTCCAACTCTGTGAGTAAGCCTGAGTCTAAAGCTTTTGTATTTTCGGCGTAACTAACCTTTTGGAACTTAGCCTTAGAACACTTCTCACATATTATCAAAAAACAAAGACCTTTTCCCCCACCTCAGCCCCTCAGTCCCTAAAGCGGATCCGTCTTGAACCTCTTGACCCCACTCCCCCTTGTCTTCCTGCCGGATTTCTCTGCAGTAATATCCACACCGTCTTGGGTCCTACCTCCCCCATCATTCGCCTGTATCCTTCCCCTCGCCACCAACTTCCCCACGAAATCGTGATCCCATGGGTCATTACCTTTCGCACGGTTCCTCTTCTCTCTGCAGCTCGAAATCCACAATGTCTTCCTCCGAAAGGTATCTAGAATTCTATTACGGGGAAGCCTCTTTGCGTACCGTACTAGATTGATGTGGATCTGTTGATCCTTATCGGGCTGATCCAGGCGAGAGGGGAGACAGGCGCCCCCTGTCGTAGGGTCAAATACCCATGTTCCCAAACTTACTGATCCACTTATCTGCATCGACCTTGATGGCTGCCAATCTGCGGTAGTAATTCTCCCGGTCAGATGAGAGATCCTGGCTATTATCGCTATCTTCACCATACTCCACGTCGCCATCATTAACCAGATCGACCCTCTGTTCTAATTGCTCAATTGTCTTTCCCGAGACCTGCCCCTCCTCAATTTTTTACAACATGCCCAACCTCACCACCCCCCCTTTGTCGCAACAAACCACTCCTGCATGGTCTTGGGCCCGTTTGGATGACTGTGGTAGAGCAACATTGGAGACTCAGGGTAGAATTGGCAGAGTCTTAGATATATCTACAAAGTGATATATCCATATAGAGTTTCGGAGAGTAGAAATGGGAATGTACCGGAATCACTCTGTGAGCGTACAATATATACAACTATAAACCCAGTGAATGTGTCTGTGTGTCAAGCCTCCAAAGTGCAGTATGTACTGGTACGCTACATAGTCTGCGTATGTTTGGTGGCATGACTACCAGTTGTGCAAAGTGTGTACAAAGTATGTATAGTAAGTAACACGCAATCGCCCCTTACAACCCGGTACATACTAGGAAATTATGTTACCTGGAAGGGCTCGTGAAGGCATCCTTGGCTAGGATGTTTGATATGCGATGGGAGTGAGGGGGGCGGAGGAGAGGGCACCTACTATTGTAGATACAGAGCGTGTGAAGAGTGAAGAGGGAGGAAGAGAGGAGGAATAGAGTTAGAGTGGAAGGGGGAGGGGAGGAAAGTCGAGCGCCAATTCTTTGCAAAATTTCTTATAGAAATATACCCCCGGTAGTTGAGACGAGTATGTGCTCACACCAGATATCTAAAAGCCCTCTATCTCGGTTATAACGAAACTTCGCGCCAACTCTCGCCACAAGCCGCCGCCTCCCGCTGCTCAGCCTGCCCCAATCCTTCACTGCAGCAGTAGCTTGATTTATTAATTACTGTTTTTAATCAGTAGTTAAAAATATAAAATATCTAGAAAACTCAGAAACTACCAGCTATGAGATTACTGCTTTTTAGAAAGTAGCGGTAATAGCAACATTACATAGTCTATTATATTTGTTATTATTTTAATTGTATCTATCTTATTAGGAACAACGAGCTATATATACAAATTCTGCCTCCTGAGTATTGAGAAAGGAAGAAAAATACATTCTATTTCTATAAAAAAATAGCAAATATAGGACTGCAATCTCCCCTGATACTATATTTCTTCATATTCAAGCCAGGCATAAAAGGAGAAGATAAGAGTCGCTACCTAATTCTCTTACTACTCCTTTTTACCTTTATGAACACCCTCTCTAAGTGTTTGTCCATTCATAGCTTACTCTAGGTATACTGCCACTATATCTGCAACTAGATTACCATATACCCACTACACCACACTATACCCCCCCTACTTTATTTTAACTAATTACTCTTCTCATATTCCCATACCCTTACTTTCTTAATCCACTCTAGCCTGGATGTCATAGTCTCTCTCTCTATGACTCATCTACTCTTTTTGCCTTTACTATGTCATTCATCTTTTCATTTCCTCCGAGTCCATAGTGAACCCTAATTGAGAAGTTTTGCACGCCAGGACATGGGAAGATTTGGACACACCAATCTGGAAGAAGGAAGAGGGGGAGGAGGAGGAGTGGGACGCGGTAGAGGCATACTTCGCCTACCTCTACCGCCCCCTTGCTGGACGCTAAGGCGCAGGCAGGGAGGCTTCAGGAGGAGGGCGAGGCTCCCCGCTCACTCGTCGGATGTTGCGCATATTTTGTTTCTCTCTCCTTTACGTCCTCTTGCTATTTATACATAGTTCGCGCAGGGCGTCAGACTAACTTGACCGTCCCTTGAATCCACCCGGGTTTCGGGGTGGCTCGTCATACGACCCTTAAAGGTTGTGCATACGAGTACTGAGTTAAAAAAAAAAAAAAAAAAAAAAGAGAAGTTTTGCACTCTTGCAAAAATAACTAACTACAAGGCAACTAGGTCCAGCGCCTATATACTACAACGTAACAAAACCTCACGATCCAAGCAAGAAAGAGGCAACAGCAGAAATAACTAACTATATATAAAAACTCAAGACCTGAATTGTCAAAGTAGCAAGCACAAAACATAAATCGTCAACTGATGCGGACCTCCATACTGGCATTAAATGGGTGATGCTAGATGACTTCCGAGAGGCCTGACTGAGGCCCGCACTGTTCCAAAACAAACATATGAGATGAGATGAATGCAAATAATCTCAGGTGAGGTTGGGCCCCCATACTGTCACTAACCGACTGGTGCCGGATGACCTCGCGAGGCCTGACTGAAACCCGCCCCAACCGAACCAGTGTGAAGCTAATGAAAGTGAAAGGTAAATAGGTTCCAAGGCCTGTCGGCCAGTGGATCCGTTCTCTTTCTCCTTACATTCGCCCATTAGTACCCCCCCCTTCAAGCTAACTCAGAAATAACCTCAGGATCGTAGGAGGGTCCCCTCTCCCGGCAAGCCGTCTATATAGGGAGCTGAAGAAAGGCTCTACTGCGTCCCATTTGTCCCCGTCATCCTCTTGGATCCAAATAGGGCGGTCGATGTCCTCCCAGTCCTTGATGCTGCCTAGGGCCGCTCTTTGTACATTGAAATCCCCACAGTCGAAGGTAATATATCGACCGTCTTATGTGTGATAGCTGCACTGGCCTGCTCTGGTGTCAGATTTCCCAATTTTATAGAACCAGTGCTTCTGTGGTTTTCTGTTGGTGCGAAACCATATGTAGGCTCAGAGGGCATTCTGGTCTCCCAGACGCCGACTTCGATATGCGTGCCTCGCTCCTGCTTGCCTTTGCACCCTGTCTGATCCCGCCTTCTGTTACTATTAAAGGGATAAAGAGACCTGACCTAGAATGAAGGCGAAGATGCTAACTTGTTGGCTTCTTCTGTGAGAACGGACCCATGAAATAGAGGCGTCATATTGTTTTGAATGTTTCTTGGCGAGTAATCCCACCATTTCACTTTCGATCCCGCTTCTTGCTGGCTGTTCCCTGTGTTAAAAATATATATGAATGCACTCATATCTTATACCAGCTCACACATAGTGGTGGCCCCACATACATACGCTTATAAGCAGTAGCAGCCCCACATGACAACATATTCACGCCCTCATGAAACACGCATCATATGCTCATGACATTGTCACTCGCTACTGTGCTCTACTTGACTCTTAGGCAATTCGGTCACGCAATTCATATTTTGGCCACATGTCCGATACCCTCTTCCTCTCTTGTGCAAACGAATTACTCCGAGTGCACCTTAAAGCTCCCTCAAAGAGGATCGTACTCCCTGTGGCTTCGGAAGGTCACGGGGGTATCGAGAGAAATGACGCTTGTTAACAATCTGGATATCCGTGCAACTGCTATTGGCTCTAGTAAGTGTCCTAGATGGATTAATAACGAAGATGATGGGGCTTAAAGGGCTGCCTTGGGCCATTCCTTCCTCTAGAGATCTTCTGCCCTTGACCTGATTGTCCCATACTATGTCAAATTCGCGGGGGGAGAGGAAATACCGGATTAAAGGGATAAGGTGTTGTGTTTTTAGGGTTTCTAAGGCCTGAATTACTTGCCCCTTTTGTCCGCACGTTGTTGAAAGCCGAAACGATGTCTTTTCCTGGGAGGGTCGCCTGCTCCCCTTTCGCTATAGCTTGCTGTGCTTTGGGGACTGTTAGCATCATGCTGTCTATTGCTGACCTGTGCTTCCGAGAGCCGTATTGTAATGAGTGGAATAGATATGTGTGGCATTGGAGCTGATCAGTTACTACTTACTCGATGAGTTTCCCGATGCATTGTGATAGAACGATGGGCTTCTACCCCTTGACAAGTATGTGATTCTTGTGGGGTTTTGGAGTCATTACACAAGTAAGCTCCCTCCATGCATCGGGGGTGCGAACCCTTCTAGGGACCTCGCGGCGTCGTTGATAAATGTTTCTGCCTAGGTGGGTGTCTTGATGAGCTTTGAGGAGGCGGTAGGAGATTCGGTCTGGTCCTGGAGTGGAGTTGTTGCTGGTCCGTAGTAGTGACTTCTTGATCAGACGGACATTCCCTTCCTCTATCGCTTGGCATGGAATCGGGGAGCGGACCACTAGGGCGTGAGCAGGAGCATGACACTATGCACTGAAAATCATATGCAAAAGAACCTTATATTCCTAAAATAGGCCTTACATCGCGAATACGTACTGACTAACATAAAAAAGAGACCGAATATGAGTAATGAATCTTTTTTAAAATAAAAATAAATTAAAAAAAGTCTCCATGCACGCTATTACCCTGAATCTACGGCTAGCTCTACAGCTCCCGCCCGCTTCTCATTTATGCTCTCCATAATACATAACTGTCCACGGCACCTATTACTATCTGCTCTGAGCCTCAACTGTAAGCTATCGCCCTCAGAGGAGCTCCCAGTATCATTCTCTTACCCTAATCCTAACATGACGGTGGATCGGGAATTGGCTTAAGAGATAGGACGGTATCACACTAGAATGGGCACGGAAATAAGATAGGAGATTCCTATCAGCCATGACCAAAATCGATAGATTGATGGCAAAATATTTGTGCGTGACTGTTTAAAATATGCGTATATTGAGCACCCACAATGCTAGAAATCATCGTGAATCTTCGTATACATTTTTTCTAGCTACCGCACTTCACTCTAGACTTCATGATGTGAATAGCATAGGTAGCAGAATGGAAGGGGTCTTCTGGATTACACACAAAGATACAGTATTACCATATTGACACTATATAATAACTACACTTAAGTGGGGTAAGAAAGTCACGCTATCACCACATTTGATTCACGGAGCCTTTATAGTAACGAGTTCTGACAGAATCTAAGATCTAAGGCAGAGTTTCCAGTAGGAATCAAAAGAGAAAGGTAACAGGTTCATTAGCTGCAAAAGACTAAAAGTATGCTAATGCTATCACGATATTTGATTCCATCCCACTGTACAAGAACGATTCTAAGACAGTACACAGCTGAGATCCAAGCGGAAAAGAATAGTGGGTTCGTTGACTGCATTACAATAAAGGTACGCTATCACTATATCTGATTCCCTGACACTTTATAAGAACGACGTGTGACAGGGGGCGTTCCAAGCAGAAATCAGAAGAGAAGTAGTAGCCCGTTTATCAGCTACCTACGAACAAAGGGTATCAACTACCAATAGGAATCAATGCCAACGACACGATCCAGCGGGGGTGTCAAAATCTCGTACAAACGAGTCCCACAACTTTCCTTTGCAGATTCTACAGCCTACCTGATCCGTTCAGGCTTTGACATTCCCGAGATACGCTTATCCCTTGCCCGTCTCTGCTCCAGCCCTGACCCGCACGTCAAGTTCGACCTGGCTAGCCGCGCCACGGGCAATGTTTTCCTAGACAATCTAGGCACCTACATCTGTCAAGTCATAAATGCAGGACTGCTCCCCTTGCCGGTTCATGTTGACTGGGCAGGGGATGAAGCGGTCCAACATGCCCTCTTTTGGTGGGTATATGAGTGGCGCAAGGAAGAAAAGGCGACTCGGGTGAAGGCCGGGAAGGTGAAGGGGCTGAGCAAGGCGAAGGAGCATGGGGTAGAGGAACCAGAAACTATCACGAAATTAGCCAAGGAGCTGGGTATCCCAGAGGTGGCCCTTCGGCTGAGGTTGTGTGGTGTTGCTAGCGAGGGCCAGCCGGGGTTTCAGGAGCTGGCACAGAGACTTGAAAAGGTAGAGCTTCAAGAGAGGAGCATTATGGAAGAGCAAGCGAGGCTCCAACATCGAGTCACCAATGTTGAGAATGAGCAGGAACTCACCAAGAAGGAAGTCACGGCGATGCAAAATGCCTTCAAAGAGGTACAAGAGACTGCAAAAGAGCAGTCTTCCACCACGAGCATCCTGATTCACGCGATGTCCAGGGAGCAAGCAGCCCAAGCGTTGGCGAGCCGCAACATGAACTCTTCTCTCCGCGTGTTCCTCCGAATATACCCTGGCGCCTCTGCAGACAGTAACGGAACCCTGCTCCGACTTAACCTGACTGATATTGCTGGGGAGCAATATACTCGTGTCGAGCTTGGAAAGGGTTTCTCGCACGTTTTTGACGGGAAGGTGTTGGCGGACTCCGATGCAGATGACGTTGCTGCAACCTTTGTCAAGCAGTTTTTTGATTCGCTTCCGCATACAGTTACCATCAACCTGTTTCTTGGGATGAGTGGAAGTGGTAAGACTACACTCTTCAATCGGGTTATCGCCCGAGTGGGTGCTTCAACGGACCGGATCTCATTGGAAGAATGGGGAATTGATGGCTCCGTTCGGGCCCTGGCCTGCACTCGCGAGGTCATTGTAGCGAAAACTCTGGCTAATTCTAATTCTTCACGGTCAGCCTGCTGTGGAGTGTTTCGAGGCGTGGAAGGCCGAAAACTAGTGCTGCTTGATCTCCCTGGTGACGAATCCTCGGAAACACGAGCAGGCTTCATTTCGACCGCAGCGAAAAACTCTTCCAAGATATCAACCAGTGATACAATAGCAATGATCTTATTAGAGCTCAGACCGATGCTTGCTGAGCTGTTTCCCCCGCGTCTCCAGCCCTTTGTCCGTGGGGGAAAACATGTCCATCCACCAACACAAAAGATGGTCAAGATGGTAAACGACATGTTAAGGGGGTACCTGGGGGATCTGGGCGTGCTGGTTGAAATGAACCTTGTGGTCTGTGGGAACCTGAAACCTGAGTCAATTAAATGGTGGAAGGTCATGAATGAGTTCCTGCTGGCTTTGGAGGGGAGGCAATGAATATTGTTGAGAGGGGTTCTCCTTTTTTTTCTTTTTTTCTTTTTTTCTTTTTTTGCGTTATTTTTTTGCTTTTGTTTTTCCTTTCTTTCTTTTCTTTCTTTTTATCTTTTGTTTTCTTTCTTTAGAAGTTCAAAACGAGTTGAATTCGGATTCCTGTCTTCTCTTATATCTCTTTTTGCTTTAGTTTGCTTTCCTGTTTTGTTTTGAGGAAAATAATTTTACTATTTTTTCCTTTTGTAAATTTCTTGTGGATCTGCTGAGACTGCATATTATATTACTTGAGCTGCTCTGTTTTTTTGTCATTTGAAAATAGTATGGTAATTAGGACCCATGTAAAAACTAAAAATGCATTGGTCTATTTCCCACGACAACACCATGCGGTACGAGCCAGCCCACTTGGTCCATCTCAACAACCAGAGGGTTTCCGTCGATCGGGGGAAATAGCAAACGACAGGGCGGAATGAGCAGGCAGAGCAAGAATATCGAATTTTCTTGTTCATTCAAAGCGAGCTATACAATTCCCCATAGTGTCAAGTGTACCAACCAGGCTATTATCAAGTCTTCCACTCCTCATAGGTCAATTTGAATGTAGTAGCTAGAGCTGCCTTTCACGTCCCCTCTACCACACCATCCTCTTCAAGAATAGTTGTAATCGTAAAAGAGCCACAATTAGAGAGTCGATTGAGGAAGCCGTGGACCTATATACGCGGAACTGCAGGAAGGAGGTGGAGACCCTCAAAGCTACACCACCACAAGCCCCACCACCGCCACAGACCATGGTCTCAGACTCCCGCACCCAGACCACACCTCCGACCGCACATCCGACTAAGATTACACCTCCGGTCGCACTCCGGAACAGTGTATCTACAAACACTGACCCCCCTCGTACGTATGCAGAGGCAGCAACCAACACTATTCGAACACCACCCATGCCGTAAACCCACCAGAACAAGGGCAAAGGCAAAGCGTCAGCAATAGCTGCACAAACACCACCCCCAAACCACTCCCCTAACCGACCAACTCTAGGACCTGCAAAGGGAAAGGGCAAAGCGCCGGAGAGTGCGACACCACCCTCGACTACCCTTTCCTGAACCGACCAAATTCCTCCACCATCAAGGCGAGCTCGAATTTAGCGTTGGACCTGGCAGATTAACTTGCCTCGTCCCTAAATCCACCCGGGTTTCCGAGTGGCTCATTATGGTTCCTTAATGGGGCCGGATATGAGTAATAAGTTTAAAAAAAATCTTCACTAATTGTTTCAACAACCCGTAGATCTGTATCAAAGACCGGCGAGGCCTTCGTAGTGGCAGCACCTCCAATAAGCAAAAAACAGGCTGTACCACATCCGGCAGCGAAGGCTGGGAAACAGTCCCGGCCAGCCAAAACACCCTCGCAGAACACACCACCTAGCGACAACAGCTCAGCGAAGGCAATAGCGATTCACGAGGTGCCCATGGCAGATATTATATAGGTGAGGGATTATGGGGCCACGTTGGCTCCTGGGGGGTAACGGAGATTTGGTAAACCAGTTCCGTTGTAGTATTTTTTGACAGGAAGTTAGCCATTGGGAGTATCTGAGGATGAGGGACACTAGCTCCCAATTGAGGCTTACGACTTTGACAGAGGAAGGAAGAGTGTGGATTCGTGCAGTGACCGGTAATGTATTTCTTAAGTGATGGCTTATATCATGATTCTTTTACCCGATTGGCATTTCGCACACCTATACAGGTCATACAGGTTGCGGGTCTCTTATAGTTTGATTTGGATTGAGATAGTTGGCCCATTGTTCCGTGGGCGTACCGAGTCTTTTAAGATGAGGGAACTGAAAAATCACACAATGCTCTGATTGTGGTGAAAAACTGCTCGTATTGCTCAGATATACATACAAGATACAGATCCTAAAGTCTTCCGCGTCAGCTTCTGCCTATCCCCCGAAACCGTCTACAACGTTCTAAGCTTAACCATTCCCATGTTCAGTCTTCCGTGTCAGCTGGTCTTATCCCCCAAAACCGTCTACAACGTTCTAAGCTTAACCATTCCTATGTTCAGTCTTCCGTGCCAGCTGGCGATGATTACTACATTCAACAGGAACAGGGCTGTCTCATAAGGCTTCAAGCAACAACTACTATTTTCTGACCCGCCCAGGAATTGGCTATCCGCGGACAGGTTGGATAGGCCGATTCCCAGGCAGGTCAGCCTATCCACGGATATTCCTACGATGGACTAGCCTTTCCGGGAATTGCTCAATTTGCATATGTTGGCCAGTTAAGGTTCGCTTGCGGGTACCGAGTATGCTGGCCGATGAAGGTATGCTTGGGGGTACCGTGTATATAGGCCAGTTATGGTAAGTTCGCCATTAGACATACGTATACTGGCCGGTTTCCGTAGGCTTGCCACCTAATTATGTATGCCTACTGCTCACCTATGCTTACTAGGTCAGCTACTCAGCTGAATATATGAGCAGCTGCGCACCGCACAACTCAGTTAAATACTAACTCTATAATAGAACTTATGCAAATGCAAAGGTAAATGCCAAACTCGACAAAGCAGCTTTGTTAACGCTACTATTCCATATAGCACCCAGTGCAATTCCTCTCACAGTTGCCTTTATATTGGTGCCGATCATGAACCACACACTGAGTCGGAGGTAGATCTAACAAGAATTAAACACAGAAATAGATCTAGTGGTATGAGAAAGCCGTATATAGTCAGGATAGGCTACAGCAACTAAATGCGTCTGGAGTGTCAATAGAGTAGACGGAAGCTACAGAAAGTCCTTAATATGCCAGATAAGCTTATTATGTGCGTAAAACCAGCCTATGGGGCCTACGCGAGTGATACTTGGAAGATAACGCTGTACTTATCATACAGTACGAGTGAATGCTTAATATCTGAGAATCTAGAAACTCAAAATGTTATAAGACCGTGGTATCACCCGCGTAGGCAATAACGCTAGTGATAAAGGGTCGGCGAGGCGAAGTTAATCAAATAAAATAGTCATCCTATTATCGCTATATACGTGCATGCGTGCATGCGAAAAGCAGGAAAAATCCGTAAGAATTGTGCGTATCGTGAGTGAATACGAAAGAGCAAAACTCGACAATGAACTTGGAATAACAATAAACTAGCCAGCAAAGAGCACACCATAATCCACACTCACTCAAATTACTCTGATCTACACTACTTTATTTTCCTCCGCCTTACAGCTGAAGAAGACTTGGACTTTAAAGTGGAAGCGGAGGGGCCCGCTCATATTTCTATCCTAATATATACAAATTGCATGAAGTATTTTTTTTCTCTTTGCTGATGTTTTTATTATTCTATTTTTTTTCTTTTTTGCTGCTGTCGCATGTACTTAAACTACAGATTTTCTGAAATTTCCACATTTGGTAATTTCATCCCGAGGAGGGTGATGTAGCCTGTCGAGGAATCTCGATTTTGCATTACCAGGCCAATGTTCCTGTGCAGGTCAGCCCAACCCCCGAATCATATGGGTTCCTGGGCTGGCCGATTCCTAGGCAGGTTAGATCACCACTCCTGGTCATCCCAAGCCTCTTCCCAAGTGCGACCCTTTCGATCCCCACCAATCTGCACTGCAGTAGGTATGTTCGATTCTGGATGACTCCGCAATCGCAGAAGAGATCCCCCCCTCTGCCGATTCGGTGTAGCTACTACTTAACTCATTGGCACTTTGTCCGTATGAACATATATTAGACCCCTGTTGGTATCCTCATCCTATATGGAGATTTGTAGCGATAGGTGATGTAGTTTGTAGGCCTATCTGATGCCAGCCAGTGTTACTATGTCAGGCTTTAGTGCCTACATCACCGCCGACTTCACCCTCGTGTCCGCTCCCTCGTTCACTATTACTCCGCTGTAATGACTTGAGTTGTACCTATTGTTGTAGCCTGCCAAGCAACCCAACACCTCATGCCTTGGCGCCGCTGAGGGTTACCTGCCAAGAGGTCAAGCCAAGCAGCCCAACTCCCAATGTCTTGGCGGCCGAGGTAGTCTCCGACTAGGATAAAGTCTGAGCGACACACAAGGACCTTTCCTTTTTTGCTCCATACAAAAAACGTTGCCGCCGACCCCGCTGTAGGCTGACTTCGATGTGTATATGAAGCTTGTATTCTCTAAGTGCTAGCTAAGCATGAATATGACCCTCAAGTCATGCGGCTGGAAGTCTATGACTAAGCTAGCCAAGCCTCTATCCATGTCGCCTGAATATATACTGCCAAGTGGTACCTCAGCTGTGCCAAGGCATTGGGAGTTGAGCTCTTGGCGGGCTGCGGGCTTAATCGTTACCAAGCAATTTGGTTTGGCTAGAAACTGTACCTCAGCGGTACCAAGGGTTGCGAGGTTGGGTCGCTTGGCAGGCCTCCATGCGCTTAGGCACATCACAACTAGTTTAGCTGCATATGCCGATGCCTTAGCCTCGTAACCAGTCTGTTGTCTATTGGAGTTACTTAGGGTAACTTGGCGTTGTCCGTTACAGTTTTTGGCCTAGCTATAATCCATGGCGGCTATGATCCATGTCACCTACCCCTGCCATGACACATATCCAGAGATACTACGCTGGCTAGACTTCCTCTACAGACCGGATAAATTGTTTCCTGACACTCTTGAATATGCTCTACAATATACGCATACTAGCTAGTTGAATAACTCATGTAAAGCTATCATATACACCAATCCACCTCGAAAAGGATATAATTGCACCCCCCTTCTCAGTATGACCCCTCTACCCACAGATATCAAGAACTAACAAGCCTACATAGTGCCAGCACCTTAACTTAGCATATATATTTATGTTAGGGTACAATATATAGGCATGGGGCTAAGTAGAAAGTCGCTATTATTCAGCACCTATCATGCATAATTCAGCCATTTCAAGCTTTTGGACCATGTCGGCTGGTTTTTCAGTATTTTGATTCTCCTCGGCCTTCTATATCTTCTACACCTTCTTCACCCACTTACTCTAACAACTCCTACACTCACCATACCTTGTACATCCTGTTATTCCGTAGACCTGATAAGTAGAGTCTATTTACTATTGATTAGCCAACTGAGCTACCTGGCTGTAAGAATAGTATGCATCGCACAACAAGACAACGGCAGTAGCAGATATGAAGTCAATGAAGGTACACTTTACCTAGAACAGTCTATAAATATTGAAATAGCTAGAGATATGAGATAGAGTATGCAAATGATATATTGAGCTCCTGCAGCAAAAACGACATATTGTAGCCATTTAGAGTGACCTATATAAGTAATAAGCCAGATCATAAAAGGCAAATGAACTCATGAACAAACCTCGCGTAGCACCCCGCCCCTACTACACCAGCTCGCTATATAGGTGGCCGAAAAACGTCTCCGTAGCCTCATACCCCTCACCATCACCCTCCCCTTCCTGTCTCTACTCCGGGCCTACCACACACATTCTCCGCAAGGTGAGAGGACCGTTGAAGCAAAATCTACTACTTCTAGTCTACAGCTCCGACAACGACATCCTTTACTTCCGACCAGTCAAGAAGAAACAATCTAACGGCTGGAAGAACTACAAAAAACGTCGCATGATGTGGTCTAGAGCGCGGGTTGGCTAGGTAGCTGGCGGCTATAGTATAGAATATGATTATAATTGTATCATGTGCTCGAAGTCCGAAGGTTTCGAGACCACAGCCATAGAGTGTCGAGAGACATTCTCGTGCCCCGGCTTAGTACTGTCCGCCCACAACTAAAGTCTTATTCTGGAGTTAATACGGTTGGATTAGGATACAAAAGGGGAAACCGCACGGGCACTAAATTATACGTAGCCACCAACTGTCACTTTTCACTGGCCTGTAGAGAATCACTTCCGCCGTACCCTAGTTCACCCCGAGCTACAATCCTCTCCTCTAATTTCTTTCTCCCAAGTACAAGTCACGAAGGCGTCAAATACTACCCTCTCCACCAGCGCAGCCGTCCAGGCTGCCTGAAAGCCCCCGTCGCCCTCCGCCACCGGTTTTCCCCCTAACTTCAAATTCACAGACTCTATGCTTGGTACCCACACACCTTCGCCATTCCTGAACTGTGCAATCCTGATGGCTGCGAAAATAACTTCCAGGAGGTCTTGTTTGCTCCACGGCCTTGTTGGCGGTCGGGGAAGTGGGATAGGGTGGTGTGTGAGGAGGCAGGAGGGTGGGGGGCGCGGCGGGCGGGGGGAGGGCGAGCGGAGAATCGTCAGGAGAATGGAGGCTTGGGGTTCGTGAAGAGGCTTTCTGGTGGCAACGTTGGAGCCACCTATGGCGGCGGAAATATCGGTATCGCTGGCGGGGTGACATGGGGTGAGATCGAGAGGCTCGACCTCTGGGGCATTTCTTTTGGGTCGCGTGAATAGCGGTGTTGATGGTGATTGTTGTAGTCCTGGGGTATTTAAGGGTTGGGGGAATGATGGAGCCATTTCACTTGCAACAGTAGCATTTGAATGCAATACTTGTAGATGCCCCGCTCTCCAATCAGCCACAACCCTCAACATCACCTCGTTCCCCAAGCCAAAAGGTCCCTCTCCCGTTGCCACATCACTCTCCTGCCCATTGCTCACTTCGAGTCCCTCGACTGCCCTCTGCGTATTATAGCGGTAACCTTCATTCTGTTTCGGTACTGGATTCCTCCCCGCCAGCTCCCTACTCAACCACACTCGATCCAGCTCCTCCACCAGCAAATCCATCGTACATGTATAGCCTATTGGACCGTCACGCTCGCCCTCATTCTCGACCGGCCCCCGCGATTTCTTCCACACTCGAAGTTCCACTGTGTTGTTTACATCCACACGGTGTCCTAGTATCCTGGAGAGGGTAGCGCAGAAATCAGCGGGTGCGGCGCGGACCAGCTGCAAGAACATCGATGCAAGGGCCGTGTCAAGGGTCCAGGCCGGGGCGACGCATGTGGCCCAGATAGGGCGGTACGGAACACGGTAGCAAGTGACGTTGGGATTTTGGGGTAATGCTGTCGCGGGGCTTGAGACTGGATTTGTGTTGGAGGCGTTGGAGGAGGCAGCCCAACTGGAGGGGCAAGGTGTATGCATCGAGGGTAGGAAATAAAGCCACAATATTGGTTGCTGGCTGGGTGTCCCTGACAACCCTGGCATCATGGTGACCGAAATCCAGTGTGCAACGTGCGATTAGTCGGGGATGTGAGAGAGGTGAGAGAGAGGTGACAGTTGTGAAGTGAAGGTTGTGAGGTGTGCCTGTCGCGGTGTTCAAGTAGCTCTTCAGAGATGAGTCAACAGACATCACGTCGGGTCGTGCACTCGCGCGGCTAGTCTCATGCCAAGACCCTACTGCTAAGTTGTTCTGACGAACGCACTGTCACCTCGTCACCCCGTTCTCCCAGACGTGACACTACTGGTATACTTTGTATGCAGTAAGGACTTCGTAGCGATATGAAGGCTATTATCACGTCCATTACCACTGACCGCCCCGACAGCCACCTAGCACTCGGTCGGAATCGAACAGCCAGGGCAGCTACGTCTAGGCGCGCGGGGAGATACCTAGGCCTGGGGGGGTGGTGCGCTTGAATCCACCCGGGCTTCCGGTGTGGCTCGTCATACGACCCTTAAGGTTGTGCATACGAGTACTGAGTTAAGAAAAAAAAAAAAAAAAAAATCGTATGAATGGCTTGACCAAGTAGCTTTTGAGTCAAGTAGAGCAGATACAGCAGATATGTATATATGTTCTGGTCCGTTCCGGGATTCCAGGCCATACTGGTATGGACTGGGCCGTTGCGAGTTTGCCGGGCTGTTGCAGAATGAATATAGATAATACTACAGCGACACTCTTATACTGCATATAGTAAATACCAAATTCCAATATTGGGGTTATTTTATAGCGGCCTATTTAATTAAACCAAGAACAAAGGGATAACAACATCAAAATCAGTTTATTAAATCCTTAATATATTTGTATTACACCTTCAAACTTACATCAAACTAGCATTGACTCCAGCGACATATTCCACAAACCTACTCATGCACATGTCAGACTCCTCATATTATCTGATATTTAATCACTTGCACTTATCCCTTTTATGTTGTTAAGTTACTTGCCCTTTGTTCTTTATTTTATTAGGTAACTAGTTATAACATAACTTTAATATTAGATATACTTCTATTAGGTATTTACTACATATGGTATTAGAGTTGTCGCTGTGGTATTGTAGAAATTATACCCTATTGCTGTAGCATTGAAAACCTTTGACCAAAGTTTTAATTCCGCAATGGCCTGGCTGGGCCATTCTAGAATAGCATATACATTCACACATTATATGCGCACTCCAAGCATATTAATGCAAGCAGATAGTGCAAGTGATTAAATACCAAATAAAGAGACAAATAGAATTTAGTTATGAGGAGTCCAACCTATGCATAAGTAGATAGACTATTGTGAATTGCTGCAACCACCAAGCATTGTGTAATTCCTCCTTCAACGGGAAGGTTCAGCAATTAATGGCTTGATTAAGTAGAGGATTGAGCAAGCGAAGCAATTTTTTATACCCCTCATATTATTTAGTTACTTATGCTCTATCTCTTTAACTTAAGTAACTTGTTATAAAGTAACTGTAATATTGGATACACTACTATTTTGTATTTACAAAGTGTGATATTGGAGTGTCGCTGTAGTATTGTAGAACCGTTGTGGTATTATAGAAGTCACCGTGGCATTGAAAACCTTTGACCAAAATTTTAATTCCCCAATGGCCTGGGCCGTTGCAGAATCCAGGCCCAGAACATATATACACGAATAGCGAGTGACGATTTCACGAGCATATGTTCATGCATGCTTCATCAGTATGTGAATATGTTGTCATGCGGGGCCGCTACTACTTACGAGAATATGTATGTGGGACTGCTACTAGGTGTGGATGGGTAAATTTTTAACACCCCCCGCAGCGCACACCATGTCTGTAACCTATAAAAACCTTGTTCGACGGAAAATAAAACAAATAATAGGTAAAAGAGTACTGAGGTCTCACCGACATCATCTTCCAAGGACCGAGTGCCTACAAGAACTCGTCAACCAGGACTCTTCCAACGTCGGTGTCTACGTTAATCTGTCCAGCACGCTCATCTAATTTATTCGGTCCTTCGAGCGAAACTGTGGATTCAACCCAGGGTAAAAAGTTCTTTGGACTTTTGCGTGAAAAAGCGGGCAATTCCTCCGCGGACAGTACTTGGCTATCGCCCCAAGCGCGATTGGTCTGGTGCCCTACCGCGTTATCTCTATAGGTTGCACGGGCTGCGACTCACGTTGCCACGGCAACCATCGCATCCTCGAACTAGTTGGCAACGAAGTTCTATATTTTGTTACGAGGGGCTTGTGCCAACCAGACTATATATTTTGCTATTTTGTTGGTATACAGACTCGAATTCCTTGGCATTGCCAAGCATCGTCAGATCGCGTGACGTGGATTACGTAACCTCCTTGCTAAGTGCAGGCGTTAGCAACACGTGACCTTCCCACTTGTCTTACATTCTACTGTACTGAATTACATCAACCTCTCAACCGCCAACCCCTCAATCAACCGTCAACCCCTCAACCGCCAACCTCTCAACCGTGAAACCCTCAACCGCATTATCAACCCCTAAACTGTCAACCCCTCAACCACATTATAAACTCCTATTACATTCGTTATACGATCTTAAGGTTTGCATACGAGTACTGAGTTAAAAAAAAAAAAAACTCCTACTATATTCATGGATCCTATTTGCTATGCTCGCTTCTATCGTAACTATGATCCACAAGTATGGACGTTGACTTAGGATGGCATACGTATGAAGATCTACAACGCGTGTAGGAGCAAAAGGATTGTCAATATAACAGTGAGAACTCTGTATAGTATCTGTAGTATAGCAGTTTAACTGATCAATATCCTATTATAGCGAAAGCGAGAAGAGCAGTTAAGGGCGGAGCATGGTACTGATTCCCATATGACAGCAATACAAGGGCAGAGGGGGCAAAATACTCGGAGGTCAAGATGTCTGACAGCTCCCCATGGACGGAGTTTTGTACCCAGGAGGTCCCCATGTGATAGAGTAGCTTCTATAGACAACCAGCATCGAAATCAGCATCGGAGCCAAGTACAGAGCGGGGTATGGAGCTGGGCACAGAACCGGGCAACTTCTCCAAACATTGGTTCCCTTCCGCCTTCCCGACCTTCTTCTCCTCCCCGCCTTCCTCACCAACAACTATATATAAAGCGTTTGGCAGACTTCAGCAAGTCCGTGGAAGACTTTGAAATAGCCGAGTGTTCAATATGTGAGGACAGTGGAGTGGGAACAAAAGTTTGGGTGGTAGCAGATATACGGATATGCGAGCGCTGTGATCGTGAACGGTCTGTACTATCCTGGAGAGGCACCTATAAATTCTCAGCTGGAAATAATGTCCCCAAGCAAGATACCACCTGAATCGGCTGCCTTAGGAATACCAAGTCCTATGGAGGCTATGATGGGTTCAATTCCCAGGTGATTCAATCAGTTTTTTGTTCTTATACCTAGGGATCGTTGCCATATCAGGCCTGCGCGGGCCTCCGTTACCTTGTTCATCTACAACGGCCATAGTATCCCTCAGGAACAGGGCGCTTTAACTGATAGCGCCACTACCTAAAGATGTCTTGTGTGGTCGGGTTGGGGACTGGGGAAAAGTAAATTGCTGCTGAAATTCAAGGATGATGGAGGGGTCATAAAGAGGAGGAAAATTATCCTAGAAAGGGTAGTACCTAGTACCAGAGTTTGGAAAGAAAGAGGGCTAGGCTTTCATGCTGTCACTAACCGGTTGCCAGATGACCCGAGAGGCCTGGCTAAAGTTGAGAACCCGACTTAGGGGCCTATTGGAGGTGTCATGAATGTGAAATAATAGCATGGAAAGGTGTGACATTCGAAAGGTGAAAATGGAAGTGCGGAAAAGGAACAAATGTCATCAATCTAAAAAGTTGAAATAAACGTGTGGGAAAGGAACAGAATCATGCAAGGGCGTTGGCTGTCAAGCGCCTATACAAGAGAGAGAAAAGGCCTCCACTGCGTCCTAGGTATTCCTATCCTCCTCCTCGATCCAAATTGCCTGGTCGAGGCTTCCCAGGCCTGGGGCCGTGCTAGAAGGCCTCTACCTGTTCTGCTTACATGTAGCGATTGCCAGTGTTATCAGATATGCAGGAGCGAGTGGAAGAAACAGGGTGACAACTATTGTAGGGAGGATAAAGAGGAATGGGAAGAGCCCGCCCTGAAGGTTGATTCAATTGGAGAGGAGGTTAAGCAACCCGAAGACTTTGAACTGGTAGAAAAGCAATTACCGACACTGTGGGTATTGAGACACCATACATCGGATACCAAACCTTCCTATTTCCTTTGCTTTAAGGAGGTTTATGCAGGGGGATTCGGAAGACAAAGGGACGATCTAGCACGACTAGTACGGGTTCTTGTCTGCCTACGCAGGCCCGTCTGCAGAAGTAGCGCACACGCAACGATGGTGTGCGCGCTGGATCAGAACAACTGCCACGTACCTGAATGGGTGGATTGTTCGATATCGCGATACTGAATGACGTACATTGTTCCTTTCTGTAGACGATTATGCCATTAAGATTTGGGGCTATAAACATTAGTTACATTGTAGCCATCCTGTCAATACCATTTTTCCGCCTGAGGTTAGTCCAGACTACCTTGAGGCCTGCTCGCTTGATTATGGCAATGGATGTATTCCAATTGTACTTACATATACTGATCTGTTCGCCAATAGGGGAATTTTTCTCTGCTAGCGTGGATTTTCTCGTCTATTCCTACTTGCGAGAGGGCCGTGAGATAAATGGATAATCATACCTGCGAGTGGTTATGTGTTTTTTTTTTTTTTTGTTTTTCCATAGGAACCATTTCTCTCTCTCTGCCGGTCGTGTAGATTTACTTGTTACGTACCTTGAATCCTAGTCTGGTTGCACTACACCTCTTTTTTTTTTTTTATTTTTTTTTTATCAATACTCGCATATAGCTCTGCCATGGCGAGGGGCTATTTATTGCCCTTATAACAATAACTGTACTAAGTCCCAAGAAATTTACTCGACTGTATGAGAGAGACACCTATCTACCCCGAGGTTCCCCCGGTCCTGTATGTTTGCCCCTGTCAAAATCGTATGCATCCACAGACAGCTTTCTCCCTCGCAACTTGATCCAGCTACCTGCTTCATCGAACGTGACCTTGGCCTTTGGGTCGAGAAAAATGACCAAGGATGATGTCAATTTCCCCACCCTCCTGTATTCCCCTAGAAGCCACCTTGCTCCTATGACCCCAGTTAATCCAGTCTTCTTCACATCCTGTATTGTTTCCGACATGGGTCTCATTGTCGGAATACCGTGGACAACAAATGCCGAAGTGCTAACCTTCTTTCCGGAAGGCAGTGGACATATTGTCCTCTTGTTCTTGGTCACTCGGGATCTCTTAGTGACCTTCTGTTTTCGTGTGGCTGGGGAGGCCACCATTCCTTCTTCATCCTCATATCCTGACAGGTCTTCATACATGTCCGACCTGTCTTCCATAACGACGTCTAGGTCTATTGCTCCCTCCTTCTTCCCTTCCAGAGTCTTCATCTGTACTGTAGATTCTTCCTCTGTCTGTACCGCAACTTCCACCTGTGGCTTCTTCTCATCCTCAACAAAAAGGTCAGACTGTGTACCCACTGACGTCGTCTCAATCGACCGTGCTTTACCCTTCGCCTGCCATTTTTTTCTTTCTGCTGCCACTAACTTCCCAGCCCTAACCTGTATCTCCTTCTCCAACTTCTGCTCCCTCTCCCTTTTTGGGCCATCCTCTGCCCCTGTCTCCACCTCTTCTCTCTTCCCTTGTACCTCTCGTTCAGCCCACTGCTTCCACTTAGTCTCCGCTCCGAACTTAGCTAACTGTGCCTCCACCAACTGCTTCTTCAGATCCAAATTCTCTTCGACCGATGCATTCATCGCAATTGTATACCCCCTTTCTATCTTCGAGAGTTCCCTAGCCGTCTCGGGATAAGCTTCCTCCTTACGAGACAGCTCCTGTAGTAACTCCCCAACCTTATCCTCCAACTCATCTACCTCAGATTGGAGTGCTTCCCTCCCCCCAATAATGGTGATGATGTTCTTCGACAACTCCTCTCTCCCCTCAAACACTACCGATCCATCCTCCCCTAAAATTGCTTGAACATAAGAAAGGCCAGTACCTGGCGAGGCTTCCTCCAAGCCCACCCCTTCCACCAGGCGGACTACATGCTCAAGCAAGAAAATAGCCACCGTCTTCCAATCTTGTACTCCCATCTTGCAAAAAACCTCCGACTCATTCCTCCTTCCCCACTCGTCAAGCATCTCCTCATCTTCAGAGTCCAAATACCCCGCCGGATTTCCTTTCGCCTCCCACGGTCCAATGCCTACCTCATCATCAGGATCTCCTCCTTGCTCCCGATGCTCCCTTGCTCTTTCTCTAAGAGTCTCATCAAGTTCCTTCACCTCCCTCTTCTGTCGTTCCTGCTCGAGCGATTCCTCTAATTTCCGTGGACCCTTTTTCGCCGAAGAACCAGCCCCAGGCGTCTGCTTGGGTGTTGGTAGCTGGCCAGGATCCGGAGTCTCGTACCTTGGCCTATTAGCCTTACGGTTGCGCGGCATATTGAAGTAACTCGAAATTCCCCCAAAATTTCACTCCTTCCCACTCCCGTGGTTACCAAGGTCTTACGCTGCTTAATGGGTTGCAACGTGCTGCTCTAACCTGTCGCCTGAGCCTCCAAGTATGCTGTTTTGCAACGTTGGAAAAATCTCCCAGAATAAGAACGAGTCGTGGCAAAACTCGAACCTCTGGGGGATTATGTAGCTCTCTGTAAATGAACAAGAAAAGTAGATATTCTTGCTCTGCTCGAACCGCTGTATCTTTTGCTGTTTTCCCCGACGTCGGAAACCCTTTGGTTATTGAGATCGACCAAGCGGGCTCGTCCTGCACGGTGTTGTCGGTGCGTTGCACTACACCTCGCAGAATTGAATCCACCTACCCAAGCTTCCAGTGGCTCGTCATGCAACACCTAAGATTGCGTATACGAGTACTGAGTGCAAAAGAAAATAAATAAATAAAGTGGACTTTCGTTTATTATATTGCATTGATGCTGTCCACCAGGCAAATATCAAACATGACAAAGCAGTTATAATAAATCCAATTGGACTTGCGGTTGCTACTACTATCCAATCTCTCAGGCGTAACCTGGGGTGATTTTTTTTTTTTAATTATTAAATTTAATTTCAATACCCGCATATAGCAAGGGCCATGGCGAGGTTCAGGCGGGCTATGCCTGTGCTCCCTGTCACCGAGCAAACTACTAACTAACTAACTCGACTAAATACACCTCTAATCCTTCCCCCTCCCTAATCCCTGCCTCTTTACTCATCTAACCCCATCTCCTCCCTTATCTATTGGAGGTATTCCAAAAGAAGGTTTCCGCTAAGTCAACCACGACCGACTTCCGTTCGATCTTGGATTTCCTAAGCACCCTCGTGAGATCATCCACCGCTTCCCAATTACCGAATCTTCTATGTTTTCCTTCCGCCATACTGCATACAAAGGACACATGTTCCCAGGTCTCATCATATTTCTTACAAATCCTCGCAATTCTGTTATTAATGGTAGAGGATATCGATTTTTCACTGTGACTTTATTTAATGCTCAGTAATTGATATATAATCGATAGGTACCATCTGTTTTGTGTACTAGGAGTAGAGGCGCTCCTGTAGAAGATTGAGATTTAACAATTTTCCCTGCTACTACTTGCCGGTCATGCTATTCCTTTAACACATTTAGTTCTTGTTCGGAGAAAGGGCATAAAGGGCCGTATGGAGCTTCAGCTCCTACCATCAATTTGATAATATGACTGGGCTTGCAATATTGTGGTAATTCTCCTACTTCCTCGCGACTAAATAGGTACCTACTTGTGATACTGATCTAGTAAGAGGGTTTTCATGTCTTGCCCGTCATCAGTATTCCAGGTTAAGCTGGCGACCTGTGCGAAGGGTTCTTCTCTGACTTCCTTTTGCAATTGGAATCCATCAACTAGTTTAATCCTTAATTCCATTGGTAGGTAATGTTGCTTACAGTAGTCTTTTTTGGTAAATCAGTACTCGCATTGAAGCATCTCGCTTATGGGGAGGCAGCGCATCATCCTAGGTTACGCCTGAAGGATTGTCCAACCAGCGGGCCGCTCCCTGCCCCGTATCTACGTACATGACCAGATAACCCCCTGAGATATGATCCCCAAACACAAATAGGAAAAGACAAAAGAGAAAACGAATCACCTCCACACAGCCTCCGCCAACCTCTCACACCATTCCGGGTCTTCCCATATCTGCTCCCACCTCCACGCTTTCCCATCCGCCATTCCCGGACACCCCATCAAATGTGCCGCGTGTATCCGCAACATTATGTAGGAATACTCTCACTTGCCGAAGAGTAGCCGGGACACATGGGTCAGAAGCAAGGATTCCCGAAATGGCAAGTTTGTGGTCAATAGTATGCATATAAGCGGCTGGATCGCAGGATGTTAGCAGAATTCTTTCCTTAGAGCACTCGAGTCATAGCAAAGTCTATAGCAATTCTGCAGATAGCTCAATATCACTTTATTCACCGTTACCAAGATTCCTCGCTGCATAACCTCGTAATCTTACACATTAAGGGTCGTATGACGAGCCACTCGGAAGCCCGAGTGGATTCAACGTACGTACAAGTTAATCTACACGACCGGCAGAGAGCGAGAAACGGGCGGCCATTATCTGACCTAAGTTACGTTCTAACCCATTCACCAATATGTTTAATTTGCCACTGAGCCAATGCTGACCGTTGGGCCAGCCCATCCACCAATTTGGCATTGCCGGTCCCATTCAGTGTCTAAAGTACCAGGGAGCTGAATGTGATGATGAAAGACGCGAGACGCGACATTTGCATCCTAAGAGTGAAGAGGAAAAGGTAGGAGGGGAAGAAGTAGATAGAGTAGAGGAAATAGGTTCAATGGAAGGAGTGGATGATGCGAAAGGAATAGATTCAACAGAAGGAATAGATTCAATAGAAGAAGTAGGTTGAACGAAAAGAGCAGGTATATTTTATATCGATCTTTAGGTACTCCATGTCCTTATAGCAAAATTGCTCTATCGTATCAACATACCCGTGGCAGCGACATACACCTCTGGCAGCGACATTGACAGCAATATACCATATATCGAGCGGTCGAGATATATATTAATTCAGACATATCGAGTAGTCGACTAATGGCAGCGATATTATTAGTTTTTTTTTTTGCGTAAATTAGTACTCGCATTGAAGAATCTCGGTTATGGCAAGTCGGCGCATTATCCCAGGTTGCGCCTGAGGCACCGGCCCGCTTCCTGCCTCCGTATCTACGTACATGACCAGATACCTCGTTTAGATATATCCGCACCCAATTGAACCCAAATGAGAACAAAATGAACGAAGGAGATCACCTCCGCACCGCCTCCGCCAGCTTCTCGCACCACTCTGGATCCTCCATATAAGTTCCCTATATACATACATATTAAAGTGAATATATCGGGTAGGTATACAGCGTATAAAGAGGAGCGGTAAACCAGCGGAGTGTTAGAGGATAGCGTGGGTCATAGGAGAGTATCGATGTGGGAGTAGCTTGATTGACTTGACTATCTAACGTGTGGAAACACCCACCTTAAATACACAAAATAATAGATACTAACAGGGATGCAGTCAGCATTAATAAGGCAGTATAAGGATAAACGAGCATGGGTAAATAACTATGTAAATGAAGCAATGCAGAGTAAGCTGCAAGTATGGCGTGATATATACTCGTAGATAGAAATAGATAGAAGACAATAGAAGTAAATATATGACGATATGAGAGAAAATAATGACATTAGAGGGCACAGAATGTATGCCACAACAATACACATATACATACATGCTTATATCAATTCATACAAGCATATATCTGCTCTTTCTCTCTCTCTTAAGCATACATATGATTTTCCTACTACATCTCCCTCCAAGGATAGGTGGCACAAGGGAAGCCGTGAATCTGGAAGAGGCTAGGTATTTCTTGATGCACTATTATATGTAGCTATCAATTGGGTACTACAATTCCAAGGCGAAGGTAGACAGACGCACAATGTCTGGTAGACAGCAAGACAGCCATTTCGTAAACAAGGTCAGCCTAGGGCGGATTGGGTATGGGTGCGGTGGAGGGGATATTCGGAGTCTGTAAGGGCTGACCTGGATGGAAAAATTGTCGGCTAACTAGAAGGGCTCTTTGGCATGCGGAATAATATAAACAGAGTCCATGAAGTGGCTCTGGTATCATTACTTCGAGTGTGAGGTTCAAGCAGGCCAGATGGGGATGAAGAAATGATTCGTATGGAGCCGCGGGAGATGGGAAGGGTGTGAATAGAATACGAATTATGGATATCGAAGGAATGGCGCATCTGATTGGGTTAAAGGAAGAAAATGTATGGCTGGTAAATAATATCAATACGTAGAATGAGGTATACGGAGAATGAAGTGATGCCTATGTCCAGATTAAGAAAAATTGTATAGTAACAATACAATAAGAAACAGCTAGCTGCAAGTGAGTAAAGGTGGTAGAGGTCCACTGGTAGTCATCTCTCGTATAGGAGATATATGACATTATAGAAAGGGGGTCGCTGGGGGACACATGGGGGCCTGCAGCAAGCCATGGAACTGAGATAGGAGATACCTCAGCAATAGAGAAGTGGAAAAAATGATATGTATAAAAAAGACACCTAAATGGCAGGGGATAGAATCTACAAGGCAAGAGTAGCACTAGAAAAACATGGGCATCAGGACATCATAGATTTCTTACTGATATCCCCTCTAGCTACATCAGCAATTTCCTGCTCAAGACCTTTGAAGGATAATTCCAGCAAATCTATAAAGTCTTCTACCACAATAGTATTTTCTCCCTATAGAACTTCCCCAGTTAAAAATACTATAACACTGACATGGTAATAACCCAAGGATTACTTAGAGGTTAGCTATAACGAGATTCAAAGTAAGGAGCTTATCTTAGATTGACATATAATTTCTTCATCACTAGGCTCATCTAACTTTAACTCTGTATCCGGAGAGAAATGGAGTCTAGACTCAGGGGAATAGAGAATCGGTCTTTCAAACTATGAGTACGATAGCCTCAAGATTCCTCCGGACAACTACTGTCGCAGTTATTTTAGCATAGATTACTACAGCGATCTTCCAGGTTACCAGAGGAATAAAGTATCAGTCTTTCTATGACCGCCAAATCTAAAGAATAAAAGAACTGTGAAGAGAATTGCTTGCATATAGAACGAGGTAAATCCTCATGTAATGTATATGTTCTGGTCCGTTCCGGGATTCAGTCCATACCGGTATGGACCGGTCTATACCGGAATGGACTGGATTCCACAACGGACCAGTCCATGACGGGATTGAAACCTTTTTTTCAATTTTCTTCAATGTAACACACTTATTTAATGTAACATACTCTGCTCACTAACATTACCAACGTACCACGATATTACCAACAAACCATGACATTACCAACAAACCATGACATTACCAACATACCATAACATTCCCACTCTTACTATAATGTCAGTTGGTCAGAAGATAATGGTGGTATTGAATTTGATCAGTTTCACCCCCTAGGTTTCACTTCATCTCGAAGTGCAATTGAAGTAAATCTCAGTTGACCTTTGAGAAGTAATTCCTTACTATCCAATTCAAGTACATGGTGACCAACAAGAACTACCTAGATATCGCAGAATTAAAGCATACTTACCTCGGAGACCCAAATTTGAAGGCACCAGCAGGTGATTTTCGAGCAATCAATCTGCGATTGAAGGCATTAAATGAATATGAGCTGCGCAAGGATGCACTGTATTTTAACTGTTGGCAAAAATAATGATGGGAAACGAGTAGTTTTGGAGCATGATGTAACATGTTCATGATACTTTGCTGCATGCAGAAACGAACAAGACCTATAGTACTATTAACGAGAGGTATCATAAAATTACTCATAGTGAAGTATGAGCTTTTGTTATGTATAAAATATATAGACTCGGTTTCCACTCAATTTGCCTTCATACATCGCTCAGAGAGCACATATATTGCCATCCCGGAACGGCCCCGCCGTGTGACAATCTCGCAACGGCCCGATTCATACTGGTATGGACTGAATCCCGGAACGGACCAGAACATATATATGTGATTATATATGTCTGTCTATATCGTTTTTTTTTTTTTTTCTTTTTGGAACTCAATACTCATATCTACAACCTTAAGAGTCGTATGACGAGCCATCTGGAATCCCGGGCAGATTCAAGGGTTGGTCAAGTTAATCTGGCTACCCTGCACGAGCTATATACAAGGTAGTTGACAAAGGAAAAAAGAAATTAAAATAAAATATTCCTCACTCTCTCTATCTGTCTTCCATTGCAATTTCTCTCCTAGCATCTAGTGAGGGAGTAGTAGAAGTAGGCGAAGTATGCCTTTATCGTGTTCCACTCTTCCTACTCTTCTTCCTCCTTTTTCTATATTGTTGTCTAATTCTTCCTAGGAAATTCTGACTCAACTAGGTTTACTGCTAACCCATGCTGACTATATCTTTAAAGGACTTGTTTGATGAACCTCTGATATTCTTCCTCTATCTGTCTACCGTAGATGAGAATATCATCCAAATATTAGAAACATCCTTTAATGTCTTTAAAGACTATATCTATAATTTCCTGAAAGGTAGCGAGGGGATTTGTCAATCCAATCGGCATGACAGTATACTCATATAATCCTTTCTTATTTCGGAAGACTGTTTTACACTCATGACCTGCTGCTATTCGGATAAGGTTGTATCCATTCTTGAGGTCAAGTTTTATGAACCAAGTACTTCCTTTTGTCTTATCCAAGAGTTTATTAACGAGAGATAGGGGGTGCTTGTTCAGAATCATGAGTCAATTAAGTACTTGATAATCGACACATAACCTTAGAGAATCGTCTTTCTTGTGTACGAATAGTATTGGGGTGCTGGCGCAGGAGTGGAAGCATCTAACCTTACCTGAAGATAAGTTTTATCAAAGTATCTTTGTAGTGTTTCATTCTCTTTCCATATTGTCTTGTATATGGGGGCCGTAAGTACTTTCGCATTTGGGTCTTTACCATTCAGATCTTGTAGGAGATTTCATATTCCTATGTCTTATATTCAGGGAGTGCTCAGTAGTAAAATAGAAACGTAACGAGAGTATTGTTCATTGGCATTGATAATTAGTACAATAATCACTATCTTCTAGTGGCTCATCAATCTCTATCATCATAAAAGAAGGGATCCACCACACAGAATAAGGAATAACCAAACTGGTAGATATATTTCATAGATATCTTTTCCAAATTCTTATCTTAGATACTAGATACATTCCAACAACTAGTACTCTTACTGCACTACCAACAATCGTTTCCACCCCTTCTTCAGCAATAACAATTAGAACCAAGAGAACAGTATAGCGAGGAGTGCACCTGCCATTATAATTTATCAATATAAAACAGTATATGGATATAATATCTTCTAAACAGATATATAATTTCTAGGAATATTTAGACATTACCATTATGATTACTTGATCTCATATATACATTCGCTCTCTATCTTACATATCGAACTTGACTTTTTCTCCTATTGCTATTCATATCCAGATCGTAGATTAGTCTATAACCTTGCTAGCAAGTGATTACTGCAATCGATAGAACATGGTACATATAACTTTCTATTGTAATCCTACACTCACAGACAATCTAGGATTATACCCTATACTATTTGGGCCTTAGAATACTTAATTATCTCGACGAGCAATCATAACAAATAGCCAGTAGGGGCACGACTGAAATATAATGAGAGCAGGACTTACCCTGAAGCGTAGCTGGAGACCTTACTCGAAGCGCAAATATATAAGACTTAGTATGCGAATAGCTATAGAAGCGAATAGAGCTTCGGAGCGTATAATTAAAAGACCAGACTACTGGAGAGCGTTGTACGTACCTACCAATAATAGAAATACATAGAGTAGCTCAGAATGCGTATTCTAATCCATTCAGCGATGCGATGAGCGATGAGCCAATCTTACAGGTTCGACCGACCCGCGTGAATTAAAAACAAAAAGATCAATAATCGGGAGGTGACAAGAATCTATCATAGTCTCTTGTATAAATAAAATTTATACAAGGTTAGGATGGACATTTGTTTTTCTTCTAACATAATAATCAAAAATCAAAAAATTCATGGTAACGAAAACCTATGGCTCTCTAGCACAAAAACAGATAGTTTTTCTACTTCTAAATACCTACTAGTACAAAACATACACAAACTATATTAAACAAAACCTCTGTCATGCACATGATCTCTTCAGACAGATATCAACTCCACCAACGATCCCAAGTTTTCACTCCCCATTCTCTGCTTGCAGCTCGCAGCTTGCAGCTTAATTCAAGACTTTACCACCTTCTCCTCCTTTATGCTCCAACCTTTCCAACTCCCGCACCAGCCTCTCTAGGCTTTTCCTAACCTCTACAAACCCTTCCCAATTCCCTACCCCAATCTTAACTTCCTCCGCTGTCACTCTCCCTCGGCGTTCTGCCCCACTATCATCCTCGTCTTCCTCCTCGTCATCGTCCTCCTCCACTTCATCGTCCTCCTTCTCCTCCTTCTCCTGCGCCATTCCTTTCATCTCCAATTGCAAATTACACATTCCCGTCCCCCTCACTACCTCCCATAGCGCCTTCCTCCACTTCCTTGCTACCCTTGTAAACTTGTACCATGCGGAGCCAGGCTTAAATCTCTCTAACAACTCCTCGAATGCTGATTCCACAACAACTATATTCATTAATTTGTGAGCAGCGACGGCGTCAGGGTCGAGGGAGTGCCAGGGTTTAAGGGGGTCAGTTGGGTGCCAGATTGCCCTTCTAGATGTCGGTGTAGGGTGTGATACGTTGCCTTCAGTGGTTTTTATCGCTTCATTGGGAGAGAGAGAACAGGGGTAGATACATAGCCAGAGGAGCACGTAGAGTAGGGACTCAAGATCATGTCTGTAGCGGTGGGGCTCTGAGGCGGTAAGGATCTGTATTGCGATAAAAGGATATGTCCCCGTTCGCTCCAGAATTAGCGGTGCACTGGGTCGTGTACGTTCGGGTGAAATATCGACAGCATAGTCCAAATCAATTAAGCATCCATAGAGTGAAGTATCTTTTGTAAATACACACCTCCCAGATTCAGATTCCTCTAGTGAGCTTCTCACAACTCTCGGCTCCTGCAAAGCAATAATATTATTAATTGACAGGTCCCTGTGCAAGATCCTTCCCGTGAAGAATAACTCTGCATGGATGACTACCGCTGCCAGCAGCGCTCTTGCTACCTCCAGTGGGGTAAGAGTAGGGTCGCATATTGTTTTCCCAAACATACCCAGGACAAGCTGGCCATAATGGCGATTATGGCCTAGAGGGGTATTAAGTCGGAGGCGGACATCCTGGTTAATGTCTTCGTATTCAGCATGGGAGAGGATAGGGGAGAGACTTCGGACGCCGCGAGAACTGGCGAGGAGATACATTGCTGCTTCAGAGACACGGTGTGTACTACGCCAGGCATATTTGACTGCGACGAGGGGCTGGGTCTGTGAGTTGCCAGCGGGGACGGTTGAGTTCATACTCAAGAGAAGGCCTTTCCAAACGCAGGTACCTCGGGAGACAATTCCGGGGGACGAGAATATCTGGCGCAGGATTCGGATGGATTCGCCATTGGAGAGGTGAACGGTAAGATTTGTCATGTTACCGAGGGGATAATTATTATCTCCCGAAGTTTGAGGCTGAGGTGGATCCCAGGAAATTGATTTCGTGTGAAACCCCAATATCCCCGGAGGCATCCTGCAAACCGCCACCAGGCTCTTCACTAACAACTTAAGCCCCTTCCCCCTGTCATACATGACCTCCGTCGACCCGACTGCCCCCCCCCGGTCAAATCTCCAAAATTCACATTTTGGGCCAGTATTGGATGTTATTATGCTGAGCACCGCACAGTGAAAGGACTGCGCCATGAAGACTTGCTCGGCGTATTGAGCAAGTTTGATGCGGAGGGACTCTCGGGTGGGGGATTTACCGGAGGTGTGTTCACCGACAAGGAGTACGGACGACCAGCCAATAGGGTGGCTGGGGGAGGCAAGGATGAAGTCGGGGCGGACTCTTGATTCGGAGAAGGCACGGAGGAGGGTGTTGCGGCTATCAAGCCAGGTAGGGTAGGCTGAAGTTATATTTTTGCTGGTGCTGGCAGTTGAGATGGGGCGCTCCGCCCCAGCCTGCACCATGCCATTGGCCATTTCACAAAACCATTTGACAAACGTCACATCACTATATCCTGGCACCAAACACCTCCAATCTCCCTCCTGTGAATCCCGAACGACGTCTACCCTCTCTGCCGCGAGGCGCTTCAAAATCTGGTCCGCAGCCTCCTCATCCGGTGCCCACTTGCCCCCCAAGAGAAACTTGTCTAGAAAGCCCTCATCCGTGGCCCAGTGACCCACCAACTCATCCCTAAGAAGCGAGCAAACATCGCTGGCAAGGCGGCGACGCTTTTCAGTACCGCTGGACTTGTGGACCTGGTTCGAGCCTGGAGTAGGGGACCTGGGGAGTTGGCCCTCGATAGGCAAAGAGCAAGCCTTCCGCTTGATGGAAGTTGAATAACAAGGAATATTGGGGGGTGAAGTTTTAAAGAGGGGGGAGCGGGGTGGAGTCCATTGGTGTTGGGTTGAGGGGTTGGATGCAGTATAGGTCGTGCTTTGTGGGGGCACTAGAGTGGTATGTCAGTGCAGGACGTGGTAATTATGGGGGACTCACTTTGGATCACATAAATTCTGACTTATTGTTGTGGCCTAGGGGTGGTGACTGACCGATTCATTCGAAAGAAGGGTTCATGTGAGTTTAAATACAGAAGCAAACGTAAATACAGAAGCAAACGTGTATGTGACTGGGGTACCCGGTTGCTGCCAAGAGCAATTGTAATTTTGACGTTTTGAAACATCTCCGAGAATAAAGCGCCGAAACCTTTGTCTCTTCCACGCGTCAGTACAGTAGAAATATACTCTCCATCAGTTGGAACCGAACCTGGTAAAAGATTTTCTAACAGCCAAGGAGCACGGGTTTGTCCTCACGGAGGTTTGCCGTGCTTAGTCAGTGAAGTTCATACTGAGACAGTTCCAAATGGGCCTTGGTAGTGGTGGATAGGGGGTTAGGGTGGCCTGTTGTTCCGTGGGCAGTGTGGAGGAAAACTGGAACCTCGCCATGGTCATGCCTTATGCGAGTAATGAATTAAAAAAAAAAAAATAATAATAACACCATCGGATATACCACTGTCGGATATATCACTGTTCGGTATATATGTGGTTTAAAACATCAAGTCGTCGTGCGCGCGGAGTAAGTTTGCGAGTAGATGAAAGATCCCATGCTCAAGGTTAATAGCAAATTTACGCAATAAGGCGATTTCGGGGTACCGCTCTGTACATAGTCGCCGGATTTGGTCGATTAGGTTACCCGAATTGTGAGTGCCCCCTCGAATCACAGGGCGAAATGTAAGTAGTATTTAAAAAAGTAAATAAACAAAAGTAAATAAACATTAAGGGGCTTCCAATACATACTGGGAGTCCTTCACATATGTAATCTATTGAAATTATGGCATTGCATTCCGAAGAGACCAGACAGTGTCAGAGCTCCAGCAGAAAATTAAGTGAAAAAGATGGCTGACAAGCAATATCCTTACACGCCATACATACTTAGGCTACTAAGCCTCAGTACACCTGCTTCTGCACTGACTTGGTGAAGCCCATATGTAAATAGCCACGACCACGATGTTGTATGTCGCACTTTCAAAGCGCCCCGTTGAACTTGACCAAATGTCGCCTAGTTTAGGCCAGCGCACACTCTTAAACCTAATCAGGCTTAAACTAAGTGCCATTGGGTCTAGTCTTGCTGGCCGGGAGACTACTGGGAGACTTTGAAAGGACGCTCGAAATATTTGGAAGAACACGGGTTCTTGGCGGTAACGCTTCATCTTGGGAACGTCCCATCTTACCGTGAACTCATAGTCTTCTTAATAATACGATAGTCCACTACGCGCAATACTAAGATCCAAAACCCCACTGCTTCTCCAGCACTGCTGCAGCAAATGCATACGCACGGTAGTTTGAAGGCTTGCCTGGATGGTATTCCGCTCCCCACCTCACGTTGATTAATATACGCGACAAAGCTATGTCTCAGCTGCTGACTGCCGCGAATCGTTGCTGTCATTCTAGAGACGACAGACCTTCTTTCCGAAACCAGTGCCCCACGCTTGATCAATGCGGTTCTCTGGCAATTGGTACCTAAGGTATGTTTGGTTGAGCTTTCCATTCGACTTCTGCACATGCTTCGTTAGGGGTTACTGTACTTGCGACGAACCTAAGCTAATACTCAAGAGATAACGGACCCGTATGTGCAACGATGTACCGAACTCGAAAATGTAAAGAGCAAGCTGGAAACGAAGAACCATGAGCTGGAAACGAAGAACCATGAGCTGGAAACGAAGAACCATGAGCTGGAAACGAAGCACCATGAGCTGAAAATGAAGCTCCATGTGCACGAGCTGGAACAGGAGCACAATCGAGCATTGCGTGGCGTTAATACGGTCGTCGAGAGGTTGAGTAG
Source organism: Tirmania nivea (assembly GCA_015179035.1). NCBI lineage: Eukaryota > Fungi > Ascomycota > Pezizomycetes > Pezizales > Pezizaceae > Tirmania > Tirmania nivea. The sequence goes on from WHUY01000025.1 coordinate 527,977, forward strand.
CGTTAACAAGGTAGTTGAGCAACTGACGGACGCCGTTAATAAACTACCTGCGACCACAGTCCCGGTTTGCGCACATCACCGTGGCATCGATGCACCAATCCGAGGCTCTATAACCCGCGCTAAAGCCTGGATGGAAGCCATTAAACATCCAAATAGTAAGGCCGACGTCAGCCTACCTACACCCCGCTTCATCACCGATCGGCGCCAGCTTGAAGAACGCCTGGTAGAAGAGTTGGGAAAACATGCAAGGCCCGAAGAAAAGGACATTGACTATGAGGGTGTAGTTGACTTGTTAGGACAGTATTTTGCCGCTCTGTCGTCACCGGCGTTGGGTGACATGCATGTCTTGAACACCCATCGACAGCGATTTCTCGATGACCTCGCCCCTGATCTCGTGCTACAACGATCTAGTTCAAGTAACGACAAGTTCAATATTGCGGCTGTCCTTGACTTGAAGGGTATTGGTGATGATGGCCATACTAAGCTGAACACAGCAAACAACCTCGGCCAGATACTGGACTATCTAACGGTTATTGAACATTGTCAACTGGGCAGAACAGTTTTTCTGGGACTACTAACCAATCTACGGGATGCATATCTCATTCGGTACCAAACCAGCATCCTGAAAGGCCGCAGTCGCAGAAGAAGTGGGAATGAAGCCTATACATCTAAGCTCACTCAATATCGCAAAGTTCCATTGTGTGATGCCCTGCGGTATCTATACGAACAGTTACAAGAACCTAGAGCAAACCCTCCTCAACTACCCTTCTCGGAGTCAGCTGGTGAGCTTTCACACGTTGTCCAGCGTCATTCAAAGTCCATTGTCGCTGTGTTCTATCGACAAAAGGCTCAAATCATTGTCAAGGCAGCTCCAGAGGAGCAGTGGAATTCTGGTATTCAAAACGAAATCGTATACCTCAAGAGCCTTCAGGGCGACAGGAGGCCAGCTTCCATTCCAGAGCTTATCTACGACACCTGCGACGTACCTAGATCTGGTTTGGTGGAGTTTGGTATCTCACCCCCTGGGAGGCCACTGCAGCTGGAGCTATTTAGGGAGGCTGGCGACTTCCGCGCCTGTTTGCAGGATATCCTCATTGCAATAAAGTGGGTGCATGACCATGAGATTGTCCACCGGGATATTCGAGGTGACAATATCATCGTGTTTGAGGGATTAGATGTTGGGGGGGAGTCTTCGCATGGTGGTGCGACTTCGGAAGTTAAGAAGCGACGTCTGCGAGCCATGTTAATTGACTTCGACCGAGCAATAGCCCTTGGTATCTCGTGCTATTATGAGGGCGGCTATATCTGTTGTCCGCGCGATCTGCTTCAGCGGTGTACACGAGAGAGTCCTATATTCACAGATGTTGAAGATCAGCGGATGGTGGATATTGATGATGGTACCCTATCGGGTTCCTCACCCCTCTCTAACACCCTGTACATTACAGAGAAACGTCATGATTATCTCTCCTTTGTGCTCCTCTTGAATACGGTTATTTTCCCATTCACTCTCCAGGGATACACCTATCAGCTTGTGACAGTGCCGAAATCACGTGAGCAAAGACGGCTATTGAATCTTTGGGGTGAATTGGAGTCTAAAGAGCCATGGTCGAGCTTGGTTAGGGAGGCGCAAAACGCTCAGGATGATGTACAGGTGTGGAGTAAGCTGCTCGGGCTGCTTGTCTGGTTGTGATGTTGCACTGTATATAGCTTAGCTATAGTTATATTCGGAAGGAGCATTAGGAATGAATGAAAATGTCCTCTTTGATTAACCAAGTGAGTCAATCTAACTTCTTACCACAACCGTATGCCAAAATGGTCACTGGGGGCATGCCCCAGGTTGTATCACCATAAGTGCAGAGTAAGCATGCAGCCAGCTATACAGTATCCGACGGTCGATTGCAACACTACCGGGTAATGCAACACTTCCGGACTACTTCCGAGTGCGCCTAAATCTAGTTACACGGACAGTAGGAGATGAAGGAGAGGATACAGGATACCTCCGTGAGGTTTTTGAAGGCTTTGGACAAGGGGTAGATGGTTCTGGAGGGTGGGCGGTAGCTAAAGTAATGGTAGAGAGCGCAGATGAGGGGGAACATTGGGAATTATCTGAGGACCATGAATCCAACTGTTGCCATTCCTCCGCATTAATTTCGTCAACCTCAAGGTCTTCTTCATGGGTATCATCAAACTGCACCACCTTCTTGCCCTTCTGCCTTCCCTTAACCCCCACCTGACTTTTCCGCTTTTCCTGCTTTTTAGCATCCGCCCTTTGCCGCTCTTCATACATCTCTTTCAATGCTTGTGCGTCTAGCACCCTTCCTCCAAAGCGAGTTCTGAGTTCTCTTCGATCAATAGGAGCTTTCAGTGCTTGCGCTTGTTGCCACTTTTGATTAATATCCCGCTCCAGCTGAAAGTCTTTATCCTTGTTAATAGCAAACCGTTCCAAGGAATCTATCAACTCAGCAAGCTGGTTATTGTCAGGATTGCGGTTCTTTTTGAGGAGAAGCTTTGCTTGACGTGCTCGGTGTAATAAAGCAGCTGAATTGGATGGTGTAGGTGGTATAGGAGGGGGTAGTGCAGCTTGTATCTCCAACTCTTGATATGAGGGAAGTTGTGCTAAAACAACTCTTGAATTAGAAGGAATTAAACCTGCCCCCTGCCATGCTGATAGTATGTTTTCCTTTGTAAAAGCTTGAAGTCGTGCTTTAATAAGCATTGGAAGGAAGTTGCCTTTGTTGACTGCAATTCGTCCATATTGGATTAGGTTATCCACCTATTGGCCATAGTACTTTTGTAAAGGACTATATAACCCAATATCCAATGGCTGTAATAGATGTGTAGAGTGAATAGGAAGACAGTAAGGAACAATTCGAGCATTAATACAATATTCTACAAGCTCAATATATATATGAATCTCACACCCATCCAATATCAAAAACCTATATTGCTTAGAAACATATAGCCAGGGTTTTGTCATAGCATCAAAATGCTTGATCCATTCAATACCTAAGACTCGATTATTCCATCCTGTAGCACTATAGGTGAACTTCCAGTTGGCGCATTGTATTGGATCTAAGTGTTGATACTATCCCATATAGTGTGCTGCTTCTTTGTAGATAACAAATGGTGGTAGAACAATACCATCTCTAGATATTGCCTCTACTACTGTTATCAATTCTCGGTTACAATCACTAGCTACTTTGCCACTTCTGCCTTTGGGTAATCGTTTGCATAGGACCTTCGCTCGATCTGCAATACCTTGACGAAATCCTTTTTCATTCATATTATAGATATTTCTATCAGTTATACCATATTGAGTTCGAGCCTAAATAATTTAGTGTATATTACTTTATTAATTTTGAATCCCCATACCTTTTGAACTCGAGTAAAATGGAGTTGAATAAGCTTAGGATCATTAACTTTCATCCGATCTGTTTCCATTGAAGCATTGATTTTTGCCACAACTTCTGGATGTCGGTTCAAAAATCGAGATATAAAATGCTCTCCAATATCCTCATAACTATATGTAGAGTTGGCCCCATATTTTAATAATACAATAGCCTCCTTTACATGGCGTAACCGTGGTGGAAAGCCCCATTCATCTAATCAAAAAATCTATCTAACAATTGCCTTTTCTTCTTGAAGAGAAAGTAGCATCTGATGAATATGAAACTCCTGTCAAGATGTTGTACCTAATATATATTAGACTGACAAGCTGGTATATGTTGTAATTGTAAATACCTTTCAATCGGCGACTTAAGGTACTATAATGTATCCCATATGCCTCTGCTGCCTTTCTTATTGACTCATATGTACTTCCCATCTTCAAATGCCTTAATAGCATTTTTAATGTTCGTCTCCTTCTTCCTCTCCTCCAATGCCTTCGCCTGCCGCTTGACTAAATTCATTTTACCTATATCTGTTGTTGTAGTTGAGTTGCTTGAATCTCCGTAAACATTGGGAGGCGTCGTTGTTGGGTTGTCGTTGCCCCACCTTGCCCCGCAACTGCGAAACGTTCAGGGATTACTAGCGCGACAGGGGTGTTCCATATCCCTGTCGTGTTGCAATCGACCGTCGGATGCTGTAGCTGAGGAGCTAGGTTGGATAAAGGAACATGGCTAGAAGGCTTGGTCAGATGGAAGGGAGCGGGAGGTGCCATAAGGAACAACGGGATGGACTGTGGAACTACCTAGGAGTAATGAACGGGTTCTAAGGAGCGCTATTATGCTGATTCAATTCTATTACTAGCTGCAATCATGGCTAGCGATGGACTAATTCTTACCTAGGCAGGCTACGCAACCTGGTATGTACGAAGAGTTCGTGACCGATCGTGAGAGAGCATGGCAGCTACCTGCGTGGTAGTCTGCTTGCGCTGCGTTAGACTGTCTGAACGCCCTGGCATTGCGTGATTTCGGTGTGCATAACGATGGAGAATTTGCTAGACATACGTGCATGTGCATGTGTTCTGTCCCATTCAGCAATCATGGCGATTTGTCAATCGGTCGACCCATTGACAAATGGGGCGCTATTTACAGTTGGGGCGCCCCAGTCAGCAATGGTGATGTTAGCGCGACCCATTCATCAATCGAGCCGTTAGCGCCAACAAAATGCTGCGAAATCATTCAACTGCATAATCTAGCATTTTGGGGTACATGCAACTGCATAATATAAGCCGCTTCTGCAGAATTTAGCATGAACTGACGGGAGGCATGGCGCAGTGGTAAGTACTTTACTTTACGGTCATGGCTACTTCAGAAGCAGCTTATACAAGCTATTTGGAGCGGGCTTATAACAGGCTTATATAAATTGTCAACCAGACTAATAAATTGCCAGAACAAATAGGAAGGTAAATACAATATGAAAAACAATCTCAGCAAGCATAATACATATGAAAACCTATATGAGACCCAGCTCAAGCACCCTGCCTAAGTTAAATCAAACTCGCCTATGATCCCACTCAAGTTAAATCAAACCCACCTGCCCGCCCAAGTTAAATCAACCTCACCCGGCCTCAATTAAACTCAGCCGGTCTTAGTCAAACAACCCGCCATATTCCTAAAACCTACTGCACAATAGTACCTAGTATTTTAAATTAGTATCATAAATCATAATTATAGGAATAGAATATACTTACTATTCCTTGCGTACTATAATAGTATCAGAAATATCCTCCAGCTCAGAAATATTAGATGCCATAGGCTCAGAAATATTAGATGCAATAGGGGGAGGTTTAGATCGAGTAGATCTTAGTGTATGTATGGATCCTTCTGAAGCAGATAAGCGGGAAGCTCGCCTTTTACGTCCTTGTGTAGTGGAGGAATCTGAATCAGATAGATTTGTAGTTGATATTATCGAACTGGAGGGAATTGGTGTTTGAATTCTTGGAATTAGAATTCTAGTATTGCGGTTTTCTGGAAGAGCTAGATTAAGACAAGAATCTGGCTCTTTACTCCCTTGATGGCAATAGTTGGTATATTTATAGCCTGATTTGAAGCATTTACATCGTTTTGTTTTGCAAGATGTTTCTTGCTTACAAGAACAATATAAAAGCAACTCCGTCACTTGAGAAGCTAAAGCTGCTGCTTGATGCAAGCTTATAGCTGTAGTGTTATTACCGAGATCTAATGTTGTAACTAAATTAATAATTAGTAAAGTATAGATATTAACTTAGAAGTTAAAGGGCTTTACCAACTAATGGTGGAACTGAATTGAGTTCTGCTGTTGGATATAAGCGATCTAATATCCCATATTGAGTTTGTAGTTGATAGCGGCCTGGATGCGGTTGAGCAAGAATACGAGCATATAGTCTTGGATAATCCAGTGTACCTCGATCTTGTCGAGGAATATGTAAGGATACAATTGCATTAACCTCAAATGACTCAATTTGGAAGCGCTTGTTATATCGATTTGCCATTTGTATACGTGAATGCTGAATGGAACTACCAACAGAGGCTTCCATTTCCGTTAACATTATAGTTGAAGAGGAAGTCTCTAAGAGACTTGGATTAATTGGAATAGTTGGCTTTGGTTGAACTTCTGTACTAGATACCTATATATTAGGGGTAGTCAAAAACTTTTCTGTAACATGCACGTGGTTTCTAGTGCAAGCCACGTACTAGCCAAAACCAGTGAAACATATTGACCCAAATGAATTTCCTGTTACAACATCACATCATACATCATCGCAATGCCTCGAACGTCAGAAAAAACTCAAGTTCTACAAGACATCAATACTGAACTTGAGAGTATTGCCTATGCCTATGCTTATGCATCCTCATCAGAAGAAGAAGATGAATATGAAGAAGATATTGAGGACTTGGTTACTATACAAGACGTTATTGTTTCCGACCGATATCTACTCTCCCGCGACAGTGCAGGACAGCATGTGGTATGCGGGTATGCGGGTATGCGGGTATTTGTGCGGTGGATGTGGAACTGTAGACAACCCAGCTTATTTCCCGTCACCTTGACAGTAGGTTTTTGTACCATCACTTCTACAGCTCGAACTGTGAAACCTGTTGACGCCACCAGGACCGTCGGCCAATAAATGCTCCTGCCAAGGTGCCAAGTTGTGATACAGAAAATCCACGTGCATGATACAGATAGTTTTTGACTACCCCTACTATGTATTAGTTAAATATTTATAATAAACCTTTATAGAATCCTTACTGTAATAGGAGTTTCATCAAAGATATTAATTCCAGAAAAATCATGAATAAAAAAATTATTATCTTCAACTGGTGTTTGAGCCTCTAGAGCAACCTGATCAACTTCATCCAAACGTTCATCCTCAACTTGATCAATATGTAATTCTGGATGACTTGGTACTCTATCTTCCTATCGTGGTTTGCGACCAAATAATATCTCATATGGCATTTTGCCTCCTAAGGATGTATGACTTTGTCGGTTCATTCCTAGTATTATATATGGTAAGATATTTTTCTTCTTAAAATATAAAATGAAACTTGATTAATTCATACCTAATGCGACATCTGGTAAGGCATCACTCCAACCTTGATTTATATGGTCTTCTAACCAGTAGTGCAATTTTGTTTTCATAACTCCATTTGCTTGTTCAACTAAGCCTTGAGTTTGAGGATGCTGAGGTCGTCCATTGATAATTTTAATGCCATACTGCTGTAGTAGAATCAAAAGTGTACCTTTGAATTCTTTTCCATTATCACATTGAATAATCTTCGGTACTCCTATAATTCCTATCAAATGAGCAATACATTTAGCAACTCCCGAAGCTGTTTTATCTGGAAGTGCATATAAAAATGAGTATTTGCTAAAATGATCCTTAATATGTAGAATCCAATAATTATTACCATGTGGAGTTGCTCGCATATCAACTAAATCTACCTGTACTCTTTCCAGAGTATAGCTAGAATTGATAGGTTCTAGTGGTGCTCGGGTTTGTGATGGTCGATTTTGTAAGCATATTAAACAATGCTTTAATAGCCAAACAACTTCTTCTCGAGAAATGCCATAATAACGCTGCTTAATAAGATGAAATGTTTTAGTATGACCAGCATGCTGACATCGTTGATGTGAATCAATAATTGCTTCACATACTCTCTCTAAGAGAATAACTTCTCTATTTAAAATTAGTTTCAGATTCTCTCAATTATAAATAAGTATTAAGATTAACAAACCGCTGTGGATAGTTTCCAGTTGCTTTCCGATAAATGCGACCATTTACCAGCTCATAGAACGATAGTGCATCACACTTTTGATTTGACCACCTTTGTTTAGCTTCTTTATTATTTTTCAGATCCGAAGGTACTTTTGAATCTGGGAAAGTTAAGAAGCATTTGTATTCAAGATATTTCTCCTCATCAAATCGTGCTCGATTTCGATTATCTATTGATTGTAGCCAGGTAGTAAAGCTACTGCGTATTAAATCAGGAATTATAGAGCCTGCCGACATTGTGAGTATATAGTATATAGGTCAAAAGAGTAATAGTACTTAGTAGGTAACATATATCGTTATACATAACTATGCTAGAGATGTTACTTCTTTATATATTTTTCTATTGAGATAGTGTTTCAATATCTAGTAACAGTAATTTCCTTAATTAGATATTATGTTAACTATTTGTAGACTAATTACCGAATAATATACCTACCCTATTCACTAATTGCCATGATTGCCGAATGGTATGCCTGCCCTATTCACCAATTGCCATGATTGCCGAATGGTATGCCTGCCCTATTCACCAATTGCCATGATTGCCGAATGGTATGCCTGCCCTATTCACCAATTGCCATGATTGCCGAATGGTATGCCTGCCCTATTCACCAATTGCCATGATTGCCGAATAGTATGCCTGCCCTGTTCACCAATTGCCATAATTGCTGAAAAGTATAGCTGCCCGTTTATCAATCAAGTTCAAGCTTCCGAGCAATTCATATAAGCCTGTTCTAATAGCTCATATAAGCTGCTTCCGAGCAATTTAGCTATTTGCGAGCAATTCAGCTGCTTCCTAGCAATTAATAAAAGCCTGTTCCAATAGCTCGTATAAGCTACTTCCGAGCAATTCATATAAGCTGCTTCCGAGCAATTCATATAAGGCTATTCTAATGGCTCAGATAAGCTGCTTCCGAGCAATTCATATAAGGCTATTCTAATGGCTCATATAGGCTGCTTCCGAGAAATTCAGCTGATTCTGAGCGATTCAGCTGATTCCGAGCAATTCATAAAAGCCTGTTCCAATAGCTGCTTCTGAGCAATTCATATAAGCTGCTTCCGAGCAATTCATATAAGCCTATTCTAATAGCTCATATAAGCTGCTTCCGAGCAATTTAGCTGATTCCGAGCAATTCATATAAGCTCATTCCCAATAGCTTGCATAAGCTACTTCTGAGCAATTCATATAAGCCTGTTCCAAATGGCTCATATAAGCTGCTTCTGCTGATTCCGAGCAATTCAGCTAATTCCGAGCAATTTATATAAGCTCATATAAGCTACTTCCGAGCAATTCACATAAGCCTATTATAATGGCTTATCTAGAGCAATTCAGCTGATTCCGAGCAATTCAGCTAATTCCGAGCAATTTATATAAGCTCATATAAGCTACTTCCGAGCAATTCACATAAGCCTATTATAATGGCTTATCTAGAGAAATTCAGCTGATTCCAAGCAATTCAACTAATTCCGAGAAATTCATATAAACTCATTCCTGATAGCTCATATAAGCTACTTCCGAGCAATTCATATAAGCCTGTTCCAATGGCTTATATAGGCTGCTTCCGAGCAATTTATATAATCCTATTCCAATATAGTTCATATAGGCTGATTCCGAGCAATTCATATAAGCTTATTATAATGGCTTATCTAGAGAAATTCAGCTGATTCCAAGCAATTCAACTAATTCCGAGAAATTCATATAAACTCATTCCTGATAGCTCATATAAGCTACTTCCGAGCAATTCATATAAGCCTGTTCCAATGGCTTATATAGGCTGCTTCCGAGCAATTTATATAATCCTATTCCAATATAGTTCATATAGGCTGATTCCGAGCAATTCATATAAGCTTATTCCTAATAGCTTGTATAAACTACTTCCGAACAATTTATATTCCTAATAGACCACATAAGTTGATTACCAAAAGCTCATATAAGCCTCTTCCCAATGGCTCATATAAGCCTGCCATTTTTTTTTTTTTGTAAATCAGTACTCGCATTGAAGCATCTCGCTTATGGCGAGGCAGTGCATCCCCAAGTTAAGCCTGGCGGGATTATTCAACTACTGGGCCGCTCCCTGCCCCGTATCTACGTACATGACCAGATACCCCCCAAAATCTAGCTACCACAACCCCGCTATCACTGCCCCAATCACCCCCTGACTGCTTCCGCCAGCTTTTTACACCACTCCGGGTCCTCCCATATCTGCTCCCATTCTTGTCCTTTACTATCCGCTACCCCAGGACAGCTCAGTAGGTGTGCAGCATAATACTGACTATAGTTGCTGGTATTTAGTTTTAATAGAAAAAATCAGAAAAAAACTTCTATTTTAAAAGGCAAAACGAGTTGCCCCAGTCCACTATACTCCGAGCGCCATCACACTACTTCTTAGGTCACCCTCGTTGTAGACTTGTGGTTTGGTGGAGATATAGTGAACTGGAGCATTAAGGAATGGATACCCGACAACCCTGCTCCCTCATTCTTTCCAATGATATTAAGGCAATTAACTTCTTGCCTCCACTGGGATTCGAACTTGGGCCCTCAATAAGTAACCATGACCGTAAAGTAAAGTACTTACCACTGCGCCATGCCTACCGTCAGTTCATGCTAAATTCTGCAGAATCGGCATATATTATGCAGTTGCATGTACCCAAAAACGCTAAATTATGCAGTTGAACGATTTCGCAGCATTTTGTTGGCGCTAACGGCTCGATTGATGAATGGGTCGCGCTAACATCACCATTGCTGAGTGGGGCGCCCCAACTGTAAATAGCGCCCCATTTGTCAATGGGTCGACCGATTGACAAATCGCCATGATTGCTGAATGGGACAGAACACATGCACATGTTCACCCGGCCGAATCTCGATCGGGTGTCGTTTTCCTTTTTTTGGTAAATCAGCACTCGTATTGAAGCTTCTCGCTTATGAGGAGGCAGCGCATCCCCCCTGGTAAGATTATCGAACCACTGGGCCGTTCCTGAATCCCTGCCCCGTATCTATGTACACGACCATATACCCCGGGCTCGAAATATGCGCACTGTTCGCACAAACAAAACGCCAGAAGGAAGATTACACAGGAAATCACCTTCTCACCGCCTCCGCCAGCTTCTCACACCACTCTGGATCTTCCCATATCTGCTCCCACTTCCGTTGGTTTCGTTGAGTATATGCTCCAAGTTACAGTACCAAGTTCTTAACCTTATGGTAAGGTCAATATTACTGCCATGATCAGATCGTTCATCTGAATGTTCATGAGCTGATTGTGAAGTTGTCTACAAGTCCCAAATCAGCTGCAGGGGGTTGTGGAGTATAGTGCTGCAGAATTGCGAACACATTTTAATTTGTACCACGTACCTAGCACGTCAACTGCCAGAAATATCCCTGAGGCCGGTCATGCTCGAGGGTTGGAAGATTAAGGAAGCCGAGAATGTGGTGTTCTAGCACACGTACGAGCTATGTCTATATATACCCCTAATTTGGATAAATTCTCAGCGCAGTGCTGCTATAAAGGCTGGCTCACAGTTGGAACTCAGATGAAATCTCTTTCAACCCCAACTCGTTCGCCCCATCAAGGTCAAGGAGTTAGCCTCGAACCCAAATACCTACACTGGAATTAACGCAGTTAACGAAGTCTCACAAAGTCGGGTGCGTGTGAAGCCCTCAAGCGTCCCACCTCTCTTCACTTACACCGGGGTGGCAGTAACTAACCCTTTGGCCACAGCACAATGCAACTCTATCTAGGAGTCGCCCTGGTTCTTAATGCAGCTATCTTCATTCGCACGGCCGCCGGATTATCGTGTTTCAGTTCCTGTGCCGCGTGCTGGCGAGATGGCTCTCCTGGCGTAGATACCAAGTTCACCTGCGGTCTTACTGGTGAGTGTGGCAATACCTGTCCGCCAGGCTACAGTGACATGCACTGTGCAAGAGCCTCGCGTTGTTCGTATGTGGATTTTTTATTTCTTCCAATGCTCCAGTCTTACTTTGCGGATATGTATCGACATTTTTCATTTGTGCCATCGAAGCATTTGTTTTTGTGGCTCTATATCGAGGGATACTAACAAGTCGCTGAAAATAGCTGTTACAACTGTTACAATGGCACGTCGTCTGGGGACTTTGGTCCGTGCTTCTATGGAAAAGCGTACTTCAACAAAATTGTGTATTGCAATCAGCCACAATGATTATATCCGATAACCTGTTCTCACGCAGCCATGGGTCACAATTAGTGTGGGTTTTCATGAATTGATTTCTTTTTTTTTTCCCTTTCCTCACTACGCCCACACCGAATATAACAAAGTAATGGCCGCTCGCGGACAATTAATTTAATTACTGAGTTCGGTAAATAATTCTGGTGTACACTAATCAGCTATGCCCGGTAGATCTGATGTGAGGTAATAGGTCTTCCACATAAGATATTTCTGGGGTGGGCGCTGAGCACCGTATTATTCACAGTTCATAAGCCCAGCTGAGATCGGGTATTGTGGGATTGATTTATCCTCTGCCTTAATCACAGCTGCCACTTGGCGAGGCATAGATCTTGTTAAAGAATCAAGTAATGTAGACGGAAGCTCTTTCCAAGCCTCTAACAAGCAATCTGCCAACCTTTTCTTGACAGTCGCTAGCCCTTCCCGACAAGTTGCAATATCTGGAAATCTTGGCACAAAATCCACTTAAGATATCGCCAAACATGCTCTATAGGGTTGAGATCTGGTGAGCAAACTGGGTGATCTGCAACCTTCCATCCTTCATCTTGTAACCAACCTAAACTGTAGTAAGAGTTATGTATAGGGGAATTGTCTTGCATGAATACCAGTGTAGATATGCCGGCTGCTGCCATATCTTCCTTTACAAGTGGGATATAGACTTCCAAAATCTCTACATAACGCTCGTTTTGAAGGTCCAAAAGCTCGCGCACCAACAATGTACCCTTTTTAAAACTCAGTCAGTTCTGCCTTCTTTTTTTTGCCTGGTGGTTCTGCCAGCACTGGGTTAGCTACAGTTGCTTCTAAATCCGATGGGAGCGGGACTCCTACTGAAGACATTTTGCTATATAGAAGTGTTGTCTACCGCACTTGACCCCGCACGAAGTTATAATATATACTATCATAGTACGCCTGGGCACGAGACGTCTCGAGACGTCTCGTCATTTACCAGGCAAGTCTCGAGACGTCTCGAGACTTTTGCCAATGCACCCAAGATAATTGTATTCGAACTCATGAGCTAGATACCTAATCATCATCATCTTCGCCTTCAATTTCCAGATCCCCTTCCGTTCCCTCTTCCACCAACCCTCACTCTAAAATCATGTCTAGCTGTGTAAACTCATCAAACCCCAACCAATACTTGCAACACATAATCGCATTAGCCATTCCCTCTGTCATAGCACTCCTCCGCTTAGTTAAATATATTCATCTGGTGTACGAGCAGCCGATACGGAAATTTGGCTCATTGTAGATGTAGGAGAGAAATGTGTAAATAATGAGCGGAGAAGGTGGAGAAGGAGAAGGAGAAGGAATAGATATCTTCGCCAGACTACCTTTAGTACCGAATAAAAATTGGATAACACTGCTGACCCCAGCTGCCGGAAATGTGGTGAGCAGCCTGAGACAGGCAGCCACGTGGCCCTGGTCTGCTCGCATGGGGAAGGAAGGGGAAGACGATGGAGGACTTGGGAGGAGGTGGATGTTCGGAAGAGGTGGTTAAAAAAGGTAAAGGATGGGGGGAAGGAAATCATCGTGGATCTGGCGGAGACCTTCTTCGCCAACTTGGACCTGGTATGAGCGGGGGGCTACGTGGAGGGGAGGGCCGGGAGTGGGCGTGGCGGCGGCAGATTCATATATATTTGGGAGGGCCGGTAGGGGGCGTGGCGGTGGTTGTTTTAAGGGGAGGGCCGGTATGGGGCGTGGCGGGGGAGGAAGGGGTGTTTTCTGTCAGGTTTTCCTTGGTTCGGGAGGCTGGGCGCTCATACAATCCGTTGTCCCGTGGATGTACCGAGTCTTCTGAGATGACGGAATGGGGCCGTCTCATAGCCTTAGGCTCCATAGACGTATAGACTTTAAAAAAAAAAAAAAAAAAAAAAAGTACCGAATAACATTAAGATATGAGGGTGTTGTGCCAGCTAACTTGTATGCCGCGACACTGGTTCAAACCAATTGTATTTCGCAACACTGGTCACAACACTGGTCGCAACCAATAAAAAAATATGTTTGTAGCCACTTGAAAAATTTTCGCCGCCACTGACAAAAAGTCTCGAGACGTCTCGTCTCGTGCCCAGGCCTAACTATATAGCAAAATGTCTTCAGTAGCAGTCCCACTCCCATCGGATTTAGAAGCAACTATAGCTAACCCAGTGCTAGCAGAACCACCAGGCAAAAAGAAGAAAGCAGAACTGACTGAGTTTTAAAAAGGGTAGATTGTAGGTGCACAAGCTTTTCGAGCTTCAAAACTCTGAGTATTATGTAGAGATTTTGGAAGTCTATCTCTGACTTGTAAAGGAAGATATGGCAGCAGCTGGCATATCTACACTAGTATTCATGCAAGATAATTCTTCTATACATAACTCTTACTATAGTTTAGGTTAGTTATAAGATGAAGAATAGAAGATTGTAGATCACCTACCTTATATACTAGATCTTGACTCTATTAAGTAGATTTTATATTAAAGATTTCTAAATATTATAATTTGTTAAGAAGGGCTAATAACTAGCAAAAAAAAATTGGTAAATTACTTGTTAGAAGTTTAGAAAGAGAATTTATCTATATTACTTGATTTTTTAATAAAATCTATACTTTATTAAATAATAACTGTAATTAAAGTAAAAGAATAGGATATAAAATATTAAAGTTATAAAACTAGTAAAATCTTATAATATATATATAAAGATTTAAATTAGAATAGTATTTCTATTGAAGATAAGATTTATATAGAAAGAATAAAAGAACTAGAAAAAAGAGTTTAAAAAGCTTTAATACTAAATTTTTAAACTATATATAAATATAACTTATAATTTCTATATAAAACTTATAAACTAAATTATAAAAATTAAATTATTTAAGATAATTTTAAATATAGTATAAACTAAATTAAGATTTAGAATAATATATGATTTTAATATATTAAAGAACTTATAACTAGTAAATAATGAATAAAAAAGAAATATAGAAAATAGAAGACTATAAGATTATTTTAAAAAATCTTTTTTTTTATAAAATAGCTTTATTTTAATTATAATAGTTATTTATAATAAAACAAAAAGATTAAAAAAGGAAAATAGTAAAAGAATTAGTTTAAAAAAAAAAATACTAGTTATAAATATTTTTTTAATTAAGTTAAATATAATAAAAGATATAAAATTAAATCATATTATAGATATAGTACTTATTATTATAAATATAAAACTATTATTATTATAGAAGTAGTAAAATATTTAGAAAACTCTTTAATATAAAAAGTTATAAGCTAGTAAAATTATAATGAATAATACTAGGTAGTAGTTATTTAGTACTATTCATATAATCTATATCTACTTGAACAGATATTTATATATACTGATTCTACTAAGACATTACTTTAGAAGGGTAATTATCATTAAGTAGAGAGTTTTATTAAGAATATTAATTAATAAGTATAATCTCTACTTAAATTGTTTACTAATTAACTAATCTATTATAGATTATTGTCTATATTCTAAGTAGTCTAAAAAAGAGATTTTAGAGTGAATTTATACTTCTTTTATACTTATTCCATAATATATCTAATAAATTAAAATATATAAAGTATAGTACTTACTATAAAGTAGTACTATATGAGTCATAAGAAATAGTAATATAAGTTATTCTATATAGAGCTATACTAGGGCTGTGCAATACCTTTGAGAGTATATATATAATGGTAAGTTCTATTGAAATAACTAACTACTAGATTCGATAGTTATAAAATAATAATAGATATATAAAATATAAGATAAATAAAATAATAAGAAATAATATCTCTTATTATACTTTTCTACTTAGAATAAATTTACTATATTAGTATTCTTATTCTATGATTCTAACTTTTATATATTCTATCTTAAGGAATAGTTAAAGTATGTTAGTATTAATATATTTAGTATTGGGGGCTTTATTTATAATGCAATCCTATTCTTAATAAATAAAAGCTTAGGTTTTATCTCTTGTTTAGAGTCTTTATTTCCCTCTTCTAGTATATTGTCTCTTAAAAGTATTTTTTAGACTTCTTTTGACCTAGAAATCCTAAAAGATTTTAATAGTAATATCTTTGGTATTTACTCAAAAATTATATTCTAAAATATATCCTAACTACTTAACCTTATAGTAATATTCACTAAATCATAGTATTGTTTTGAATTCTAATATCTTTTCAACTTTATATTAATCATTATTAATTAGTCCTAGTTCTAGAGATCATCTATTAGGGAACTAAGTATAATCATATTAATAAAATAGTTTAAGTTTTGAAATATAAAAGATATTATATATGAGATTAAAGTTAGCTTGAAAGGATAAGTCTAAACTATGATTATTTTGAGCATAATTAGTAGATATAATCAAGAAAAGGCCTAATTATTAAGGTTTTAACTTGAGTAAAAAGTTTGGTATATTTAAATTTTCTAAAGATAGTATGACCTATTATCTAATTAAAAACTTAGTTATATTATAATATTTGTTCACTTATATTACTTATGTCTTCTTGGTATTATAAAATACCTATAAGGTATTATTATAATATTTATTTGCCAGTGTAAATGTATTAATAGGATAAGATAATAGGGAGGCTCCTTAATATATACTAAATCCTAGTAAAATAGTAAAAAGACTACTTTTTCTAGTACTATTAAATCTAAAGTTTAGCTTTACCTAAATCTCAAGCAATTTTTATACCTAGTCAGATCTTTCAACTTTACATACTTTTACTACTTGTAAGATTTCTTTATTTATAATCTTAGATTATTTATCTGTATAAGGATAATACATAGTATTACAGGCAGGCTGTAACTATGAAAATACTTCAAGGAATAAGAAGTCAGTAGAGGGAAGTATAAATGTAGTGACAACTCGGGTATAATGTGGACTCGGTAAGAGTAAAGCTATATAGATTTAGAATACCACTTGGGGCTTGTTTCCATTGACTATCTAAATCCGCCGATTTATATAGCAAACTTGATCTGATAAGGATATTATTAGATTAGGGTATCCATTCCCAAACAAAGTAGCTATCCCAATACGATTACTACCTAATTGAGAGACTATTCTCCAATACGAGTATGCATGTAGACTCAATGACAACATGCGATGAGCTGAACAACAAATAATAATTGACAAGTATCAGACTATAGAAAGTAATGGAATTACAGTGAAGAGAATATATATATAAGATAACATATCAAAGGACACACACTTTCATATGCTAATCCCATTGATGCCTATCTAGACGCTCTATCGTATCTATGTAGGTGATCAGGCCAGCGCAGTCAGCAGCCGTAGAAGGATATTGGTTCTACTATAGGTATAGATCTCTTACCTGAGCCGTAATATTACTCTCTATTCTAAAGGCAGCTGTCCTCAACTAAATATAAGTCCTTCCTCCTTAGGTCGGAATAATATATTAGTGATAACTCAGGTAACGGCAGTGGCAGGTACTAACCCTTAGCTAAATACCTCTCTCCCTAGGGAGTTTAGGGTACTACAAGACCGGTATATCTATATATACATACTATAGCTGTTAAAAACCAAACCTCTCGCCAAAAAAACCGTCAATGAAAAAAGCGACGAGTAGGAGGGTAAAAGGTACCATGTTTTCATCCATTGAATAACTCAATATAGGTCGAAGCCTCAAATGTCTCGACATAGGTCGAAGCCTCGAATGACTCAATGTAGGCCGAAGCCTCAAACGTTTTGGGTATCTCGGAGCTTATTAGGGAACTTCTCATGATATTCAGTAAGCTTCTCGAGATAATTATCTAACCTATCAAAGGTTTCCCAAGTATCTTCATACTCTGTATACCCAACCCAGCACATCCTATACTTGACCACTCCTCTATACTTGCATAAGTCCACTATAGATTCGACTTTGAAGATATCTTCCTCATCTTCATCCATATCTTGTAGTTCGTCCCGTCGTCTGAATGGCTTAAGGAGTGTGACATAAATAATATTATGCCACCATGTACCGTTAGGAACTTTGAGCTTATATGCATATGAACCAATATCTTCAATGACCTTATACGGGCCAATCCACTTGCTAGTTAGGGAATGGTTATTCCCAGCTCATATCTGTAGGTTCCTCCGGTCAACCAATACTCAATCGTCGATAGCAAATTGTCATGCCTTTTCGAGGTGAATAGTACTTCGATGACATGTTTGGCAAGGCTATCGGTCTATGGGTAGTAGGTGGTAGAGAGGCGGAAGGTGATACCAAGCTTTTTGTTAAGTTCCTTGAAGAACTTGGAGGCGAACTATAGACCACGATCAGAGGTGATATGCTTATATCAGCAAGAAATTTTAGGCGTCATGATGCCCTGCAGAGGCGTCCTGACGCTATCCCGTTTGCCCTGCCCCTAATGGCGCTCAGGGACGCCTGCACCTACTATTCCAACCTCGTGCCTCCCATGGCACCCTCTACATACAGTTCCGACCGCCTGCCTCCGGGCGCCAGGTCGACATATTCTAACTCCTGACGCCACGGGCACATGGTCGGCGTCAGCGTGCCTCAGGTGGGTTGCTTGGATCACTAACGATGACTTACTTATTCTGTCCATAAGGGATGGGTCTCAAACTTCCCTACAAGCTAGTACTGCTACGTGGAATCAATCACATGAGATCGCACCTGCATGCAAGCAAACTGAGGGTCTATTCTATTGCAAAGTCGTTATGTACATGAAAACTAATACTATGAGAGACTGTAATTCATTAAATGCACCTGCCCCACCCCCACTGCCCTCCAATTTGGCCGGTCAAACTCTGCCGAATAGGCCAGCACCTTAATATCCGACCACAATTGATTCCAAGACTTAGCCGTGGATCCTGATAATTACGCAGCAATACTAAGTATCCCAGTACATTGCAGGCAGGGCCATAGTGAGATTGGAGGTAGGGTAGTATCGGCGGCGGAGGCAGGGCACTGTCGGTAGCACTGTCGGCAGCGGAGGAGGAGCACTGTCGGCAGTCGAGGCAGGGCACTGTCAGTACGGAGGCAGGGCACTGTCGGTACGGAGGCAGGGCACTGTCGGCAGTGGAGGCAGAGCACTGTGGGGAGCGGAGGTATGGTAGCATGGCCTGCAGGCGCCTGTCGATATTTTCACCGATATGGACTGAATTCCGCCGTCATTGCTGAACTAAACCTCTGCCATTGCTGCTAAGCTGTGTCAGCTATGTGTGCACACATTAGAGGCCTGGCGATATTCTCACCTATATTGACTGAATTCTGCCCTTGTTGCTGAGCTAAACCTCCGCCATTGCTGCTGAGCTGTGTCAGCTATGCATGCACACATTAGAGGCCTGGCTATGTACTCACCTATATGGACTGAACTTCCATCATCGTTACTGAGCTAAACCTCGGCAATTGCGGCTGACCTATGTTAGTTATGCGTATACACATTGGAGGCCTGGCGATGTGCTCACCTATATGGACTGAACTTCCGTCGTCGTTACTGAGCTGAACCTCCACTATTGCGGCTAAGCTATATTAGCTATGCGTACATACATTGGAGGCCTGGCGATGTGCTCACCTATATTGACTGAACTTCCGCCGTCGTTGCTAAGCTAAACCTCCGCCATTGCTGCTGAGCTATGTTAGCTATGCGTGCATACATTAGAGGCTTGGCGACATTCTCACCTATATGGACTGAACTTCATACGTAGTTGCTGAGCTTAACCTCCGCCATTGCTGTTGAGCTATGTTAATTATGCGTGCACACATTAGAAGCCTGGCGATATTCTCACTAATATGGACTGAACTTCCGTCGTCCTTGCTGAACTAAACCTCCGCCATTGCTGCTGAGCTGTGTTAATTATGCGTGCACACATTAGAGACCTGAGGATATTCTCACCAATATGGACTGAACTTCCGTCGTCCTTGCTGAACTAAACCTCCGCCATTGCTGCTGAGCTGTGTTAGCTATGCGTGCACACATTAGAGGCCTGGCGATGTACTCACCTATATGGACTGAACTTCCGCCATCGTTGCTGAGCTAAACTTCCGCCATTGCTGCTGAGCTGTGTTAGCCATGCGTGCACACATTAGAGGCCTGGCGATATTCTCACCTATATGGACTAAACTTCCATCATCGTTGCTGAGCTAAACCTCCGCCATTGCTGCTGAGCTGTGTTAGCTATGCATGCACATATTAGAGGCCTGGCGATGTTCTCACCTATATTGACTGAACTTCCGTCGTCGTTCCAGAGCTAAACCTCTGCCATTGCTGCTCAGCTGCGTCTGCCAATGCTCTCTGAAGTTGTTCTGTTTCCATGACTTGTGTTGGGAATGCAAAATCCACATTCACGAGTGGAGGTGCTGCCCACAGCAGGTGCCGTATGGAGGTGTATTGGGGTGGCCGGCAGGGGCTACGCTAGTCACTGCCACAGGGTGTGATCTACCACGCTTGACGGACCTTGTAGCTGTCGGCTCGGCAATACCACCTTAGAGTAGCAATGGGTGCTAGCGTGGTTGTACAGCTAACAGCGCGCTATGCCCATGCAGGCAATATTTATATCAGGCTTCACGTGTAGTCAACCTGACGGAACTCCTCTATTCGCAACGACGATATTGATGCCTTCGCGGCTTCTATGCTTGGTAGGAACTGATGGATATCGGACTTATTCATGTTGGGTCTTTGCATACATATTTGTGCTCATATTCAGGCAGGTCATATTAAGTTATTTCATGCAGATTCATGCTATTTATATTACGTGAAAAGACACAATATGAACTGCCCGAATATGAGCACAAATATGCATGAAAAGACTCAATATAAGCAGCACGAATCTGCATGAAGAGACTCAGTGTGAACAGCCCAAATATGAGCATAAATATGCATGAAAAGACTCAATATGAACAGCACGAATCTGCATCAAAAGACTTAACAAGACTAGCACAAATATGAGCATAAATATACATGCAAAGACTCAATATGAACAGCCTGAATATGAGAACAAATATGCATGAAAAGACTCAATATGACTAGCCCGATATCTATCAGTTCCCACCAAGTATAGAAGCTGCGAAGGCATCAATATCGCCGTTGCGAATGGAGGAGTTCTGTCAGGTTGGCTACACGTGAAGCCTGATATGAATATTGCCTGCGTGGGCATAGTGTGCCGTTAGTTGTATAACCACACTAGCACCCATTGCTACTCTAAAGTGGCATTGCTGAGCCGGCAGCTGCAAGGTCTGTCAAGTGTGGTAGATCACACCCTGTGGCAGTGACTAGCGTAGCTCCTGCCGGCCACCCCAATACACCTCCATACGGCACCTGCTGTGGGCAGCACCTCCACTCGTGAATGTAAATTTTGCATCCCCAACACAAGTCATAGAAACGCAACAACTTCAGAGAGCATTGGTAGACGCAGCTGAGCAGCAATGGCAGAGGTTTAGCTCTGGAACGACAACGGAAGTTCAGTCAATATAGGTGAGAATATCGCCAGGCCTCTAATATGTGCACGCATAGCTAACACAGCTCAGCAGCAATGGTGGAGGTTTAGCTCAACAACGATAACGGAAGTTTAGTCTATATAGGTGAGAATATCGCCAGGCCTCAAATGTGTGCACGCATGGCTAACACAGCTCAGCAGCAATGGCGGAGGTTTAGCTCAACAATGACGGCGGAAGTTCAGTCCATATAGGTGAGTATATCGCCAGGCCTCCAATATATGCACGCATAGCTAATACAGGTCAGCCATAATGGCGGAGGTTTAGCTCAGTAACGACGACGGAAGTTCAGTCCATATAGGTGAGCACATAGCCTCCAATGTGTACACACATAGCTAACACAGCTCAGCTGCAATGGCGGAGGTTAAGCTCAGCAAGAAGGACGGGAGTTCAGTGCATATAAGTGAGAATATCGACAGGCCTCTAATGTGTGCACACATGGCTAATACAGCTCAGCAGCAATGGTGGAGGCTTAGCTCAGCAACAACGATGGAAGTTCAGTCCATATAGGTGAGCACATGCCCAGGCCTCCAATGTGTGTACGCATAGCTAACACAGCTCAGCCGCAATAGTGGAGGTTAAGGTCAGCAACGAGGATGGAAGTTCAGTGCATATAGGTGAGAATATCGCCAGGCCTCTAATGTGTGCACGCATAGCCAACACAGCTCAGCAGCAATGGCGGAGATTAAGCTCAGCAACAACGTATGAAGTTCAGTCTATATAGGTGAGAATGTTGCCAGGCCTCTAATGTATGCACGCATAGCTAACACAGCTCAGCAGCAATGGCGGAGGTTTAGTTCAGCAACGACGACGGAAGTTCAGTGCATATAGGTGAAAATATCGCCAGGCCTCTAATGTGTACACGCATGGCTAACACAGCTCAGCAGCAATGGTAAACGTTTAGCTCAGCAATGATGGCGGAAGTTCAGTCCATATAAGTGAGCACATTGCCAGGCCTCCAATGTGTATATGCATAGCTAACATAGGTCAGCCACAATGGCCGAGGTTTAGCTCAGTAACAATGACAGAAGTTCAGTCCATATAGGTGAGTACATAGCCTGGCCTCTAATGTGTGCACGCATAGCTGACACAGCTCAGCAGCAATAGCGGAGGTTTAGCTTAGCAATGAGGGTGGAATTCAGTCCATATAGGTAAGAATATCGCCAGGCCTCTAATGTGTACACGCATAGCTGACACAGCTCAGCAGCAATAGCAGAGGTTTAGTTCAGCAACGATGGCAGAATTCAGTCCATATTAGTGAGAATATCGACAAGTGCCTGCAGGCCACGCTGCCATACCTTCGCTCCCTACAGTGCTCTGCCTCCGCTGCCGACAGTGCCCTGCCTCCGTACCGATAGTCCCCTGCCTCGGCTGCCGACAGTGCTCCTCCTCCGCTGCCGACAGTACTGCCGACAGTGCCCTGCCTCCACCGCCGATACTACCCTACCTCCAATCTCACTATGGCCCTGCCTGAAATATACCGAGATACTTAGTATTGCTGCATAATTGTTAGGATCTACAGCTAAGTCTTGGAATCAATTGTGGTTGGATATTAAGGTGTCGGCCTATTCGGCAGAGTTTGACCGGCTAAATCGGAGGGCAGTGGGGGTAGGGCAGGTGCATTTAATGAATTACGGTCTCTCATAGTATTAGTTTTCATGTACATAATGACTTTGCAATAGAATAGACCCTCAGTTTGCTTGCATGCAGGTGTGATCTCATGTGATTGATTCCATGTAGCAGTACTAGCTTGTAAGGAAGTTTAAGACACATCCCATTTGGGCTGAATAAGGAAGTCATCGTTAGTGATCCAGGCAACCCACCTGAGGCGCCCTGACGCCAACCATGTACCTGGTGGCGTTAGGAGGTAGAAGATGTGAATCTGGTGCCTAGAGGTAGATTATCTAGACACCTGGCGTCCAAAGGTAGTGAAGGCGTCAGGATACTAGACATCCAGGAGGTGGCGTCAGGAAGCAAGAGATCGTGAGGAAAGGCCTCTAGATTGTCAGTTTGCCAATTACGTCACCTGTGTCGCCAGAGACACGAGAGGCAAACTGAATTCTTTCCTGATGTAGGTAAGCTGTAGAGTCTCCAAACCTCATTAATATATGTATCAGCGACGTCTGCTACTGTCCAAGTTGTCTTTGCTAGTATATAGTGTTGTACTTTGGTAAACTGGTCAGTAATAATAAGGATAGCATTGAACCCTTCGGACTCTAGTAGCTCTCCGACAAAGTTCATGGCTATCTCCTCAAAGGGTCGTTCTCCTGTTAGTATCGGTACTAACTTAGTCTGCCTACTATACCTATCTGCCTTCACCTTTTGATACTTGACGCATCCTGCCACATATTTAGCGATATCTTCCTGCCACTTATCTCATATGAAGTTTCTCGATACTAGCTCTTGAGTACGATGTCTTCTCCAATGTCTTGCCACCTGACTATCATAGTACTACCTGAGTACTTCCAACTTATGTTTAGGAGGAATAACCTATAAACCATCCCTCTTTTCTCAACCAGTAATATCAATCCTATCTAATTCCATATCATCAGCATCTTCTTCCTCTTTCTCGTCTTCCTCAAGTACTAAGAGTTATCCATTCATAAAAAATTTAGCATCTATACCTGATTTTTCTTCCTCTGAACACCTAGATAGGTTATTTGGCTTACCTATCTTTAAGCTGAGTCAGTAATAGATGTTGTAGATAAATTTGGATATTTTGAGGTACCAGGATACTTGACAAGAGTTGAGCTTCTGCTTTGTATTAAAGTACTATAGCTTTTGATGGTCTGTGTAGATGTTTACATATACTTCCACTAACTAATTATACCATTTCCAGAAACAATCCACTATTGTAAATAGTTTTTTGTCATAGATTAGTTAGTTTCATTATATTTCGGAGAAGGTTTTGGCATAGTACTCAATAGGGTGAAGCTGCTTCACTCTATTGATAGTATAGTATTAAGAAAAGATACCAGCAATAGCCTGATTACTAGCATTAGTCTCTATAATAGTTTCTAACTATTGATTAAACGGAGTAAGGATAGGAGTAGAGAGGAACTGTTCTCGAAAGTCATCAAAGACTTACTATTGTTTGTATCTCTAGCTAAAGGGAATATCTTTAGTCAAGTCGATTAACGACTATACTCAAGTACTGTAGTTAGAGATAAATTGATAGTAGTAGTTTGTAAAGCCTAAGAATGCTTAAACCTCTTTCTTCTTTATAGAGAAAAGCCACTTGGACATCATTTCGAGGTTAGCTGGGTCTATTTGGACTTGTTAACTATTAATGATATAGCTAACGAAAATAGTTTTATGGATATAGAATTCAGACTTGACTAGGTTAACTACGAGCCCATACTTGATACACTGCTATAGAACTCCCTAGACAATTCATTAATATTTTTTTTTAGTCTTACCTCTATAGATGAGTATATTATTAAGGTACCAGACATATCCCTCTATGTTCTTAAAAACTATGTTCATCATTTCCTAAAAGGTAGCTAGAGAATTGGTCAATCCGAATAGTATTACTGTATACTCGAATAACCTTTTCTTTGTATGGAAGGCTATCTTCTACTTATTACCTGGCGCAATCCTAATGAGGTTGTATCTATTCTTAAGGTCCAACTAAGTGAACTATTTACCTTCTCAAGTTTTATCTAACAATTTGATAATGAGGGAAAGAGGATACTTGTTTGGAATTATAAGATAGTTAAAAGCCCAGTAATTGATATAAAGCCTCAAGGATCTATCTTTTTTTCACACGAATAGCATTGGAGTACTAGCAGCAGAGCGAGATCTTCTGATTTTGCCTATAAGGAAGTTTTTGGAAAGGTACTTCTAAAGGGCTTTATCTTCCTCCTATGTGGTCTTGTAGATAGCACCAGTAGGTATCTTAGTATTCGGGTCTTTAAGGAGGATCTTGTGATCCTATGGCTTATATTTAGGGAGTTTAGCTACTATTTCAGAAGTAAAGTAATATACATAATAAGAGTATCATTCACTTGTATCAATAATAAAAATTATCTCACTATCCTCGATGAGCTCTTCAATATCTAAAAGGGAGACTTCAGGAATCCAACAAATAGAATAAGGAATAATCAAACCTATAGAAATATTCTTCAAGTACCTATCTTAAGTATCTACTGAAAACCTATTTTCTATTAACTAAGACAAATCCAAAATTACATCCTTATTCCTAATGTCTAATACTTCAGCATCTATTCTATACTTACTAAGGAAAGAAGAGTAAGAATTCAACATATCAAACATAGTATTAATAACAAACTTTCTTCTAGAAATGTGAGATCTATCTCACTGTTAAACTTAAACCTACCAAGCTCTCTTCCAAACACCTAACTTGATAGCCAATCTTCTTCTAATGACTAGAGTACTAGCTCTACAGTCAACAACTACTTTGATCTCTTCCCCAACAATGAGAATCCGAACTGTCAGGAGAGGAGTATGGTGAGGAGTACCCCTAATTCATTTCCCGACTTCTCTTTTAAGCTAAGCTCAATTATTTTGAGGTGACTTTAGTCCATTCGAGCCTTTTTCTTATTTGATTCCTTACTATTATTGAGGTATTTGAGTACTAGGGGATCTTAAGTACTCTTAGAGAAGGTATATTACCTAGTTTTATGGGTCTTTCATTTATAAAGTCCACATTTCCCTTACTCCTTTCATTTGTTATATATAGGAGTAGGGATGTA
The DNA here is from genome assembly GCA_015179035.1 of Tirmania nivea. Classification (NCBI taxonomy): domain Eukaryota; kingdom Fungi; phylum Ascomycota; class Pezizomycetes; order Pezizales; family Pezizaceae; genus Tirmania; species Tirmania nivea. The sequence goes on from WHUY01000025.1 coordinate 554,043, forward strand.
TATTTGCGTATTTTCCTCTGTAGTACTAGTAGTAGTAGAAGTAGTAGCTACTCCTCTTTGTAGTTGAATGTAGTCCTCAAATGATCTCTTCTTCGACTTTGGTTATTTAGAGGTAGTATTATAGTTGCAGCTCTAGAATTCTTGATGGACGATATCCATCTTAATGAGTTTTTGTTTCCAAACTATGGGATTATTTTGAAGGTTTTTATAGTATACTATAGATACTCGAAGGTTATGGAGGAGGTTGAAAATAATGATATTAATTACCTAAGAATCTGACAACTTAGTATAGGTATTTAGCTTAATAACTTCTGTTAGGTAATCAAAAACTAAATCGGTCTTTTTTAAACTTACTAGGTTATAGTAAACTCAGTCTTCTTAATAGTAATCTCTATAGTATACTATCATCGCCTCTTTCACTTGTATCTATATGGCATACTAGTACCTATTAGCCTTTTACCAATCCAGTGCCTTTCCTTCTAAGCATAACCCAACATATATGAACTTCTATTCCTCATTCCTAGTAAGCGTGATAAGGAAATAATTATTCATTTAGAGAATCTAGCCCTCAAGTTATATTCACTCTCTCTTGAATTTAGTAGGAGGTGGTACCTTCCTAGCTACTAGTCTATCTTCTCAGGATTAATTGAGATATAGTAGTATTGGGTCTCGATATAGTCATTGGAGTGATTGGGGTAGTAGTGAGGGTAGTGGTACTTATGGTAGTAATGGAGGTAGTAGTATTTGTAGTAGCAGAGGTAGTGGTACTTGTAGTAGTAGGGGTAGTAGTATCTATCTAGCAGCTTGTTCAAGTATATCTACTAGGCCTTATTAAGATAGTTATGATTAAAATATAAGAACTTGATTCTTTACCTGGGTTAGGAATTCTTTAATGCTGGTAAAATACTAGTTATAGTATTACTAATACCATTCCACCTGATCTTTTAACCAGTTAAGATTATTATGAATAGTCTCGAATTCTTACTGCTGTTGCCACTACCCTATGAGAATCAATCCTTATATTTGATTTAGTGTCTTGGTAGTATTGTTTAATAGTTAGGTTTAGTTTGTAGTAGCAGTATTAGTAGTATTCTGTACATTTGCAGTGGTTTGCTAGATAAAGGCAGAATCTTGAACTTACTTATCCTTCATCCTCTGTACTTCCCTTAATACAGCTTCCTTCTCAGCCTTGAACTACTTCAATAACCTATTTATAGTGGTAGTCTTTGGTACAGGGGTCTTGTAGCGAACAGAGGGTGTTTTCCTTTTCTTTGATGGCCCTGGAGTAATTAATGTGGCGGCTGAGTATATAATGGGGTCAGGAGTAGTTAAAAATCTAGCAGTTTCTTCAATTTAGGGGCAGGGATCTTATGCAGCTTATAACTGCTCTTCAATATATGCGATAGCTTACTGGTTAGGATAAGCAATACTATTATTATCTTCAATTTCCTCATCAGAACTTGAGAGCGAGAGTAGAAGTCCTTCTCAGAATATTATATTAGTTCGGGAGGGGTAATAGTATAGGTAAGTAGTATAATATTATAGGTGGGCTATAACTATGAGAATACTTTAAAGCATAAGGAGTCAGTAGAGAGAAGTATAAATATAGTAATAGCTCAGATGTAATACAGACTCAGTAAGAGTAAAGCTATATATACTTAGAACATTGCTTGTGGCTTGCTTCTATTAACTATCTAAATCCGCCAGTTTATATAGCAGACTTGATTTAATAAAGATGTTATCAGATCAGAGTATCCTTTCCCAAACAAAATATCTATCTCAATACGATTACTACCTAATCGAGAGACTATTTTCTAATACGAGTATATATACAGACTCAATGACAACATGCATTAAGTTGAACAATAAATAATAGTTAACAAGTATCAGACTATAAAAAGTAATAGAATCACAGTGAAGAGAATATATGCATAAGATAATATATCAAAGGACATATACTTCTATATGCTAATTCCATTATTACTTACCTAGATACTCTACCATATCTGCATAGGTAATTAAGCCAATACAGTCAGCAGCTATAGAAGGGTATTAGTTCTACTATAAGTATAAGTCTCTTACTTGAGCTATAATATATAGTAAATAGTTCTAATTTGATTCTATTCTTTTTACTCCAATTCTAAAAGTATAATAATATAAAAAGAGTATCATAATCAAAAATAATATATAAGAAATATCTCATAATTAGGACTATATGAATATTAAAAAAAGTGGTATATTATTTTATTATGAAATTATTAGAGATAGGAATAAGAAACTTAAATTCTAATTATCTATTGATAATTATCTAAAAGTATAAAATACAGATAATATGTTCTTTATTAGTAGGAATATTTAGATATAAGAGAGAATATTTGATAAAGATAGAAGCTAACTTAAAAAAATCTATTAAAATATCTAACTAAGGTCTTTCTAGTATATATAAAGAAATAATAAGTTTAAGAGGTAGTCTAATAGAATACTTTATCTATTAATAAGTATTATAACTTCTGATATACTCCTTAACTGACTTAGTAAAGAATTAGTATTAGTATTAATTAATAAGATATTTTATAGTTTTCTCAATTCCACTATGAGTTATTACTTTATGCACTTTATTAATTATTAACTTAAGATAGTTTTTACCTTCAATATTAAAAGTACTAGGTAAGACCAATCTGTATTATCTATATATATTATTAATATATAAAAATCTATCTCTAATTCTATGATCTGTATATTATTATGAGGTATTATAGTAGTTTTTCTAGATAAAGTATACTTTCATATATATCTGATATACTACTTTTATTCTAATACCTAGATCCAACTATTATATGATGAAGAAGTTCTTATTGTTTTCTTAACCATCAGTAATATATTTATTATTAATGAGCTTATTAAGAATCAGTTCAATTCATTAGTTGAAATTAATAATAATAGGTCTCTTCTTTTCATAAGTAGTAGTATTATATTTTGATCACTTATAGAAGTTATAATATCATTAGAATAATCAAAAGGATTCTGTAGGAATAATAGTGGAAGTTTTATCAACTACTACTTTTTTTTGGGAATAAGTACTTACTGTAATAGTCTAAAATAGATTACTAGTATTACTTCTAAAAGCAATTAGAGTTAGGTTCTATAGTTAATATAGTACGATTAGTATATTTTAGCAAATTTCGTTTATATAATTATTAAGTACTTCTTTATGAGAGTTGGTACAAGAAGAGATAAAAACTAAGTCAATTAGTTCCTTATAAGAATCTTTGACTATATTGAGATTATCAAGATAATTCTTAAGAAATTCCTTCTCTTTCTTAAAAACTGAGTCTATAAAGGCATAGTTAATATTGCTATATCTTAAGGTATTATAGATAGTATAGATCTCAATTGTAAATGCTCAGTTATATATTATATAAGAGCTGCCATATATGAGATAATAGAAATCTTGGCATACTAACTAATACATATATTTATATTACTAGTAGTTTATATAGATAAAGGTAATATTAACTAATGTTAGTATAGATAAAAGAGTTGGAAAGTATTGCTTCTCTTTATCCTTAGTTACTATTTATTGAGGTAAGTTTATTTTGGATTCTTTAGTATTATTAGGTTAGTACTTATTAAATAGTTTAGTATTAATAGAGGTAAGAGATTCCTCATTAGAAGCTTTTAACTTATAATTGAATATTTTATACTTATTATTATCTTTTACTTTAACTTTAGCTTTATATTAAGAGTAAAAGAAATAGTTTCTAAGCTTCAAGGCTTTTTTGTAATACTTATTAAAATCGTAGTTAATATACTAGAAGTTAATGGCTCTCTTAGAAACTATTTTAGAGAATAAAGCTTAGAGGTATAAAGAAAAAGTTAAAGTATTAATATAAAAATTAGGAGGGGGATTGATACTAGTAGAAATATAATTATTTTTAGTAGTAGAAATATCAAAGTATTTATACTTTTTTAATAAAGTATCTTCTATTAAATTCTTTTTTCTTACTGTATACTAAATTTTAGAAATAAATTTTATAAAAAAATCCTACTATTATCTAAGTTTCTAGCTTATAAGTACTTGAGTATAAAAGGTAACTAATAGTTTATAATTTATAAGAATAGTAAATTTGTAATCTCTAAGTTACCCTTCAAAAAATTTTAAGAAGTCAATAATTATTAATAATTCCTTTTAGAAAGTTGAGTAGTTTAATTAAGCTAGATAAAATTTTTTGAAATAAAAGTATAATAGCCTAATATAAGTAAAGGGGCTTTAGCCAATCTAAGATCCTAAATTTATATCATTAGTATTATAAATTAAGTATTTAGGTTTAGTAGATATATTATTCCAAGGTTTTAAAATATAAAAAAAATTCATAAATTCTTTTAGTTTTTTAAATACTATATTATATATATCTATCCATTTCTATTTTTTAGTTTTTCTTTATAATTCTAATAATATACTTGTATAAGATACCAAGTCAGAAATAAAATAACTTAGATAATTAATAATTTTAAGAAAACCTAGGAGGTTTTTCTTTTTCTTAGAAGTAGAAAAATTAATATTATCCTTTTCTTTATGGAGTCAATATAGAGTTCATCTGAGATTATAATATAACCTAAAATCTCCAGTTTGTCTATAAAAAATTAACATTTACTTCCTTTTAGAAAGAATCTTTCATCTTATAAATATTATAGTACCATGCTAAGAATAGTAATATACTATTTATAGGTTTCAGTAAAGATAATAATATTATTAATATTAACTATTAAATCCTTATAGACCATATTCTTAAATACTTTGTATATTGCTTGAATTATAGTAGCTAGTGTATTATAGTCTCCTTGTTGCATAACTTTATTTCTATAATATCCTAAATGCGTTAAGAATGTAAAGTGTTTCTCTGATTCTAAATCAATTCTAATATTGTAGAAGCTATCCACTAGATCTATTTTTAACTAAATAGAATTTACCATTACTAGTTCAATTAATTCATTAATATTAGGTAGTAGTATATAGTCTGATTTGACTATGAGATTGCAGTTTTGACAGTTATTGACGAATTTGGCTTCTTCTAGTTTATCTCTTTTAGGGATGGTGAATATGGTGACTGTATTGGTATTATTTTCTACTTGATAGATTTGTCCTATTTTTTTATCTCTAGTAATTTTGTTATAGATTTATTATCTGAATTAGTAGCCTAATGGTCTCTATCATGGTATTCAAGTTGCTCTGAATTTGGGTTTGATGTAGTGGTTGACTTTTCTGAGTAGCGGTAAGTCCTATAGAATTTCTTTTGGAAATAATTTAGGAAATTCCATTATTGGATTAAATTGCTTCTGTATAGATGAGACTACAGTCATAATATCAACTTCTATATTAGTATCTTCCACATTACTAATAGTGTTCTAGCTATCTGGTTTACTATAATCTATAACTGTTTCACAAGTTACTTCTAGGAATGCAGTTTTAATTCCACTTTTAGTGATTCTAGAACCTTTCTACGTTTTCAAGAGAAAACAAATAATATTTTCAAGTTGGATAGTAACTGGTTCCTGACTTATAGAGATAATGTAATAGCGTGGACGTGGCGTGGACCGTGAACGTGACTCTAGGGACCACACGTAGGCATGGACGTGGCTGTAGTATGCACTGCTCAGTAGTGCACCATGGTGATGTAGTCATGGGAATATAGCTATAAGGCAATGCTCGTATCAACTACTGGGATATGAGGCATTGCGGGAACATAGACTGTGGACAACACTGTAGACGAGACTGTGGATGAGACTATGGACATTAAGTAATGCTAGTATCAGCTGCTGAAACATACATCAATAACTGTAGACACAGGACATTGCAAAAATATAGACTGTGGACGAGACTATAGATAAGACCGTGGATGAGACCATGGACATTAAGCAATACTAGTATCAGCTGCTGGAATACACATCAACAACTGTGGATATAGGGCATTGCAAAGACATAGATTATAGATGAGACCGTGGATATTAAGCAATCCTAGTATCAGCTGCTAGAATACGCATCAACAGCTATGGACATAGGGCATTGCAAAGACATGGATAGGAATGTGTGCTCTTGTATATGCACGCCGACAGCAACGAAGACTAGAGACAACAAGACAATCAACAGCTGTGTGAGAATATAAGGCATTGCGAGGAGGATATAGATCGACAATGTACACTCTTGGATGTGCATGTAGCTAAAAACGAAGACCAGGGACAAAAGGCAATGCTAGTATCGACTGCTGGGGATACAAGACATTACAAGGGGGACATAGAATAGGGACAAAGAAGTATAACCTGCATTGGCTCTACGACCACTAATAAAGCGCAAGTAGGACCTAGACGTAAAGAATCATATTAGTCAAGCTAAAATACAAGACATTGCATAGGGAAAAAAGAGAAGAATAGAAGAGAAAGTTAGAGGATCTTTTATAGATACCAACTGTGAACCATTACACATATCCTAATTGTAAATGACGACAACGATAGAACCTGATCGAACTCCTGCCTTTGCCAGCCATCGCCCCGCTTACTACAGAAAGCCATATGGCCGTTTCGTCATTTAAACGTTGCTGTTTGCTTGTGTTAGTGGATTCTGTCGCTTGCTGCACGCTCGTTACTCACTTGTCGACAAGACCATATACTCGTATTGCTACAACGAAGCCTCCTTAGTGTCGAGCTGTGACAGTAGCCTTCCCTTAGGCCCGAAGCCCCCTAAGGCTTTGTGTTCGTCATATGAAACTACCGTGTAGAAGTACTCTGTAGAAGCCATAAACTAAAAGCCCAAGTAGAAGTCTAATAGAAAGTCACAGTGAACACAGAACTGAGGCGGCCCACTAAAGACACTAGCAGATACTAAAGAAGTACGGTGAAAATACCATATAAAATCATACAGAAACATTGAAGGGAAATACTCCATAGAGACCGTAAACCAAAAGCCCACGTAAAGGGAAGTCTGTAAATACAAAACTGAGGAGGCCTACCATAGAGACAAGCAGACACCAAAGAAGTATAGTATAAATTCCATATGAAACTGTGCAGAACACCGAAGAGAGATATTCTTCAGAGGCTCGTAGAAGTCTTAAGGGAAGTCATAGGGAACACAAAACTGAGGAGACTCACCAACGAGACAGTAAATAGAAGTCAGATAGAAGTATAATAATGGGTAACAGAAGCCTGACATCAGATAGAAGGTAATAGAATAAGGAGAATAGTAGGCAGAAGAGACATCAACTCATGAATACAAAGCTTAAGTCATATCCAACATAGGTCACAATGCTACTAAGAAGATAGGAAGGAGTATGACGTCAGGCATAATGCCATGAAACAAGCATAAAAAGGCAAAGGGACCTCAAATACAGAGCTCCGGTATTATAGGAACAAGAAGCAAGAGGCAAAAAACAAAAAGAAGAGTCCATACGGCCAGAGAATACCAAGCAACCGAAGCGACTTATGTAGAAACAGTAGACATGAAGAACAATACAAGCAACCTTATACTATTACGAAGGGGATGCGACATCGATATAAAATTGAACACAGATCAGCACGAGGTAAGACCGAACACCACCTTGATATAGAGTAAGAAAAATGGCATGCAGAAAGACACCAAGAACAGCAAGACAGAAAGGCAAGAACGCTGCGAAGAGAAAAATAAGTACCTCGAGAAAAACTCGCCGGGCTGCCGGAAGGTACCCATGTCGACTGCATAAAGTTCCAGTCACAAGAAAAACGGCATGAAAGATACCAAGAATAGCGAAAACAGTTAAGAAGAGCAAGACAGAAGGGCGAGAATACTATGAAGAGAGAAACAAGTATCTTAGGAGAAACTCGCTGGGTTGATAGAAGGTATCAATGTCGACTCCATAAGTTTCAGTTTCGTGAGCTACTCTGGAGGGGCTCATTGGGCTGCCAGAAGCATTAACGTCAACTACATGAAGTTCCAGTCGCAAGAAAAATGGCATAAAGGGGGACACCAAGAACAGTGAAACAGAAGGGTGAAAACGCTATGAAGAGAAAAATAAGTATCTCGGGAGAAACTCGTTGGGTTGCCGAAAGGTATCAATATCAATATGGAGTTCCGATCTCGTTAGCTATTTAGGTGAGTACTGAGCTGTCGGAAAGCGCTAGGCTGTTAGAAAGCATCAACCTTGGACCTGAAAAGAGAGATGGTAACAAGTAAAACATGACAGAATAAGAAACGAGCACACAAGAAGGGAGCCAAGAATAATAGGCGAAAACAAGAACAATGGAAGAACGATGAGAATAAGAACATAAACAATAATGTAAACAAAGAGAACAATAGGAACAATAGGAACAATAAAAACAAGAACACTATGACCAAAGAGGACGACAAGAAAAGAATATGCACAACATGGACAATGCAACAAGCCGGAAAGCACAATAAGGTCACCGAAGAACATCTCAACTTCTGCACCAAGACGATAAATATGACAGGCACATGTATGTGCGATGAGCAGGAAAGCATGAGGTCGCCGGGAGAACATCTCAACGGAATGCGATGAGTAGGAAAGTACGACGAGATCGCCAAAGAATATCACAACATCGGTGTCAAGAAGACAAATATGATAGAAATGTCGACCTGTACCTAGTCGACAAACATAACAGACATGTCAACCCGTACGTAGTCGACTATATATACTTATATTACATTACGGGGTTTCTGTACAGTTTGCCGGTACCATACATTCATTCTCCCTCCTTAGGAAGGTCTCCTAACCTTCTCATTGTTGTATTAGGCTGACTACCTCTATTGCTAGATAGCTAGGGTAACAGCGATGTAGGACTTGGACATGGTATAATGAAGGGTTCTATCAAAGTGGATAGACGATAGTAGCAACATAGATCTATTGGCTATATTGTTGCGCTCGGTAGAGTGATAGGGACGTAACATAATGTAACAGCATGGACATGGCGTGGACCGTAGACGTAACTCTAGGGAGCGCACGTAGGCATGGACATGGCTATAGTATATACTACTCAACAGCACACCATAGTAACATAGTCGTAGGAACATAGCTGTAAGGTAATGCTCGTATCAACTACCGGGACACAAGGCATTGCAGGAATATAGACTGTAGACAAGACTGTGGACAAAACCGTAGATGAGAGCGTGAACATTAAGCAATGCTAGTATCAGCTACTGGAACACACATCAACAATTGTGGACACAGGGCATTGCAAAAATATAGACTGTAGACGAGACTATGGATGAGCCCAAGGACGAGATCGTGAACATTAAGCAATACTAGTATCAGCTGCTAGAACACACATCAATAACTGTAGATACAGGGCATTGCAAAGACATAGACTGTGGACGAGACCGTGGACATTAAGTAATACTAGTATCAGCTGCTAGAACATATATCAACATCTATAGACACAGGGCATTGTAAGAACATGGATAGGAACGTGTGCTCTTGCATGCACATGCCGACAGAGACGAAGACCAGAGACAACAAGATACTCAATAGCTGGGTGAGGACATAAAGCATTGCGAGGAGGACATAGATCGACAACGTGCACTCTTGGATGCGCACATAGCCAAAAACGAAGACCAGGGACAAAAGGCAATACTAGTATCGACTGCTGGGGATACAAGGCATTGTGAGGGGGACATAGGACAGGAACAAAGAAGCATGATCTGAATTGGCTCTGCGACCACTGGTAAAGCATAAGTAGGATATGGACGTAAAGAATCATATTAGCAAAGCTAAAATACAAGACATTGCATAGAGAAAGAAGAGAAGAATAGAAGAGAAAGCCAGAGGGTCTTTTATAGACACTAACTGCGAACCATTATACATATTCTAATCGCAAATGATGATAATAATAGAACCTGATCGAACTCCTGCCCTTGCCAGCCATCGCCCCGCTTACATCAGAAAAAATTTATCTCACGTTATATGCACGGCGTGCATATAATGCCAATTTTCCAAACCTCGAGTTGCAACCATATCTCATTCACATAATACTCTTTCCGACATGCTACTACTTACAACTCATTACTATCTCCCACCTCCCAGCATACAATCGGACGCTGTGCACCTTATTGCCAACACTTCCCTCTCTAATCCCGACTCTTCTAATATCGTACATCTTTCTGTTCTTATCCCCGCGTATATAACTACTTCCTCAACGCTACTTAACCATATACCCTGATGTCTTCTTTCCTAACATTACTCCCCGCTATACTTGCTCTGCCATTATTTGTATTCTATTCCTCCCTTTCTTAATATTAGAAACCCTAACCTACATGCTTCCAATATTCCTTGATCTTTATAATCCTTCACATTTGATCCTTAGTTCTTCGAACCTTGCTATCGTACTTGATCATACCTAAATCGGACGTAATATGTATGCTTCTATTATTAATACTCCTCATACTCTACCATTCTATGTCATAACTATTTTCTTCTATTTACATTTGTGATCGTATACTCTCTACATCTAAACTATCGTGTACGTTATCTCCACTATTGATTATATTCCTATACTAAACTAATATTACAATATCCTATAGACTCGGCATCGGATGTGCCACGTTTCAAATCTCTTCGTACTCGTATATATGAAATCAATACGAAGCAAACTTAGATTGCAGAGATAAACACAAGCAAATTAATAAACCAAACACAAAACAAACACAAAACATATAAGTCCCTACCATACCAACATCCCCCAAGCTCCTTCTATATTACCTTATCCTACTACATGTATCAGACACTACAAGGCCGATTTCATCTCATAATTGTCCTATGCCACCTGCGATTCCTGCCAGTCCCTATTCTTATCGATCTCTGGAGGCTCATCCCCCTTGATTGCACTCCCCTCATCTTGACTACTTTCTGCACCTTCTACGATCTCTTTAATAGCCTGTGGCTCATCCACGGCCCCTAGAGGTTCCATTTCCTCACCCCTGGTATCCGATCCTGCTAGACTTTATGACAACATTATATTTTTCAACTCTTCCTGCAGCTCTGATATATATAATTCCCCTTCTTCAACTGTATATAGATCACTTACCTCCATTTTGGCTTTCTTATCAAATCCACCAATCCTTGTATGCAAGTCTGCCTTAATGTTCACCAATAGTAGCATTCTAACTTTATTATCATATAGGCCCCATGTATTTCAAAGCCGATAGAATGAAGCTGCTATAAGTTAGTCTATGAGCTTTTCAAGTCCAATTGAGTACTTACTGGCTATAGTTTCATATTTGAATTCAATGGTCTCAGTCACTTGTTCCCTACTTTTTAATTCTTTGAGGCAATACTATATAATAGCTGCCACTAAGCAAATGAATACTATATTGATATTGTCAAAGAACTTGCCATTATGTTTTCCTCTTATCTTAGATCGCCAGAAGAAATATTCATAGATTAATATCAGAATTTCTGTTACTCAAAATCTATGATCCAGTATCTGTTCTTTTTTTGTTAAAGTCTGTTGTCAATTTTCAAATAATATATTAACCTCTTATTGTTCATCTCTGTATATAAATCAATCCTTATATAATAACTATTCTACTTTCTTTGCAACCTCTTCCTTTCTCTGATAATCAAGTCGATATAACTACAAAATCTTCTGTCAACACTTGTAAATAATATAGGACCTATACTATGAATGAACACTTTTTAGCTATATTTTGTTAGTAATCAGATATACAAAGGTTGTGAATAGTATACTAATGCCTCATAGGCCTTCATTTACTTTAAGTAACTCTTTTCCTATTCTTGCACCCAGTCCCATGCTTCGTCAATCAAGTTAATTTTATCTAATATACTCAAGAATAGGAGTTTGAAAAAGGTATAGTTGGTGACCTAGTTCTGAGCAATATAATAAAGCCTTTACAGCTTGTGTAGAATTGATGCGAATGATCGAGTCTTTCTACTATTGTCTTGGAGTCGTTTGATCTCTACAATATCCAATTCTGAACTTTCTCTAGAGTTTGGTACTTCTACTTTGGGCTCACCCTTATCTGAAGATATCTCAGTAACTTTCCTATTATTCTCTCTCATACTCTCTTCTTACTTTTCAATTATATCAGTTTCTAGTCGATCCTAAATAAACTTATTATAATTAGAACTAACCTATACTGTTTTCTAGAACTGTGGGTATTTTTTATCCTCAAACTCATGAAGCTGTTTCCTCCACTTACATCTCAGTGACTTATCGGACATGATACATACTCTATACCTTATAGAGATTCTTCTTTAGTTAGAGTCTGCCCCTATGACTTTTGCAGCATGAGGTATTCGATGTAACTGGACTCTTTATAATAGGTAGTAAATAGAGAAAATAGAATATAGTAGTAGAATAAACAATTATTAGATGGTTCTTATATAGTTTTTTCCTTAGGAACATGGTAGCTCGCAGCTATATACCTCTTCTTCACTTTTAAATTATTGCTTTTTTCTTGTAAGGCTAATCAGACACTCAGAGTCTCGATCAATCTTATCTAATAGTTTCATATTATTATAAAAATTTACTTAATAATATCTTCACCCATGATTCCTGCAACTACTTAACTTTATCTAAGGGTCTGTACTAGCTAAAGTGGCCGATATCAAATACTATGTATATAATATAATATATTAATTCAGTACTATGAATAATAACTAGATAAATTAATAGCTAACTAATATGACCCTCTTCTAGCCCTGTGGTAAGCAAATTAGAAATAGATCATCTCTTTCTAAGCCAAGTTAGACTTATTTCTATCATTTTTTTCTCCCACTCTATCACTTTCCTTATCCGACTAAAGCCACTTATTGAAGTCTCCCTTTTAGGGCTCATTCCCGAATGTATCAATCATAGCCATCTCTACAGCTTCTATAGTTTCGTTCTACTTATATACCTCTACTACTATACATGCCACCCCACATGCCCTCATAAAAGACTTCCTATCCTATAGATTTAACCACTTTGCCTAGCTAAATAGGATCTCCTTATTAGAATTCAGGATTTCATCCTTATTATATTCCTTAAAGTTTTTGTGATGCCTTTTGTACTTCTCTAGTTGCTGTTTAAACTGATTTATCTTCTTCTAGTATCTTACCTTTCCATGCTCGAAACCATAGTCAGTTCTTAGCTAAGCCTTGGCCTTCCTCCTCCCAAACCTGATTAGATATAGCTCGTTCTCAGAATTAGACACTATGGGGTTATAGGGATCCACCTGTATATTGAACTTATCCTCCTAAAAATAGAGCCGATTATCAGGGGCAGGACTTTCTTTAGCTCTATTGGCCCTGCCAAGCTGTACTTAAAACAATAGTGGCTTATATATACTATCTCCCACTGTAAGAAAATTTACCAAATCATTATCCATTGTCATCCATTCTACGTCCTCTGATATCATGCCGTCAAGTGGTAGCTTTGTTAGCGTACTATATATTATTCTAACTATATGACTGGCAAGGATCCGTGAATGGATCCTCTTGATCAATTTGGCCACTGTAACGTTCCTCAAAGCTACAAATTGCTTATTTCGGATATTAGTCCAGTAATAGTTTCCATTTATTAGATAAATATCAGTGTAGTTATGTGGGTCTATAATGGCAACTTGAACTGTGTAAAAGGGAATTGTAGTCAGATATGTTGTCTCCTCTCCTAAGTCATTTGTGATGTTTTTCTGCCTTTATTTTACTAATGACAAATCTTCCTTAGTTTCTATTTCTTAGTCTTTTTTCAAACAATCTAGTAAGAGATAGTGAAATCTCTCTCTAGCTTTGTCCCTCTCTTTATTCCCTTTAGTAGTCATCACTAACTTACGGCTGGACACTGGAAGTCTACGTTTAGAATTAAGGGCATACTGTTAAAATATTTCCTAAACAGTAGTAAACATTCCACATTGGCCAGTAATTCCATTTGAGAATGTATAAGTCTTCAGATATCTCTGCCACTTCCAATATTCTTCCTAGTTATTATCTCCCCATCCTAACTAGGTTTTTATATGAGAAGTTGACTAATCCTCTTTTATGGTGGCTCTTGACATATTATTAGTGAATAAGTAACTACCTAATCTAGTAATACTCAATTAGTTTACTAAGTTCGTCCGATATCTAATTTATAATATACCTTAACAAGCTGATAGAATACACTTATAGAACTTTCATGTATAAGATTTAGATGTAATATCGACAGATGTAGATAGTTTGTTCATTACTAAATTATGGATTCTAATAAATAAAAGAAGCCCTTTATATACATACAAAGCTCTTTCATAGTATTTACTATCATTAGAATAAAGACTAAAGTATTGGGCTTCATGATCTCCTAGTATATTCTAGTTCCTTTTATAGCCTCTTATGTCCAATAACTATTTATTTAAATATTATTATGTTTGGGACATAGTAACTTCACGAATATTTCAACCTGACCCCATATTCATAGATTAGAATCTTATAAAAATAAAGTATTAATCGATACTAATTTAATATATATCAAACTCTTGATAAGCGTTAATAACCTATTAATAGTGTAGCTAGTTAACAGTATAAATATACCTATAGAAATAAAGGTTGTATAAGTGGTAATAATTATAAATGTAGTCTGGTAGGTACTGAAAACGATATAATATCTAGAATAGATAACACTTATATTAGGGTATGTACGGAATGAATAAAGGTTATATAATGGACATAAAGTAATCCTTAGCAACTGTTGTGAGAGGTTTAAACAAAAGAATATATAGCAATCCTTAGCAACTATATTCTAAAGGAATAGTATTGGCTTACAAACAAAGTATAGCTCATTTTCAATTCTATAGTCTTATGCCAAGACCCTCTTTATGACTGAGCACATAGCAATTAGTGTATCCTTTTATAATAATGGATACGTAGGGGTAATAAGTAACTTAAATTAGGCTGAATTAAGCTAATCTAGTTGGTATAAACCTCTTGTAGAGAGAATTGAGCTAGCTTCCTTTTATAGAAAATAAATGTATTATGTTCCTGCAAACTATTCTCATTCTCCATATTATTCATATGAATTCCTTTAGGTCCTGTCCAATGATTGCTGTATGCCCTTTTTACACCCAACCTTTTAAAATGGCTAGTAGGCTTACAAATCATTTAGAAATAAAATATCCTAATATACTGTATTAACTACTCAAATGAAAACGAGCAAACTAGAATACAAGTGATAATCATTTAGAAGTACCACAAGCATTATCGGACATGATACAGCCTCATAATAGTGCATGCCCCTTTTGCAACCAAGCTTTTAAATCAGCTGATACTCTTACAAATCATTTGGAGAAACAATACCCTAAATGCTAGTACTTATACAAACGAGTAGCCATTAGTATAAGCAACATATAATGGAATGCAGGAGGGCAACCAATGGACGCAATACAGTCTATGAATATCAATAACTTTAAAAATGACTTGAGCTAGCTCTTTTCGGAACTTCTTGACTTTATACTGCAAAATTAGATAAAGCTACTGGAAGAATAGTGAGAAGAAATTACTTATAATTATATAGATAGTTTGTATATAGAAGATAAATAAGTGGACATAGTCACTCCCACAGCAGATGTCATATATTTTCCTGTAGACTATGAAGCTAGTAAGGTTATTGCGGCATACCTCTCAGTTTTACAAAGGCAACCAATATATAATTTCTTTCAACCCTTCCAAAATACCTTAGATTTTAAACTTGCAAGATTTCTATATGAAATCCATATGCCAAAGGCTTTCGGTTTTCATTCTAATCTGCTTCCACCTTATATCAAAAGATTGACTAAATGATTACTGATCCACTATAGAAGAATGGATTTATTGACTTTAATCTAGCCAAAAATATAGAGTTCTAGTACTAGGATATTTTAGAGTTATTAAAGTATCTACTACATTACAAATCCTTTGCACTATATATATGCTAGGAACTAGTCAGGCAGTTCGACATATAGCAAGAGAGGGTTTATACAGAGATAAATACCACATTATAGTAGTGGGATATATAGGTATGCAATTGCTCTATTTATAATATGTAGGTACTACATTTACTAGTTATTTGATTACTAATTTTAGAGCTCAAATGATACTTTCTGTAGGCACTACATTGGTTCTAGTACTTTTTGCATCCGATACCATCCACCTAATAAATTTTTCGAGTGATAGTAAGGTATAGCTAATATATATGAGTATTAGTAATATCAAGTCTAGAGTTCAGAATAAACCTATATCTCATACATAGATACCAGTTGCACTACTACTTTATAGTTCAAAGTAAGTCAAACGAATCCTTGGCTAGTCAGAGGAGAAGTAGGAGTAAGAGACTATTTAGGTTTTGTATGATCTACTTAGGTTTATCTTATATCCATTATCAGATACTGCATAGGATGGGCTAAAAGTAAAGTATACTAATATGGTTATTAGGAAATATTATTTCCGGATTGCTAGTTAGCTTGCAGACTATATAGAAAATGCAATAATATATAGGATTTATGCTACTAAATGTCTAATATATGATTATCCTTAAGCGCAACTAGGCCAGTTTCAAAAATATCCTATACGCAATGGTAAAAAATATCCACAATAAGTTAACAAATCAAATGCTATAAGTCTTCATGATAACGGAGTGAAATCTGTTAATAATATACTATGGACCCTAAAAGGTACAGTCTTATAAGAACTTATTTGATTTAATATCCTCCATACTATGGTCTTGGGGAATCTACAATATTTGATGGATTAGATCAAAGGGTTTTTGAAAAGCTATAATAGGTTCCCTGCATTCGATAATATCTGGAGTTCACTACCTTACTACTTTGATAATCATGTGCTGCATAAGTTATATAGGCTTTTGAGTCAGCTCTTCGGCAAGGAAATACAATCAATTTTAAGAGTTATTTTGGGGGTTTTCACTACTTTTCTATATTACAAGATAGATATAGTGCGTCTGACAATAGCCTAGGAGTGAGATTTCAAGAAAGCAATTACTTGTATGCAATACTTGACTGATTTTGCCCTCCTTTCTAGGTATTGAAGTCATACCAATAGCACTATAGGATATATGCGAGAGTATTTACAATAATTCCATATGACGAAGGATGTTTTTTTACGATATTAGGCTAGCAAGGCTGCAAAAGCCCGGACAGATATGGTCTTGAAAGAGCTAATAAAGTGGAATTGGAATCACAACCTTGAAGAGGATACCAGCAGATGCACAGCAACCTAAAAGACTCATACTGTAGGAGAAGATCAGGAAAATAGTATATATATAGTGAATCAGGTTCTTATAGAGAATTCATATTTCAATTTTTTAAAGATTCATCTGATTATGTACTTAACTAACCAAATCTCCTACTATGGCAGCTTGCCCCAATTCTCAATAGAGATTTACGAGACTTCATATAAGCAATTAAAGGAGGCATATCATTAGAGTAATTATATTAATAGTATCCTCCAAGTCATCTGGGGTTATAGCCGATATCATAGCTTTGCTGTAAGGGAATTAGAGATAGCAGCATAGGCAGAGGAGAATCTAGAAATTCAGGGGAGGTTGAAAGATGTAGTATATGCGAAACCAAGAGGTACAGAGCTAATTATTATAGAATAAGCCATGATTTTTATAATACTGAAAAGGAAACATTGGATCAAAATAATGAAGAATATATTAGCTATAGCAGATGAGTTCAAGATTCCAGAAATCGGTAAGCATTTGCAATAGTTTTTTGAGAATAATATTTGTATAATAGTAGATCACTCTCAATCAGATGCAAAGAGGATTTTATTGAATGTAGAGGTACAAGCTTACAATACAGTTAAAATTCTCATACCAAATCAGGATGTAGATGATAATAACTATTATCAAGTTCAGTATGTATATACAACTAGTAGTAAAAGTTAGTAGAGAAAGGAGGCAAGAAGAGATATAGTTTGGGTACATATAGAGTCTATGAGATTATAGCCAGTATCTGTTATGGAAGCTTTGAAGAGTTACCATAATCGAGTCATAGGCTTTTGGAATATATTATTTATAGTACGAAGGACTAATAATGAGTTGTACAAATTAAGACATATAATGCTGCTGGATTGGATTGGGAATCAGATACTATATAGCCTTGAGGGGATGTCCTATATATAAGAATTTAAATGTGGGGGAAGGCAGACTATTGTATGGTTACGAGCGATTGAAGAAGCAGTATATTTAATACCCCTAGAGCCGGAAAGAAAATGGATAGTAAATAATAGGGTAAATTATCATGTGTGGAATGAGATGAATGATGGATAGTATAGAGAGTTATATAAGAGGATTATGAATGAAATAAAGTATATAAAATAAGCTTTATGTTTTAGGTGAGAAGGCAGACATAGGAGAGTTATTAGCATTTGTCATGTGAGATATTATAAGAATATAGTGGAGAAGAAACTGTTGTTAGTATTATGAATGAAAAGTAGAGAAAATATTATACAGGTAGTAGAAAAGGAATATAAGGAAGTTAATAACGTATATAGAGATATAAGGAAGCTAGTAACGTACATAGAGAAAATAAAATTAGTTTAAGCTTGACAATGCAAGCAATGTATATAAGATAAAATAATATTGTAATACCTGATAGTGTATTATAATATAATAAAATTTTTGCTGATATGCTATAGAAAGCCATATGGCCATTTTATCATTTGAACATTGCTGTTCACTTGTGCTAGTGGATTCTGTTATTTACTATATACTCGCTACTCACTTGTCAATAAGACCATATACTTGTATTATTATAACGAAGCCTTTTTAGTATTGATCTGTAATAGATAATAGTATGAACCTTAGTAAGTACAAGTTCCCCAAGAATCATATCCTAACTATTGAAGTATATTATATAGAAGGTGCATCCTTCTACATATCCTATCCAATCCAATAAGATAGTATATGTCTTATTAATTATTATTTTAGATCCTTTTAAGACTGTATCTAAAGATATTTTCTCAATACTCTTTGTTAGTATTTCATATAAGTTTATAAATATAGAATTGATCAAATCTCCTTTCTCTATTTAGAGATCTATCAATACCAGAGCAGGTTGGTCATTCGCTCTAATATAAACTTTATTGTAGTCAATTAGTTATATTAACAGGGGTCATTCCTTGATTTTATCCTTGTTGATTTTCAATATAGTAGTTGTAGCAAAATCCTATACTGTAATTCATAAGGGTATCTTGTTTTGTCACTTCTTACAATCCTTATAAAAATATCTAGGGTTCTAATACTATAGATATTTTTTATCTCTTATTAATTACATCTTTATTTTATTATCTAATTTTTTAGTAATAGTATCTTAATTAGATTCCTTTTGTTTATTATAATTAGTCTTGAAAGAAGTTTTATTACTATTACTATAGTTTGATCCATATTGATTATAGTCTTTTCATTAATTTCAATCTTAATTAGTTGATTTTTGATTTTATCACTAGGGTCCATTTAGTATCTATAATAGGACAATTTCTTTCTTTGATACTTTATATAATTCTACTTGATATATAAGTTAGTTATATATCTATTTGACTTTAATTAAGAGAATTAATATCACTAACATATATATAGATAGGTAATTAAAAAACTTTCTTCTTTTAATCTCTTCTAATATTAATTATTTACTTTTAATATTAATCAATTTAATTTATATTTTAGTAAGCCAATTAGTAAATTAATTGATACCTATATATTATCTATTTTTGTAAGGTATAGTAGTTTCTTATTACTTTTATAAAATATTTTTACTAGTAGATAGTATGAAAAAATTTCTGAATACTATTATAAAGCTAAAGAATTTTACTTTCTTTCCTTTATCTCTTAGATATTAATTATAAATTGTGAGTATACTTCCTTAAAGTAGAAATTCTAAAATTTCTAATATCTCAGTCTTTGTTAAATCAATTTCTTTTATCTTTAACTAGTATTAGACTACTATAGCTTAATAGTTAAAATACTATAAGTCTTTCTATTTTTTATTAGTACTATTAAATTTTTCTAATAAATCAATTTTGATTCCTTTAATTTTCTTAGATAAAGTGAGGTTATTTACTAAAATTATTCTAGTAGTAGATTCCTATTATTAATATTCTACCAATTTACCTTGTTGAGTCTTTTTTAGTTTAGGTAACTTAACTATTAATGAGATACTATTATCTGAATTAAAACTTTTATTTAGCTTATTATTATCTAGTCTATCTCATACTCTAAACTATTATTACTATTATTGACTAGTATTATTATTTTTTCTATTATTACTATTATTATTTTCATCTTTTTTATTATTATCTAATTTTTATATTTTGTCTAGAGGAAATAAAGAAGAGTTAGAGCTTTCTGCTTCTTATATTAATATAGTATCTTTTTAAGTAGATTCTTAACCTTTACCTTTATCTTTTGTTAGAGTTTGAGCAAACATTTTGGGTATACTTAGAATTAGTTTAAATCAATCTTCTGGAAAGGTTTTTATCTTATTTAGGTAAGTATTATATAGTATAAAGGCTATTATATTATTTCATTCTTCTATAAACTACTTTTTATCTTTTAAAAGTCTAAGTATTAGCTTTCTTAATTCTTCTTTAATATATATATTAATTTCTAGCTCTTAATTTAAAAAAAGATATATACTAAACTATAAATAATATTTTACTACTACTTCTATTAATAGTATAGTAATAGCTAGATAATATTCTTATGTCTTTCTTAAAATTTATTTATATTTTAGGATTTCAATTATTGGATTTCTGTATTTATTTTAGAAAGCCTTTAATACTTATAGTAGAATCAGATTAAGAGTAGCTTTATAGAATAATTCTTAAATAAAAGGAGTACTTTTTATAATTATTTTATTTTTTCTATCAATATCTCTTTCTTCTAATATTGTAAGATCTATAATTCTAGCCTTCTTTAAAGTATATTTGATTAACTCTTCAATTTCTTTTGACAGTATAGTTAAATACCTTAATTTCTTAGTTTATCTTTTAGCTATAGATACTATTTTATCTGATTGTTGATTCTTATCTTAGGTTTACTTTAATATCGATTATTACTCTATAACCTATTAGATTAGATCAATAGATTCAATCTTTAAGTTACTTTTCTACTTTAGTACTTTATTATTCTGGTAGTATTATTATTAAAGATTTATTGAATATCTACTTAATTGAAGATAATATTGGCTCGGGTAATAGTAATGATAATATAGTAGCTTAGCAAAGTCCGAATATATTTTATAGACCTAATTTGTCTACTACTTCTAAGTCATTTAGTAAGAGTATTTCATTTTTCAATTATAATATTAAAGTAGATACTAAAGGTATAGAGATTTTCATTACAATGTCTGCATCTAATATTGTCTTAAGTAAAGATAATTCTTTTTTTAAAGTATTATCTAGTATAGAGAAGGCAGTTTATAAGCTATAAGATAAGGATTTTTTTCTTATTATACTGATTCTTCCTGAGACCTATATTGCTAGTTTTTTGATAATATACTATATTTTTTATTTTCAGTATAATATTAAAGATTACCAAAAGTACAAGTGGATTTGTCCTAAGTACTGGGAAAAGTGTCTAGAATAGAGGTAGGATACTTTTATATAGGGAACTATTATCCCTTAGAATTTTACTTAGCTTACTTCCAAATCTTGTAGTTATACTGCAGTTAAGAGTCTAATATCCAAGTTTCATTAATTATTATTATAGCTAGTTAAATTTATGATATTATTATTGAATTTAAAATGCATTATACTAAAAAGTATAAAAGACTATTATTAAACTTAATTAGTCTTTAGGATAAAAGGTTATGAGTAGTAAAGATTAATTTTAGATATTAAAAAAAATATAATAAATAACACTAGGTAGTAGTCATTTAGTACTATTTATATAAACTATATTTACTTGAATAGATATTTATATATACTAGTTTTATTTAGAGATTGCCTCAGGAGGGTAATTGTTATTAAGTAGAGAGTTCTATTAGGAATATTAATTAATAAGTATAATCTCCACTTAGATTATTTACTAATTAACTAATCTATTATAAGTTATTATCTATATTCTGAATAATCTAAAGAGGAGATTCTAGAGAGAATTTATACTTCTTTTATATTTATTCAGTAAGATATCTAACAAATCAGAATATATAAAGTATAGTACTTACTATAAAGTAGTACTATATAAATTATAAGAAATAGTAATATAAGTCATACTATATAGAGCTATATTAGGGCTATATAATACTTTTGATAGTATATACAAGATAGTAAGTTCTACTGAAATAACTGACTGCTAGTTTTAAGAGTTGTAAAATAATAACAGATATAGAAAATATAAGATAAATAAAATAATAAGAAATAATATTTCTTATTATAAAAATAGAATTTTAGGTACTAATAAATCTATTGTACTAAAAAAAGAAGTACTATTTAAATTATCTAGAGTAAAGTAGTATAATAATACTATCTAAAAACTAAATAATAAACTAAAATTAAAGATATTTTTAGATTATAAAGTAATAAATACTATTAAATATAAAATAAAATAATTATATTATAAATAGTAAAAGTAAGTAGAAAAATAAACTATAGAATAGTCTCTACTAATAATCTAATAAAATAACTAGATATCTATATTTATAGAAAGCTTTCTAAAAGAGACTTTATTATTTCAAAATAAATATTTAAATATCTTTATTAAGAAGGAATACTATCTTTATAGATACTATATAATAAGAATAAAAGTAATAGTTTGATATTATTTTATACTTATAAATAATACTTTATTATTTTTATTTTATAGCTATAATAATATCTCTATAATATTATAATATTAAATACTACTACTATTAAAGGTATTTAAACTTAAAATAATTAATTGATTAAATATAATTATAATTTTAATATTAAATCTATTTAGATTATTATAAAACTATTTACTATATATAAAGATTTAGATTGATAGCACAAAATTTAGTATAATAGTAATCTATTTCTAAAGTAAAGATTTTCATAAAAAGAATAGAGATTAAATAGATTTTTAATCACTTATTATAATTAAATAATTAAATTGTCTAAATTATATATAATTATAAAATACTTAGTAATTTAATAAGATACCTATCTTATACCTATATATACTTATATAAGCTAAGATACTTATCTTATATCTTTATTTATTAGTATACTCTATATACTCATATATATTTCTTAATTGTATTCTTTAATCATATTCTATAATTAAAGATTATTTAATTTTAAACAAATATTTTTTGCTTAGAATATTAATTATAATTTTTAATTTAATTAATTAATTATTTTAGATTTGAATACCTCTATTTAATTATTTTGTCTATTTAAAATATTAGTTTTTCTATAGATTAAATAAAAAAAATAATCTTTTATTATATATAATTATATAAAAAGTCTTATTATTAATAGATCTCAAAAATTTAGAATCTAAATATTGAATAAAAAAGTTAAAATCTTAAAATAAGAACTAATAAAAATAATAAATTTTAAATATAGTTCTAAACTAATATAAATAAATTTTTAAATAACTAGTTAAAAATAAGTTAAGTTTAAATATAATTATAAGAAAAAAAAAAAAATTTAGTTTATTTATTTTTAAAAGATAACTTAATATATAGTATAAACTACTTTTATAATAAAATACTTTTTTAAGAAAATACTAAATATATATATTATGTTAATAATAGAATTTAAGATAATAGACTATTAATAAAATCTTTTAATAAAACTAATACTATTTTTAGAAGAAATTTTAAATAAAAGATTAAAAATAGTATAAAAATAAAAAAGTATAAAAAATTAGATAATATATTTAATTTTTTTTTATTTTTATTATTTCAATATTGATATATAATATAATTATAGTAAAGTTTAAATAAATTTGATATTCTAAATATTTTATTCTTAGAATAAAGATAACTAATGTAAAGTTAATATAAAAAACTAATATAATATATCTATCTTTTATAAACTTACTTACCTCTTAATCTTAATTAGTATAATTATAATTAAAATAAGAAGGCTTCAACTAAGTAAACTAAAACTTTTTTTCTATCTATTATTTCTTTCTTAATAATAGACTTTAGATAATTAATATTCTTTTAATAATTAAGCTTTTATCTTAATTATTTTTTCTTACTATATACTAATACAATATAACTCTTAGTTTCTATATATTTTCTATATACTTTACAAGTTATATTCAGATCTTTTTTAACTAACTTTTACTTTTAAATAGTAAAGTTATCTTTACTAATATAGAATTAAGAATAATTTACAACTATTTTTCTATTCTAGCTAACTATTTTATTTAAGCTAAATCTTACTATATATTTCTTTTAATAAAACTTTTCTATATACTACTACCTTACTTTCTTTTTTATAATTATATAGTTTTTTTTACTTTTAACTCTACTTTTTACTAAATAATTAACTTTTTTATTCTTTTTAAATCTAATATATATTTTTATATAATCAATATCCATTTTATTACCTAACTTCTATAATTTTCTTATTACTTAAACTATATTATAAGTTTTTATATTATACCTTTTTTTAGCTTTTATTAATAATTCAATAGTAGCTAAAAAGTTTAAGAGAATTAGAACTACTTAATTCTCTTTTATCTTATCAAAAGCTTTTTAAATATAAATAATTTTTCTATCTTAGATTATTATTATAAATTCTAAACTTATACTTCTTTTAAGTCTCCTATTATAGCTTTTCTTTTATACTTTACTATCTTTACTTTTATTTTTATTTCTAAACTAAACTTTCTTTTTTATATTTTAAACTTTAATTTTCTCTTTTTACTACTTAACTTCTTTTTGATCTCTATAATATAGATCTAAAATAAAAAGTAATGAGATAAAGTTTACTTTTTTATAGAATAAAGTTTATTTATTATATTTTATTATTATTATATCTTTTTTAATTTAAACTTTAGCTAAAGAATTATATTTCTCTTATTCTTTATTAAGTATAAAATTTTTTAACAAGTCTAGATTTAGTATTTTTCTAACTATTAGACTATTTTAGTATATATCTAATATATAATAAAAGATATTATTTTTTATTATCTTATTATCTTATATCTTATATTTTCTATATTTATTACTATCTAATAACTACTATTTTATATTAAAGGACTAACTTTTGACTATCTTATAACTATTAAATCTAATAGTTAGTTATTTCTATAGAACTTATTATCTTATATATAGTTTTAAAAATATTATATAGCTCTAATATAGTCCTATATTATATAATACTATCTTATAATAAGTACTAAACTTTATATATTCTAATTCATTAACTATATTATTGAATAAGTATAAAAAAACAATAGATTGTTATAGAAATCTTCTCCTTAAACTATATAAAGCTAATAACCTATAATACATTAATTAGTTAGTAAATAATCTAAATAGAAAATATGCTCATTAATTAATATTTCTAATAGAACTTTTTACTTAAACTATAATAAATACTTTTTTTAAGTAATTTCTTTATAAAACTAGTATATATAAATATTTATTGTAGTAGTTATAGATTATATAAATAATACTAAATAATTACTATTTAGTAATATTTATTATATTTTGATTAATATTAAAAAGTTAATCTTTACTATTTATAATCTTTTATTTAAGGTTTAATTAACCTTAATAATACTTTTTTATACTTTTTAGTATAATAAATCTTAAATATAATAATAATATTAAATTTAGCTTTCTATAATAACTAATAAAATATTAGACTTTTAACTATAGTAAAATAATAAAGATTTAAAAGTAAGTTAAGTAAAATTTTAATAGATAGTAGTTTTCTATATAAAAGTATTTTATCTTTATTTTAGATACTTTTTATAATACTTTTAAAAAATTTACTTATACTTCTAGTAATCTTTATTACTATAATAAAATAAAAAATATAGTATATTATCAAAAATCTAGTATTTTAAATTTTAGAAAGAGTTAGTATAATAAAATAATATTTTTTATTAAAAAGCTTATAAACTACGTTCTTAATACTAGATAATATATTAAAAAAAGAATTATTTTTACTTAAAGTAATACTAAACTTAGATATTTTAATAAATCTCTTAATACTATTAATATTTACTTTAATATTATAATTAGAAAATAAAATATTCTTACTAGATAATTCAAAAGTAATAGATAAATTAGGTCTATAAAATATATTTAAATTTTACTAAGCTACTATACTATTATTATCATCAACTAAACTAATATTATCTTTACTTAAGTAAATATTTAATAAATCTTCTTCTATAATATTATTAGAATAATGAAGTATTAAAGTAGAAAAATAACTTAAAGATTTAAATTATTAATCTAAACTAATAGTATATAGAGTAATAATTAATATTAAAGTAAACTTAAATAAGAATTAGTATTAAATATAATAGTATCTACTATTAGAAAATAGACTAAAAAGTTTAGATATTTAACTATACTACTCCAAAAAATTTAAAAGTTAAATATATATTTAAAAAGACTAGAATTATTAATCTAAAAATATAAAAAAAAAGGAGATAATAAATTAAATAATAGAATAATTATAGAAAATATTATCTTTACTTAAGAATTACTCTATAAAGCTACTCTTAATCTTATTCTCCTATTAATATCAAAAGTATTCTAAAATATATATAGAAATAAAATAATTGAAATTTTAAAATATATATAAATTGTCTAAAAGATATAAAAATATTATTTTACTAATACTATATTTTTAATAGAAATAATAATTAAATACTATTTATAAATTACTATATTTTTATTCTTAGATTAAAAATTAGAAATCAATATATAGTTTATATAAGAACTAAAAAAACTAATACTAAGATTTTTAAGAGATAAAAAACACTTTATAAAAGAATAAAATATTATAATAGCTTTTATACTAAATAGTATTTACTTAAGTAAAATTATAATTTTTCTAGAAAATTAGTTTAAGCTAAGACTAGGAATACCTAAAACTTTTATTCAAAATCTAATAAAAGATAAAGATAAAAATTAAGAATTTATTTAAAAAGATATTATATTAGTATAAAAATTTAAAAGTTCTAACTCTCTTTTACTAATATAAGATGAAATATAAAAACTAAATAAAGATAAAAAAGATAAAAATAATAATAATAATAAAAGAAATAAAAGAATAAATCTAATAAATCTATAATAATTTAAAGAATATAATAAACTATATAATAATAATTTAAATAATAGCTTTAACTTTAATAATAATATATTATCAGTAGCTAGTTTACTAATAATAAAAAAAACTTAAAGAGATAAATTAGTAGAATATTTATAATAAAAATCTACTATTAGAATAATTTTAGTAAATAATCTTACTTTATTAAAAAAAATGAAAAGAATTAAAACTAATTTACTAGAGAAACTTAATAATATTAATAAAAAGTAGAGAAACTTATAATATTTTTATTTTTAAATAATAATAGTCTAATATTAATTATAGCTTAAAGAAATTAATTTAAAAAAGATTAAAGAAATAGAAATCTAAGAATTTTTACTTAAAAAAAGTATACTTATAATCTATAATTAATATATAAGTAAAAAAGAAAAAAAGAAGAAGATTTTGGCTTTATAATAGTACTTAAAGACTTTCTAATACTATTTACTAATAAAGATATTTTATAGAAGTAATAGAAAACTACTATACTTTATAAAGATAAATAATATATAAGTATCAAATAATTTACTATTTAACTTACTAAAATATAAATTAAATTGATTAATATTAAGAGTAAATAATGAATATTAGAAAAGATTAAAAAAATAAATTTTTTTAATTACTTATCTATATATATATTAGTAATATTAATTCTCTTAATTAAAGACAAATAGATATATAACTAATTTATATATTAAGTAAAGTTATATAAAGCATTAAAAAATAATATTAATCTACTATATATACTAAATAGATGTTACTAATAAAACTAAAAATTAACTAACTAGAACTAAAATTAATAAAAAGTCTATAATTAATATAGATTAACCTATAATAATAGTAATAAATATACTCTTAAGTTTAATTATAATAAATAAAAAAAATTTAATTAACATATTATTACTAAAAAATTAAATAATAAAATAAGAATATAACTAATAAAAAATAAGAAATATCTATAGTATTAGAACTATAGATATTCTTATAAAGATTATAAGAAATAATATAATAAAGTACCTTTATAAAGTATAGTATAAGATTTTACTATAATTATAGTATCAAAAATCAATAAGAATAAAAATAAAGAATAATTTTTATTGATATAACTAATTAATTATAATAAAATTTATATTAAAATAAATAATTAATCTACTTTAATATTAATAAATTTCTAAATAAAAGAAAGATATTTAATTAATTTAGTATTTATATATTTATATTAAAAATGAACTAAAAATATTAATAACATATCTTTAGGAACTACTTTAAAAAGATTAAATATAATAATTAATATAATATATATAATATAATTAGATTAAATAAGATATATAAAAAAATAAACCTTTTATATAATATACTTAACTAATTGGAATATAATTTTTAAAGAATATATACTTACTAAATTTTATATAATAATCCTTATAAGTTAAAACATAATTATTATCTAGCTAAAAGATATTATTTGCTTTATATTAAATATATAGAAAGATTTAGAAGTAATAAAATTAAAATTAAAACTATATATCTAGAAATAATATATCAGTTAGTTAGAGACTAAAGTAAACTAAATAGTTATAATACTATTAGTAATATAAAAGATACTAATATAAAAATAGATATTATAACTATTATTTTATCTATACAAAAGTAATTTAATCTAATAATAAAATTTCTAAAATTATTTCTAAAATAAATTCTATAAGATTTACTTACGACTAAAAAATATTAATTATTATATTAAACTCAACTCTAAAGTAACTTAGATACTATAATAGAGACTATTAAGTTATTAATTTATATAATAAATATATTATAAAATTACTAAAAATAAAAAGATAAAATAAATTTACTAAGTAAAAAATAATACTAATATAGTAACTATATTTACTATTCTAAAATAAAATAAATTAGAAGAATCTAAATTTATTAATAACTATTAAAACTATAATTTTATTATTGAACTAGATTATATACTACTACTAAATATTAATAAATTAATTGAATTAATAGTAGTAAATTTTATTTAGTCTAAGATAAACCTAGTAGATAGCTTTTATAATATTAAAATTAATTTAGAATTAAAAAAATATTTTACTTTTTTAATATATCTAGGATATTATAGAAATAAAGTTAGATAATAAAGAGACTATAATATACTAACTACTATAATCTAGGTAATATATGAAATATTTTAAGCTATAGTCTATGAAAATTTAATAATTTATATTAATAATATTATAATTTTTTTTAAGATCTATAAATAGTATATTCTTATTTTTAAAATAGTACTATAGTATTTATAAGATAAAGAATTTTTTTTGAAACAAAATAAATACTAATTTTTTATAATATGGTTAGATATACTAGCTTATATCTTAAATTTAAATAGACTTTATATTAATCCTATTAAAAAAATAATAGTATTACCTTTTTTACTTTTAAAAATTATTAATTACCTTAGTTATTTTATTTCTAACTTAATATTTTATATAAATATATTATTAAAATTATAAAAAGCAATTAAAATATTGGAATAGATAGATACTTATAATATAGTATTTAAAAAACTAAAGAAAGTTATAAATTCTCTTTATATTTTAAAATTCTATTATAATATATTTACTAAATCTAAATATTTAATTTATTATATTAGTAACATAGGTTGAAAATCTTAAATTAGTTAAAGTTCTTTTACTAACATTTGATCATCTTATTTTTATATTAGAAAATTTAATCTAATTTAATTAAACTATTTAATTCTTTAAAACGTATTATTAGTAATTACTAATTTATTAAAATTTTTTAAAGTATAATTTAAAGATTATAAATTTATTATCTTTATAAATTATAAACTTTTAAATATTTTCTATACTTAAATTACTATAAGTTAAAAACTTAGACTATAGTAACATTATTTTATAAAATTTGATTATAATATCTAATATATAATAAAAAAGAAAAACTTAATAGTAAATACTTTAATATTTCTACTACTAAAAATAATTATATTCTTACTAGTATTAATTATTCTCCTTATCTCTATATTAATACTTTAATATTTACTTACTATTCTGATTTTTTATTAAGTAAAATAGTTTTTTATAGAGCTATTAACTTCTAGTATATTAATTATAACTATAATAAATATTATAAAAGACTTATAAAATTTAGATACTATTTTCTTTACTTTTACTATAAAGTTAAAGTTAAAATAAAAAATAATTATAAATATAAAATATTTAGCTATAAATTAAAGTCCTCTAATAAAGAGTTTTAAATTTTTATTGATACTAAACTATTCAATAGATATTAGCCTACTAATTTTAAAGAACTAAAAATAGACTTCCCTTAATAATTACTAATTAAAGATAAAAAAAAGTAGTCTTTAACTTTTTAATCAATACTAATACTAATTAATATTACTTTTATTTATAATAACTACTAATAATATAAGTAAATATATTAATTAGTATACTAAAATTTATATTATCTTATATATAGTAGCTTATATATAATATATAACTAAGTATTTATAGTTAAGATTTATACTATTTATAATATTTTAAGATATAGTAGTATTAACTATAACTTCATAAACTTAGTTCTTAAAAAGAAAAAGAAATTCTTTAAGAATTATCTTAATAATCTTAATATAATCAAAGATTATTATAAAAAACTCGTTAAATCAATATTTATAATTTCTACTACTAATTTTTATAAAGAAGTATTTAATAACTATATAAGAAAAATCAATCAAAATATACTAATTACACTTTACTAATTATAAACTTTTATACTAATTACTTATAGAAATAATATTAATAGATTCTAAACTATCATAGTTATTATCTATTTTTAGAAATAAATAGTAGTTAATAAAACTTCTACTCTTATTCCTACAAAAATATCTTAATACTCTAGATAATATTATAACTTTTATAAATAATTAGAGTAAAATACTACTATTTATAAAAAAAAGAAACTTATTATTATTAATTTAAACTAATGAATTAAATTAAGCTTTAATAAGTTTATAAATAACTAATATATTATTAATAATTAAAAGAATAATAAGAATTTTTTTATTATATAATAGTTAAATTAAAAAAATAAACTAAAAATAATATACTAAGTATATATTAAAATATATTTTATTTAGATAGATAATTATAATACTTCTAAATAGTATAAAAATTGTAGAATTAGAGATAGATTTTTATATATTAAGAATAAATATAGATAATAGAAATTAGTTTAATTTAATATTTTTAAAATTAAAAGTAAAAACTATTTTAAACTAGTAATTAATAAAGTATATAAAGTAATAACTTATAGTAAAATTAAAAATACAATAAAATATCTTATTAATAGATATTAATACTAGTCCTTTACTAAGTTAGTTAAAAAGTATATTAAAAGTTATAATATTTATAAGTAGATAAAGTATTTTAATAGATTACTTTTTAGACTTATCACTTTTTTATATATACTAAAAAAATCTTAGTTAGATATTTTAATAAATCTTATAAAATTAGCTTTTGTTTTTATTAAATATTTTCTTTTATATTTAAATATTCTTATTAATAAAAAATATATTATCTATATTTTATACCTTTAAAGAATTTTTAATAAATAATTAAGATTTAAATTTTTTATCTCTATTCCTAATAATTTTATAATAAAGTAATATATAATTTCTTTTAATATTTAGAGAGTTTTAATTATAGTATATCTTTTATATATTATTTTTAATTATAATAATTTTTTTATATTATTGTACTTTTAGGATTAGACTAAGAAAAATAGAATTAAATTAAAACTATTGACTATATATTATTTTTATATAGATAGATAATTTAAAATTATAAATAAGCAAATTTTATGAATAGTAAGAATATATAAAGTTAAAAGATTAGACTAATTATATAAATTACTTAAGATTTAGTTGAAGCTAAACTTTAGATTTAATAGTATTAAAAAAAATAGTTTTTTTATTACTTTATTAGAATTTAGTATATTTTAAAGAGTTTCTCTACTATCTTATTCTATTAATATATTTATACTAGTAAATAAATATTATAATAATACTTTATAAATACTTTATAATATTAGAAAAATAAAAGTAATATAAGTAAATAAATAATAAAATATAATTAAATTCTTAGTTAAATAATAGGTTATATTATTTTCAGAAAATATAAATATATTAAATATTTTATCTAAACTAAAACTTTAATAGTTAGGCCTTTTTAAAATTATTTTTATTAATTATATATTAAGTAATTATAGTTTAAATTTATTCTTTTAATTTAATTTTAATCTTATATATAATATTTTTTATATTTTAATAGTCAAACTATATTATTAAAATAATTATATTCAATTCATTAATAGATAATCTTTAAAACTAAGACTAATTAATAAATATTAATATAAAATAAATAAAGTATTAAAATTTAAAATAGTACTATAATATAGTAAATATTAATATAAGGTTAAATGGTCAAGATATATTCTAAAATATAATTTATAAGTTAATATTAAAAATATTACTAATAAAATTCTTTAGAATTTTTTAGTCAAAAAAAGTTTAGAAGATATTTTTAAAAGATGATATTTTATGAAAGAAAAATAAAAACCTTAGATAAAAGATAAAACTTAAACTTTTATTTAATAAGAATAGAACTATATTATAAATAAAATTATTAATAATAAATATATTAATATTAATATATTTTAACTATCTCTTAAGATAGGATATATAAAAGTAAAGAGAATAAAATAAAAATACTAATATAGTAAATCTATTCTAAGTAGAGAAATATAATAAAAGATATTATTTATTATTATCTTATTATTTTATATTTTATATTTTCTATATTTACTACTATCTAGTAACTAATATCTTATATTAAAGAACTAACTTTTAACTTTCTTATAATTACTAAATCTGATAGTTAGTTATTTTAATAGAACTTGCTATTTTATATATATCCTTATAGATATTATATAGCCTTAGTATAGCTCTATATTATATAATTTATTATATAATTTTTTATTTATTATATAGTACGACTTAATAATAATTATTAAACTTTATATATTCTAATTTATTAGCTATATTATTAAATAAATATAAAAGAAGTATAGATTTCTTTAAAAATCTCCTTTTTAAACTATATAGAGATAATAACCTATAATAGATTAGTTAATTAATAAATAATCTAGATAGAAATTATATTAATTAATTAATATTCCTAATATAATATTATATTTAAACTATAATAATTACTCTTTTAAAGTAATTCCTTAGTAGAATTAGTATATATAAATATCTATTTTAGTAAATATAGATTATATAAATAATACTAAATAACTACTATTTAATATTATTTATTATATAGTATAATTGTTAAAAACCTAATCTCTATTACTTTAAAGATAGTTTTTATTTTTATACTTTTTACTACTTTTTATATTTCTATATCCCTTAATACTAAAGTTTATTAAACTTCTATTTTAATTTTTCTATTTTTTTTATCTTAATTTAGTATTTTATATAATAATAGTTTTAATTAAATTAGTAAAGAGCCTTTTTTAACTTATTAAAGAGATTTTTTATTACAAACTTTTAATCTTATTATTATATTTTACTATAAATACTTTTATTTTTATTATTTTAAAATTTTAATAATTATCAAATATAAGATTTTTCTTTAGAATAATACTTATTTACTTAATCTATTTTATATTTTTCTCTTTTTTTTTTCTTTTTTCCTAGAAAATCAGTTGTTTTTATTTAGACTCTTCTAAAAGGAGTTTCTATTTTTTTATAATCTATTCTATTATCTTCTATATTTTTAAAATAAAATATCTTATATTTTTATTATATAAAATATTATGCCTATCTATAAAAAGATTACTATTAATATTATTGATAAATAAAGAAAATTTTATATAAAAATAAAATCTTTTTTAAATTTTATTTTCTATTTATATAATAATTAGGACTATCTAAATTTAAAAAATAATTAAAGATAATTAAGGGCTTTATAAATATTTTATATTAGTTTTACTTTAACTCTATCTTTTTCTATTCTATTTAATTTTAAACTTTTTTACTCTAAAAAAACTTTTAATTTACCTTATTTACTATTTTTCTTCTTTACTTTTCTTTAATTATACTACTATATTATTTTTTTTTACATTTTAAAATTCCTTTTTCATATTTTAGAAACTTAGCTTTATATTCCTCTTATAAGGTATATATTATTAAACTTTTATTATGACCCTTACTATAGCCTCAATTATAGATCTTTCTTTTATTCTTTTAAATTATTTCTTATAAAATTATTTTATCTATTATAGTCTACTTATAACTATTTTTTCTCTAAAATTTTATAAATAGTTAATTAAATTAATAAGTTACTACTTTTTAGTAATTCTATAGTTTTTAATAAGTTTTAGAATTATTATAATATTAGTAAATTACTATTCTTTAGAAATTTTTTTTAATATTAAAATATTTACTATAGTATTTACTAAATTATGTCCTAATAGAATATCTATTATTAGTTTAATTAAACTATACCTAATCTTATTAGGGTTTAAGGCTAAAAAAAATATTTTAGAATAAAGTACTACTATAGTTTTTTAAAGATATAATTTAAAAATAGAAGTATATAAGTTTTATAATAAATAAATATATAATATTTAAGAGTAGAAAAAATTAAAAATTATTTGAAAAAAAATATTAAATAATATTTAGAATATAATTAAAGTATATGTTCTATTTAAATAAAAAGACTATAAAATTTTAAAACTATTTAAAAATTCTTTTTTATTAAACTTTACTTTCTCTATAGATTATATAATTTTAAATCCTAATATAAAAGTTATAACTTTTATATAAATATTAAAATTAACTTAATATAAATTATATATATTTTATATATATTTAATAAAAGAAAAAACTCTTTATTTCTATATATAACTATTTTTTTTTATATTTAAAATTATTTTAATTGATTAAATAAATATAATAACTTTACTAAAGATTTTAAAATTTTAATATGAGTTTTTACTAAAGTTTATAACTTATAAATATTTAATATTTACTAAAAATTATATATTTAAAGGATATAAGTATAAAATTAAAAGAAAAATTAAATAATAAAAGTAATTAAATAATATTTCAAATATAAAATATAAGTTTAAATTTTGTAATATATATATAATTAATTTAAAAAATAAAAACTTTTTTATTTTTATTATTTCAAAAAACTAAAATTTAATACTATTATATAACTTATTAAAGTATATTAAGTAATTAATATAGGATATTAAACTATTAAGAATTGTATTATTCTATCCTTCTAGTATAGGTATAAAACTACCTTATTTATAACCTCTAAAATAACCTTATACTATAACTATAATATCATGAGATTATTATGAACTATTACAGACTATCATAAACTATCATCTGGGATCGTAGGTGATACACATATGCTATAAACTATTACCTGTATTATAGATGACATCATATTGAGTATCATATATAGAAGCTTACTTATGTATATAATAAGAAGAGCTTATATCAAAGTAAGTATTATAGGTAAAGATAATTATATATATATAAGAATATCACTGCTATTCTTTATTTTTGCTTTTTATGCAACGTCTTGTATATTCTAGTTCATAATACAAACTACCTTATATCTATACTATTAACTATGTCTATGCTATTGTCCAATACTATTGCCTATATCTACACTATTGTCTATACTATAGTTCATATCTATGCTATTGTCTACGACTATACTATTATTTCTAAGTCTACATGCACTCCCTAGAGTCATATCTATAGTTCACATTATAGTCTACGCTATAATATTATATTATATCCCTATACTCTACTGAGTGCTACTTTATCTTATGACTACTATGTCTCGACTAACCTAACCTATTATTAAACTACCACAAGAGATCATAGACTTGCTTATATATTTACTAGCAAAAGTGCATTCTACTAACGCCAACACTGACTATACCACTATTATATAAGAAACTATTACCCTTTTAGATCGAATTCTTACCCTTCTTAATCAGAGTACAGATGTCATTACTTTATAAACCTAATTTATTGACTCGCAATAATTATTGCAAGAGGCCAGAGAACATATAGACCTCCAGAAAGGAGTTATCGATGATTTGCATACTTAATTATGAGCTACACAAGATATTAGTACTACCCTAGCTAGAAACTAACAAGGGGGAAGAAATCGAGTTGAAAAGATTCCTAACTTAGAGAAATTTACTAGCAAAGACTGAAGTAAGCTAGATCCTTTCTTGACTTAACTATATTTAAAAGCAGTTATATATACTAATGAATAAGCCAAACTATGCTTGACAATTAACTCTCTTTTAGATAAAGCCCTTGATCAGGTTATATTATATGTCTAGAATAATAATATGAATTTGATTAACTTAGATACCCTTATCATAATTCTTAAAAATATATTTAGAGATTCCAATAGAGTAGCAAATACAGAATACAAGCTTCATACTATCACCTAAAGAACATATAACTTTATAGCCTATTTTGCCAAATTCCAATAATATACAGCTAAAATAACTTAGAATAATATAGCTAAACTAGCTGCTCTTAAAAGAAGTTTGTCCTTCCAACTTTAACAAGACTTTTTAGGAGTATATCCTGAACCAGCTACTTTTGATGAATTTGTCACTATTTGTTAACATCTCGATATATAATAATGAGTCCTATAGTCGTAATTTAGCAATTACCCTGTGTATTCAGACCTTATGCTAACTTTCTATCTATATACTAATACCCCAGCTATGACCCTTACTACTACCCTATCAATAGCTACAGGAATACATACGAGACTAATAGACCTCTTGCCTGGATGAAGAAAAGTATCTCTGAAAGAGTAAGCCAAGCGAATGGCTAAGAGTTATTGCTACTATTATGGTATATTAGGTTATAGAGTAAAAGCCTATTCTTAAACCTAAAACTATCCTCTTTAAGCAGCAAAAAGTACATTACAAGACAATGCTATATCACTAATACTAAAAGAATAACCTCACCTTAATATGATGGTACTGATGTGAGGCTACTAAAATCTTCTTTATATATTTCTAGTTTATTATTGTAGCTTATATTAGAAGAAGAGTTAGAAGAGAATTATTTTATAGTTACTTGTGAATTGAATGATGATAATAATAATATCCTAACTCATACTCTTGTAAACTATTAGACTACTAGATATATATTTATAGAAAAAGACTTCGTGAGCCATCACCAACTCCCACTATATAAACTTAAAGAACCTCAAATATTAGAAGTAATCAATAGATAATATATAGAATCAGGAATTATCATATACATAACAAAGCTACAAATGACTATCAAATAATATCAAGAACAACTATTCCTATTTATTACCAAATTGAGATACTACCCTCTTATATTAGGAATTTCTTGGCTTTGTCGCTATAATGTGAATGTGCAATTTATATGAAATATAGTTACTTTTGACTTCGAATATTATATACTATATTATTATTATAAACCCTTATCTATTACTAGAATTTCTATACCAATTCCACAACAACCTCAAATTGCTATAATTGCTGGCTCTACCTTCAGCCATCTAATTAGGAAAGGAAAAGGAATAAAGAAACCTTTTCAACTTACTATCTATGAGCTCAATCAGGCTCTTAAGCTACTAAAAAAAGAACCTCAAACTAAACATGATAAGATTAAAGAACTCCTACCTAATGAATATCATGAATTTCTACTACTCTTTAAGAAAGTGGTAGTAGAGGTACTCCTACTTCACTAGCCTTATGACCATAAAATCCTATTAAAAGAAGGATTTATACTACTATTCGGACCTCTATATTCCTTGTCAAGACTAGAATTAGAAGTACTTAAAGACTAGATAGATAAAAACCTCTTTAAAAGATTTATCTAAGCCTCATCCTTTCCAGCAGGAGTACCAATATTATTTGTTAAAAAGAAAGATGAATTATTATATCTATATATTAATTATCGAGGATTAAATGATGGTACTATTAAAAATTAATATCTACTACTCCTAATTCAAGAAACTCTTATAAGATTATCTAAAGTACAATACTATACAACTTTAGATATCTAAATTACTTATAATCTTGTTCAAATGGCAGAAGCAGAAGAATAGAAAACAGTATTTCGAATATAATATAGACTATTTGAAACATTAGTCATACCATTCAGTCTTACTAATACCCTAGCTAGCTTTTAATACTTTATCAATTACATCCTCTATCTATTCCTCAACAATTTCTATATAGCTTACCTTAATAATATTCTTATATACAGTAATATATTAGAAGAACACAAATACTATATATCACAAGTATTATATGTACTATAAAAGGTAGGCCTATATTTCAAACTAGAAAAATATAAATTCCATAAGATAAAGGTATAGTATCTTAATATGATTAT
Source organism: Tirmania nivea (assembly GCA_015179035.1). NCBI lineage: Eukaryota > Fungi > Ascomycota > Pezizomycetes > Pezizales > Pezizaceae > Tirmania > Tirmania nivea. The sequence goes on from WHUY01000025.1 coordinate 592,821, forward strand.
ATCCTTAAATAGAATATAAATAGATCTTAATAAGATAAAGGCTATTATTAACTGGCAATCCCTAACAAATCTCCATAACGCCAGAGCATAGCTAGGATTCACCAATTTTTATTGATGGTTCATAAAAGATTTCTCCACTATAGTAGCTCTTATAGTAAAGCTTATTAAAAAAGATATACTCTGGAAATAGGATAATAAATGCAAATCTGCATTCTAATATCTCAAATAAGCATACACTATAGCCTCTTTACTTTGACACTTCGACTCTAATAATAAGATATTAATTGAAACTAATACATCTGATTATATCTCTACTAATATACTTTCACAATATGATAAACATGGAATACTATACCCTATAGTATATTTTTCAAAGAAATATACCTTGGCCAAATACAACTACGAAATCTATAACAAAGAACTTATAGTAATTATACAATGCTTTAAGGAATAGTGACCAGAACTAGAATTGACCGTCTATCTAATAAAAGTACTCTTTGACTATAAGAATCTAGAATAATTCATATCTACAAAGCTATTTAACTACTGTTATGGACTATTCTTTCACCTCATGGTTCGACCCCTCAGCTTTGGTACTATATTGGCAATCCACGCACTCGTTAGCATATATTCATATCCAGCTCTACTTGATCTTGACCCAGGACGACTTCACTGTATTAATTCTAGTCTTCTGGTTAATATCCCTACCCTAGTGATATTACCTCTAACTCTGGACCCTAACTTGCTAGATTACTAACTGCATCCTAGAGATCTTAGCTAAGCATTTGCCCTCTAGAACCCATCTGAAGGTTCTACTAGAACCTCGTCTTCACATTTGTCACTTGTCATCATTATCCCTTAGAACATTCTCATATCCTTTCACTTGACATTCTATAGGATGCTTACTCCTTCTACTTACTTTTTCTATTTACTTCCTTATATCTCCATATGCTTTTTCTTACCTTCTCTCCAATTCTTCTGTATCACTAGATCTCCATATATAGAGGTCGCTCCACCCCTCTCATTTCCTTCCCTCCTTACACAATAATTTATTTACTCTCTTATACTTAGTTATTAAAATAGATATACCTACTTTGAATATAGTTCAGACTCCATCCATATTCCCTTCTTCAATACATATATAAGCATACTTATACGTATGTCATGACCATTCATAATACTTTATTATATACCATATAGTCTCTACTATGTATAATATCTACTTAACTACCTACTATACTAGAATCATAGTGCATACTTACTATAGCTCTATCAGCTAATACCCTTCCCACACCTTTGACCTCCCCCAACTTCCCTACTACTATATCCATACTATTCTATGGCCCTATCTATGAAGCATACTTTACTAAAGTCCACTCTGGCCAAGGTATACCTATAACATTCTAAATATCTAAGTCTGGAACAACAGCTATTACCTAAGTACTTTAGGTCTACTTCAACTGAGACTATAAATATAGCCTCACAACTACACCCTTACCTCAAGGTACTACTGTAGTATAATCATCTTTCTATGCGCCAAAAGTTCATGAGCCTGAAAACTTCGATAGTACTTAATTAAAGTTCATATAGTTTATAACTATACTATCTCTAGTTTCCTCCTCCAACCTATTCCAATACTCCAATAATGCTACTAAGATTACTTATGTAGCCTCCTACTTGACAGCCTTCACTACTAATTAGTTTGAGCCTCATCTTAATAAAACTAATAAAATTATTAGTTTTAATATTTATAAAGATTTTATTACAGTATTGAAAAATACATATAATGACTCTGATGCTCATATTACTATTGAGTACAAGCTCCACAACCTTCGCCAAAGGGACAAAGACTATTCCACCTACTATACCGAATTCGCGATATATACAACTATCCTAAACTACGATGACTATACTAAGATTTTATTCTTTACTAATAACGTCAACATTAGTCTTAGGACTACTCTCTCTTACTAGGCCTTTTACTCCAAAACATTTAACGATTTTATCTAACTGTGTATTAAGTTTGACAACCAAGTCAAAATGCTCTACTCTAACCTACCCAGAGCCTCAAGCTCTACTTAACTAACCTAAGCTCCCACTCCCCTACCCTAATCCTCCTACAACCGCAACCAGAATCGCTCCCAGTCTAATGGACCTCTCTACTACATCCTGTAAATATGGCCCTCTCACTATTGAGGTTCGTAAATACCAATAGGACAACAAACTCTGTATATACTATAGAAGTCCTAGATACTGGGCTACCGACTGCCCCATCTTAGCCAAATCTAAAAAATAGCCACAGCTAGTACTGCTCCTTCTAGCTTACTTCTTAATACTCCTACTCCCACTTTCGGCCCTCAAACTCTTTTTGAGGTACCAAAAAACTAGTGCCCTTTTCGACTAATGATGTCTAATTGAAGAGTGCTAGGATGCACCCTAGTATTATCTCCCCTGATCCCATTTCCTTTGTTAGTTTTAACCCATTTTCTATTATGGAAGAAGTTTACTTGGTAGGTACTAGTCATGTTTTACCTATTGTTTCTTGAAAGTCTCGTCAATAACTAGCCCATTGACATCATCATATATATTCCCTCTAGATCTCTACTGCTACTGTTCTTTCTTCTTCTTTTTCTTCTTCTTCTACCTCATCCACTTATGACTTAGGATCTAAGGATTTACTTATCTTGCTTTGTCTAGTTAATGAAAACCATTCTGCTACATATATGGTAGACTCAAGAGCAAGCTTCTAGTTTATCGACCTTAATTTTACCTTAAATATGAACTTACCTTTGTACTTGAAGCCAAAACCTGAAGATCTTATACTTACTAATAGTAAATACTCCCTGGTGGAGTAAATTACCTATACCTATACCCTAAAACTTATGATCAACTAGCACCTGGAGGTCCTAACCTTCCACGTCACTAAACTAGCTAGTTAGAACCTGATTGTTAGGAAACTATGGCTCTAATGCCATAATCCCTTAATCGACTAGACTTGCAATACCATCACCTTCACCTCAGGGTATTGCTATACTCATTGCCTACCTACTCGGATACCAATTTACCTAGAACCTCCTAGAAATACCCTAGAACTTCCTAGAAATACTCTGAACCCCTTTTGAATCTTAGTTATCTCCTAAGCTGCCTTCCAAATAGCTATTAAAGACCTCGAGGCCCACCTCTATATTGCCATAATCTATGCCTCTCCTAATAATAATGAAGATATAGGGTCTTCTGACAAGCTTATTCCACTCGAATATCATGACTACTCAGTTCTTTTTTCAGAAAAAGAAGCCCGAATCTTACCTCCTTACTGATATATTGACTATACAATCCCACTTCAAAAAGGAGCTAAACCCCCTTTTGAGCATATGTATTTTATATCTAATACTGAACTTAAAGAAGTTTAAAAATGAATTGATGAGAATCTCTCTAAATCGTTTATTCGAGCTAGTTCCTCTTTGGCTGTCTCTCCAATCCTCTTTATTAAGAAAAAAGATAGATTCCTCTACCTCTATGTTGACTATTATGTACTTAATAATATTATAATCAAAGACCAAAACCCCTTACTACGAATTAAACAAACTCTCAACCAAATTTATAGATGCAAGTACTTCACCTATCTTAACCTATGTGCTTGCTTCAACTAAATTCAAATTAAAGAAGGTGATAAATGGAAAACTACCTTTAGGACTCACTATAGACTCTTTAAATTCCTTGTTATACCTTTTGAGTTGACTAATGCTCCGATGACTATCCAAAGGTTTATAAATGACACCCTTACTGAATACTTTGATATATTTTGCATCTACTATATAGATAATATCTTGATCTACTCAAAATTCTTAAAAGAATATAAGGAACAAGTACGAAAAGTCCTACAAAAGCTGAAAGAGGTTGGACTATTTATTAAACCTGAAAAATATGAGTTCTTAGTCAATAAAACTACGTTTCTTGGTTTTATTATCTCTAAATATGGTCTTAAAATAGATCTTGAAAAGGTCAATACTATCCTTAATTGGGAAACTTCTAAATTAGTCAAAGATATCTAATACTTCCTTAGATTTGCTAACTTCTACCCATGATTTATTAACAAGTATTCATACCTCTGCTAGCCCCTATTCAACTTGCTTTAGAAGGATACCCTTTTCGCTTGGAATTCTACCTGTGAGGAGGTATTCAAACTCCTTAAAGAGGCCTTTACCTCTACCCTAGTTCTCTGACATTTTGACTCCTACCTAGAAACCCTCATAGAAACTGATGCTTCAGACTATATTACTTCTGAGATACTCTCCCAAAAGCATCTAGAAAACGAAAAACTCGTACTTCACTCTATTTCCTTCATTTCTGAGGAAATGTTCCCAGCCAAATATAATTATGGGATTAGGAATAAAGAACTTCTTACTATTGTTTTGGCTTACGAAAAATAGTATATCTACCTGTACTAACTCTCCCGACCCTTTACGATTCTAACTGACCATCACAACCTTCAAACCTTTACATCTAAGGCCCTCTTCTTATGCTATCAAGTATACTAGGCCTAAAAACTAGCCCAATATGACTTCAAGATCATCTTCTACTCTAGTAGCCATAATGCTAAGGCAGATGCACTAACCAAATAATTTGGAGATCTTTCTGAAGAGAGAGATGAACGTGCCCACTCAATATAAGTATTGATACCCCTCAAGAAATTCTTCCTCTCTACCGCCTCTATTACTAATAATGAGGATATCTTTGTTATACTTTGAATTAACAAACTTACTCTTAAGATTATTCATATATTTTAAACTAATATCAAAAAACACCCCACAGTTCCCCTATCAGAGTATAAGATCTCTAATGGACTACTCTTTATAAATGGCCTTATCTATATTCCATCTAACCTTAAAATTTACCTCTATATCCTCCAAAACTATGATAACTATCTTGCCACTAGATACTCAGGCTAGGCCGCTACCTATGAACTTATATTACAAGATTACTAGTAGCCAAAAATGCACCAGACAATTACCTAATATATCTGTAACTATGATACTTATACTCAAATCAAACCTGCTCGGCATACTCCTTATAGCCTCCTCAAGCCCTTATAAATCCCATTCCAGAAATGGTCTTCTGTTTCCCTTGACCTCATCACGGGACTCCCTAGTTCTAATAGATTTAATGTATTATTAGTCATAGTTGACAGACTATCGCAAATGGTATACTATATCCCAACCACTATCAATGTTAATTCCCGATAAATTACTAAGCTTTTCTTTGACAATATCTTCTATTTGCATAGGATCTCGGACTTTATTGTATCTGACTAGGATACTTAGTTTGTCTCAGAATTTATACGATCCTTGACCTCACTTATTAGTATTCAGTAAAAGGTTTCTACTGCCTTCCACCCTCAGACTAATAGCCAGACTGAAAAAATCAATACAATTATAGAACAGTACTTATATACTTACTATAACTACCAGCAAGATAATTGGTCCGAGCTCCTCATCATAGCTGAATTCTCATATAACAATACTCTGTCTTTGACTCTCAGTATTACACCATTTTAGGTTATATATAGGGAAAATTCTCGCTACCATATTAACTAGAACCCTGCAATAAAACTCCCAACATCTTCAGTAATCAAGAAATATACTAACTATCTTATAGAACTCGATACTCATCTTAGATCTGAAATGATCTAGGCCCAGAGAACTTACTTGGAACAAGCTAATAAGTCCCAAATTCCCCTACTTAAGTTAGATATCAGTGATGAAGTATGGCTCCTCCACTAGTATGTCAAGACAACTCGCCTCTTAATTAAGCTGGATTTCAAAAAACTTGGTAAGTTCTGAATCATCTAGAAGATCTCATCTCATGCTTATAAGCTTGATCTTTTTGCCTCGATAAAAATCTACCCTATTTTTCATATCTTGCTCTTTGAACCCACCTCGACAAACCTCTTGCTTGGCCAAATTCAGCCACCTCTATCATATATTATCATCGAAGACGAACCCAAGTAGAAAGTTGATGAAATTGTTGACTCATGCTTCCAAGGTCGAACACTTGAATATTTTGCCTATTGGATAGGTTTTGACGAACTTACTTGGAAACCTACTGCCTTATTCTTGAATACCTCGAGTACTATGAAAAAGTTCTATACTTCTTACCTACTCAAGCCCCGACTATATACTCTACCCAAATAAGTGGATAGTGATATGACCTCATTCCTATTCTAGATAGTAAGGACAAATTTGAACTTACCATAGACTATGAACCCACTTTGGATTCATAGGAGCTTATCCTCAGAGAAGAAGCTACTATTATGGACTATCCTTTCATCTCGTCCTTCAACCCTCCAGCCCCAGTACTATACTAGCAACTTACACATTCACCAGCATATGTTTATATCTAGCTCCACTTGATCTTGACTTAGTACAACTTTACTATATTAATCTTAGTCTTCTGACTAATATCTCTACCTTAGCATCATTACCTCTGACCCTGGACCCTGACCTGCTAGAATACCAACTATATCCTAGAGATCTTAGCTAGATATCTGCCTACTAGAATCTGTCTGAAAGTTCCACTAGAACCTTGCCTTCGTATTTATTACTTATCATTATTATCTCTTAGAATGTTCTCGTATCCTTTCACTTAACATTCTATAGGATGCTTGCTCCTTCCACTTGCTTTTTCCATTTACTTCCTTATGTCTCTATATACTTTTTCTTACCTTCTCTCTAGTTCTTTTATATCCTTAAATCTCTATATATAGAGGTCGCTCTGCTCCTTTCATTCCTTTCTCTCCTCATATAACAACTTATTCAATCTTTTATACTTAGTTATTAAAATAGACATACCTACCTCAAGCGTAGTTCAGACTCTGTCCATATCCCCTTCCCTAACACACATATAAGTATACTTATACATATGTCATAACCATTTATAATAACTACTACTAAGTATGATAGTCAGAATCCTTATCTTAGTTCAACTTCAAAATTATCTACTGACTAGAAAAAGCCACTAGTAAGTCAGACACTTTCATTCATAGATCAGGAGACTTTCCTAAGGAGAGGGATAAATATACTAAATTCCAAAATGAAATAGTATTAAAACCTCATAATCTAGTATATAATTTGGCAATAAATACAACAGTAAATAATAACCAATCAATCGAGGACCTATTTTA